>CAMPQE020000025.1:1200000-1800000 GCA_946902985.2 Meconema thalassinum
TAACAATAGCTAATTTATTGGTAATGCAGGTTGACTGTGTTTGCACCCTGGTTCTTATTGAAGGTGTAGCCTACACCACATGCTGGGCCAACAATAGCTAATTTATTGGTAATGCAGTTTCGCTGTGTTTGCACCCTGGCTTTTATTGTAGTTGTAGTCTACACCACATGCTGTGCTAACAATAGCTAATTTATTGGTAATGCAGGTTCACTGTGTTTGCACCCTGACTCTTATTGTAGGTGTAGTCTACACCACATCCTGTGTCAACAATAGCTAATTTATTGGTAATGCAGGTTCACTGTGTTTGCACCCTGGTTCTTATTGTAGGTGTAGTCTACACCACATGCTGTGCCAACAATAGCTAATTTATTGGTAATGCAGTTTCACTCTGTTTGCACCCTGACTCTTATTGTAGGTGTAGTCTACACCAAATCCTGTGTCAACAATAGCTAATTTATTGGTAATGCAGGTTCACTGTGTTTTCCCCCTGACTCTTATTGTAGGTGTAGTCTACACCACATGCTGCGCCAACAATAGCTAATTTATTGGTAATGCAGGTTCATTGTGTTTGCACCCTGGCTCTTACTGTGGGTGTAGTCTACACCAAATGCTGTGCCAACAATAGCTAATTTATTGGTAATGCAGTTTCACTGCGTTTGCACCCTGGCTCTTATTGTAGTTGTAGTCTACACCACATGCTGTGCCAACAATAGCTAATTTATTGGTAATGCAGGTTCACTCTGTTTGCCCCCTGGCTCTTACTGTAGGTGTAGTCTACACCACATGCTGTGCCAACAATAGCTAATTTATTGGTAATGCAGTTTCACTCTGTTTGCACCGTGACTCTTATTGTAGGTGTAGTCTACACCACATCCTGTGCCAACAATAGCTAATTTATTGCTAATGCAGTTTCACTGTGTTTGCTCCCTGGCTCTCATTGTAGGTGTAGTCTACACCACATGCTGTGCCAACAATAGCTAATTTATTGTTAATGCAGTTTCACTGTGTTTTCCCCTGACTCTTATTGTAGGTGTAGTCTACACCACATGCTGTGCTAACAATAGCTAATTTATTGGTAATGCAGTTTCACTGTGTTTGCACCCTGACACTTATTGAAGGTGTAGTCTACACCACATGCTGTGCCAACAATTGCTAATTTATTGGTAATGCAGTTTCGCTGTGTTTGCACCCTGGCTCTTATGGTAGGTGTAGTCTACACCACATACTGTGCTAACAATAGCAAATTTATTGGTAATGCATTTTCACTGTGTTTGCATCCTGGCTCTTACTGTAGGTGTAGTCTACACCACATGCTGTGCCAACAATAGCTAATTTATTGGTAATGCAGTTTCACTGTGTTTGCTCCCTGGCCCTTATTGTAGGTGTAGTCTACGCCACATGCTGTGCCAACAATAGCTAATTTATTGGTAATGCAGGTTCACTGTGTTTGCACCACGGCTCTTAATGTAGGTGTAGTCTACACCACATGCTGTGCCAACAATAGCTAATTTATTGGTAATGGAGGTTCACTGTGTTTGCACCCTGGCTCTTACTGAGGTTGTAGTCTACACCACATGCTATGCCAACAATAGCTAATTTATTGGAAGTTCAGTTTCACTCTGTTTGCCCCCTGGCTCTTATTGTAGGTATATTCTACACCACATGCTGTTCCAACAATAGCTAATTTATTGGTAAATCAGGTTCACTTTGTTTGCACCCTGGCTCCTATAGTAGGTGTAGTCTACACCACCTGCTGTGCCAACAATAGCTAATTAATTGGTAATGAAGGTTCACTGTGTTTGCACCCTGGCTCCTATTGTAGGTGTAGTCTACACCACATGCTGTGCCAACAATAGCTAATTAATTGGTAATGCAGGTTCACTGTGTTTGCACCCTGGCTCTTATTGTAGGTGTAGTCTACAGCACATGCTGTGCTAACAGTAGCTAATTTATTGGTAATGCAGTTTCACTGTGTTTGCACCCTGGTTCTTATTGTAGGTGTAGTCTACACCACATGCTGTGCCAACAATAGCTAATTAATTGGTAATGCAGTTTCACTGTGTTTGCTCCCTGGCTCTCATTGTAGGTGTAGTCTACACCACATGCTGTGCCAACAATAGCTAATTTATTGGTAATGCAGTTTCACTGTGTTTGCCCTGACTCTTATTGTAGGTGTAGTCTACACCATATGCTGTGCTAACAATAGCTAATTTATTGGTAATGGAGATCCACTGTGTTTTCCCCCTGACTCTTATTGTAGGTGTATTCTACACCACATGCTGCGCCAACAATAGCTAATTTATTGGTAATGCAGGTTCACTGTGTTTGCACCCTGGTTCTTACTGTGGGTGTAGTCTACACCAAATGCTGTGCCAACAATAGCTAATTTATTGGTAATGCAGTTTCACTGTGTTTGCTCCCTGGCTCTTGTTGTAGTTGTAGTCTACTCCACATGCTGTGCCAAAAAAAGCTAATTTATTGGTAATGCAGGTTCACTCAGTTTGCCCCCTGGCTCTTACTGTAGGTGTAGTCAACACCTCAAGCTGTGCCAACAATAGCTAATTTATTGGTAATGCAGGTTCACTGTGTTTGCACCATGGCTCTTATTGTAGGTGTATTCTACACCACATGCTGCGCCAACAATAGCTAATTTATTGGTAATGCAGGTTCACTGTGTTTGCACCCTGGTTCTTACTGTGGGTGTAGTCTACACCACATGCTGTGCCAACAATAGCTAATTTATTGGTAATGCAGTTTCACTGTGTTTGCCCTGACTCTTATTGTAGGTGTAGTCTACACCACATGCTGTGCTAACAATAGCTAATTTATTGGTAATGGAGATCCACTGTGTTTTCCCCCTGACTCTTATTGTAGGTGTATTCTACACCACATGCTGCGCCAACAATAGCTAATTTATTGGTAATGCAGGTTCACTGTGTTTGCACCCTGGTTCTTACTGTGGGTGTAGTCTACACCAAATGCTGTGCCAACAATAGCTAATTTATTGGTAATGCAGGTTCACTGCGTTTGCACCCTGGCTCTTACTGAGGGTGTAGTCTACACCACATGCTATGCCAACAATAGCTAATTTATTGGAAGTTCAGTTTCACTCTGTTTGCCCCCTGGCTCTTATTGTAGGTATATTCTACACCACATGCTGTTCCATTAATAGCTAATTTATTGGTAAATCAGGTTCACTGTGTTTGCACCCTGGCTCTTATTGTAGGTGTAGTCTACACCACATGCTGTGCCAACAATAGCTAATTAATTGGTAATGCAGGTTCACTCTGTTTGTACCCTGGCTCTTATTGTAGGTGTAGTCTACAGCACATGCTGTGCTAACAGTAGCTAATTTATTGGTAATGCAGTTTCACTGTGTTTGCACCCTGGTTCTTATTGTAGGTGTAGTCTACACCACATGCTGTGCCAACAATAGCTATTTATTGGAATTCAGTTTCACTGTTATTGCACCCTAGCTCTTATTGTAGGTGTTGTCTACACCACATGCTGTGCCAACAATAGCTAATTTATTGGTAATGCAGGTTCACTGTGTTTGCACCATGGCTCTTATTGTAGGTGTAGTCTACACCACATGCTGTGCCAACAATAGCTATTTATTGGAATGCAGTTTCACTGTTATTGCACCCTAGCTCTTATTGTAGGTGTAGTCTACACCTCATGCTGCGCTAGCCGTAGCTAATTTATTGGTAATGCAGTTTCACTGTGTTTGCACCCTAGCTCTTATTGTAGGTGTAGTCTACACCACATGCTGTGCTAACAGTAGCTAATTTATTGGTACTGCAGGTTCACTGTGTTTGCCCCCCATCTCTTATTGTAGGTGTAGTCTACACCACATGCTGTGCCAACAATAGCTAATTTATTGGTAATGCAGTTTCACTGTGTTTGCACCCTGGCTCTTACTGTAGGTGTAGTCTACACCACATGCTGTGCCAACAATAGCTAATTTATTGGTAATGCAGGTTCACTGTGTTTGCACCCTGGCTCTTACTGAGGGTGTAGTCTACACCACATCCTGTGCCAACAATAGCTAATTTATTGGTAATGCAGGTTCACTGTTTTTTCCCCCTGACTCTTATTGTAGGTGTAGTCTACACCATATGCTGCGCCAACAATAGCTAATTTATTGGTAATGCAGGTTCACTGTGTTTGCACCCTGGCTCTTACTGTGGGTGTAGTCTACACCAAATGCTGTGCCAACAATTGCTAATTTATTGGTAATGCAGTTTCACTGTGTTTGCACCCTGGCTCTTATTGTAGTTGTAGTCTATACCACATGCTGTGCCAACAATAGCTAATTTATTGGTAATGCAGTTTCACTCTGTTTGCACCCTGACTCTTATTGTAGGTGTAGTCTACACCACATCCTGTGCCAACAATAGCTAATTTATTGGTAATGCAGGTTCACTGTGTTTTCCCCCTGACTCTTATTGTAGGTGTAGTCTACACCACATGCTGCGCCAACAATAGCTAATTTATTGGTAATGCAGGTTCACTGTGTTTGCACCCTGGCTCTTACTGTGGGTGTAGTCTACACCAAATGCTGTGCCAACAATAGCTAATTTATTGGTAATGCAATTTCACTGTGTTTGCACCCTGGCTCTTATTGTAGTTGTAGTCTACACCACATGCTGTGCCAACAATAGTTAATTTATTGGTAATGCAGGTTCACTCTGTTTGCCCCCTGGCTCTTACTGTAGGTGTAGTCTACACCACATGCTGTGCCAACAATAGCTAATTTATTGGTTATGCAGTTTCACTGTGTTTGCTCCCTGGCTCTTATTGTAGGTGTTGTCTACACCACAATAGCTAATTTATTGGTAATGCAGTTTCACTCTGTTTGCACTCTGACTCTTATTGTAGGTGTAGTCTACACCATATCCTGTGCCAACAATAGCTAATTTATTGGTAATGCAGTTTCACTGTTTTTGCTCCCTGGCTCTCATTGTAGGTGTAGTCTACACCACATGCTGTGCCAACAATAGCTAATTTATTGGTAATGCAGTTTCACTGTGTTTGCCCCTGACTCTTATTGTAGGTGTAGAGTACACCACATGCTGTGCTAACAATAGCTAATTTATTGGTAATGGAGGTTCACTGTGTTTTCCCCCTGACTCTTATTGTAGGTGTAGTCTACAGCACATGCTGCGCCAACAATAACTAATTTATTGGTAATGCAGGTTAACTGTGTTTGCACCCTGGCTCTTACTGTGGGTGTAGTCTACACCAAATGCTGTGCCAACAATAGCTAATTTATTGGTAATGCAGTTTCACTGTGTTTGCTCCCTGGCTCTTATTGTAGTTGTAGTCTACTCCACATGCTGTGCCAACAATAGCCAATTTATTGGTAATGCAGGTTCACTCTGTTTGCCCCCTGGCTCTTACTGTAGGTGTAGTCAACACCTCAAGCTGTGCCAACAATAGCTAATTTATTGGTAATGCAGGTTCACTGTGTTTGCACCCTGGCTATTAATGTAGGTGTAGTCTACACCACATGCTGTGCCAACAATAGCTAATTTATTGGTAATGCAGGTTCACTGTGTTTGCACCCAGGCTCTTACTGAGGGTGTAGTCTACACCACATGCTATGCCAACAATAGCTAATTTATTGGAAGTTCAGTTTCACTCTGTTTGCCCCCTGGCTCTTATTGTAGGTATATTCTACACCACATGCTGTTCCAACAATAGCTAATTGATTGGTAAATCAGGTTCACTGTGTTTGCACCCTGGCTCTTATTGTAGGTGTAGTCTACACCACATGCTGTGCCAACAATAGCTAATTAATTGGTAATGCAGGTTCACTTTGTTTGCACCCTGGCTCTTATTGTAGGTGTAGTCTACAGCACATGCTGTGCTAACAGTAGCTAATTTATTAATAATGCAGTTTCACTGTGTTTGCACCCTGGTTCTTATTGTAGGTGTAGTCTACTCCACATGCTGTGCCAACAATAGCTAATTTATTGGTAATGCAGGTTCACTGTGTTTGCACCCTGTCTCTTATTGTAGGTGTAGTCCACACCACATGCTGTGCCAACAATAGCTAATTTATTGGTATTACAGTTTCACTGTGTTTACACCCTGGTTCTTATTGTAGGTGTAGTCTACACCACATGCTGTGCCAACAATAGCTATTTATTGGAATTCAGTTTCACTGTTATTGCACCCTAGCTCTTATTGTAGGTGTTGTCTACACCACATGCTGTGCCAACAATAGCTAATTTATTGGTAATGCAGGTTCACTGTGTTTGCACCCTGGCTCTTATTGTAGGTGTAGTCTACACCACATGTTGTGCCAACAATAACTAATTTATTGGTAATGCAGTTTCACTGTGTTTACACCCTGGTTCTTATTGTAGGTGTAGTCTACACCACATGCTGTGCCAACAATAGCTAATTATTGGAATGCAGTTTCACTGTTATTGCACCCTAGCTCTTATTGTAGGTGTAGTCTACACCTCATGATGCGCTTGCCGTAGCTAATTTATTGCTAATGCAGTTTCACTGTGTTTGCACCATAGCTCTTATTGTAGGTGTATTCTACACCACATGCTGTGCTAACAGTAGCTAATTTATTGGTACTGCAGGTTCACTTTGTTTGCCCCCCAGCTCTTGTTGTAGGTGTAATCTACACCACATGCTGTGCCAACAATAGCTAATTTATTGGTAATGCAGTTTCACTGTGTTTGCACCCTGGCACTTACTGTAGGTGTAGTCTACACCACATGCTGTGCCAACAATAGCTAATTTATTGGTAATGCAGGTTCACTGTGTTTGCACCCAGACTCTTATTGTAGGTGTAGTCTACACCACATGCTGTGCCAACAATAGCTAATTTATTGGTAATGCAGGTTCACTGTGTTTGCACCCAGGCTCTTACTGAGGGTGTAGTCTACACCACATGCTATGCCAACAATAGCTAATTTATTGGAAGTTCAGTTTCACTCTGTTTGCCCCCTGGCACTTATTGTAGGTATATTCTACACCACATGCTGTTCCAACAATAGCTAATTTATTGGTAAATCAGGTTCACTGTGTTTGCACCCTGGCTCTTATTGTAGGTGTAGTCTACACCACATGCTGTGCCAACAATAGCTAATTAATTGGTAATGCAGGTACACTGTGTTTGCACCCTGGCTCTTATTGTAGGTGTAGTCTACAGCACATGCTGTGATAACAGTAGCTAATTTATTAATAATGCAGTTTCACTGTGTTTGCACCCTGGTTCTTATTGTAGGTGTAGTCTACACCACATGCTGTGCCAACAATAACTAATTTATTGGTAATGAAGGTTCACTGTGTTTGCACCCTGGCTCTTACTGTAGGTGTAGTCTACACCACATGCTGTGCCAACAATAACTAATTTATTGGTAATGCAGTTTCACTGTGTTTACACCCTGGTTCTTATTGTAGGTGTAGTCTACACCACATGCTGTGCCAACAATAGCTATTTATTGGAATGCAGTTTCACTGTTATTGCACCCTAGCTCTTATTGTAGGTGTAGTCTACACCTCATGATGCGCTTGCCGTAGCTAATTTATTGCTAATGCAGTTTCACTGTGTTTGCACCCTAGCTCTTATTGTAGGTGTATTCTACACCACATGCTGTGCTAACAGTAGCTAATTTATTGGTACTGCAGGTTCACTTTGTTTGCCCCCCAGCTCTTATTGTAGGTGTAGTCTACACCACATGCTGTGCCAACAATAGCTATTTTATTGGTAATGCAGTTTCACTGTGTTTGCACCCTGGCTCTTACTGTAGGTGTAGTCTACACCACATGCTGTGCCAACAATAGCTAATTTATTGGTAATGCAGTTTCACTGTGTTTGCCCCCTGGCTCTTATTGTAGGTGTAGTCTACACCACACGCTGTTTTAACAATAGCTAATTTATTGGTAATGCAGGTTCACTGTGTTTGCACCCTGACTCTTATTGTAGGTGTAGTCTACACCACATGCTGTGCAAACAATAGCTAATTTATTGGTAATGCAGGTTCACTGTGTTTGCACCCTGGCTCTTATTGTAGGTGAAGTCTACACCACATGCTGTGCCAACAATAGCTAATTTATTGGTAATGGTGTTTCACTGTGCTTGCACCCTGGCTCTTATTGTAGGTGTAGTCTACACCACATGCTGTGCTGACAGTAGCTAATTTTTTGGTAATGCAGGTTCACTGTGTTTGCAGCCTGGCTCTTATTGTAGGTGTAGTCTACACCACATGCTGTGCCAACAATAGCTAATTTATTGGTAATGCAGGTTAACTGTGTTTGCACCCTGGCTCTTATTGTAGGTGTAGTCTACACCACATGCTGTGCCAACAATAGCTATTTTATTGGTAATGCTGTTTCACTTTGTTTGCACCCTGGTTCTTATTGTAGGTGTAGTCTACACCTCATGCTGTGCCAACAATAGCTATTTATTGGTAATGCAGTTTCACTGTTTTTGCACCCTGGCTCTTATTGTAGGTGTAGTCTACACCACTTGCTGTGCTACCAATAGCTAATTTATTGGTCATGCTGGTTCACTGTGTTTGAATATTGTAGGTGTAGTCTACACCACATGCTGTGCCAACAATAGCTTTTTTATTGGTAATGCAGGTTCACTTTGTTTGCCCCCTGGCTCTTATTGAAGTTGTAGTCTACACCACATTCTGTGCTATCAATAGCTAATTTATTGGTCATGCAGATTCACTGTGGTTGCACCCAGACTCTTATTGTAGGTGTAGTCTACACCACATGCTGTGCCAACAATAGCCAATTTATTGGTAATGCAGGTTCACTGTGTTTTCCCCCTGGCTCTTATTGTAGTTGTAGTCTACACCACATGCTGTGCCAACAATAGCTAATTTATTGGTAATGCAGGTTGACTGTGTTTGCACCCTGGCTCTTGTTGTAGGTGAAGTCTACACCACAAGCTGTGCCAACAATAGCTAATTTATTGTTAATGCAGTTTCACTGTGTTTGCGTCCTGGCTCTTATTGCAGGTGTAGTCTACACCTCATGCTGTGTTAACAATAGCTAATTTATTGGTAATGCAGTTTCACTGTGTTTGCAACCTGGCTCTTGTTGTAGGTGAAGTCTACACCATATGCTGTGCCAACAATCGCTAATTTATTGGTAATGCAGTTTCACTGTGTTTGCACCCTGACTCTTATTGTAGGTGTAGTCTACACCACATGCTGTGCCAACAATAGCTAATTTTTTGGTAATGCAGTTTCACTGTTTTTGCCCCCTGGCTCTTATTGTAGTTGTAGTCTACACCACATGCTGTGCTAACAATAGTTAATTTATTGGTAATGCAGATTCACTGTGTTTGCACCCAGACTCTGATTGTAGGTGTAGTCTACACCACATGCTGTGCTAACAATAGCTAATTTATTGGTAATGCAGTTTCCCTGTGTTTGCACCCTGGCTCTTATTGTAGGTGTAGTCTACACATGCTGTGCCAACAATAGCTAATTTATTGTTAATGCAGGTTCACTGTGTTTTCCCCCTGACTCTTATTGTAGGTGTAGTCTACACCACATGCTGTGCCAACAATAGCTAATTTATTGGTAATGCAGGTTCACTGTGTTTGCACCCTGGTTCTTGTTGTAGGTGAAGTCTACACCACATGCTGTGCCAACACTAGCTAATTTATTGGTAATGCAGTTTCACTGTGTTTGCATCCTGGCTCTTATTGCAGGTGTAGTCTACACCACATGCTGTGCTAACAATAGCTAATTTATCGGTAATGCAGCTTCACTGTGTTTGCACCCTGACTCTTATTGTAGGTGTAGTCTACACCACATGCTGTGCCAACAATAGCTAATTTTTTGGTAATGCAGTTTCACTGTGTTTGCTCCCTGGCTCTTATTGTAGTTGTAGTCTACTCCACATGCTGTGCCAACAATAGCTAATTTATTGGTAATGCAGGTTCACTCTGTTTGCCCCCTGGCTCTTACTGTAGGTGTAGTCAACACCTCATGCTGTGCCAACAATAGCTAATTTATTGGTAATGCAGGTTCACTGTGTTTGCACCCTGGCTCTTATTGTAGTTGTAGTCTACACCACATGCTGTGCTAACAATAGCTAATTTATTGGTAATGCAGGTTCACTGTGTTTGCACCCTGGTTCTTATTGAAGGTGTAGCCTACACCACATGCTGGGCCAACAATAGCTAATTTATTGGTAATGCAGTTTCGCTGTGTTTGCACCCTGGCTCTTATTGTAGTTGTAGTCTACACCACATGCTGTGCTAACAATAGCTAATTTATTGGTAATGCAGGTTCACTGTGTTTGCACCCTGGTTCTTATTGTAGGTGTAGTCTACTCCACATGCTGTGCCAACAATAGCTAATTTATTGGTAATGCAGTTTCACTCTGTTTGCACCCTGACTCTTATTGTAGGTGTAGTCTACACCACATCCTGTGTCAACAATAGCTAATTTATTGGTAATGCAGGTTCACTGTGTTTTCCCCCTGACTCTTATTGTAGGTGTAGTCTACACCACATGCTGCGCCAACAATAGCTAATTTATTGGTAATGCAGGTTCACTGTGTTTGCACCCTGGCTCTTACTGTGGGTGTAGTCTACACCAAATGCTGTGCCAACAATAGCTAATTTATTGGTAATGCAGTTTCACTGCGTTTGCACCCTGGCTCTTATTGTAGTTGTAGTGTACACCACATGCTGTGCCAACAATAGCTAATTTATTGGTAATGCAGGTTCACTCTGTTTGCCCCCTGGCTCTTACTGTAGGTGTAGTCTACACCACATGCTGTGCCAACAATAGCTAATTTATTGGTTATGCAGTTTCACTGTGTTTGCTCCCTGGCCCTTTTTGTAGGTGTTGTCTACACCGCAATAGCTAATTTATTGGTAATGCAGTTTCACTCTGTTTGCACCCTGACTCTTATTGTAGGTGTAGTCTACACCACATCCTGTGCCAACAATAGCTAATTTATTGCTAATGCAGTTTCACTGTGTTTGCTCCCTGGCTCTCATTGTAGGTGTAGTCTACACCACATGCTGTGCCAACAATAGCTAATTTATTGGTAATGCAGTTTCACTGTGTTTGCCCCTGACTCTTATTGTAGGTGTAGTCTACACCACATGCTGTGCTAACAATAGCTAATTTATTGGTAATTGAGGTTCACTGTGTTTTCCCCCTGACTCTTATTGTAGGTGTAGTCTACACCACTTGCTGCGCCAACAATAGCTAATTTATTGGTAATGCAGGTTCACTGTGTTTGCACCCTGGCTCTTACCGTAGGTGTAGTCTACACCAAATGCTGTGCCAAAAATAGCTAATTTATTGGTAATGCAGTTTCACTGTGTTTGCTCCCTGGCTCTTATTGTAGTTGTAGTCTACTCCACATGCTGTGCCAACAATAGCTAATTTATTGGTAATGCAGGTTCACTCTGTTTGCCCCCTGGCTCTTACTGTAGGTGTAGTCAACACCTCATGGTGTCAACAATAGCTAATTTATTGGTAATGCAGGTTCACTGTGTTTGCACCCTGGCTCTTAATGTAGGTCTAGTCTACACCACATGCAGTGCCAACAATAGCTAATTTATTGGTAATGGAGGTTCACTGTGTTTGCACCCTGGCTCTTACTGAGGGTGTAGTCTACACCACATGCTATGCCAACAATAGCTAATTTATTGGAAGTTCAGTTTCACTGTGTTTGCCCCCTGGCTCTTATTGTAGGTATATTCTACACCACATGCTGTTCCAACAATAGTTAATTTATTGGTAAATCAGGTTCACTGTGTTTGCACCCTGGCTCCTATAGTAGGTGTAGTCTACACCACCTGCTGTGCCAACAATAGCTAATTAATTGGTAATGCAGGTTCACTGTGTTTGCACCCTGGCTCTTATTGTAGGTGTAGTCTACACCACATGCTGAGCCAACAATAGCTAATTAATTGGTAATGCAGGTTCACTGTGTTTGCACCCTGGCTCTTATTATAGGTGTAGTCTACAGCACATGCTGTGCTAACAGTAGCTAATTTATTGGTAATGCAGTTTCACTGTGTTTGCACCCTGGTTCTTATTGTAGGTGTAGTCTACACCACATGCTGTGCCAACAATAGCTAATTTATTTGTAATGCAGGTTCACTGTGTTTGCACCCTGGCTCTTATTGTAGGTGTAGTCCACACCACATGCTGTGCCAACAATAGCTAATTTATTGGTATTACAGTTTCTCTGTGTTTACACCCTGGTTCTTATTGTAGGTGTAGTCTACACCACATGCTGTGCCAACAATAGCTATTTATTGGAATTCAGTTTCACTGTTATTGCACCCTAGCTCTTATTGTAGGTGAGGTCTACACCACATGCTGTGCCAACAATAGCTATTTATTGGAATGCAGTTCCACTGTTATTGCACCCTAGCTCTTATTGTAGGTGTAGTCTACACCACATGCTGTGCTAACAATAGCTAATTTATTGGTAATGCAGTTTCACTGTGTTTGCACCCTGACTCTTATTGTAGGTGAAGTCTACACCACATGCTGTGCTAACAATAGCCAATTTATTGGTAATGCAGTTTCACTGTGTTTGCCCCCTGGCTCTTATCATAGGTGTAGTCTACACCACATGCTGTGCTAATAATAGCTAATTTATTGGTATTACAGTTTCACTGTGTTTGCCTCCTGACCCTTATTGTAGGTGTAGTCTACACCACATGCTGTGCTTACAATAGCTAATTTATTGGTAATGCAGGTTCCCTGTGTTTGCACCCTGGCTGTTATTGTCGTTGTAGTCTACACCACATGCTGTGCCAACAATAGCTAATTTATTGGTAATGCAGGTTCCCTGGGTTTGAACCCTGACTCCTATTGTAGGTATAGTCTACAGCACATGCTGTACCAACAATAGCTAATTTATTGGTAATGCAGTTTAACTGTAATTGCCCCCTGGCTCTTATTGTAGGTGTAGTCTACACCACATACTGTGCTAACAATAGCTAATTTACTGGTAGAGCAGTTTCACTGTGTTTGCACCTTGCTCTTATTGTAGTTGTAGACTACACCACATGCTGTGCCAACAATAGCTAATTTATTGGTAATGCAGTTAAACTCTGATTGCCCCCTGGCTCGTATTGTAGGTGTAGTCTACACCACATGCTGTGCTAACAATAGCTAATTTACTGGTAGAGCAGTTTCACTGTGTTTGCACCCTGGCTCTTATTGTAGTTGTAGTCTACACCACATGCTGTGCCAACAATAGCTAATTTATTGGTAATGCAGGTTCACTGTGTTTGCACCTCGGCTCTAATTGTAGGTGTAGTCTACACCACATGCTGTGCCAACAATAGCTAATTTATTGGTAATGCAGTTTCACTGTGTTTGCACCCTGACTCTTATTGTAGGTGTAGTCTACACCACATGCTGTGCCAACAATAGCCAATTTATTGGTAATGCAGGTTCCCTGTGTTTGCCCCCTGGCTCTAATTGTAGGTGTAGTCTACACCACATGCTGTGCCAACAATAGCTAATTTATTGGTAATGCAGGTTCACTGTGTTTGCACCCCGGCTCTAATTGTAGGTGTAGTCTACACCACATGCTGTGCCAACAATAGCTAATTTATTGGTAATGCAGTTTCACTGTGTTTGCCTTCTGGCTCTTATTGTAGGTGTAGTCTACACCACATGCTGTGTCAACAATAGCTAATTTTTTGTTAATGCAGTTTCACTGTGTTTGCACCCTGGTTCTTATTGTAGGTGTATTCTACACCACATGCTGTGCTAACAATAGCTAATTTATTGGTAATGCAGGTTAACTGTGTTTGCACCTTGACTCTTATTGTAGGTATAGTCTACACCACATGCTGTGCCAATAATAGCTAATTTATTGGTAATGCTGTTTCACTGTGTTTGCACCCTGGTTCTTATTGTAGGTGTAGTCTACACCACATGCTGTGCTAACAATAGCTAATTTATTGGTAATGCCGGTTCACTGTGTTTGCACCCTGGTTCTTATTGTAGGTGTAGTCTACACCACATGGTGTCAACAATAGCTAATTTATTGGTAATGCAGGTTCACTGTGTTTGCACCCTGGCTCTTAATGTAGGTCTAGTCTACACCACATGCAGTGCCAACAATAGCTAATTTATTGGTAATGGAGGTTCACTGTGTTTGCACCCTGGCTCTTACTGAGGGTGTAGTCTACACCACATGCTATGCCAACAATAGCTAATTTATTGGAAGTTCAGTTTCACTGTGTTTGCCCCCTGGCTCTTATTGTAGGTATATTCTACACCACATGCTGTTCCAACAATAGTTAATTTATTGGTAAATCAGGTTCACTGTGTTTGCACCCTGGCTCCTATAGTAGGTGTAGTCTACACCACCTGCTGTGCCAACAATAGCTAATTAATTGGTAATGCAGGTTCACTGTGTTTGCACCCTGGCTCTTATTGTAGGTGTAGTCTACACCACATGCTGAGCCAACAATAGCTAATTAATTGGTAATGCAGGTTCACTGTGTTTGCACCCTGGCTCTTATTATAGGTGTAGTCTACAGCACATGCTGTGCTAACAGTAGCTAATTTATTGGTAATGCAGTTTCACTGTGTTTGCACCCTGGTTCTTATTGTAGGTGTAGTCTACACCACATGCTGTGCCAACAATAGCTAATTTATTTGTAATGCAGGTTCACTGTGTTTGCACCCTGGCTCTTATTGTAGTTGTAGTCCACACCACATGCTGTGCCAACAATAGCTAATTTATTGGTATTACAGTTTCTCTGTGTTTACACCCTGGTTCTTATTGTAGGTGTAGTCTACACCACATGCTGTGCCAACAATAGCTATTTATTGGAATTCAGTTTCACTGTTATTGCACCCTAGCTCTTATTGTAGGTGAGGTCTACACCACATGCTGTGCCAACAATAGCTATTTATTGGAATGCAGTTCCACTGTTATTGCACCCTAGCTCTTATTGTAGGTGTAGTCTACACCACATGCTGTGCTAACAATAGCTAATTTATTGGTAATGCAGTTTCACTGTGTTTGCACCCTGACTCTTATTGTAGGTGAAGTCTACACCACATGCTGTGCTAACAATAGCCAATTTATTGGTAATGCAGTTTCACTGTGTTTGCCCCCTGGCTCTTATCATAGGTGTAGTCTACACCACATGCTGTGCTAATAATAGCTAATTTATTGGTATTACAGTTTCACTGTGTTTGCCTCCTGACCCTTATTGTAGGTGTAGTCTACACCACATGCTGTGCTTACAATAGCTAATTTATTGGTAATGCAGGTTCCCTGTGTTTGCACCCTGGCTGTTATTGTCGTTGTAGTCTACACCACATGCTGTGCCAACAATAGCTAATTTATTGGTAATGCAGGTTCCCTGGGTTTGAACCCTGACTCCTATTGTAGGTATAGTCTACAGCACATGCTGTACCAACAATAGCTAATTTATTGGTAATGCAGTTTAACTGTAATTGCCCCCTGGCTCTTATTGTAGGTGTAGTCTACACCACATACTGTGCTAACAATAGCTAATTTACTGGTAGAGCAGTTTCACTGTGTTTGCACCTTGCTCTTATTGTAGTTGTAGACTACACCACATGCTGTGCCAACAATAGCTAATTTATTGGTAATGCAGTTAAACTCTGATTGCCCCCTGGCTCGTATTGTAGGTGTAGTCTACACCACATGCTGTGCTAACAATAGCTAATTTACTGGTAGAGCAGTTTCACTGTGTTTGCACCCTGGCTCTTATTGTAGTTGTAGTCTACACCACATGCTGTGCCAACAATAGCTAATTTATTGGTAATGCAGGTTCACTGTGTTTGCACCTCGGCTCTAATTGTAGGTGTAGTCTACACCACATGCTGTGCCAACAATAGCTAATTTATTGGTAATGCAGTTTCACTGTGTTTGCACCCTGACTCTTATTGTAGGTGTAGTCTACACCACATGCTGTGCCAACAATAGCCAATTTATTGGTAATGCAGGTTCCCTGTGTTTGCCCCCTGGCTCTTATTGTAGGTATAGTCTACAGCACATGCAGTTCCAACAATAGCTAATTGATTGGTAATGCAGGTTCACTGTGTTTGCACCCCGGCTCTAATTGTAGGTGTAGTCTACACCACATGCTGTGCCAACAATAGCTAATTTATTGGTAATGCAGTTTCACTGTGTTTGCCTTCTGGCTCTTATTGTAGGTGTAGTCTACACCACATGCTGTGTCAACAATAGCTAATTTTTTGTTAATGCAGTTTCACTGTGTTTGCACCCTGGTTCTTATTGTAGGTGTATTCTACACCACATGCTGTGCTAACAATAGCTAATTTATTGGTAATGCAGGTTAACTGTGTTTGCACCTTGACTCTTATTGTAGGTATAGTCTACACCACATGCTGTGCCAATAATAGCTAATTTATTGGTAATGCTGTTTCACTGTGTTTGCACCCTGGTTCTTATTGTAGGTGTAGTCTACACCACATGCTGTGCTAACAATAGCTAATTTATTGGTAATGCCGGTTCACTGTGTTTGCACCCTGGTTCTTATTGTAGGTGTAGTCTACACCACATGCTGTGCTAACAATAGCTAATTTATTGGTAATGCAGTTTCACTGTGTTTGCTCCCTGGCCCTTATTGTAGGTGTAGTCTACACCACATGCTGTGCCAACAATAGCTATTTATTGGTAATGCAGTTTCACTGTGTTTGCATCCTGGCTCTTATTGTAGGTGTAGTCTACACCACATGCTGTGCTAACAGTAGCTAATTTTTTGGTAATGCAGGTTCACTGTGTTTGCCTCCTGACTCTTATTGTAGGTGTAGTCTACACCACATGCTGTGCCAACAGTAGGTAATTTATTGGTAATGCACTTTCACTGTTTTTGCACCCTGGCTCTTATTGTAGGTGTAGTCTACACCACTTGCTGTGCTACCAATAGCTAAAATATTGGTCATGCTGGTTCACTGTGTTTGAACTTTGACTCCTATTGTAGGTGTAGTCTACACCACATGCTGTGCCAACAATAGCTAATTTATTGGTAATGCAGGTTCACTGTGTTTGCCTCCTGGCTCTTATTGTAGTTGTAGTCTACACCACATGCTGTTCTAACAATTGCTAATTTATTGGCAATGCAGATTCACTGTGTTTGCACCCAGACTCTTATTGCAGGTGTAGTCTACACCACACGCTGTGCTAACAATAGCTAATTTATTGGTAATGCAGTTTCACTGTGTTTGCACCCTGGCTCTTATTGTAGGTGTAGTCTACACCACATGCTGTGCCAACAATAGCTAATTTATTGGTAATGCAGGTTCACTGTGTTTTCCCCCTGACTCGTATTGTAGGTGTAGTCTACACCACATGCTGTGCCAACAATAGCTAATTTATTGGTAATGCAGTTTCACTGTGTTTGCATCCTGGCTCTTATTGTAGGTGTAGTCTACCCCACATGCTGTGTTAACAATAGCTAATTTATTGGTAATGTAGTTTCACTGTGTTTGCACCCTGACACTTATTGAAGGTGTAGTCTACACCACATGCTGTGCCAACAATAGCTAATTTATTGGTAATGCAGTTTCGCTGTGTTACCCCCCTGGCTCTTATTGTAGGTGTAGTCTACACCACATACTGTGCTAACAATAGCTAATTTATTGGTAATGCAGGTTCACTGTGTTTGCACCCTGGCTCTTACTGTGGGTGTAATCTACACCAAATGCTGTGCCAACAATAGCTAATTTGTTGGTAATGCAGTTTCACTGTGTTTGCACCCTGGCTCTTATTGTAGTTGTAGTCTACACCATATGCTGTGCCAACAATAGCTAATTTATTGGTAATGCAGGTTCACTGTGTTTGCCCCCTGGCTCCTACTGTAGGTGTAGTCTACACCTCATACTGTGCCAACAATAGCTAATTCATTGGTAATATAGGTGCTCTGTGTTTGCATCCTAGCTTTTAATGTAGGTGTAGTCTACACCACATGCTGTGCCAACAATAGCTAATTTATTGGCAATGCAGGTTCACTGTGTTTGCACCCTTGCTCTTACTGAGGGTGTAGTTTACATCACATGCTGTGCCAACAATAGCTAATTTATTGGTAGTTCAGTTTCACTGTGTTTGCCCCCAGGCTCTTATTGTAGGTATAGTCTACACCACCAGCAATTCCAACAATAGCTAATTTATTGGAAATGGAGGTTCACTGTGTTTGCACCCTGGCTCGTATTGTAGGTGTAGTCTACACCACATGATGTGCCAACAATAGCTAATTAACTGGTAATGCAGTTTCTCTGTGTTTGCACCCTGACTCTTATTGTAGGTATAGTCTACACCACATCCTGTGCCAACAATAGCTAATTTATTGGTAATGCAGTTTCACTGTGTTTACACCCTGGTTCTTATTGTAGGTGTAGTCTACACCACATGCTGTGCCAACAATAGCTAATTTATTGGTAATGCAGGTTCGCTCTGTTTGCCCCCTGGCTCTTACTGTAGGTGTAGTCTACACCACATGCTGTGCCAACAATAGCTAATTTATTGGTTATGCAGTTTCACTGTGTTTGCTCCCTGACCCTTATTGTAGGCGTAGTCTACACCACATGCTGTGCCAACAACAGCTAATTTATTGGTAATGCAGTTTCACTTTGTTTGCACCCTGACTCTTATTTTAGGTGTAGCCTACACCACAGCCTGTGCCAACAATAGCTAATTTATTGGTATTACAGTTTCACTGTGTTTACACCCTGGTTCTTTTTGTAGGTGTAGTCTACACCACATGCTGTACCAACAATAGCAATTTATTGGAATTCAGTTTCACTGTTATTGCACCCTATCTCTTATTGTAGGTGTGGTCTACACCACATGCTGTGCCAAAAATAGCCAATTTATTGGTAATGCAGGTTCACTGTGTTTGCACCCTGGCTCTTATTGTAGGTGTAGTCTACACCACATGCTGTGCCAACAATAACTAATTTATTGGTAATGCAGGTTAACTGTGTTTACCTTCTGGCTCTTATTATAGGTGTAGTCTACACCACATGCTGTGCCAACAATAGCTAATTTATTGGTAATGCAGGTTCACTGTGTTTGCACCCTGACTCTTATTGTACGTGTAGCCTACACCACATGCTGTGCCAGCAATAACTAATTTATTGGTAATGCAGTTTCACTGTGTTTGCACCCTTGCTCTTACTGAGGGTGTAGTCTACACCACATGCTGTGCCAACAATAGCTAATTTATTGGTAGTTCAGTTTCACTGTGTTTGCTCCCAGGCTCTTATTGTAGGTATAGTCTACACCACATGCTATTCCAACAATAGCTAATTTATTGGTAATGCAGGTTCCCTGTGTTTGCACCCTGGCTCGTATTGTAGGTGTAGCCTACACCACATGCTGTGCCAACAATAGCTAATTAACTGGTAATGCAGTTTCTCTGTGTTTGCAACCTGACTCTTATTGTAGGTATAGTCTACACCACATCCTGTGCCAACAATAGCTAATTTATTGGTAATGCAGTTTCACTGTGTTTACACCCTGGTTCTTATTGTATGTGTAGTCTACACCACATGCTGTGCCAACAATAGCTAATTTATTGGTAATGCAGGTTCACTCTGTTTGCCCCCTGGCTCTTACTGTAGGTGTATTCTACACCACATGCTGTGCCAACAATAGCTAATTTATTGGTTATGCAGTTTCACTGTGTTTGCTCCCTGACCCTTATTGTAAGTGTAGTCTACACCACATGCTGTGCCAACAATAGCTAATTTATTGGTAATGCAGTTTCACTTTGTTTGCACCCTGACTCTTATTGTAGGTGTAGTCTACACCACATCCTGTGCCAACAATAGCTAATTTATTGGTATTACAGTTTCACTGTGTTTACACCCAGGTTCTTATTGTAGGTGTAGTCTACACCACATGCTGTGCTAACAGTAGCTAATTTATTGGTACTGCAGGTTCACTTTGTTTGCCCCCCAGCTCTTATTGTAGGTGTAGTCTACACCACATGCTGTGCCAACAATAGTTTATTTATCGGTAATGCAGTTTCAATGTGTTTGCACCCTGGCTCTTACTGTAGGTGTAGTCTACACCACATGCTGTGCCAACAATAGCTAATTTATTGGGAATGCAGGTTCACTGTGTTTGCACCCTGACTCTTATTGTAGGTGTAGTCTACACCACATGCTGTGCCAACAATAGCTAATTTATTGGTAATGCAGGTTCAATGTGTTTGCACCCTGACTCTTATTGTAGGTGTAGCCTACACCACATGCTGTGCCAACAATAACTAATTTATTGGTAATGCAGTTTCACTATGTTTGCACCTTGGCTCTTACTGTAGGTGTAGTCTACACCTCATGCTGTGCCAACAATAGCTAATTTATTGGTAATGCAGTTTCACTGTGTTTGCCCCCTGGCTCTTATTGTAGGTGTAGTCTACACCACATGATGTGTCAACAATAGCTAATTTATTAGTAATGCAGGTTCACTGTGTTTGCACCCTGACTCTTATTGTAGGTGTAGTCTACACCACATGCTGTGCTAACAATAGCTAATTTATTGGAAATACAGGTTCACTGTGTTTGCACCCTGACTCTTATTGTAGGTGTAGTCTACATCACATGCTGTGCCAACAATAGCTAATTTATTGATAATGCTGGTTCACTATGTTTGCACCCTGGCCCTTATTGTAGGTGTAGTCTACACCACATGCTGTGCCAACAATAGCTTATTTATTGGTAATGCAGGTTCACTGTGTTTGCACCCTGACTCTTATTATAGGTGTAGTCTACACCACATGATGTGCTAAGAGTAGCTAATTTATTGGTAATGCAGGTTCACTGTGTTTGCACCCTGACTCTTATTGTTGGTGTAGTCTACACCACATGCTGTGCCAACAATAGCTATTTATTGGAATGCAGTTTCACTGTTATTGCACCCTAGCTCTTATTGTAGGTGTAGTCTACACCACATGCTGCGCTAGCCGTAGCTAATTTATTGGTAATGCAGGTTCACTGTGTTTGACTTCTAGGCTCTTATTTTAGGTGTAGTCAACACCACATGCTGTGCCAACAATTGCTAATATATTGGTAATGCAGGTTCACTGTGTTTGCTCCCTGGCTCTTATTGTAGGTGTAGTCTACACCACATGCTGTGCTAACAGTAGCTAATTTATTGGTAATGCAGGTTCACTGTTTTGCACCCTGGCTCCTATTGTAGGTGTAGTCTACACCACAAGCTGTGCTAACAATAGCTAATTTATTGGTAATGCTGGTTCACAGTGTTTGCACCCTGACTCTTATTGTAGGTGTAGTCTACACCACATGCTGTGCCAACAATAGCTAATTTATTGGTAATGCAGGTTCACTGTGTTTTCCCCCTGGCTCTTATTAAAGGTGTAGTCTACACCACATGCTGTCCTAACAATAGCCAATTTATTGGTAATGCAGGTTCACTGTGTTTGCACCCTGACTCTTATTGTAGGTGTAGTCTACACCACATGCTGTGCTAACAATTGCTAATTTATTGGTATTACAGTTTCACTCTGTTTGCCCCCTGAACCTTATTTTAGGTGTTGTCTACACCACATGCTGTGCTAACAATAGCTAATTTATTGGTAATGCAGTTTCACTGTGTTTGCCCCCTGGCTCTTATTGTAGGTGTAGTCTACACCACATGCAGCTCTAACAATAGCTAATTTATTGGTATTACAGTTTCACTGTGTTTGCCCCCTCAACCTCATTGTAGGTGTAGTCTACACCACATGCTGTGCTAACAATAGCAAATTTATTGGTAAAGCAGTTTCACTGTGTTTGCACCCTGACTCTTATTGTAGGTGTAGTCTACACCACATGCTGTGCTAACAATAGCTAATTTATTGGTAATGCAGTTTCACTGTGTTTGCCCCCTGGTTCTTATTATAGGTGTAGTCTACACCACATGCTGTGCCAACAATAGCTAATTAACTGGTAATGCAGTTTCTCTGTGTTTGCACCCTGACTCTTATTGTAGGTATAGTCTACACCACATCCTGTGCCAACAATACCTAATTTATTGGTAATGCAGTTTCACTGTGTTTACACCCTGGTTCTTATTGTATGTGTAGTCTACACCACATGCTGTGCCAACAATAGCTAATTTATTGGTAATGCAGTTTCACTTTGTTTGCACCCTGACTCTTATTGTAGGTGTAGTCTACACCACATCCTGTGCCAACAATAGCTAATTTATTGGTATTACAGTTTCACTGTGTTTACACCCTGGTTCTTATTGTAGGTGTAGTCTACGCCACATGCTGTACCAACAATAGCTATTTATTGGAATTCAGTTTCACTGTTATTGCACCCTAGCTCTTATTGTAGGTGTGGTCTACACCACATGCTGTGCCAACAATAGCCAATTTATTGGTAATGCAGGTTCACTGTGTTTGCACCCTGGCTCTTATTGTAGGTGTAGTCTACACCACATGCTGTACCAACAATAACTAATTTATTGCTAATGCAGTTTCACTGTGTTTACACCCTGGTTCTTATTGTAGGTGTAGTCTACACCACATGCTGTGCCAACAATAGCTATTTATTGGAATGCAGTTTCACTGTTATTGCACCCTAGCTCTTATTGTAGGTGTAGTCTACACCTCATGCTGCGCTAGCCGTAGATAATTTATTGGTAATGCAGTTTCACTGTGTTTGCACCCTAGCTCTTATTGTAGGTGTAGTCTACACCACATGCTGTGCTAACAGTAGCTAATTTATTGGTACTGCAGTTTCACTTTGTTTGCCCCCCAGCTCTTATTGTAGGTGTAGTCTACACCACATGCTGTGCCAACAATAGCTAATTTATCGGTAATGCAGTTTCACTGTGTTTGCACCCTGGCTCTTACTGTAGGTGTAGTCTACACCACATGCTGTGCCAACAATAGCTAATTTATTGGTAATGCAGGTTCACTGTATTTGAACCCTGGCTCGTATTGTAGGTGTAGTCTACACCACATGCTGTGCCAACAATAGCTAATTAACTGGTAATGAAGTATCTCTGTGTTTGCACCCTGACTCTTATTGTAGGTATAGTCTACACCACATCCTGTGCCAACAATAGCTAATTTATTGATAATGCAGTTTCACTGTGTTTACACCCTGGTTCTTATTGTAGGTGTAGTCCTCACCACATGCTGTGCCAACAATAGCTAATTTATTGGTAATGCAGGTTCCCTCTGTTTGCCCCCTGGCTCTTACTGTAGGTGTAGTATACACCATATGCTGTGCCAACAATAGCTAATTTATTGGTTATGCAGTTTCACTCTGTTTGCTCCCTGACCCTTATTGTAGGTGTAGCCTACACCACATGCTGTGCCAACAATAGCTAATTTATTGGTATTACAGTTTCACTGTGTTTACACCCTGGTTCTTATTGTAGGTGTAGGCTACACCACATGCTGTGCCAACAATAGCTATTTATTGGAATTCAGTTTCAATGTTATTGCACCCTAGCTGTTATTGTAGGTGTGTCTACACCACATGCTGTGCCAACAATAGCTAATTTATTGGTAATGCAGGTTCACTGTGTTTGCAACCTGGTTCTTATTGTAGGTGTAGTCTACACCACATGCTTTGCCAACAATAGCTATTTATTGGAATGCAGTTTCACTGTTATTGCACCCTAGCTGTTATTGTAGGTGTAGTCTACACCTCATGCTGCGCTAGCCGTAGCTAATTTATAGGTAATGCAGTTTCACTGTGTTTGCACCCTAGCTCTTATTGTAGGTGTAGTCTACACCACATGCTGTGCTAACAGTAGCTAATTTATTGGTACTGCAGGTTCACTTTGTTTGCCCCCCAGCTCATATTGTAGGTGTAGTCTACACCACATGCTGTGCCAACAATAGCTTATTTATCGGTAATGCAGTTTCACTGTGTTTGCACTCTGGTTCTTATTGTAGGTGTAGTCTACACCACATGCTGTGCCGACAATAGCTATTTATTGGAATGCAGTTTCACTGTTATTGCACCCTAGCTCTTACTGTAGGTTTAGTCTACACCACATGCTGTGCCAACAATAGCTAATTTATTGGTAATGCAGGTTCACTGTGTTTGCACCCTGACTCTTATTGTAGGTGTAGTCTACACCACATGCTGTGCCAACAATAGCTAATTTATTGGTAATGCACGTTCACTGTGTTTGCACCCTGACTCTTATTGTAGGTGTAGTCTACACCACATGCTGTGCCAACAATAACTAATTTATTGGTAATGCAGTTTCACTGTGTTTGCACCTTGGCTCTTACTGTAGGTGAAGTCTACACCACATGCTGTGCCAACAATAGCTAATTTATTGGTAATGCAGTTTACTGTGTTTGCCCGCGGCTCATATTGTAGGTGTAGTCTACACCACATGCTGTGTCAACAATAGCTAATTTATTGGTAATGCAGGTTCACTGTGTTTGCACCCTGACTCTTATTGTAGGTGTAGTCTACACCACATGCTGTGCTAACAATAGCTAATTTATTGGTAATACAGGTTCACTGTGTTTGCACCCTGACTCTTATTGTAGGTGTAGTCTACACCACATGCTGTGCCAACAATAGCTAATTTATTGGTAATGCAGGTTCACTGTGTTTGCACCCTGACTCTTATTGTAGGTGTAGTCTACACCACATGCTGTGCCAACAATAGCTAATTTATTGGTAATGCAGGTTCACTGTGTTTGCACCCTGACTCTTATTGTAGGTGTAGTCTACACCACATGCTGTGCCAACAATAGCTAATTTATAGGTATTGCAGGTTCACTGTGTTTGCACCCTGACTCTTATTGTTGGTGTAGTCTACACCACATGCTGTGCTAACAATAGCTATTTATTGGAATGCAGTTTCACTGTTATTGCACCCTAGCTCTTATTGTAGGTGTAGTCTACACCACATGCTGCGCTAGCCGTAGCTAATTTATTGGTAATGCAGGTTCACTGTGTTTGACTTCTTGGCTCTTATTGTAGGTGTAGTCAACACCACATGCTGTGCCAACAATTGCTAATTTATTGGTAATGCAGGTTCACTGTGTTTGCTCCCTGGCTCTTATTGTAGGTGTAGTCTACACCACATGCTGTGCTAACAGTAGCTAATTTATTGGTAATGCAGGTTCACTGTGTTTGCACCCTGGCTCCTATTGTAGGTGTAGTCTACACCACAAGCTGTGCTAACAATAGCTAATTTATTGGTAATGCTGGTTCACAGTGTTTGCACCCTGACTCTTACTGTAGGTGTAGTCTACACCACATGCTGTGCCAACAATAGCTAATTTATTGGTAATGCAGGTTCACTGTGTTTGCCCCCTGGCTCTTATTGTAGGTGTAGTCTACACCACATGCTGTCCTAACAATAGCCAATTTATTGGTAATGCAGGTTCACTGTGTTTGCACCCTGACTCTTATTGTAGGTTTAGTCTACACCACATGCTGTGCTAACGATTGCTAATTTATTGGTATTACAGTTTCACTGTGTTTGCCCCCTGAACCTTATTTTAGGTGTTGTCTACACCACAGGCTGTGCTAACAATAGCTAATTTATTGGTAATGCAGGTTCACTGTGTTTGCACCCTGACTCTTATTGTAGGTGTAGTCTACACCACATGCTGTGCCAACAATAGCTAATTTATTGGTAATGCAGGTTCACTGTGTTTGCACCCTGACTCTTATTGTAGGTGTAGTCTACACAACATGCTGTGCCAACAATAACTAATTTATTGGTAATGAAGTTTCACTGTGTTTGCACCTTGGCTCTTACTGTAGGTGTAGTCTACACCACATGCTGTGCCAACAATAGCTAATTTATTGGTAATGCAGTTTCACTGTGTTTGCCCCCTGGCTCTTATTGTAGGTGTAGTCTACACCACATGCTGTGTCAACAATAGCTAATTTATTGGTAATGCAGGTTCACTGTGTTTGCACCCTGACTCTTATTGTAGTTGTAGTCTACACCACATTCTGTGCTAACAATAGCTAATTTATTGTTAATACAGTTTCACAGTGTTTACACCCTGGTTCTTATTGTAGGTGTAGTCTACACCACATGCTGTGCCAACAATAGCTAATTTATTGGTAATGCAGGTTCACTGTGTTTGCCCCCTGGCTCCTACTGTAGGTGTAGTCTACACTTCATACTGTGCCAACAATAGCTAATTTATTGGTAATATAGGTTCTCTGTGTTTGCACCCTGGCTCTTTATGTAGGTGTAGTCTACACCACATGCTGTGCCAACAATAGCTAATTTATTGGTAATGCAGGTTCACTGTGTTTGCACCCTTGCTCTTACTGAGGGTGTAGTCTACACCACATGCTGTGCCAACAATAGCTAATTTATTGGTAGTTCAGTTTCACTGTGTTTGCCCCCAGGCTCTTATTGTAGGTATAGTCTACACCACATGCTATTCCAACAATAGCTAATTTATTGGTAATGCAGGTTCACTGTATTTGAACCCTGGCTCGTATTGTAGGTGTAGTCTACACCACATGCTGTGCCAACAATGGCTAATTAACTGGTAATGAAGTTTCTCTGTGTTTGCACCCTGACTTTTATTGTAGGTATAGTCTACACCACATCCTGTGCCAACAATAGCTAATTTATTGATAATGCAGTTTCACTGTGTTTACACCCTGGTTCTTATTGTAGGTGTAGTCCTCACCACATGCTGTGCCATCAATAGCTAATTTATTGGTAATGCAGGTTCCCTCTGTTTGCCCCCTGGCTCTTACTGTAGGTGTAGTATACACCACATGCTGTGCCAACAATAGCTAATTTATTGGTTATGCAGTTTCACTGTGTTTGCTCCCTGACCCTTATTGTAGGTGTAGTCTACACCACATGCTGTGCCAACAATAGCTACTTTATTGGTATTACAGTTTCACTGTGTTTACACCCTGGTTCTTATTTTAGGTGTAGGCTACACCACATGCTGTGCCAACAATAGCTATTTATTGGAATTCAGTTTCAATGTTATTGCACCCTAGCTGTTATTGTAGGTGTGTCTACACCACATGCTGTGCCAACAATAGCTAATTTATTGGTAATGCAGGTTCACTGTGTTTGCACCCTGGCTCTTATTGTAGGTGTAGTCTACACCACATGCTGTGCCAACAATAACTAATTTATTGGTAATGCAGTTTCACTGTGTTTACACCCTGGTTCTTATTGTAGGTGTAGTCTACACCACATTCTGTGCCAACAATAGCTATTTATTGGAATGCAGTTTCACTGTTATTGCACCCTAGCTCTTATTGTAGGTGTAGTCTACACCTCATGCTGCGCTAGCCGTAGCTAATTTATAGGTAATGCAGTTTCACTGTGTTTGCACCCTAGCTCTTATTGTAGGTGTAGTCTACACCACATGCTGTGCTAACAGTAGCTAATTTATTGGTACTGCAGGTTCACTTTGTTTGCCCCCCAGCTCTTATTGTAGGTGTAGTCTACACCACATGCTGTGCCAACAATAGCTATTTATTGGAATTCAGTTTCACTGTTATTGCACCCTAGCTCTTATTGTAGGTGTAGTCTACACCACATGCTGTGCCAACAATAGCTAATTTATTGGTAATGCAGGTTCACTGTGTTTGCACCCTGACTCTTATTGTAGGTGTAGTCTACACCACATGCTGTGCCAACAATAACTAATTTATTGGTAATGCAGTTTCACTGTGTTTGCACCTTGGCTCTTACTGTAGGTGTAGCCTACACCACATGCTGTGCCAACAATAGCTAATTTATTGGTAATGCAGTTTCACTGTGTTTGCCCCCTGGCTCTTATTGTAGGTGTAGTCTACACCACATGCTGTGTCAACAATAGCTAATTTATTGGTAATGCAGGTTCACTGTGTTTGCACCCTGACTCTTATTGTAGTTGTAGTCTACGCCACATTCTGTGCTAACAATAGCTAATTTATTGTTAATACAGTTTCACTGTGTTTACACCCTGGTTCTTATTGTAGGTGTAGTCTACACCACATGCTGTGCCAACAATAGCTAATTTATTGGTAATGCAGGTTCGCTCTGTTTGCCCCCTGGCTCTTACTGTAGGTGTAGTCTACACCACATGCTGTGCCAACAATAGCTAATTTATTGGTTATGCAGTTTCACTGTGTTTGCTCCCTGACCCTTATTGTAGGCGTAGTCTACACCACATGCTGTGCCAACAATAGCTAATTAATTGGTAATGCAGTTTCACTTTGTTTGCACCCTGACTCTTATTTTAGGTGTAGCCTACACCACAGCCTGTGCCAACAATAGCTAATTTATTGGTATTACAGTTTCACTGTGTTTACACCCTGGTTCTTTTTGTAGGTGTAGTCTACACCACATGCTGTACCAACAATAGCAATTTATTGGAATTCAGTTTCACTGTTATTGCACCCTATCTCTTATTGTAGGTGTGGTCTACACCACATGCTGTGCCAAAAATAGCCAATTTATTGGTAATGCAGGTTCACTGTGTTTGCACCCTGGCTCTTATTGTAGGTGTAGTCTACACCACATGCTGTGCCAACAATAACTAATTTATTGGTAATGCAGGTTAACTGTGTTTACCTTCTGGCTCTTATTATAGGTGTAGTCTACACCACATGCTGTGCCAACAATAGCTAATTTATTGGTAATGCAGGTTCACTGTGTTTGCACCCTGACTCTTATTGTAGGTGTAGCCTACACCACATGCTGTGCCAGCAATAACTAATTTATTGGTAATGCAGTTTCACTGTGTTTGCACCCTTGCTCTTACTGAGGGTGTAGTCTACACCACATGCTGTGCCAACAATAGCTAATTTATTGGTAGTTCAGTTTCACTGTGTTTGCTCCCAGGCTCTTATTGTAGGTATAGTCTACACCACATGCTATTCCAACAATAGCTAATTTATTGGTAATGCAGGTTCCCTGTGTTTGCACCCTGGCTCGTATTGTAGGTGTAGCCTACACCACATGCTGTGCCAACAATAGCTAATTAACTGGTAATGCAGTTTCTCTGTGTTTGCAACCTGACTCTTATTGTAGGTATAGTCTACACCACATCCTGTGCCAACAATAGCTAATTTATTGGTAATGCAGTTTCACTGTGTTTACACCCTGGTTCTTATTGTATGTGTAGTCTACACCACATGCTGTGCCAACAATAGCTAATTTATTGGTAATGCAGGTTCACTCTGTTTGCCCCCTGGCTCTTACTGTAGGTGTATTCTACACCACATGCTGTGCCAACAATAGCTAATTTATTGGTTATGCAGTTTCACTGTGTTTGCTCCCTGACCCTTATTGTAAGTGTAGTCTACACCACATGCTGTGCCAACAATAGCTAATTTATTGGTAATGCAGTTTCACTTTGTTTGCACCCTGACTCTTATTGTAGGTGTAGTCTACACCACATCCTGTGCCAACAATAGCTAATTTATTGGTATTACAGTTTCACTGTGTTTACACCTAGGTTCTTATTGTAGGTGTAGTCTACACCACATGCTGTGCTAACAGTAGCTAATTTATTGGTACTGCAGGTTCACTTTGTTTGCCCCCCAGCTCTTATTGTAGGTGTAGTCTACACCACATGCTGTGCCAACAATAGTTTATTTATCGGTAATGCAGTTTCAATGTGTTTGCACCCTGGCTCTTACTGTAGGTGTAGTCTACACCACATGCTGTGCCAACAATAGCTAATTTATTGGTAATGCAAGTTCACTGTGTTTGCACCCTGACTCTTATTGTAGGTGTAGTCTACACCACATGCTGTGCCAACAATAGCTAATTTATTGGTAATGCAGGTTCAATGTGTTTGCACCCTGACTCTTATTGTAGGTGTAGCCTACACCACATGCTGTGCCAACAATAACTAATTTATTGGTAATGCAGTTTCACTATGTTTGCACCTTGGCTCTTACTGTAGGTGTAGTCTACACCTCATGCTGTGCCAACAATAGCTAATTTATTGGTAATGCAGTTTCACTGTGTTTGCCCCCTGGCTCTTATTGTAGGTGTAGTCTACACCACATGCTGTGTCAACAATAGCTAATTTATTAGTAATGCAGGTTCACTGTGTTTGCACCCTGACTCTTATTGTAGGTGTAGTCTACACCACATGCTGTGCTAACAATAGCTAATTTATTGGAAATACAGGTTCACTGTGTTTCCACCCTGACTCTTATTGTAGGTGTAGTCTACATCACATGCTGTGCCAACAATAGCTAATTTATTGATAATGCTGGTTCACTATGTTTGCACCCTGGCCCTTATTGTAGGTGTAGTCTACACCACATGCTGTGCCAACAATAGCTTATTTATTGGTAATGCAGGTTCACTGTGTTTGCACCCTGACTCTTATTGTAGGTGTAGTCTACACCACATGCTGTGCTAAGAGTAGCTTATTTATTGGTAATGCAGGTTCACTGTGTTTGCACCCTGACTCTTATTGTTGGTGTAGTCTACACCACATGCTGTGCCAACAATAGCTATTTATTGGAATGCAGTTTCACTGTTATTGCACCCTAGCTCTTATTGTAGGTGTAGTCTACACCACATGCTGCGCTAGCCGTAGCTAATTTATTGGTTATGCAGGTTCACTGTGTTTGACTTCTAGGCTCTTATTTTAGGTGTAGTCAACACCACATGCTGTGCCAACAATTGCTAATATATTGGTAATGCAGGTTCACTGTGTTTGCTCCCTGGCTCTTATTGTAGGTGTAGTCTACACCACATGCTGTGCTAACAGTAGCTAATTTATTGGTAATGCAGGTTCACTGTTTTGCACCCTGGCTCCTATTGTTGGTGTAGTCTACACCACAAGCTGTGCTAACAATAGCTAATATATTGGTAATGCTGGTTCACAGTGTTTGCACCCTGACTCTTATTGTAGGTGTAGTCTACACCACATGCTGTGCCAACAATAGCTAATTTATTGGTAATGCAGGTTCACTGTGTTTTCCCCCTGGCTCTTATTAAAGGTGTAGTCTACACCACATGCTGTCCTAACAATAGCCAATTTATTGGTAATGCAGGTTCACTGTGTTTGCACCCTGACTCTTATTGTAGGTGTAGTCTACACCACATGCTGTGCTAACAATTGCTAATTTATTGGTATTACAGTTTCACTCTGTTTGCCCCCTGAACCTTATTTTAGGTGTTGTCTACACCACATGCTGTGCTAACAATAGCTAATTTATTGGTAATGCAGTTTCACTGTGTTTGCCCCCTGGCTCTTATTGTAGGTGTAGTCTACACCACATGCAGCTCTAACAATAGCTAATTTATTGGTATTACAGTTTCACTGTGTTTGCCCCCTCAACCTCATTGTAGGTGTAGTCTACACCACATGCTGTGCTAACAATAGCAAATTTATTGGTAAAGCAGTTTCACTGTGTTTGCACCCTGACTCTTATTGTAGGTGTAGTCTACACCACATGCTGTGCTAACAATAGCTAATTTATTGGTAATGCAGTTTCACTGTGTTTGCCCCCTGGTTCTTATTATAGGTGTAGTCTACACCACATGCTGTGCCAACAATAGCTAATTAACTGGTAATGCAGTTTCTCTGTGTTTGCACCCTGACTCTTATTGTAGGTATAGTCTACACCACATCCTGTGCCAACAATACCTAATTTATTGGTAATGCAGTTTCACTGTGTTTACACCCTGGTTCTTATTGTATGTGTAGTCTACACCACATGCTGTGCCAACAATAGCTAATTTATTGGTAATGCAGTTTCACTTTGTTTGCACCCTGACTCTTATTGTAGGTGTAGTCTACACCACATCCTGTGCCAACAATAGCTAATTTATTGGTATTACAGTTTCACTGTGTTTACACCCTGGTTCTTATTGTAGGTGTAGTCTACGCCACATGCTGTACCAACAATAGCTATTTATTGGAATTCAGTTTCACTGTTATTGCACCCTAGCTCTTATTGTAGGTGTGGTCTACACCACATGCTGTGCCAACAATAGCCAATTTATTGGTAATGCAGGTTCACTGTGTTTGCACCCTGGCTCTTATTGTAGGTGTAGTCTACACCACATGCTGTACCAACAATAACTAATTTATTGCTAATGCAGTTTCACTGTGTTTACACCCTGGTTCTTATTGTAGGTGTAGTCTACACCACATGCTGTGCCAACAATAGCTATTTATTGGAATGCAGTTTCACTGTTATTGCACCCTAGCTCTTATTGTAGGTGTAGTCTACACCTCATGCTGCGCTAGCCGTAGATAATTTATTGGTAATGCAGTTTCACTGTGTTTGCACCCTAGCTCTTATTGTAGGTGTAGTCTACACCACATGCTGTGCTAACAGTAGCTAATTTATTGGTACTGCAGGTTCACTTTGTTTGCCCCCCAGCTCTTATTGTAGGTGTAGTCTACACCACATGCTGTGCCAACAATAGCTAATTTATCGGTAATGCAGTTTCACTGTGTTTGCACCCTGGCTCTTACTGTAGGTGTAGTCTACACCACATGCTGTGCCAACAATAGCTAATTTATTGGTAATGCAGGTTCACTGTATTTGAACCCTGGCTCGTATTGTAGGTGTAGTCTACACCACATGCTGTGCCAACAATAGCTAATTAACTGGTAATGAAGTATCTCTGTGTTTGCACCCTGACTCTTATTGTAGGTATAGTCTACACCACATCCTGTGCCAACAATAGCTAATTTATTGATAATGCAGTTTCACTGTGTTTACACCCTGGTTCTTATTGTAGGTGTAGTCCTCACCACATGCTGTGCCAACAATAGCTAATTTATTGGTAATGCAGGTTCCCTCTGTTTGCCCCCTGGCTCTTACTGTAGGTGTAGTATACACCATATGCTGTGCCAACAATAGCTAATTTATTGGTTATGCAGTTTCACTGTGTTTGCTCCCTGACCCTTATTGTAGGTGTAGCCTACACCACATGCTGTGCCAACAATAGCTAATTTATTGGTATTACAGTTTCACTCTGTTTACACCCTGGTTCTTATTGTAGGTGTAGGCTACACCACATGCTGTGCCAACAATAGCTATTTATTGGAATTCAGTTTCAATGTTATTGCACCCTAGCTGTTATTGTAGGTGTGTCTACACCACATGCTGTGCCAACAATAGCTAATTTATTGGTAATGCAGGTTCACTGTGTTTGCAACCTGGTTCTTATTGTAGGTGTAGTCTACACCACATGCTTTGCCAACAATAGCTATTTATTGGAATGCAGTTTCACTGTTATTGCACCCTAGCTGTTATTGTAGGTGTAGTCTACACCTCATGCTGCGCTAGCCGTAGCTAATTTATAGGTAATGCAGTTTCACTGTGTTTGCACCCTAGCTCTTATTGTAGGTGTAGTCTACACCACATGCTGTGCTAACAGTAGCTAATTTATTGGTACTGCAGGTTCACTTTGTTTGCCCCCCAGCTCTTATTGTAGGTGTAGTCTACACCACATGCTGTGCCAACAATAGCTTATTTATCGGTAATGCAGTTTCACTGTGTTTGCACTCTGGTTCTTATTGTAGGTGTAGTCTACACCACATGCTGTGCCGACAATAGCTATTTATTGGAATGCAGTTTCACTGTTATTGCACCCTAGCTCTTACTGTAGGTTTAGTCTACACCACATGCTGTGCCAACAATAGCTAATTTATTGGTAATGCAGGTTCACTGTGTTTGCACCCTGACTCTTATTGTAGGTGTAGTCTACACCACATGCTGTGCCAACAATAGCTAATTTATTGGTAATGCACGTTCACTGTGTTTGCACCCTGACTCTTATTGTAGGTGTAGTCTACACCACATGCTGTGCCAACAATAACTAATTTATTGGTAATGCAGTTTCACTGTGTTTGCACCTTGGCTCTTACTGTAGGTGAAGTCTACACCACATGCTGTGCCAACAATAGCTAATTTATTGGTAATGCAGTTTACTGTGTTTGCCCCCGGCTCATATTGTAGGTGTAGTCTACACCACATGCTGTGTCAACAATAGCTAATTTATTGGTAATGCAGGTTCACTGTGTTTGCACCCTGACTCTTATTGTAGGTGTAGTCTACACCACATGCTGTGCTAACAATAGCTAATTTATTGGTAATACAGGTTCACTGTGTTTGCACCCTGACTCTTATTGTAGGTGTAGTCTACACCACATGCTGTGCCAACAATAGCTAATTTATTGGTAATGCAGGTTCACTGTGTTTGCACCCTGACTCTTATTGTAGGTGTAGTCTACACCACATGCTGTGCCAACAATAGCTAATTTATTGGTAATGCAGGTTCACTGTGTTTGCACCCTGACTCTTATTGTAGGTGTAGTCTACACCACATGCTGTGCCAACAATAGCTAATTTATAGGTATTGCAGGTTCACTGTGTTTGCACCCTGACTCTTATTGTTGGTGTAGTCTACACCACATGCTGTGCTAACAATAGCTATTTATTGGAATGCAGTTTCACTGTTATTGCACCCTAGCTCTTATTGTAGGTGTAGTCTACACCACATGCTGCGCTAGCCGTAGCTAATTTATTGGTAATGCAGGTTCACTGTGTTTGACTTCTTGGCTCTTATTGTAGGTGTAGTCAACACCACATGCTGTGCCAACAATTGCTAATTTATTGGTAATGCAGGTTCACTGTGTTTGCTCCCTGGCTCTTATTGTAGGTGTAGTCTACACCACATGCTGTGCTAACAGTAGCTAATTTATTGGTAATGCAGGTTCACTGTGTTTGCACCCTGGCTCCTATTGTAGGTGTAGTCTACACCACAAGCTGTGCTAACAATAGCTAATTTATTGGTAATGCTGGTTCACAGTGTTTGCACCCTGACTCTTACTGTAGGTGTAGTCTACACCACATGCTGTGCCAACAATAGCTAATTTATTGGTAATGCAGGTTCACTGTGTTTGCCCCCTGGCTCTTATTGTAGGTGTAGTCTACACCACATGCTGTCCTAACAATAGCCAATTTATTGGTAATGCAGGTTCACTGTGTTTGCACCCTGACTCTTATTGTAGGTTTAGTCTACACCACATGCTGTGCTAACGATTGCTAATTTATTGGTATTACAGTTTCACTGTGTTTGCCCCCTGAACCTTATTTTAGGTGTTGTCTACACCACAGGCTGTGCTAACAATAGCTAATTTATTGGTAATGCAGTTTCACTGTGTTTGCCCCCTGGCTCTGTTTGTAGGTGTAGTCTACACCTCATGTTGTGCTAACAATATCTAATTTATTGGAATTACAGTTTCACTGTGTTTGCCCCCTGAACCTTATTGTAGGTGTAGTCTACACCACATGCTGTGCCAACAATAGCTAATTTATTGGTAATGCAGGTTCACTGTGTTTGCACCCTGACTCTTATTGTAGGTGTAGTCTACACCACATGCTGTGCCAACAATAGCTAATTTATTGGTAATGCAGGTTCACTGTGTTTGCACCCTGACTCTTATTGTAGGTGTAGTCTACACAACATGCTGTGCCAACAATAACTAATTTATTGGTAATGAAGTTTCACTGTGTTTGCACCTTGGCTCTTACTGTAGGTGTAGTCTACACCACATGCTGTGCCAACAATAGCTAATTTATTGGTAATGCAGTTTCACTGTGTTTGCCCCCTGGCTCTTATTGTAGGTGTAGTCTACACCACATGCTGTGTCAACAATAGCTAATTTATTGGTAATGCAGGTTCACTGTGTTTGCACCCTGACTCTTATTGTAGTTGTAGTCTACACCACATTCTGTGCTAACAATAGCTAATTTATTGTTAATACAGTTTCACTGTGTTTACACCCTGGTTCTTATTGTAGGTGTAGTCTACACCACATGCTGTGCCAACAATAGCTAATTTATTGGTAATGCAGGTTCACTGTGTTCGCCCCCTGGCTCCTACTGTAGGTGTAGTCTACACTTCATACTGTGCCAACAATAGCTAATTTATTGGTAATATAGGTTCTCTGTGTTTGCACCCTGGCTCTTTATGTAGGTGTAGTCTACACCACATGCTGTGCCAACAATAGCTAATTTATTGGTAATGCAGGTTCACTGTGTTTGCACCCTTGCTCTTACTGAGGGTGTAGTCTACACCACATGCTGTGCCAACAATAGCTAATTTATTGGTAGTTCAGTTTCACTGTGTTTGCCCCCAGGCTCTTATTGTAGGTATAGTCTACACCACATGCTATTCCAACAATAGCTAATTTATTGGTAATGCAGGTTCACTGTATTTGAACCCTGGCTCGTATTGTAGGTGTAGTCTACACCACATGCTGTGCCAACAATGGCTAATTAACTGGTAATGAAGTTTCTCTGTGTTTGCACCCTGACTTTAATTGTAGGTATAGTCTACACCACATCCTGTGCCAACAATAGCTAATTTATTGATAATGCAGTTTCACTGTGTTTACACCCTGGTTCTTATTGTTAGTGTAGTCCTCACCACATGCTGTGCCAACAATAGCTAATTTATTGGTAATGCAGGTTCCCTCTGTTTGCCCCCTGGCTCTTACTGTAGGTGTAGTATACACCACATGCTGTGCCAACAATAGCTAATTTATTGGTTATGCAGTTTCACTGTGTTTGCTCCCTGACCCTTATTGTAGGTGTAGTCTACACCACATGCTGTGCCAACAATAGCTACTTTATTGGTATTACAGTTTCACTGTGTTTACACCCTGGTTCTTATTTTAGGTGTAGGCTACACCACATGCTGTGCCAACAATAGCTATTTATTGGAATTCAGTTTCAATGTTATTGCACCCTAGCTGTTATTGTAGGTGTGTCTACACCACATGCTGTGCCAACAATAGCTAATTTATTGGTAATGCAGGTTCACTGTGTTTGCACCCTGGCTCTTATTGTAGGTGTAGTCTACACCACATGCTGTGCCAACAATAACTAATTTATTGGTAATGCAGTTTCACTGTGTTTACACCCTGGTTCTTATTGTAGGTGTAGTCTACACCACATTCTGTGCCAACAATAGCTATTTATTGGAATGCAGTTTCACTGTTATTGCACCCTAGCTCTTATTGTAGGTGTAGTCTACACCTCATGCTGCGCTAGCCGTAGCTAATTTATAGGTAATGCAGTTTCACTGTGTTTGCACCCTAGCTCTTATTGTAGGTGTAGTCTACACCACATGCCGTGCTAACAGTAGCTAATTTATTGGTACTGCAGGTTCACTTTGTTTGCCCCCCAGCTCTTATTGTAGGTGTAGTCTACACCACATGCTGTGCCAACAATAGCTATTTATTGGAATTCAGTTTCACTGTTATTGCACCCTAGCTCTTATTGTAGGTGTAGTCTACACCACATGCTGTGCCAACAATAGCTAATTTATTGGTAATGCAGGTTCACTGTGTTTGCACCCTGACTCTTATTGTAGGTGTAGTCTACACCACATGCTGTGCCAACAATAACTAATTTATTGGTAATGCAGTTTCACTGTGTTTGCACCTTGGCTCTTACTGTAGGTGTAGTCTACACCACATGCTGTGCCAACAATAGCTAATTTATTGGTAATGCAGTTTCACTGTGTTTGCCCCCTGGCTCTTATTGTAGGTGTAGTCTACACCACATGCTGTGTCAACAATAGCTAATTTATTGGTAATGCAGGTTCACTGTGTTTGCACCCTGACTCTTATTGTAGTTGTAGTCTACACCACATTCTGTGCTAACAATAGCTAATTTATTGTTAATACAGTTTCACTGTGTTTACACCCTGGTTCTTATTGTAGGTGTAGTCTACACCACATGCTGTGCCAACAATAGCTAATTTATTGGTAATGCAGGTTCACTGTGTTTGCCCCCTGGCTCCTACTGTAGGTGTAGTCTACACTTCATACTGTGCCAACAATAGCTAATTTATTGGTAATATAGGTTCTCTGTGTTTGCACCCTGGCTCTTAATGTAGGTGTAGTCTACACCACATGCTGTGCCAACAATAGCTAATTTATTGGTAATGCAGGTTCACTGTGTTTGCACCCTTGCTCTCACTGAGGTTGTAGTCTACACCACATGCTGTGCCAACAATAGCTTATTTATTGGTAGTTCAGTTTCACTGTGTTTGCCCCCAGGCTCTTATTGTAGGTATAGTCTACACCACATGCTATTCCAACAATAGCTAATTTATTGGTAATGCAGGTTCACTGTATTTGAACCCTGGCTCGTATTGTAGGTGTAGTCTACACCACATGCTGTGCCAACAATAGCTAATTAACTGGTAATGAAGTTTCTCTGTTTTTGCACCCTGACTCTTATTGTAGGTATAGTCTACACCACATCCTGTGCCAACAATAGCTAATTTATTGATAATGCAGTTTCACTGTGTTTACACCCTGGTTCTTATTGTAGGTGTAGTCCTCACCACATGCTGTGCCAACAATAGCTAATTTATTGGTAATGCAGGTTCCCTCTGTTTGCCCCCTGGCTCTTACTGTAGGTGTAGTATACACCACATGCTGTGCCAACAATAGCTAATTTATTGGTTATGCAGTTTCACTGCGTTTGCTCCCTGACCCTTATTGAAGGTGTAGTCTACACCACATGCTGTGCCAACAATAGCTAATTTATTGGTATTACAGTTTCACTGTGTTTACACCCTGGTTCTTATTGTAGGTGTAGGCTACACCACATGCTGTGCCAACAATAGCTATTTATTGGAATTCAGTGTCAATGTTATTGCACCCTAGCTGTTATTGTAGGTGTGTCTACACCACATGCTGTGCCAACAATAGCTAATTTATTGGTAATGCAGGTTCACTGTGTTTGCACCCTGGCTCTTATTGTAGGTGTAGTCTACACCACATGCTGTGCCAACAATAACTAATTTATTGGTAATGCAGTTTCACTGTGTTTACACCCTGGCTCTTATTGTAGGTGTAGTCTACACCACATGCTGTGCCAACAATAACTAATTTATTGGTAATGCAGTTTCACTGTGTTTACACCCTGGTTCTTATTGTAGGTGTAGTCCTCACCACATGCTGTGCCAACAATAGCTAATTTATTGGTTATGCAGTTTCACTGCGTTTGCTCCCTGACCCTTATTGTAGGTGTAGTCTACACCACATGCTGTGCCAACAATAGCTAATTTATTGGTATTACAGTTTCACTGTGTTTACACCCTGGTTCTTATTGTAGGTGTAGGCTACACCACATGCTGTGCCAACAATAGCTATTTATTGGAATTCAGTTTCAATGTTATTGCACCCTAGCTGTTATTGTAGGTGTAGTCTACACCTCATGCTGCGCTAGCCGTAGCTAATTTATAGGTAATGCAGTTTCACTGTGTTTGCACCCTAGCTCTTATTGTAGGTGTAGTCTACACCACATGCTGTGCTAACAGTAGCTAATTTATTGGTACTGCAGGTTCACTTTGTTTGCCCCCCAGCTCTTATTGTAGGTGTAGTCTACACCACATGCTGTGCCAACAATAGCTTATTTATCGGTAATGCAGTTTCACTGTGTTTGTACTCTGGTTCTTATTGTAGGTGTAGTCTACACCACATGCTGTGCCAACAATAGCTATTTATTGGAATGCAGTTTCACTCTTATTGCACCCTAGCTATTATTGTAGGTGTGGTCTACACCACATGCTGTGCCAACAATAGCTAATTTATTGGTAATGCAGGTTCACTGTGTTTGCACCCTGGCTATATTGTAGGTGTAGTCTACACCACATGCTGTGCCAACAATAACTAATTTATTGGTAATGCAGTTTCACTGTGTTTACACCCTGGTTCTTATTGTAGGTGTAGTCTACACCACATGCTGTGCCGACAATAGCTATTTATTGGAATGCAGTTTCACTGTTATTGCACCCTAGCTCTTACTGTAGGTTTAGTCTACACCACATGCTGTGCCAACAATAGCTATTTTATTGGTAATGCAGGTTCACTGTGTTTGCACCCTGACTCTTATTGTAGGTGTAGTCTACACCACATGCTGTGCCAACAATAGCTAATTTATTGGTAATGCAGGTTCACTGTGTTTACACCCTGACTCTTATTGTAGGTGTAGTCTACACCACATGCTGTGCCAACAATAACTAATTTATTGGTAATGCAGTTTCACTGTGTTTGCACCTTGGCTCTTACTGTAGGTGTAGTCTACACCACATGCTGTGCCAACAATAGCTAATTTATTGGTAATGCAGTTTCACTGTGTTTGCCCCCGGCTCATATTGTAGGTGTAGTCTACACCACATGCTGTGTCAACAATAGCTAATTTATTGGTAATGCAGGTTCACTCTGTTTGCTCCCTGACTCTTATTGTAGGTGTAGTCTACACCACATGCTGTGCTAACAATAGCTAATTTATTGGTTATACAGGTTCACTGTGTTTGCACCCTGACTCTTATTGTAGGTGTAGTCTACACCACATGCTGTGCCAACAATAGCTAATTTATTGGTAATGCAGGTTCACTGTGTTTGCACCCTGACTCTTATTGTAGGTGTAGTCTACACCACATGCTGTGCCAACAATAGCTAATTTATTGGTAATGCAGGTTCACTGTGTTTGCACCCTGACTCTTATTGTAGGTGTAGTCTACACCACATGCTGTGCCAACAATAGCTAATTTATTGGTAATGCAGGTTCACTGTGTTTGCACCCTGACTCTTATTGTAGGTGTAGTCTACACCACATGCTGTGCTAACAGTAGCTAATTTATTGGTAATGCAGGTTCACTGTGTTTGCACCCTGACTCTTATTGTTGGTGTAGTCTACACCACATGCTGTGCTAACAATAGCTATTTATTGGAATGCAGTTTCACTGTTATTGCACCCTAGCTCTTATTGTAGGTGTAGTCTACGCCACATGCTGCGCTAGCCGTAGCTAATTTATTGGTAATGCAGGTTCACTGTGTTTGACTTCTAGGCTCTTATTGTAGGTGTAGTCAACACCACATGCTGTGCCAACAATTGCTAATTTATTGGTAATGCAGGTTCACTGTGTTTGCTCCCTGGCTCTTATTGTAGGTGTAGTCTACACCACATGCTGTGCTAACAGTAGCTAATTTATTGGTAATGCAGGTTCACTGTGTTTGCACCCTGGCTCCTATTGTAGGTGTAGTCTACACCACAAGCTGTGCTAACAATAGCTAATTTATTGGTAATGCTGGTTCACAGTGTTTGCACCCTGACTCTTATTGTAGGTGTAGTCTACACCACATGCTGTGCCAACAATAGCTAATTTATTGGTAATGCAGGTTCACTGTGTTTGCCCCCTGGCTCTTATTGTAGGTGTAGTCTACACCACATGCTGTCCTAACAATAGCCAATTTATTGGTAATGCAGGTTCACTGTGTTTGCACCCTGACTCTTATTGTAGGTGTAGTCTACACCACATGCTGTGCTAACGATTGCTAATTTATTGGTATTACAGTTTCACTGTGTTTGCCCCCTGAACCTTATTTTAGGTGTTGTCTACACCACAGGCTGTGCTAACAATAGCTAATTTATTGGTAATGCAGTTTCACTGTGTTTGCCCCCTGGCTCTGTTTGTAGGTGTAGTCTACACCTCATGTTGTGCTAACAATATCTAATTTATTGGTATTACAGTTTCACTGAGTTTGCCCCCTGAACCTTATTGTAGGTGTAGTCTACACCACATGCTGTGCCAACAATAGCTAATTTATTGGTAATGCAGGTTCACTGTGTTTGCACCCTGACTCTTATTGTAGGTGTAGTCTACACCACATGCTGTGCCAACAATAGCTAATTTATTGGTAATGCAGGTTCACTGTGTTTGCCCCCTGGCTCCTACTGTAGGTGTAGTCTACACTTCATACTGTGCCAACAATAGCTAATTTATTGGTAATATAGGTTCTCTGTGTTTGCACCCTGGCTCTTAATGTAGGTGTAGTCTACACCACATGCTGTGCCAACAATAGCTAATTTATTGGTAATGCAGGTTCACTGTGTTTGCACCCTTGCTCTCACTGAGGTTGTAGTCTACACCACATGCTGTGCCAACAATAGCTTATTTATTGGTAGTTCAGTTTCACTGTGTTTGCCCCCAGGCTCTTATTGTAGGTATAGTCTACACCACATGCTATTCCAACAATAGCTAATTTATTGGTAATGCAGGTTCACTGTATTTGAACCCTGGCTCGTATTGTAGGTGTAGTCTACACCACATGCTGTGCCAACAATAGCTAATTAACTGGTAATGAAGTTTCTCTGTGTTTGCACCCTGACTCTTATTGTAGGTATAGTCTACACCACATCCTGTGCCAACAATAGCTAATTTATTGATAATGCAGTTTCACTGTGTTTACACCCTGGTTCTTATTGTAGGTGTAGTCCTCACCACATGCTGTGCCAACAATAGCTAATTTATTGGTAATGCAGGTTCCCTCTGTTTGCCCCCTGGCTCTTACTGTAGGTGTAGTATACACCACATGCTGTGCCAACAATAGCTAATTTATTGGTTATGCAGTTTCACTGCGTTTGCTCCCTGACCCTTATTGAAGGTGTAGTCTACACCACATGCTGTGCCAACAATAGCTAATTTATTGGTATTACAGTTTCACTGTGTTTACACCCTGGTTCTTATTGTAGGTGTAGGCTACACCACATGCTGTGCCAACAATAGCTATTTATTGGAATTCAGTGTCAATGTTATTGCACCCTAGCTGTTATTGTAGGTGTGTCTACACCACATGCTGTGCCAACAATAGCTAATTTATTGGTAATGCAGGTTCACTGTGTTTGCACCCTGGCTCTTATTGTAGGTGTAGTCTACACCACATGCTGTGCCAACAATAACTAATTTATTGGTAATGCAGTTTCACTGTGTTTACACCCTGGCTCTTATTGTAGGTGTAGTCTACACCACATGCTGTGCCAACAATAACTAATTTATTGGTAATGCAGTTTCACTGTGTTTACACCCTGGTTCTTATTGTAGGTGTAGTCCTCACCACATGCTGTGCCAACAATAGCTAATTTATTGGTAATGCAGGTTCCCTCTGTTTGCCCCCTGGCTCTTACTGTGGGTGTAGTATACACCACATGCTGTGCCAACAATAGCTAATTTATTGGTTATGCAGTTTCACTGCGTTTGCTCCCTGACCCTTATTGTAGGTGTAGTCTACACCACATGCTGTGCCAACAATAGCTAATTTATTGGTATTACAGTTTCACTGTGTTTACACCCTGGTTCTTATTGTAGGGGTAGGCTACACCACATGCTGTGCCAACAATAGCTATTTATTGGAATTCAGTTTCAATGTTATTGCACCCTAGCTGTTATTGTAGGTGTAGTCTACACCTCATGCTGCGCTAGCCGTAGCTAATTTATAGGTAATGCAGTTTCACTGTGTTTGCACCCTAGCTCTTATTGTAGGTGTAGTCTACACCACATGCTGTGCTAACAGTAGCTAATTTATTGGTACTGCAGGTTCACTTTGTTTGCCCCCCAGCTCTTATTGTAGGTGTAGTCTACACCACATGCTGTGCCAACAATAGCTTATTTATCGGTAATGCAGTTTCACTGTGTTTGCACTCTGGTTCTTATTGTAGGTGTAGTCTACACCACATGCTGTGCCAACAATAGCTATTTATTGGAATGCAGTTTCACTCTTATTGCACCCTAGCTGTTATTGTAGGTGTGGTCTACACCACATGCTGTGCCAACAATAGCTAATTTATTGGTAATGCAGGTTCACTGTGTTTGCACCCTGGCTCTTATTGTAGGTGTAGTCTACACCACATGCTGTGCCAACAATAACTAATTTATTGGTAATGCAGTTTCACTGTGTTTACACCCTGGTTCTTATTGTAGGTGTAGTCTACACCACATGCTGTGCCGACAATAGCTATTTATTGGAATGCAGTTTCACTGTTATTGCACCCTAGCTCTTACTGTAGGTTTAGTCTACACCACATGCTGTGCCAACAATAGCTATTTTATTGGTAATGCAGGTTCACTGTGTTTGCACCCTGACTCTTATTGTAGGTGTAGTCTACACCACATGCTGTGCCAACAATAGCTAATTTATTGGTAATGCAGGTTCACTGTGTTTACACCCTGACTCTTATTGTAGGTGTAGTCTACACCACATGCTGTGCCAACAATAACTAATTTATTGGTAATGCAGTTTCACTGTGTTTGCACCTTGGCTCTTACTGTAGGTGTAGTCTACACCACATGCTGTGCCAACAATAGCTAATTTATTGGTAATGCAGTTTCACTGTGTTTGCCCCCGGCTCATATTGTAGGTGTAGTCTACACCACATGCTGTGTCAACAATAGCTAATTTATTGGTAATGCAGGTTCACTCTGTTTGCTCCCTGACTCTTATTGTAGGTGTAGTCTACACCACATGCTGTGCTAACAATAGCTAATTTATTGGTTATACAGGTTCACTGTGTTTGCACCCTGACTCTTATTGTAGGTGTAGTCTACACCACATGCTGTGCCAACAATAGCTAATTTATTGGTAATGCAGGTTCACTGTGTTTGCACCCTGACTCTTATTGTAGGTGTAGTCTACACCACATGCTGTGCCAACAATAGCTAATTTATTGGTAATGCAGGTTCACTGTGTTTGCACCCTGACTCTTATTGTAGGTGTAGTCTACACCACATGCTGTGCCAACAATAGCTAATTTATTGGTAATGCAGGTTCACTGTGTTTGCACCCTGACTCTTATTGTAGGTGTAGTCTACACCACATGCTGTGCTAACAGTAGCTAATTTATTGGTAATGCAGGTTCACTGTGTTTGCACCCTGACTCTTATTGTTGGTGTAGTCTACACCACATGCTGTGCTAACAATAGCTATTTATTGGAATGCAGTTTCACTGTTATTGCACCCTAGCTCTTATTGTAGGTGTAGTCTACACCACATGCTGCGCTAGCCGTAGCTAATTTATTGGTAATGCAGGTTCACTGTGTTTGACTTCTAGGCTCTTATTGTAGGTGTAGTCAACACCACATGCTGTGCCAACAATTGCTAATTTATTGGTAATGCAGGTTCACTGTGTTTGCTCCCTGGCTCTTATTGTAGGTGTAGTCTACACCACATGCTGTGCTAACAGTAGCTAATTTATTGGTAATGCAGGTTCACTGTGTTTGCACCCTGGCTCCTATTGTAGGTGTAGTCTACACCACAAGCTGTGCTAACAATAGCTAATTTATTGGTAATGCTGGTTCACAGTGTTTGCACCCTGACTCTTATTGTAGGTGTAGTCTACACCACATGCTGTGCCAACAATAGCTAATTTATTGGTAATGCAGGTTCACTGTGTTTGCCCCCTGGCTCTTATTGTAGGTGTAGTCTACACCACATGCTGTCCTAACAATAGCCAATTTATTGGTAATGCAGGTTCACTGTGTTTGCACCCTGACTCTTATTGTAGGTGTAGTCTACACCACATGCTGTGCTAACGATTGCTAATTTATTGGTATTACAGTTTCACTGTGTTTGCCCCCTGAACCTTATTTTAGGTGTTGTCTACACCACAGGCTGTGCTAACAATAGCTAATTTATTGGTAATGCAGTTTCACTGTGTTTGCCCCCTGGCTCTGTTTGTAGGTGTAGTCTACACCTCATGTTGTGCTAACAATATCTAATTTATTGGTATTACAGTTTCACTGAGTTTGCCCCCTGAACCTTATTGTAGGTGTAGTCTACACCACATGCTGTGCCAACAATAGCTAATTTATTGGTAATGCAGGTTCACTGTGTTTGCACCCTGACTCTTATTGTAGGTGTAGTCTACACCACATGCTGTGCCAACAATAGCTAATTTATTGGTAATGCAGGTTCACTGTGTTTGCACCCTGACTCTACTTGTAGGTGTAGTCTACACCACATGCTGTGCCAACAATAACTAATTTATTGGTAATGCAGTTTCACTGTGTTTGCACCTTGGCTCTTACTGTAGGTGTAGTCTACACCACATGCTGTGCCAACAATAGCTAATTTATTGGTAATGCAGTTTCACTGTGTTTGCCCCCTGGCTCTTATTGTAGGTGTAGTCTACACCACATGCTGTGTCAACAATAGCTAATTTATTGGTAATGCAGGTTCACTGTGTTTGCACCCTGACTCTTATTGTAGTTGTAGTCTACACCACATTCTGTGCTAACAATAGCTAATTTATTGTTAATACAGTTTCACTCTGTTTACACCCTGGTTCTTATTGTAGGTGTAGTCTACACCACATGCTGTGCCAACAATAGCTAATTTATTGGTAATGCAGGTTCACTGTGTTTGCCCCCTGGCTCCTACTGTAGGTGTAGTCTACACTTCATACTGTGCCAACAATAGCTAATTTATTGGTAATATAGGTTATCTGTGTTTGCACCCTGGCTCTTAATGTAGGTGTAGTCTACACCACATGCTGTGCCAACAATAGCTAATTTATTGGTAATGCAGGTTCACTGTGTTTGCACCCTTGCTCTTACTGAGGGTGTAGTCTACACCACATGCTGCGCCAACAATAGCTAATTTATTGGTAGTTCAGTTTCACTGTGTTTGCCCCCAGGCTCTTATTGTAGGTATAGTCTACACCACATGCTATTCCAACAATAGCTAATTTATTGGTAATGCAGGTTCACTGTATTTGAACCCTGGCTCGTATTGTAGGTGTAGTCTACACCACATGCTGTGCCAACAATAGCTAATTAACTGGTAATGAAGTTTCTCTGTGTTTGCACCCTGACTCTTATTGTAGGTATAGTCTACACCACATCCTGTGCCAATAATAGCTAATTTATTGATAATGCAGTTTCACTGTGTTTACACCCTGGTTCTTATTGTAGGTGTAGTCCTCACCACATGCTGTGCCAACAATAGCTAATTTATTGGTAATGCAGGTTCCCTCTGTTTGCCCCCTGGCTCTTACTGTAGGTGTAGTATACACCACATGCTGTGCCAACAATAGCTAATTTATTGGTTATGCAGTTTCACTGTGTTTGCTCCCTGACCCTTATTGTAGGTGTAGTCTACACCACATGCTGTGCCAACAATAGCTAATTTATTGGTATTACAGTTTCACTGTGTTTACACCCTGGTTCTTATTGTAGGTGTAGGCTACACCACATGCTGTGCCAACAATAGCTATTTATTGGAATTCAGTTTCAATGTTATTGCACCCTAGCTGTTATTGTAGGTGTGTCTACACCACATGCTGTGCCAACAATAGCTAATTTATTGGTAATGCAGGTTCACTGTGTTTGCACCCTGGCTCTTATTGTAGGTGTAGTCTACACCACATGCTGTGCCAACAATAACTAATTTATTGGTAATGCAGTTTCACTGTGTTTACACCCTGGTTCTTATTGTAGGTGTAGTCTACACCACATGCTGTGCCAACAATAGTTATTTATTGGAATGCAGTTTCACTGTTATTGCACCCTAGCTCTTATTGTAGGTGTAGTCTACACCTCATGCTGCGCTAGCCGTAGCTAATTTATAGGTAATGCAGTTTCACTGTGTTTGCACCCTAGCTCTTATTGTAGGTGTAGTCTACACCACATGCTGTGCTAACAGTAGCTAATTTATTGGTACTGCAGGTTCACTTTGTTTGCCCCCCAGCTCTTATTGTAGGTGTAGTCTACACCACATGCTGTGCCAACAATAGCTTATTTATCGGTAATGCAGTTTCACTGTGTTTGCACTCTGGTTCTTATTGTAGGTGTAGTCTACACCACATGCTGTGCCAACAATAGCTATTTATTGGAATGCAGTTTCACTGTTATTGCACCCTAGCTCTTAATGTAGGTTTAGTCTACACCACATGCTGTGCCAACAATAGCTTATTTATTGGTAATGCAGGTTCACTGTGTTTGCACCCTGACTCTTATTGTAGGTGTAGTCTACACCACATGCTGTGCCAACAATAGCTAATTTATTGGTAATGCAGGTTCACTGTGTTTGCACCCTGACTCTTATTGTAGGTGTAGTCTACACCACATGCTGTGCCAACAATAACTAATTTATTGGTAATGCAGTTTCACTGTGTTTGCACCTTGGCTCTTACTGTAGGTGTAGCCTACACCACATGCTGTGCCAACAATAGCTAATTTATTGGTAATGCAGTTTCACTGTGGTTGCCCCCGGCTCATATTGTAGGAGTAGTCTACACCACATGCTGTGTCAACAATAGCTAATCTATTGGTAATGCAGGTTCCCTGTGTTTGCACCCTGACTCTTATTGTAGGTGTAGTCTACACCACATGCTGTGCTAACAATAGCTAATTTATTGGTAATACAGGTTCACTGTGTTTGCACCCTGACTCTTATTGTAGGTGTAGTCTACACCACATGCTGTGCCAACAATAGCTAATTTATTGGTAATGCAGGTTCACTGTGTTTGCACCCTGGCTCTTATTGTAGGTGTAGTCTACACCACATGCTGTGCCAACAATAGCTAATTTATTGGTAATGCAGGTTCACTGTGTTTGCACCCTGACTCTTATTGTAGGTGTAGTCTACACCACATGCTGTGCCAACAATAGCTAATTTATTGGTAATGCAGGTTCACTGTGTTTGCATCCTGACTCTTATTGTAGGTGTAGACTACACCACATGCTGTGCTAACAGTAGCTAATTTATTGGTAATGCAGGTTCACTGTGTTTGCACCCTGACTCTTATTGTTGGTGTAGTCTACACCACATGCTGTGCTAACAATAGCTATTTATTGGAATGCAGTTTCACTTTTATTGCACCCTAGCTGTTATTGTAGGTGTAGTCTACACCACATGCTGCGCTAGCCGTAGCTAATATATTGGTAATGCAGGTTCACTGTGTTTGACTTCTAGGCTCTTATTGTAGGTGTAGTCAACACCACATGCTGTGCCAACAATTGCTAATTTATTGGTAATGCAGGTTCACTGTGTTTGCTCCCTGGCTCTTATTGTAGGTGTAGTCTACACCACATGCTGTGCTAACAGTAGCTAATTTATTGGTAATGCAGGTTCACTGTGTTTGCACCCTGGCTCCTATTGTAGGTGTAGTCTACACCACAAGCTGTGCTAACAATAGCTAATTTATTGGTAATGCTGGTTCACAGTGTTTGCACCCTGACTCTTATTGTAGGTGTAGTCTACACCACATGCTGTGCCAACAATAGCTAATTTATTGGTAATGCAGGTTCACTGTGTTTGCCCCCTGGCTCTTATTGTAGGTGTAGTCTACACCACATGCTGTCCTAACAATAGCCAATTTATTGGTAATGCAGGTTCACTGTGTTTGCACCCTGACTCTTATTGTAGGTGTAGTCTACACCACATGCTGTGCTAACAATAGCTAATTTATTGGTAATGCAGTTTCACTGTGTTTGCACCCTGACTCTTATTGTAGGTGTAGTCTACAACACATGCTGTGCTAACAATAGCTAATTTATTGGTAATGCAGGTTCCCTGTGTTTGCACCCTGGCTCTTATTGTAGTTGTAGTCTACACCACATGCTGTGCCAACAATAGCTAATTTATTGGTAATGCAGGTTCCCTGTGTTTGAACCCTGACTCCTATTGTAGGTATAGTCTACAGCACATGCTGTACCAACAATAGCTAATTTATTGGTAATGCAGTTTAACTGTGATTGCCCCCTGGCTCTTATTGTAGGTGTAGTCTACACCACATGCTGTGCTAACAATAGCTAATTTACTGCTAGAGCAGTTTCACTGTGTTTGCACCCTGGCTCTTATTGTAGTTGTAGTCTACACCACATGCTGTGCCAACAATAGCTAATTTATTGGTTATGCAGTTTAACTGTGATTGCCCCCTGGCTCGTATTGTAGGTGTAGTCTACACCACATGCTGTGCTAACAATAGCTAATTTACTGGTAGAGCAGTTTCACTGTGTTTGCACCCTGGCTCTTATTGTAGTTGTAGTCTACACCACATGATGTGCCAACAATAGCTAATTTATTGGTAATGCAGGTTCCCTGTGTTTGACCCCTGGCTCTTATTGTAGGTATAGTCTACAGCACATGCTGTTCCAACAATAGCTAATTTATTGGTTATGCAGGTTCACTGTGTTTGCACCCCGGCTCTAATTGTAGGTGTAGTCTACACCACATGCTGTGCCAACAATAGCTAATTTATTGTTAATGCAGTTTCACTGTGTTTGCACCCTGACTCTTATTGTAGGTGTAGTCTACACCTCATGCTGTGCCAACAATAGCTAATTTATTGGTAATGCAGGTTCCCTGTGTTTGACCCCTGGCTCTTATTGTAGGTATAGTCTACAGCACATGCTGTTCCAACAATAGCTAATTTATTGGTTATGCAGGTTCACTGTGTTTGCACCCCGGCTCTAATTGTAGGTGTAGTCTACACCACATGCTGTGCCAACAATAGCTAATTTATTGTTAATGCAGTTTCACTGTGTTTGCACCCTGGCTCTTATTGTAGGTGTAGTCTACACCACATGCTGTGCCAACAATAGCTAATTTATTGGTAATGAAGTTTCACTGTGTTTGCCTTCTGGCTCTCATTGTAGGTGTAGTCTACACCACATGCTGTGTCAACAATAGCTAATTTTTTGTTAATGCAGTTTCACTGTGTTTGCACCCTGGTTCTTATTGTAGGTGTATTCTACACCACATGCTGTGCTAACAATAGCTAATTTATTGGTAATGCAGGTTAACTGTGTTTGCAACCTGACTCTTAATGTAGGTATAGTCTACACCACATGCTGTGCCAACAATAGCTAATTTATTGGTAATGCAGGTTCACTGTGTTTTCCCCCTGACTCTTATTGTAGGTGTAGTCTACACCACATGCTGTGCCTACAATAGCTAATTTATTGGTAATGCAGTATCACTGTGTTTGCTCCCTGGCCCTTATTGTAGGTGTAGTCTACACCACATGCTGTGCCAACAATAGCTATTTATTGGTAATGCAGTTTCACTGTGTTTGCATCCTGGTTCTTATTGTAGATGTTGTCTACACCACATTCTGTGCTGACAGTAGCTAATTTTTTGGTAATGCAGTTTCACTGTGTTTGCACCCTGACACTTATTGAAGGTGTAGTCTACACCACATGCTGTGCCAACAATTGCTAATTTATTGGTAATGCAGTTTCGCTGTGTTTGCACCCTGGCTCTTATGGTAGGTGTAGTCTACACCACATACTGTGCTAACAATAGCAAATTTATTGGTAATGCATTTTCACTGTGTTTGCATCCTGGCTCTTACTGTAGGTGTAGTCTACACCACATGCTGTGCCAACAATAGCTAATTTATTGGTAATGCAGTTTCACTGTGTTTGCTCCCTGGCCCTTATTGTAGGTGTAGTCTACACAACATGCTGTGCCAACAATAGCTAATTTATTGGTAATGCAGTTTCACTCTGTTTGCACTCTGACTCTTATTGTAGGTGTAGTCTACACCACACGCTGTGCCAACAAAAGCTAATTTATTGGTAATGCAGGTTCACTGTGTTTGCACCCTGACTCTTATTGTAGGTGTAGTCTACACCACATGCTGTGCCAACAATAACTAATTTATTGGTAATGCAGTTTCACTGTGTTTGCACCTTGGCTCTTACTGTAGGTGTAGTCTACACCACATGCTGTGCCAACAATAGCTAATTTATTGGTAATGCAGTTTCACTGTGTTTGCCCCCTGGCTCTTATTGTAGGTGTAGTCTACACCACATGCTGTGTCAACAATAGCTAATTTATTGGTAATGCAGGTTCACTGTGTTTGCACCCTGACTCTTATTGTAGTTGTAGTCTACACCACATTCTGTCCTAACAATAGCTAATTTATTGTTAATACAGTTTCACTGTGTTTACACCCTGGTTCTTATTGTAGGTGTAGTCTACACCACATGCTGTGCCAACAATAGCTAATTTATTGGTAATGCAGGTTCACTGTGTTTGCCCCCTGGCTCCTACTGTAGGTGTAGTCTACACTTCATACTGTGCCAACAATAGCTAATTTATTGGTAATATAGGTTCTCTGTGTTTGCACCCTGGCTCTTAATGTAGGTGTAGTCTACACCACATGCTGTGCCAACAATAGCTAATTTATTGGTAATGCAGGTTCACTGTGTTTGCACCTTTGCTCTTACTGAGGGTGTAGTCTATACCACATGCTGTGCCAACAATAGCTAATTTATTGGTAGTTCAGTTTCACTGTGTTTGCCCCCAGGCTCTTATTGTAGGTATAGTCTACACCACATGCTATTCCAACAATAGCTAATTTATTGGTAATGCAGGTTCACTGTATTTGAACCCTGGCTCGTATTGTAGGTGTAGTCTACACCACATGCTGTGCCAACAATAGGTAATTAACTGGTAATGAAATTTCTCTGTGTTTGCACCCTGACTCTTATTCTAGGTATAGTCTACACCACATCCTGTGCCAACAATAGCTAATTTATTGAAAATGCAGTTTCACTGTGTTTACACCTTGGTTCTTATTGTAGGTGTAGTCCTCACCACATGCTGTGCCAACAATAGCTAATTTATTGGTAATGCAGTTTCCCTCTGTTTGCCCCCTGGCTCTTACTGTAGGTGTAGTATACACCACATGCTGTGCCAACAATAGCTAATTTATTGGTTATGCAGTTTCACTGTGTTTGCTCCCTGACCCTTATTGTAGGTGTAGTCTACACCACATGCTGTGCCAACAATAGCTAATTTATTGGTATTACAGTTTCACTGTGTTTACACCCTGGTTCTTATTGTAGGTGTAGGCTACACCACATGCTGTGCCAACAATAGCTATTTATTGGAATTCAGTTTCAATGTTATTGCACCCTAGCTGTTATTGTAGGTGTGTCTACACCACATGCTGTGCCAACAATAGCTAATTTATTGGTAATGCAGGTTCACTCTGTTTGCACCCTGGCTCTTATTGTAGGTGTAGTCTACACCACATGCTGTGCCAACAATAACTAATTTATTGGTAATGCAGTTTCACTGTGTTTACACCCTAGTTCTTATTGTAGGTGTAGTCTACACCACATGCTGTGCCAACAATAGCTATTTATTGGAATGCAGTTTCACTGTTATTGCACCCTAGCTTTTATTGTAGGTGTAGTCTACACCTCATGCTGCGCTAGCCGTAGCTAATTTATAGGTAATGCAGTTTCACTGTGTTTGCACCCTAGCTCTTATTGTAGGTGTAGTCTACACCACATGCTGTGCTAACAGTAGCTAATTTATTGGTACTGCAGGTTCGCTTTGTTTGCCCCCCAGCTCTTATTGTAGGTGTAGTCTACACCACATGCTGTGCCAACAATAGCTTATTTATCGGTAATGCAGGTTCACTCTGTTTGCACCCTGGCTCTTATTGTAGGTGTAGTCTACACCACATGCTGTGCCAACAATAACTAATTTATTGGTAATGCAGTTTCACTGTGTTTACACCCTGGTTCTTATTGTAGGTGTAGTCTACACCACATGCTGTGCCGACAATAGCTATTTATTGGAATGCAGTTTCACTGTTATTGCACCCTAGCTCTTACTGTAGGTTTAGTCTACACCACATGCTGTGCCAACAATAGCTAATTTATTGGTAATGCAGGTGCACTGTGTTTGCACCCTGACTCTTATTGTAGGTGTAGTCTACACCACATGCTGTGCCAACAATAGCTAATTTATTGGTAATGCAGGTTCACTGTGTTTGCACCCTGACTCTTATTGTAGGTGCAGTCTACACCACATGCTGTGCCAACAATAACTAATTTATTGGTAATGCAGTTTCACTGTGTTTGCACCTTGGCTCTTACTGTAGGTGTAGTCTACACCACATGCTGTGCCAACAATAGCTAATTTATTGGTAATGCAGTTTCACTGTGTTTGCTCCGGCTCATATTGTAGGTGTAGTCTACCCCACATGCTATGTCAACAATAGCTAATTTATTGGTAATGCAGGTTCACTGTGTTTGCACCCTGACTCTTATTGTAGGTGTAGTCTACACCACATGCTGTGCTAACAATAGCTAATTTATTGGTAATACAGGTTCACTGTGTTTGCACCCTGACTCTTATTGTAGGCGTAGTCTACACCACATGCTGTGCCAACAATAGCTAATTTATTGGTAATGCAGGTTCACTGTGTTTGCACCCTGACTCTTATTGTAGGTGTAGTCTACACAACATGCTGTGCCAACAATAGCTAATTTATTGGTAATGCAGGTTCACTGTGTTTGCACCCTGACTCTTATTGTAGGTGTAGTCTACACCACATGCTGTGCCAACAATAGCTAATTTATTGGTAATGCAGGTTCACTGTGTTTGCACCCTGACTCTTATTGTAGGTGTAGTCTACACCACATGCTGTGCCAACAATAGCTAATTTATTGGAAATGCAGGTTCACTGTGTTTGCACCCTGACTCTTATTGTAGGTGTAGTCTACACCACACGCTGTGCCAACAATAGCTAATTAACTGGTAATGAAGTTTCTCTGTGTTTGCACCCTGACTGTTATTGTAGGTATAGTCTACACCACATCCTGTGCCAACAATAGCTAATTTATTGATAATGCAGTTTCACTGTGTTTACACCCTGGTTCTTATTGTAGGTATAGTCCTCACCACATGCTGTGCCAACAATAGCTAATTTATTGGTAATGCAGGTTCCCTCTGTTTGCCCCCTGGCTCTTACTGTAGGTGTAGTATACACCACATGCTGTGCCAACAATAGCTAATTTATTGGTTATGAAGTTTCACTGTGTTTGCTCCCTGACCCTTATTGTAGGTGTAGTCTACACCACATGCTGTGCCAACAATAGCTAATTTATTGGTATTACAGTTTCACTGTGTTTACACCCTGGTTCTTATTGTAGGTGTAGGCTACACCACATGCTGTGCCAACAATAGCTATTTATTGGAATTCAGTTTCAATGTTATTGCACCCTAGCTGTTATTGTAGGTGTGTCTACACCACATGCTGTGCCAACAATAGCTAATTTATTGGTAATGCAGGTTCACTGTGTTTGCACCCTGGCTCTTATTGTAGGTGTAGTCTACACCACATGCTGTGCCAACAATAACTAATTTATTGGTAATGCAGTTTCACTGTGTTTACACCCTGGTTCTTATTGTAGGTGTAGTCTACACCACATGCTGTGCCGACAATAGCTATTTATTGGAATGCAGTTTCACTGTTATTGCACCCTAGCTCTTACTGTAGGTTTAGTCTACACCACATGCTGTGCCAACAATAGCTAATTTATTGGTAATGCATGTTCACTGTGTTTGCACCCTGACTCTTATTGTAGGTGTAGTCTACACCACATGCTGTGCCAACAATAACTAATTTATTGGTAATGCAGTTTCACTGTGTTTGCACCTTGGCTCTTACTGTAGGTGTAGTCTACACCACATGCTGTGCCAACAATAGCTAATTTATTGGTAATGCAGTTTCACTGTGTTTGCTCCGGCTCATATTGTAGGTGTAGTCTACCCCACATGCTGTGTCAACAATAGCAAATTTATTGGTAATGCAGGTTCACTGTGTTTGCACCCTGACTCTTATTGAAGGTGTAGTCTACAACACATGCTGTGCTAACAATAGCTAATTTATTGGTAATACAGGTTCACTGTGTTTGCACCCTGACTCTTATTGTAGGTGTAGTCTACACCACATGCTGTGCCAACAATAGCTAATTTATTGGTAATGCAGGTTCACTGTGTTTGCACCCTGACTCTTATTGTAGGTGTAGTCTACACAACATGCTGTGCCAACAATAGCTAATTTATTGGTAATGCAGGTTCACTGTGTTTGCACCCTGACTCTTATTGTAGGTGTAGTCTACACCACATGCTGTGCCAACAATAGCTAATTTATTGGTAATGCAGGTTCACTGTGTTTGTACCCTGACTCTTATTGTAGGTGTAGTCTACACCACATGCTGTGCCAACAATAGCTAATTTATTGGTAATGCATGTTCACTGTGTTTGCACCCTGACTCTTATTGTAGGTGTAGTCTACACCACATGCTGTGCTAACAGTAGCTAATTTATTGGTAATGCAGGTTCACTGTGTTTGCACCCTGACTCTTATTGTTGGTGTAGTCTATACCACATGCTGTGCTAACAATAGCTATTTATTGGAATGCAGTTTCACTGTTATTGCACCCTAGCTCTTATTGTAGGTGTAGTCTACACCACATGCTGCGCTAGCCGTAGCTAATTTATTGGTAATGCAGGTTCACTGTGTTTGACTTCTAGGCTCTTATTGTAGGTGTAGTCAACACCACATGCTGTGCCAACAATTGCTAATTTATTGGTAATGCAGGTTCACTGTGTTTGCTCCCTGGCTCTTATTGTAGGTGTAGTCTACACCACATGCTGTGCTAACAGTAGCTAATTTATTGGTAATGCAGGTTCACTGTGTTTGCACCCTGGCTCCTATTGTAGGTGCAGTCTACACCACAAGCTGTGCTAACAATAGCTAATTTATTGGTAATGCTGGTTCACAGTGTTTGCACCCTGACTCTTATTGTAGATGTAGTCTACACCACATGCTGTGCCAACAATAGCTAATTTATTGGTAATGCAGGTTCACTGTGTTTGCCCCCTGGCTCTTATTGTAGGTGTAGTCTACACCACAAGCTGTCCTAACAATAGCCAATTTATTGGTAATGCAGGTTCACTGTGTTTGCACCCTGACTCTTATTGTAGGTGTAGTCTACACCACATGCTGTGCTAACGATTGCTAATTTATTGGTATTACAGTTTCACTGTGTTTGCCCCCTGAACCTTATTTTAGGTGTTGTCTACACCACAGGCTGTGCTAACAATAGCTAATTTATTGGTAATGCAGTTTCACTGTGTTTGCCCCCTGGCTCTGTTTGTAGGTGTAGTCTACACCTCATGTTGTGCTAACAATATCTAATTTATTGGTATTACAGTTTCCCTGAGTTTGCCCCCTGAACCTTATTGTAGGCGTAGTCTACACCACATGCTGTGCTAACAATAGCTAATTTATTGGTAATGCAGTTTCACTGTGTTTGCACCCTGACTCTTATTGTAGGTGTAGTCTACACCACATGCTGTGCTAACAATAGCTAATTTATTGGTAATGCAGTTTCACTGTGTTTGCCCCCTGGCTCTTATTATAGGTGTAGTCTACACCACATGCTGTGCTAACAATAGCTAATTTATTGGTATTACAGTTTCACTGTGTTTGCCCCCTGAACCTTTTTCTAGGTGTAGTCTACACCACATGCTGTGCCAACAATAGCTAATTTATTGGTAATGCAGTTTCACTGAGTTTGCACCCTGACTCTTATTGTAGGTGTAGTCTACACCACATGCTGTGCTAACAATAGCTAATTTATTGGTAATGCAGGTTCCCTGTGTTTGCACCCTGGCTCTTATTGTAGTTGTAGTCTACACCACATGCTGTGCCAACAATAGCTAATTTATTGGCAATGCAGGTTCCCTGTGTTTGAACCCTGACTCCTATTGTAGGTATAGTCTACAGCACATGCTGTACCAACAATAGCTAATTTATTGGTAATGCAGTTTAACTGTGATTGCCCCCTGGCTCTTATTGTAGGTGTAGTCTACACCACATGCTGTGCTAACAATAGCTAATTTACTGCTAGAGCAGTTTCACTGTGTTTGCACCCTGGCTCTTATTGTAGTTGTAGTCTACACCACATGCTGTGCCAACAATAGCTAATTTATTGGTTATGCAGTTTAACTGTGATTGCCCCCTGGCTCGTATTATAGGTGTAGTCTACACCACATGCTGTGCTAACAATAGCTAATTTACTGGTAGAGCAGTTTCACTGTGTTTGCACCCTGGCTCTTATTGTAGTTGTAGTCTACACCACATGATGTGCCAACAATAGCTAAATTATTGGTAATGCAGGTTCCCTGTGTTTGCCCCCTGGCTCTTATTGTAGGTATAGTCTACAGCACATGCTGTTCCAACAATAGCTAATTTATTGGTTATGCAGGTTCACTGTGTTTGCACCCCGGCTCTAATTGTAGGTGTAGTCTACACCACATGCTTTGCCAACAATAGCTAATTTATTGGTAATGCAGTTTCACTGTGTTTGCACCCTGACTCTTATTGTAGGTGTAGTCTACACCTCATGCTGTGCCATCAATAGCTAATTTATTGGTAATGCAGGTTCCCTGTGTTTGCCCCCTGGCTCTTATTGTAGGTGTAGTCTACACCACATGCTGTGCCAACAATAGCTAATTTATTGGTAATGCAGTTTCACTGTGTTTGCCTTCTGGCTCTCATTGTAGGTGTAGTCTACACCACATGCTGTGTCAACAATAGCTAATTTTTTGTTAATGCAGTTTCACTGTGTTTGCACCCTGGTTCTTATTGTAGGTGTATTCTACACCACATGCTGTGCTAACAATAGCTAATTTATTGGTAATGCAGGTTAACTGTGTTTTCAACCTGACTCTTAATGTAGGTATAGTCTACACCACATGCTGTGCCAACAACAGCTAATTTATTGGTAATGCAGGTTCACTGTGTTTGCCCCCTGATTCTTATTGTAGGTGTAGTCTACGCCACATGCTGTGCCAACAGTAGCTAATTTATTGGTAATGCACTTTCACTGTTTTTGCACCCTGGCTCTTATTGTAGGTGTAGTCTACACCACTTGCTGTGCTACCAATAGCTAATTTATTGGTCATGCTGGTTCACTGTGTTTGAACCCTGACTCCTATTGTAGGTGTAGTCTACACCACATGCTGTGCCAACAATAGCTATTTATTGGCAATGCAGATTCACCGTGTTTGCACTCAGACTCTTATTGTAGGTGTAGTCTACACCACATGCTGTGCTAACAATAGCTAATTTATTGGTAATGCAGTTACACTGTGTTTGCACCCTGGCTCTTATTGTAGGTGTAGTCTACACCACATGCTGTGCCAACAATAGTTAATTTATTGGTAATGCAGGTTCACTGTGTTTTCCCCCTGACTCTTATTGTAGGTGTAGTCTAGACCACATGCTGTGCCAACAATAGCTAATTTATTGGTAATGCAGTTTCACTGTGTTTGCTCCCTGGCCCTTATTGTAGGTGTAGTCTACACCACATGCTGTGCCAACAATAGCTATTTATTGGTAATGCAGTTTCACTGTGTTTGCACCCTGGTTCTTATTGTAGATGTTGTCTACACCACATTCTGTGCTGACAGTAGCTAATTTTTTGGTAATGCAGTTTCACTGTGTTTGCACCCTGACACTTATTGAAGGTGTAGTCTACACCACATGCTGTGCCAACAATTGCTAATTTATTGGTAATGCAGTTTCGCTGTGTTAGCACCCTGGCTCTTATGGTAGGTGTAGTCTGCACCACATGCTGCGCCAACAATAGCTAATTTATTGGTAATGCAGGTTCACTTTGTTTGCACCCTGGCTCTTATTGTAGGTGTAGTCTACTCCACATACTGTGCTAACAATAGCAAATTTATTGGTAATGCATTTTCACTGAGTTTGCATCCTGGCTCTTACTGTAGGTGTAGTCTACACCACATGCTGTGCCAACAATAGCTAATTTATTGGTAATGCAGTTTCACTGTGTTTGCTCCCTGGCCCTTATTGTAGGTGTAGTCTACACCACATGCTGTGCCAACAATAGCTAATTTATTGGTAATGCAGTTTCACTCTGTTTGCACCCTGACTCTTATTGTAGGTGTAGTCTACACCTCATCCTGTGCCAACAATAGCTAATTTATTGGTAATGCAGGTTCACTGTGTTTTCCCCCTGACTCTTATTGTAGGTGTAGTCTGCACCACATGCTGCGCCAACAATAGCTAATTTATTGGTAATGCAGGTTCACTTTGTTTGCACCCTGGCTCTTACTGTGGGTGTAGTCTACACCAAATGCTGTGCCAACAATAGCTAATTTGTTGGTAATGCAGTTTCACTGTGTTTGCACCCTGGCTCTGATTGTAGTTGTAGTCTACACCCCATGCTGTGCCAACAATAGCTAATTTATTGGTAATGTAGGTTCACTGTGTTTGCCCCTTGGCTCCTACTCTAGGTGTAGTCTACACCTCATACTGTGCCAACAATAGCTAATTTATTGGTAAAATAGGTTCTCTGTGTTTGCACCCTGGCTCTTAATGTAGGAGTAGTCTACACCACATGCTGTGCCAACAATAGCTAATTTATTGGTAATGCAGGTTCACTGTGTTTGCCCCCTTGCTCTTACTGAGGGTGTAGTCTACACCACATGCTGTGTCAACAATAGCTAATTTATTGGTAGTTCAGTTGCACTGTGTTTGCCCCCGGGCTCTTATTGTAGGTATAGTCTACACCACATGCTATTACAACAATAGCTAATTTATTGGTAATGCAGGTTCACTCTGTTTTCACCCTGGCTCGTATTGTAGGTGTAGTCTACACCACATGCTGTGCCAACAATAGATAATTAACTGGTAATGCAGTTTCTCTGTGTTTGCACCCTGACTCTTATTGTAGGTATAGTCTACACCACATCCTGTGCCAACAATAGCTAATTTATTGGTAATGCAGTTTCACTGTGTTTACACCCTGGTACTTATTGTAGGTGTAGTCTACACCACGTGCTGTGCCAACAATAGCTAATTTATTGGTAATGCAGGTTCACTCTGTTTGCCCCCTGGCTCTTACTGTAGGTGTAGTCTACACCACATGCTGTGCCAAAATAGCTAAGTTATTGGTTATGCAGTTTCACTGTGTTTGGTCCCTGGCCCTTATTGTAGGTGTAGTCTACACCACATGCTGTGCCAACAATAGCTAATTAACTGGTAATGCAGTTTCACTTTGTTTGCACCCTGACTCTTATTGTAGGTGTAGTCTACACCACATCCTGTGCCAACAATAGCTAATTTATTGGTAATGCAGTTTCACTGTGTTTGCTCCCTGGCTCTCATTGTAGGTGTAGTCTACACCACATGCTGTGCCAACAATAGCTAATTTATTGGTAATGCAGTTTCACTGTGTTTGCCCCTGTCTCTTATTGTAGGTGTTGTCTACACCACATGCTGTGCTAACAATTGCTAATTTATTGGCAATGCAGATTCACTGTGTTTGCACCCAGACTCTTATTGTAGGTGTAGTCTACACCACATGCTGTGCTAACAATAGCTAATTTATTTGGTTATGCAGTTTCACTGTGTTTGCACCCTGGCTCTTGTTGTAGGTGTAGTCTACACTACATGCTGTGCCAACAAAAGCTAATTTATTGGTAATGCAGTTTGACTGTGTTTGCACCCTGGCTCTTATTGTAGTTGTAGTCTACTCCACATGCTGTGCCAACAATAGCTAATTTATTGGTAATGCAGGTTCACTGTGTTTGTACCCTGACTCTTATTGTAAGTGTAGTCTACACCACATGCTGTGCCAACAATAACTAATTAACTGGTAATGCAGTTTCACTGTGTTTGCACCCTGGCTCTTACTGTAGGTGTAGTCTACACCACATGCTGTGCCAACAATAGCTAATTTATTGGTAATGCAGTTTCACTGTGTTTGCCCCCTGGCTCTTATTGTAGGTGTAGTCTACACCACATGCTGTGCCAACAATAGATAATTTATTGGTAATGCAGGTTCACTGTGTTTGCACCCTCACTCTTATTGTAGGTGTAGTCTACACCACATGCTGTGCTAACAATAGCTAATTTATTGGTAATGCAGGTTCACTGTGTTTGCACCCTCACTCTTATTGTAGGTGTAGTCTACACCACATGCTGTGCCAACAATAGCTAATTTATTGGTAATGCAGGTTCACTGTGTTTGCACCCTGGCTCTTATTGTAGGTGTAGTCTACACCACATTCTGAGCCAACAATAGCTAATTTATTGGTAATGCAGGTTCACTGTGTTTGCACCCTGACTCTTATTGTAGGTGTAGTCTATACCACATGCTGTGCTAACGGTAGCTAATTTATTGGTAATGCAGGTTCACTGTGTTTTCACCCTGACTCTTATTGTTGGTGTAGTCTACACCACATGCTGTGCTAAAAATAGCTATTTATTGGAATGCAGTTTCACTGTTATTGCACCCTAGCTCTTATTGTATGTGTAGTCTACACCACATACTGTTCCAACAATAGCTAATTGATTGGTAATGCAGGTTCACTGTGTTTGCACCCCGGCTCTAATTGTAGGTGTAGTCTACACCACATGCTGTGCCAACAATAGCTAATTTATTGGTAATGCAGTTTCACTGTGTTTGCCTTCTGGCTCTTATTGTAGGTGTAGTCTACACCACATGGTGTGTCAACAATAGCTAATTTTTTGTTAATGCAGTTTCACTGTGTTTGCACCCTGGTTCTTATTGTAGGTGTATTCTACACCACATGCTGTGCTAACAATAGCTAATTTATTGGTAATGCAGGTTAACTGTGTTTGCACCCTGACTTTTATTGTAGGTATAGTCTACACCACATGCTGTGCCAACAATAGCTAATTTATTGGTAATGCTGTTTCACTGTGTTTGCACCCTGGTTCTTATTGTAGGTGTAGTCTACACCACATGCTGTGTCAACAATAGCTATTTATTGGCAATGCAAATTTACCGTGTTTGCACTCAGACTCTTATTGTAGGTGTAGTCTACACCACATGCTGTGCTAACAATAGCTAATTAATTGGTAATGCAGTTTCACTGTGTTTGCACCCTGGCTCTTATTGTAGGTGTAGTCTACACCACATGCTGTGCCATCAATAGCTAATTTATTGGTAATGCAGGTTCACTCTGTTTTCCCCCTGACTCTTATTGTAGGTGTAGTCTACACCACATGCTGTGCCAACAATAGCTAATTTATTGGTAATGCAGGTTAACTGTGTTTGCACCCTGACTTTTATTGTAGGTATAGTCTACACCACATGCTGTGCCAACAATAGCTAATTTATTGGTAATGCTGTTTCACTGTGTTTGCACCCTGGTTCTTATTGTAGGTGTAGTCTACACCACATGCTGTGTCAACAATAGCTATTTATTGGCAATGCAGATTCACCGTGTTTGCACTCAGACTCTTATTGTAGGTGTAGTCTACACCACATGCTGTGCTAACAATAGCTAATTTATTGGTAATGCAGTTTCACTGTGTTTGCACCCTGGCTCTTATTGTAGGTGTAGTCTACACCACATGCTGTGCCATCAATAGCTAATTTATTGGTAATGCAGGTTCACTCTGTTTTCCCCCTGACTCTTATTGTAGGTGTAGTCTACACCACATGCTGTGCCAACAATAGCTAATTTATTGGTAATGCAGTTTCACTGTGTTTGCTCCCTGGCCCTTATTGTAGGTGTAGTCTACACCACATGCTGTGCCAACAATAGCTATTTATTGGTAATGCAGTTTCACTGTGTTTGCACCCTGGTTCTTATTGTAGGTGTTGTCTACACCACATTCTGTGCTGACAGTAGCTAATTTTTTGGTAATGCAGTTTCACTGTGTTTGCACCCTGACACTTATTGAAGGTGTAGTCTACACCACATGCTGTGCCAACAATTGCTAATTTATTGGTAATGCAGTTTCGCTGTGTTTGCACCCTGGCTCTTATGTTAGGTGTAGTCTACACCACATGCTGTGCCAACAATAGATAATTTATTGGTAATGCAGGTTCACTGTGTTTGCACCCTCACTCTTATTGTAGGTGTAGTCTACACCTCATCCTGTGCCAACAATAGCTAATTTATTGGTAATGCAGGTTCACTGTGTTTTCCCCCAGACTCTTATTGTAGGTGTAGTCTGCACCACATGCTGCGCCAACAATAGCTAATTTATTGGTAATGCAGGTTCACTTTGTTTGCACCCTGGCTCTTACTGTGGGTGTAGTCTACACCAAATGCTGTGCCAACAATAGCTAATTTGTTGGTAATGCAGTTTCACTGTGTTTGCACCCTGGCTCTTATTGTAGTTGTAGTCTACACCCCATGCTGTGCCAACAATAGCTAATTTATTGGTAATGCAGGTTCACTGTGTTTGCCCCCTGGCTCCTACTGTAGGTGTAGTCTACACCTCATACTGTGCCAACAATAGCTAATTTATTGGTTATGTAGTTTCACTGTGTTTGGTCCCTGGCCCTTATTGTAGGTGTAGTCTACACCACATGCTGTGCCAACAATAGCTAATTAATTGGTAATGCAGTTTCACTTTGTTTGCACCCTGACTCTTATTGTACGTGTAGTCTACACCACATCCTGTGCCAACAATAGCTAATTTATTGGTAATGCAGTTTCACTGTGTTTGCTCCCTGGCTCTCATTGTAGGTGTAGTCTACACCACATGCTGTGCCAACAATAGCTAATTTATTGGTAATGCAGTTTCACTGTGTTTGCCCCTGACTCTTATTGTAGGTGTAGTCTACACCACATGCTGTGCTAACAATTGCTAATTTATTGGCAATGCAGATTCACTGTGTTTGCACCCAGACTCTTATTGTAGGTGTAGTCTACACCACATGCTGTGCTAACAATAGCTAATTTATTTGGTAATGCAGTTTCACTGTGTTTGCACCCTGGCTCTTATTGTAGGTGTAGTGTACACCACATGCTGTGCCAACAATAGCTAATTTATTGGTAATGCAGTTTGACTGTGTTTGCACCCTGGCTCTTATTGTAGTTGTAGTCTACTCCACATGCTGTGCCAACAATAGCTAATTTATTGGTAATGCAGGTTCACTGTGTTTTCACCCTGACTCTTATTGTAGGTGTAGTCTACACCACATGCTGTGCCAACAATAACTAATTAATTGGTAATGCAGTTTCACTGTGTTTGCACCCTGGCTCTTACTGTAGGTGTAGTCTACACCACATGCTGTGCCAACAATAGCTAATTTATTGGTAATGCAGTTTCACTGAGTTTGCCCCCTGGCTCTTATTGTAGGTGTAGTCTACACCACATGCTGTGCCAACAATAGCTAATTTATTGGTAATGCAGGTTCACTGTGTTTGCACCCTGACTCTTATTGTAGGTGTAGTCTACACCACATGCTGTGCTAACAATAGCTAATTTATTGGTAATACAGGTTCACTGTGTTTGCACCCTCACTCTTATTGTAGGTGTAGTCTACACCACATGCTGTGCCAACAATAGCTAATTTATTGGTAATGCAGGTTCACTGTGTTTGCACCCTGGCTCTTATTGTAGGTGTAGTCTACACCACATGCTGTGCCAACAATAGCTAATTTATTGGTTATGCAGGTTCACTGTGTTTGCACCCTGACTCTTATTGTAGGTGTAGTCTACACCACATGCTGTGCTAACGGTAGCTAATTTATTGGTAATGCAGGTTCACTGTGTTTTCACCCTGACTCTTATTGTTGGTGTAGTCTACACCACATGCTGTGCTAAAAATAGCTATTTATTGGAATGCAGTTTCACTGTTATTGCACCCTAGCTCTTATTGTATGTGTAGTCTACACCACATGCTGTTCCAACAATGACTAATTGATTGGTAATGCAGGTTCACTGTGTTTGCACCCCGGCTCTAATTGTAGGTGTAGTCTACACCACATGCTGTGACAACAATAGCTAATTTATTGGCAATGCAGTTTCACTGTGTTTGCCTTCTGGCTCTTATTGTAGGTGTAGTCTACACCACATGCTGTGTCAACAATAGCTAATTTTTGTTAATGCAGTTTCACTGTGTTTGCACCCTGGTTCTTATTGTAGGTGTATTCTACACCACATGATGTGCTAACAATAGCTAATTTATTGGTAATGCAGGTTAACTGTGTTTGCACCCTGACTCTTATTGTAGGTATAGTCTACACCACATGCTGTGCCAACAATAGCTAATTTATTGGTAATGCTGTTTCACTGTGTTTGCACCCTGGTTCTTATTGTAGGTGTAGTCTTCACCACATGCTGTGCTAACAATAGCTAATTTATTGGTAATGCCGGTTCACTGTGTTTGCACCCTGGTTCTTATTGTATGTGTAGTCTACACCACATGCTGTGCTAACAATAGCTAATTTATTGGTAATGCAGTTTCACTGTGTTTGCTCCCTGGCCCTTATTGTAGGTGTAGTCTACATCACATGCTGTGCCAACAATAGCTAATTTATTGGTAATGCAGTTTCACTCTGTTTGCACCCTGACTCTTATTGTAGGTGTAGTCTGCACCACATGCTGCGCCAACAATAGCTAATTTATTGGTAATGCAGGTTCACTTTGTTTGCACCCTGGCTCTTACTGTGGGTGTAGTCTACACCAAATGCTGTGCCAACAATAGCTAATTTGTTGGTAATGCAGTTTCACTGTGTTTGCACCCTGGCTCTTATTGTAGTTGTAGTCTACACCTCATGCTGTGCCAACAATAGCTAATTTATTGGTAATGCAGGTTCACTGTGTTTGCCCCCTGGCTCCTACTGTAGGTGTAGTCTACACCTCATACTGTGCCAACAATAGCTAATTTATTGGTAATATAGGTTCTCTGTGTTTGCACCCTGGCTCTTAATGTAGGTGTAGTCTACACCACATGCTGTGCTAACAATAGCTAATTTATTGGTAATGCCGGTTCACTGTGTTTGCACCCTGGCTCGTATTGTAGGTGTAGACTACACCACATGCTGTGCCAACAATAGATAATTAACTGGTAATGCAGTTTCTCTGTGTTTGCACCCTGACTCTTATTGTAGGTATAGTCTACACCACATCCTGTGCCAACGATAGCTAATTTATTGGTAATGCAGTTTCACTGTGTTTACACCCTGGTACTTATTGTAGGTGTAGTCTACACCACATGCTGTGCCAACAATAGCTAATTTATTGGTTATGCAGTTTCACTGTGTTTGGTCCCTGGCCCTTATTGTAGGTGTAGTCTACACCACATGCTGTGCCAACAATAGCTAATTAATTGGTAATGCAGGTTCACTGTGTTTGCACCCTGGCTCTTATTGTAGGTGTAGTCTACACCGCATGCTGTGCTAACAATAGCTATTTATTGGAATGCAGTTTCACTCTTATTCCACCCTAGCTCTTATTGTATGTGTAGTCTACACCACATGCTGTTCCAACAATAGCTAATTGATTGGTAATGCAGGTTCACTGTGTTTGCACCCTGACTCTTATTGTAGGTGTAGTCTACACCACATGCTGTGCTAACGGTAGCTAATTTATTGGTAATGCAGGTTCACTGTGTTTGCACCCTGACTCTTATTGTTGGTGTAGTCTACACCACATGCTGTGCTAACAATAGCTATTTATTGGAATGCAGTTTCACTCTTTTTGCACCCTAGCTCTTATTGTATGTGTAGTCTACACCACATGCTGTTCCAACAATAACTAATTTATTGGTAATGCAGGTTCACTGTGTTTGCACCCTGACTCTTATTGTAGGTGTAGCCTACACCACATGCTGTGCTAACGGTAGCTAATTTATTGGTAATGCAGGTTCACTGTGTTTGCACCCTGACTCTTATGGTTGGTGTAGTCTACACCACATGCTGTGCTAACAATAGCTATTTATTGGAATGCAGTTTCACTCTTATTGCACCCTAACTCTTATTGTATGTGTAGTCTACACCACATGCTGTTCCAACAATAGCTAATTGATTGGTAATGCAGGTTCACTGTGTTTGCACCCCGGCTCTAATTGTAGGTGTAGTCTACACCACATGCTTTGCCAACAATAGCTAATTTATTGGTAATGCAGTTTCACTGTGTTTGCCTTCTGGCTCTTATTGTAGGTGTAGTATACACCACATGCTGTGTCAACAATAGCTAATTTTTTGTTAATGCAGTTTCACTGTGTTTGCACCCTGGTTGTTATTGTAGGTGTATTCTACACCACATGCTGTGCTAACAATAGCTAATTTATAGGTAATGCAGGTTAACTGTGTTTGGACCCTGACTCTTATTGTAGGTATAGTCTACGACACATGCTGTGCCAACAATAGCTAATTTATTGGTAATGCTGTTTCACTGTGTTTGCACCCTGGTTCTTATTGTAGGTGTAGTCTACACCACATGCTGTGCTAACAATAGCTATTTATTGGAATGCAGTTTCACTCTTATTCCACCCTAGCTCTTATTGTATGTGTAGTCTACACCACATGCTGTGCTAACAATAGCTAATTTATAGGTAATGCAGGTTAACTGTGTTTGCACCCTCACTCTTATTGTAGGTGTAGTCTACACCACATGCTGTGCCAACAATAGCTAATTTATTGGTAATGCAGGTTCACTGTGTTTGCACCCTGGCTCTTATTGTAGGTGTAGTCTACACCACATGCTGTGTCAACAATAGCTAATTTTTTGTTAATGCAGTTTCACTGTGTTTGCACCCTGGTTGTTATTGTAGGTGTATTCTACACCACATGCTGTGCCAACAATAGCTAATTTATTGGTAATGCAGTTTCACTGTGTTTGCCTTCTGGCTCTTATTGTAGGTGTAGTCTACACCACATGCTGTGTCAACAATAGCTAATTTTTGTTAATGCAGTTTCACTGTGTTTGCACCCTGGTTCTTATTGTAGGTGTATTCTACACCACATGCTGTGCTAACAATAGCTAATTTATTGGTAATGCAGGTTAACTGTGTTTGCACCCTGACTCTTATTGTAGGTATAGTCTACACCACATGCTGTGCCAACAATAGCTAATTTATTGGTAATGCTGTTTCACTGTGTTTGCACCCTGGTTCTTATTGTAGGTGTAGTCTACACCACATGCTGTTCCAACAATAGCTAATTGATTGGTAATGCAGGTTCACTGTGTTTGCACCCCGGCTCTAATTGTATGTGTAGTCTACACCACATGCTTTGCCAACAATAGCTAATTTATTGGTAATGCAGTTTCACTGTGTTTGCCTTCTGGCTCTTATTGTAGGTGTAGTCTACACCACATGCTGTGTCAACAATAGCTAATTTTTTGTTAATGCAGTTTCACTGTGTTTGCTCCCTGGCCTTTATTGTAGGTGTAGACTACACCACATGCTGTGCCAACAATAGCTATTTATTGGTAATGCAGTTTCACTGTGTTTGCACCCTGGCTCTTATTGTAGGTGTAGTCTGCACCATATGCTGTGCTAACAGTAGCTAATTTTTTGGTAATGCAGGTTCACTGTGTTTGCCCCCTGATTCTTATTGTAGGTGTAGTCTACACCACATGCTATGCCAACAGTAGCTAATTTATTGGTAATGCACTTTCACTGTTTTTGCACCCTGGCTCTTATTGTAGGTGTAGTCTACACTACTTGCTGTGCTACCAATAGCTAATTTATTGGTCATGCTGGTTCACTGTGTTTGAACCCTGACTCCTATTGTAGGTGTAGTCTACACCACATGCTGTGCCAACAATAGCTAATTTATTGGTAATGCAGGTTCACTGTGTTTGCCTCTTGGCTCTTATTGTAGTTGTAGTATACACCACATGCTGTGCTAACAATTGCTAATTTATTGGCAATGCAGATTCACTGTGCTTGCACCCAGACTCTTCTTGTAGGTGTAGTCTACACCACATGCTGTGCTAACAATAGCTAATTTTTTGATAATGCAGTTTCACTGTGTTTGCACCCTGGCTGTTATTGTAGGTGTAGTCTACACCACATGCTGTGCCAACAATAGCTAATTTATGGGTAATGCACGTTCACTGTGTTTTCCCCCTGACTCTTATTGTAGGTGTAGTCTACACCACATGCTGTGCCAACAATAGCTAATTTATTGGTAATGCAGTTTCACTGTGTTTGCATCCTGGCTCTTATTGTAGGTGTAGTCTACCCCACATGCTGTGTTATCAATAGCTAATTTATTGATAATGCAGTTTCACTGTGTTTGCACCCTGACTCTTATTGTAGGTGTAGTCTACACCACATGCTGTGCCAACAATAGCTAATTTTTTGGTAATGCAGTTTCACTTTGTTTGCACCCTGACACTTATTGAAGCTGTAGTCTACACCACATGCTGTGCCAACAATAGCTAATTTATTGGTAATGCAGTTTCGCTGTGTTTGCACCCTGGCTCTTATGGTAGGTGTAGTCTACACCACATACTGTGCTAACAATAGCTAATTTATTGGTAATGCAGTTTCACTGTGTTTGTGTCCTGGCTCTTACTGTAGGTGTAGTCTACACCACATACTGTGCCAACAATAGCTAATTTATTGGTTATGCAGTTTCACTGTGTTTCCTCCCTGGCCCTTATTGTAGGTGTAGTCTACACCACATGCTGTGCCAACAATAGCTAATTTATTGGTAATGCAGGTTCACTGTGTTTTCCCCCTGACTCTTATTGTAGATGTAGTCTGCACCACATGCTGCGCCAACAATAGCTAATTTATTGGTAATGCAGGTTCACTTTGTTTGCACCCTGGCTCTTACTGTGGGTGTAGTCTACACCAAATGCTGTGCCAACAATAGCTAATTTGTTGGTAATGCAGTTTCACTGTGTTTGCACCCTGGCTCTTATTGTAGTTGTAGTCTACATCACATGCTGTGCCAACAATAGCTAATTTATTGGTAATGCAGGTTCACTGTGTTTGCCCCCTGGCTCCTACTGTAGGTGTAGTCTACACCTCATACTGTGCCAACAATAGCTAATTTATTGGTAATATAGGTTCTCTGTGTTTGCACCCTGGCTCTTCATGTAGGTGTAGTCTACACCACATGCTGTGCCAACAATACCTAATTTATTGGTAATGCAGGTTCACTGTGTTTGCACTCTTGCTCTTACTGAGGGTGTAGTCTACACCACATGCTGTGCCAACAATAGCTAATTTATTGGTAGTTCAGTTTCACTGTGTTTTCCCCCAGGCTCTTATTGTAGGTATAGTCTACACCACATGCTATTACAACAATAGCTAATTTATTGGTAATGCAGGTTCACTGTGTTTGCACCCTGCCTCGTATTGTAGGTGTAGTCTACACCACATGCTGTGCCAACAATAGATAATTAACTGGTAATGCAGTTTCTCTGTGTTTGCACCCTGACTCTTATTGTAGGTATAGTCTACACCACATCCTGTGCCAACAATAGCTAATTTATTGGTAATGCAGTTTCACTGTGTTTACACCCTGGTACTTATTTTAGGTGTAGTCTACACCACATGCTGTGCCAACAATAGCTAGTTTATTGGTAATGCAGGTTCACTCTGTATGCCCCCTGGCTCTTACTGTAGGTGTGGTCTACACCACATGCTGTGCCAACAATAGCTAATTTATTGGTAATGCAGGTTCACTGTGTTTTCCCCCTGACTTTTATTGTAGGTGTAGTCTACACCACATGCTGTGCCAACAATAGCTAATTTATTGGTAATGCAGTTTCACTGTGTTTGCTCCCTGGCCCTTATTGTAGGTGTAGTCTACACCACATGCTGTGCCAACAATAGCTATTTATTGGTAATGCAGTTTCACTGTGTTTGCACCCTGGTTCTTATTGTAGGTGTTGTCTACACCACATTCTGTGCTGACAGTAGCTAATTTTTTGGTAATGCAGTTTCACTGTGTTTGCACCCTGACACTTATTGAAGGTGTAGTCTACACCACATGCTGTGCCAACAATTGCTAATTTATTGGTAATGCAGTTTCGCTGTGTTTGCACCCTGGCTCTTATGGTAGGTGTAGTCTACACCACATACTGTGCTAACAATAGCAAATTTATTGGTAATGCAGTTTCACTGTGTTTGCTCCCTGGCCCTTATTGTAGGTGTAGTCTACACCACATGCTGTGCCAACAATAGCTAATTTATTGGTAATGCAGTTTCACTCTGTTTGCACCCTGACTCTTATTGTAGGTGTAGTCTACACCTCATCCTGTGCCAACAATAGCTAATTTATTGGTAATGCAGGTTCACTGTGTTTTCCCCCTGACTCTTATTGTAGGTGTAGTCTGCACCACACGCTGCGCCAACAATAGCTAATTTATTGGTAATGCAGGTTCACTTTGTTTGCACCCTGGCTCTTACTGTGGTTGTAGTCTACACCAAATGCTGTGCCAACAATAGCTAATTTGTTGGTAATGCAGTTTCACTGTGTTTGCACCCTGGCTCTTATTGTAGTTGTAGTCTACACCCCATGCTGTGCCAACAATAGCTATTTTATTGGTAATGCAGGTTCACTGTGTTTGCCCCCTGGCTCCTACTGTAGGTGTAGTCTACACCTCATACTGTGCCAACAATAGCTAATTTATTGGTAATATAGGTTCTCTGTGTTTGCACCCTGGCTCTTAATGTAGGTGTAGTCTACACCACATGCTGTGCCAACAATAGCTAATTTATTGGTAATGCAGGTTCACTGTGTTTGCACCCTTGCTCTTACTGAGGGTGTAGTCTACACCACATGCTGTGCCAACAATAGCTAATTTATTGGTAGTTCAGTTGCACTGTGTTTGCCCCCAGGCTCGTATTGTAGGTATAGTCTACACCACATGCTATTACAACAATAGCTAATTTATTGGTAATGCAGGTTCACTGTGTTTGCACCCTGGCTCGTATTTTAGGTGTAGTCTACACCACATGCTGTGCCAACAATAGATAATTAACTGGTAATGCAGTTTCTCTGTGTTTGCACCCTGACTCTTATTGTAGGTATAGTCTACACCACATCCTGTGCCAACAATAGCTAATTTATTGGTAAAGCAGTTTCACTGTGTTTACACCCTGGTACTTATTGTAGGTGTAGTCTACACCACGTGCTGTGCCAACAATAGCTAATTTATTGTTAATGCAGGTTCACTCTGTTTGCCCCCTGGCTCTTACTGTAGGTGTAGTCTACACCACATGCTGTGCCAACAATAGCTAATTTATTGGTTATGCAGTTTCACTGTGTTTGGTCCCTGGCCCTTATTGTACGTGTAGTGTACACCACATGCTGTGCCAACAATAGCTAATTAATTCGTAATGCAGTTTCACTCTGTTTGCACCCTGACTCTTATTGTAGGTGTAGTCTACACCACATCCTGTGCCAACAATAGCTAATTTATTGGTAATGCAGTTTCACTGTGTTTGCTCCCTGGCTCTCATTGTAGGTGTAGTCTACACCACATGCTGTGCCAACAATAGCTAATTTATTGGTAATGCAGTTTCACTGTGTTTGCCCCTGACTCTTATCGTAGGTGTAGTCTACACCACATGCTGTGCCAACCATAGCTAATTTATTGGTAATGCAGTTTCACTGTGTTTGCACCCTGGCTCTTATTGTAGGTGTAGTCAACACCACATGCTGTGCTAACAATTGCTAATTTATTGGCAATGCAGATTCACTGTGTTTGCACCCTGACTCTTATTGTAGGTGTAGTCTACACCACATGCTGTGCTAACAATAGCTAATTTATTTGGTAATGCAGTTTCACTGTGTTTGCACCCTGGCTCTTATTGTAGGTGTAGTCTACACCACATGCTGTGCCAACAATAGCTAATTTATTGGTAATGCAGTTTGACTGTGTTTGCACCCTGGCTCTTATTGTAGTTGTAGTCTACTCCACATGCTGTGCCAACAATAGGTAATTTATTGGTAATGCAGGTTAACTGTGTTTGCACCCTGACTCTTATTGTAGGTGTAGTCTACACCACATGCTGTGCCAACAATAACTAATTAATTGGTAATGCAGTTTCACTGTGTTTGCACCCTGGCTCTTACTGTAGGTGTAGTCTACACCACATGCTGTGCCAACAATAGCTAATTTATTGGTAATGCAGTTTCACTGTGTTTGGTCCCTGGCCCTTATTGTAGGTGTTGTCTACACCACATGCTGTGCCAACAATAGCTAATTTATTGGTAATGCAGGTTCACTGTGTTTGCACCCTGGCTCTTATTGTTGGTGTAGTCTACACCACATGCTGTGCCAACAATAGCTAATTTATTGGTATTGCAGTTTCACTCTGTTTGCACCCTGACTCTTATTAGGTGTAGTCTACACCACATGCTGTGCCAAAAATAGCTATTTATTGGAATGCAGTTTCACTGTTATTGCACCCTAGCTCTTATTGTATGGGTAGTCTACACCACATGCTGTTCCAACAATAGCTAATTGATTGGTAATGCAGGTTCACTGTGTTTGCACCCCGGCTCTAATTGTAGGTGTAGTCTACACCACATGCTGTGCCAACAATAGCTAATTTATTGGTAATGCAGTTTCACTGTGTTTGCCTTCTGGCTCTTATTGTAGGTGTAGTCTACACCACATGCTGTGTCAACAATAGCTAATTTTTTGTTAATGCAGTTTCACTCTGTTTGCACCCTGACTCTTATTAGGTGTAGTCTACACCACATGCTGTGCTAACAATAGCTAATTTATTGGTAATGCAGGTTCACTGGGTTTGCACCCTGGCTCTTATTGTAGGTGTAGTCTACACCACATGCTGTGCCAACAATAGCTAATTTATTGGTAATGCAGGTTCACTGTGTTTGCACCCTGGCTCTTATTGTAGGTGTAGTCTACACCACATGCTGTGCCAACAATAGCTAATTTATTGGTAATGCAGGTTCACTGTGTTTGCACCCTGGCTCTTATTGTAGGTGTAGTCTACACCACATGCTGTGCCAACAATAGCTAATTTATTGGTAATGCAGGTTCACTGTGTTTGCACCCTGACTCTTATTGTAGGTGTAGTCTACACCACATGCTGTGCCAACAATAGCTAATTTATTGGTAATGCAGGTTCACTGTGTTTGCACCCTGGCTCTTATTGTAGTTGTAGTCTACAGCACATGCTGTGCCAACAATAGCTAATTTATTGGTAATGCAGGTTCACTGTGTTTGCCCCCTGGCTCCTACTGTAGGTGTAGTCTACACCTCATACTGTGCCAACAATAGCTAATTTATTGGTAATATAGGTTCTCTGTGTTTGCACCCTGGCTCTTAATGTAGGTGTAGTCTACACCACATGCTGTGCCAACAATAGCTAATTTATTGGTAATGCAGGTTCACTGTGTTTGCACCCTTGCTCTTACTGAGGGTGTAGTCTACACCACATGCTGTGCCAACAATAGCTGATTTATTGGTAGTTCAGTTTCACTGTGTTTGCCCCCAGGCTCTTATTGTAGGTATAGTCTACACCACATGCTATTACAACAATAGCTAATTTATTGGTAATGCAGGTTCACTGTGTTTGCACCCTGGCTCGTATTGTAGGTGTAGTCTACACCACATGCTGTGCCAACAATAGATAATTAAATGTTAATGCAGTTTCTCTGTGTTTGCACCCTGACTCTTATTGTAGGTATAGTCTACACCACATCCTGTGCCAACAATAGCTAATTTATTGGTAATGCAGTTTCACTGTGTTTACACCCTGGTACTTATTTTAGGTGTAGTCTACACCACATGCTGTGCCAACAATAGCTAGTTTATTGGTAATGCAGGTTCACTCTGTATGCCCCCTGGCTCTTACTGTAGGTGTAGTCTACACCACATGCTGTGCCAACAATAGCTAATTTATTGGTAATGCAGGTTCACTGTGTTTTCCGCCTGACTCTTATTGTAGGTGTAGTCTACACCACATGCTGTGCCAACAATAGCTAATTTATTGGTAATGCAGTATCACTGTGTTTGCTCCCTGGCCCTTATTGTAGGTGTAGTCTACACCACAAGCTGTGCCAACAATAGCTATTTATTGGTAATGCAGTTTCACTGTGTTTGCACCCTGGTTCTTATTGTAGGTGTTGCCTACACCACATTCTGTGCTGACAGTAGCTAATTTTTTGGTAATGCAGTTTCACTGTGTTTGCACCCTGACACTTATTGAAGGTGTAGTCTACACCACATGCTGTGCCAACAATTGCTAATTTATTGGTAATGCAGTTTCGCTGTGTTTGCACCCTGGCTCTATTGGTAGGTGTAGTCTACACCTCATCCTGTGCCAACAATAGCTAATTTATTGGTAATGCAGGTTCACTGTGTTTTCCCCCTGACTCTTATTGTAGGTGTAGTCTGCACCACACGCTGCGCCAACAATAGCTAATTTATTGGTAATGCAGGTTCACTTTGTTTGCACCCTGGCTCTTACTGTGGTTGTAGTCTACACCAAATGCTGTGCCAACAATAGCTAATTTGTTGGTAATGCAGTTTCACTGTGTTTGCACCCTGGCTCTTATTGTAGTTGTAGTCTACACCCCATGCTGTGCCAACAATAGCTATTTTATTGGTAATGCAGGTTCACTGTGTTTGCCCCCTGGCTCCTACTGTAGGTGTAGTCTACACCTCATACTGTGCCAACAATAGCTAATTTATTGGTAATATAGGTTCTCTGTGTTTGCACCCTGGCTCTTAATGTAGGTGTAGTCTACACCACAAGCTGTGCCAACAATAGCTAATTTATTGGTAATCCAGGTTCACTGTGTTTGCACCCTTGCTCTTACTGAGGGTGTAGTCTACACCACAAGCTGTGCCAACAATAGCTAATTTATTGGTAGTTCAGTTTCACTGTGTTTGCCCCCTGGCTCTCATTGTAGGTATAGTCTTCACCACATGCTATTACAACAATAGCTAATTTATTGGTAATGCAGGTTCACTGTGTTTGCACCCTGGCTCGTATTGTAGGTGTAGTCTACACCACATGCTGTGCCAACAATAGATAATTAACTGGTAATGCAGTTTCTCTGTGTTTGCACCCTGACTCTTATTGTAGGTATAGTCTACACCACATCCTGTGCCAACAATAGCTAATTTATTGGTAATGCAGGTTCACTCTGTTTGCCCCCTGGCTCTTACTGTAGGTGTAGTCTACACCACATGCTGTGCCAACAATAGCTAATTTATTGGTTATGCAGTTTCACTTTGTTTGGTCCCTGGCCCTTATTGTACGTGTAGTGTACACCACATGCTGTGCCAACAATAGCTAATTAATTGGTAATGCAGTTTCACTTTGTTTGCACCCTGACTCTTATTGTAGGTGTAGTCTACACCACATCCTGTGCCAACAATAGCTAATTTATTGGTAATGCAGTTTCACTGTGTTTGCTCCCTGGCTCTCATTGTAGGTGTAGTCTACTCCACATGCTGTGCCAACAATAGCTAATTTATTGGTAATGCAGTTTCACTGTGTTTGCCCCTGACTCTTATTGTAGGTGTAGTCTACACCACATGCTGTGCCAACAATAGCTAATTTATTGGTAATGCAGTTTCACTGTGTTTGCACCCTGGCTCTTATTGTAGGTGTAGTCAACACCACATGCTGTGCTAACAATTGCTAATTTATTGGCAATGCAGATTCACTGTGTTTGCACCCAGACTCTTATTGTAAGTGTAGTCTACACCACATGCTGTGCTAACAATAGCTAATTTATTTGGTAATGCAGTTTCACTGTGTTTGCACCCTGGCTCTTATTGTAGGTGTAGTCTACACCACATGCTGTGCCAACAATAGCTAATTTATTGGTAATGCAGTTTGACTATGTTTGCACCCTGGCTCTTATTGTAGTTGTAGTCTACTCCACATGCTGTGCCAACAATAGCTAATTTATTGGTAATGCAGGTTCACTGTGTTTGCACCCTGACTCTTATTGTACGTGTAGTCTACACCACATGCTGTGCCAACAATAACTAATTAATTGGTAATGCAGTTTCACTGTGTTTGCACCCTGGCTCTTACTGTAGGTGTAGTCTACACCACATGCTGTGCCAACAATAGCTAATTTATTGGTAATGCAGTTTCACTGTGTTTGGTCCCTGGCCCTTATTGTAGGTGTTGTCTACACCACATGCTGTGCCAACAATAGCTAATTTATTGGTAATGCAGGTTCACTGTGTTTGCACCCTGGCTCTTATTGTTGGTGTAGTCTACACCACATGCTGTGCCAACAATAGCTAATTTATTGGTATTGCAGGTTCACTGTGTTTGCACCCTGACTCTTATTGTAGGTGTAGTCTACACCACATGCTGTGCTAACGGTAGCTAATTTATTGGTAATGCAGGTTCACTGTGTTTGCACCCTGACTCTTATTGTTGGTGTAGTCTAAACCACATGCTGTGCCAACAATAGCTATTTATTGGAATGCAGTTTCACAGTTATTGCACCCTAGCTCTTATTGTATGTGTAGTCTACACCACATGCTGTTCCAACAATAGCTAATTGATTGGTAATGCAGGTTCACTGTGTTTGCACCCCGGCTCTAATTGTAGGTGTAGTCTACACCACATGCTGTGCCAACAATAGCTAATTTATTGGTAATGCAGTTTCACTGTGTTTGCCTTCTGGCTCTTATTGTAGGTGTAGTCTACACCACATGCTGTGTCAACAATAGCTAATTTTTTGTTAATGCAGTTTCACTCTGTTTGCACCCTGACTCTTATTAGGTGTAGTCTACACCACATGCTGTGCTAGCAATAGCTTATTTATTGGTAATGCAGGTTCACTGTGTTTGCACCCTGGCTCTTATTGTAGGTGTAGTCTACACCACATGCTGTGCCAACAATAGCTAATTTATTGGTAATGCAGGTTCACTCTGTTTGCACCCTGGCTCTTATTGTAGGTGTAGTCTACACCACATGCTGTGCCAACAATAGCTAATTTATTGGTAATGCAGGTTCACTGTGTTTGCACCCTGGCTCTTATTGTAGGTGTAGTCTACACCACATGCTGTGCCAACAATAGCTAATTTATTGGTAATGCAGGTTCACTGTGTTTGCACCCTGACTCTTATTGTAGGTGTAGTCTACACCACATGCTGTGCCAACAATAGCTAATTTATTGGTAATGCAGGTTCACTGTGTTTGCACCCTGGCTCTTATTGTAGGTGTAGTCTACACCACATGCTGTGCCAACAATAGCTAATTTATTGGTAATGCAGGTTCACTGTGTTTGCACCCTGGCTCTTATTGTAGGTGTAGTCTACACCACATGCTGTGCCAACAATAGCTAATTTATTGGTAATGCAGGTTCACTGTGTTTGCCCCTGGCTCTTATTGTAGGTGTAGTCTACACCACATGCTGTGCTAACAATAGCTAATTTATTGGTAATACAGGTTCACTGTGTTTGCACCCTGGCTCTTATTGTAGGTGTAGTCTACACCACATGCTGTGCCAACAATAGCTAATTTATTGGTAATGCAGGTTCACTGTGTTTGCACCCTCACTCTTATTGTAGGTGTAGTCTACACCACATGCTGTGCTAACAATAGCTAATTTATTGGTAATACAGGTTCACTGTGTTTGCACCCTGGCTCTTATTGTAGGTGTAGTCTACACCACATGCTGTGCCAACAATAGCTAATTTATTGGTAATGCAGGTTCACTGTGTTTGCACCCTGGCTCTTATTGTAGGTGTAGTCTACACCACATGCTGTGCCAACAATAGCTAATTTATTGGTAATGCAGGTTCACTGTGTTTGCACCCTGGCTCTTATTGAAGGTGTAGTTTACACCACATGCTGTGCCAACAATAGCTAATTTATTGGTAGTTCAGTTTCACTGTGTTTGCCCCCTGGCTCTTATTGTAGGTATAGTCTTCACCACATGCTATTACAACAATAGCTAATTTATTGGTAATGCAGGTTCACTGTGTTTGCACCCTGGCTCGTATTGTAGGTGTAGTCTACACCACATGCTGTGCCAACAATAGATAATTAACTGGTAATGCAGTTTCTCTGTGTTTGCACCCTGACTCTGATTGTAGGTATAGTCTACACCACATCCTGTGCCAACAATAGCTAATTTATTGGTAATGCAGTTTCACTGTGTTTACACCCTGGTATTTATTGTAGGTGTAGTCTACACCACGTGCTGTGCCAACAATAGCTAATTTATTGTTAATGCAGGTTCACTCTGTTTGCCCCCTGGCTCTTACTGTAGGTGTAGTCTACACCACATGCTGTGCCAACAATAGCTAATTTATTGGTTATGCAGTTTCACTGTGTTTGGTCCCTGGCCCTTATTGTACGTGTAGTGTACACCACATGCTGTGCCAACAATAGCTAATTAATTGGTAATGCAGTTTCACTTTGTTTGCACCCTGACTCTTATTGTAGGTGTAGTCTACACCACATCCTGTGCCAACAATAGCTAATTTATTGGTAATGCAGTTTCACTGTGTTTGCTCCCTGGCTCTCATTGTAGGTGTAGTCTACACCACATGCTGTGCCAACAATAGCTAATTTATTGGTAATGCAGTTTCACTGTGTTTGCCCCTGACTCTTATTGTAGGTGTAGTCTACACCACATGCTGTGCCAACAATAGCTAATTTATTGGTAATGCAGTTTCACTGTGTTTGCACCCTGGCTCTTATTGTAGGTGTAGTCAACACCACATGCTGTGCTAACAATTGCTAATTTATTGGCAATGCAGATTCACTGTGTTTGCACCCAGACTCTTATTGTAGGTGTAGTCTACACCACATGCTGTGCTAACAATAGCTAATTTATTTGGTAATGCAGTTTCACTGTGTTTGCACCCTGGCTCTTATTGTAGGTGTAGTCTACACCACATGCTGTGCCAACAATAGCTAATTTATTGGTAATGCAGTTTGACTGTGTTTGCACCCTGGCTCTTATTGTAGTTGTAGTCTACTCCACATGCTGTGCCAACAATAGCTAATTTATTGGTAATGCAGGTTCACTGTGTTTGCACCCTGACTCTTATTGTAGGTGTAGTCTACACCACATGCTGTGCCAACAATAACTAATTAATTGGTAATGCAGTTTCACTGTGTTTGCACCCTGGCTCTTACTGTAGGTGTAGTCTACACCACATGCTGTGCCAACAATAGCTAATTTATTGGTAATGCAGTTTCACTGTGTTTGGTCCCTGGCCCTTATTGTAGGTGTTGTCTACACCACATGCTGTGCCAACAATAGCTAATTTATTGGTAATGCAGGTTCACTGTGTTTGCACCCTGGCTCTTATTGTTGGTGTAGTCTACACCACATGCTGTGCCAACAATAGCTAATTTATTGGTATTGCAGGTTCACTGTGTTTGCACCCTGACTCTTATTGTAGGTGTAGTCTACACCACATGCTGTGCTAACGGTAGCTAATTTATTGGTAATGCAGGTTCACTGTGTTTGCACCCTGACTCTTATTGTTGGTGTAGTCTACACCACATGCTGTGCCAACAATAGCTATTTATTGGAATGCAGTTTCACTGTTATTGCACCCTAGCTCCTATTGTATGTGTAGTCTACACCACATGCTGTTCCAACAATAGCTAATTGATTGGTAATGCAGGTTCACTGTGTTTGCACCCCGGCTCTAATTGTAGGTGTAGTCTACACCACATGCTGTGCCAACAATAGCTAATTTATTGGTAATGCAGTTTCACTGTGTTTGCCTTCTGGCTCTTATTGTAGGTGTAGTCTACACCACATGCTGTGTCAACAATAGCTAATTTTTTGTTAATGCAGTTTCACTCTGTTTGCACCCTGACTCTTATTAGGTGTAGTCTACACCACATGCTGTGCTAGCAATAGCTAATTTATTGGTAATGCAGGTTCACTGTGTTTGCACCCTGGCTCTTATTGTAGGTGTAGTCTACACCACATGCTGTGCCAACAATAGCTAATTTATTGGTAATGCAGGTTCAGTCTGTTTGCACCCTGGCTCTTATTGTAGGTGTAGTCTACACCACATGCTGTGCCAACAATAGCTAATTTATTGGTAATGCAGGTTCACTGTGTTTCCCCCTGGCTCTTATTGTAGGTGTAGTCTACACCACATGCTGTGCCAACAATAGCTAATTTATTGGTAATGCAGGTTCACTGTGTTTGCACCCTGACTCTTATTGTAGGTGTAGTCTACACCACATGCTGTGCCAACAATAGCTAATTTATTGGTAATGCAGGTTCACTGTGTTTGCACCCTGGCTCTTATTGTAGGTGTAGTCTACACCACATGCTGTGCCAACAATAGCTAATTTATTGGTAATGCAGGTTCACTGTGTTTGCACCCTGGCTCTTATTGTAGGTGTAGTCTACACCACATGCTGTGCCAACAATAGCTAATTTATTGGTAATGCAGGTTCACTGTGTTTGCACCCTGGCTCTTATTGTAGGTGTAGTCTACACCACATGCTGTGCTAACAATAGCTAATTTATTGGTAATACAGGTTCACTGTGTTTGCACCCTGGCTCTTATTGTAGGTGTAGTCTACACCACATGCTGTGCCAACAATAGCTAATTTATTGGTAATGCAGGTTCACTGTGTTTGCACCCTCACTCTTATTGTAGGTGTAGTCTACACCACATGCTGTGCAAACAATAGCTAACTTATTGGTAATGCAGGTTCACTGTGTTTGCACCCTGGCTCTTATTGTAGGTGTAGTCTACACCACATGCTGTGCCAACAATAGCTAATTTATTGGTAATGCTGTTTCACTGTGTTTGCACCCTGGTTCTTATTGTAGGTGTAGTCTACACCACATGCTGTGCTAACAATAGCTAATTTATTGGTAATGCCGGTTCACTGTGTTCTCACCCTGGTTCTTATTGTATGTGTAGTCTACACCACATGCTGTGCTAACAATAGCTAATTTATTGGTAATGCAGTTTCACTGTGTTTGCCCCCTGGCCCTTATTGTAGGTGTAGTCTACACCACATGCTGTGCCAACAATAGCTAATTTATTGGTAATGCAGTTTCACTCTGTTTGCACCCTGACTCTTATTGTAGGTGTAGTCTGCACCACATGCTGCGCCAACAATAGCTAATTTATTGGTAATGCAGGTTCACTTTGTTTGCACCCTGGCTCTTACTGTGGGTGTAGTCTACACCAAATGCTGTGCCAACAATAGCTAATTTGTTGGTAATGCAGTTTCACTGTGTTTGCACCCTGGCTCTTATTGTAGGTGTAGTCTACACCCCATGCTGTGCCAACAATAGCTAATTTATTGGTAATGCAGGTTCAATGTGCTTGCCCCCTGGCTCCTACTGTAGGTGTAGTCTACACCTCATACTGTGCCAACAATAGCTAATTTATTGGTAATATAGGTTCTCTGTGTTTGCACCCTGGCTCTTAATGTAGGTGTAGTCTACACCACATGCTGTGCCAACAATAGCTAATTTATTGGTAATGCAGGTTCACTGTGTTTGCACCCTTGCTCTTACTGAGGGTGTAGTCTACACCACATGCTGTGCCAACAATAGCTAATTTATTGGTAGTTCAGTTTCACTGTGTTTGCCCCCAGGCTCTTATTGTAGGTATAGTCTACACCACATGCTATTACAACAATAGCTAATTTATTGGTAATGCAGGTTCACTGTGTTTGCACCCTGGCTCGTATTGTAGGTGTAGTCTACACCACATGCTGTGCCAACAATAGATAATTAACTGGTAATGCAGTTTCTCTGTGTTTGCACCCTGACTCTTATTGTAGGTATAGTCTACACCACATCCTGTGCCAACGATAGCTAATTTATTGGTAATGCAGTTTCACTGTGTGTACACCCTGGTACTTATTGTATGTGTACTCTACACCACATGCTGTGCCAACAATAGCTAATTTATTGGTAATGCAGGTTCACTCTGTTTGCCCCCTGGCTCTTACATTAGGTGTAGTCTACACCACATGCTGTGCCAACAATAGCTAATTTATTGGTCATGCAGTTTCACTGTGTTTGGTCCCTGGCCCTTATTGTAGGTGTTGTCTACACCACTTGCTGTGCCAACAATAGCTAATTTATTGGTAATGCAGGTTCACTGTGTTTGCACCCTGGCTCTTATTGTAGGTGTAGTCTACACCACATGCTGTGCCAACAATAGCTAATTTATTGGTAATGCAGGTTCACTGTGTTTGCACCCTGACTCTTATTGTAGGTGTAGTCTACACCACATGCTGTGCTAACGGTAGCTAATTTATTGGTAATGCAGGTTCACTGTGTTTGCACCCTGAATCTTATTGTTGGTGTAGTCTACACCACATGCTGTGCCAACAATAGCTATTTATTGGAATGCAGTTTCACTGTTATTGCACCCTAGCTCTTATTGTATGTGTAGTCTACACCACATCCTGTTCCAACAATAGCTAATTGATTGGTAATGCAGGTTCACTGTGTTTGCACCCCGGCTCTAATTGTAGGTGTAGTCTACACCACATGCTGTGCCAACAATAGCTAATTTATTGGTAATGCAGTTTCACTGTGTTTGCCTTCTGGCTCTTATTGTAGGTGTAGTCTACACCACATGCTGTGTCAACAATAGCTAATTTTTTGTTAATGCAGTTTCACTCTGTTTGCACCCTGACTCTTATTGTAGGTGTAGTCTACACCACATGCTGTGCTAACAATAGCTAATTTATTGGTAATGCAGGTTCACTGTGTTTGCACCCTGGCTCTTATTGTAGGTGTAGTCTACACCACATGCTGTGCCAACAATAGCTAATTTATTGGTAATGCAGGTTCACTGTGTTTGCACCCTGGCTCTTATTGTAGGTGTAGTCTACACCACATGCTGTGCCAACAATAGCTAATTTATTGATAATGCAGGTTCACTGTGATTGCACCCTGGCTCTTATTGTAGGTGTAGTCTACACCACATGCTGTGCCAACAATAGCTAATTTATTGGTAATGCAGGTTCACTGTGTTTGCACCCTGACTCTTATTGTAGGTGTAGTCTACACCACATGCTGTGCCAACAATAGCTAATTTATTGGTAATGCAGGTTCACTGTGATTGCACCCTGGCTCTTATTGTAGGTGTAGTCTACACCACATGCTGTGCCAACAATAGCTAATTTATTGGTAATGCAGGTTCACTGTGTTTGCACCCTGGCTCTTATTGTAGGTGTAGTCTACACCACATGCTGTGCCAACAATAGCTAATTTATTGGTAATGCAGGTCCACTGTGTTTGCACCCTGGCTCTTATTGTAGGTGTAGTCTACACCAAATGCTGTGCCAACAATAGCTAATTTATTGGTAATGCAGGTTCACTGTGTTTGCACCCTGGCTCTTATTGTAGGTGTAGTCTACACCACATGCTGTGCTAACAATAGCTAATTTATTGGTAATACAGGTTCACTGTGTTTGCACCCTGGCTCTTATTGTAGGTGTAGTCTACACCACATGCTGTGCCAACAATAGCTAATTTATTGGTAATGCAGGTTCACTGTGTTTGCACCCTCACTCTTATTGTAGGTGTAGTCTACACCACATGCTGTGCAAACAATAGCTAATTTATTGGTAATGCAGGTTCACTGTGTTTGCACCCTGGCTCTTATTGTAGGTGTAGTCTACACCACATGCTGTGCCAACGATAGCTAATTTATTGGTAATGCTGTTTCACTGTGTTTGCACCCTGGTTCTTATTGTAGGTGTAGTCTACACCACATGCTGTGCTAACAATAGCTAATTTATTGGTAATGCCGGTTCACTGTGTTTGCACCCTGGTTCTTATTGTATGTGTAGTCTACACCACATGCTGTGCTAACAATAGCTAATTTATTGGTAATGCAGTTTCACTGTGTTTGCTCCCTGGCCCTTATTGTAGGTGTAGTCTACACCACATGCTGTGCCAACAATAGCTAATTTATTGGTAATGCAGTTTCACTCTGTTTGCACCCTGACTCTTATTGTAGGTGTAGTCTACACCACATCCTGTGCCAACAATAGCTAATTTATTGTTAATGCAGGTTCACTGAGTTTTCCCCCTGACTCTTATTGTAGGTGTAGTCTGCACCACATGTTGCGCCAACAATAGCTAATTTATTGGTAATGCAGGTTCACTTTGTTTGCACCCTGGCTCTTACTGTGGGTGTAGTCTACACCAAATGCTGTGCCAACAATAGCTAATTTGTTGGTAATGCAGTTTCACTGTGTTTGCACCCTGGCTCTTATTGTAGGTGTAGTCTACACCCCATGCTGTGCCAACAATAGCTAATTTATTGGTAATGCAGGTTCACTGTGTTTGCCCCCTGGCTCCTACTGAGGGTGTAGTCTACACCACATGCTGTGCCAACAATAGCTAATTTATTGGTAGTTCAGCTTCACTGTGTTTGCCCCCAGGCTCTTATTGTAGGTATAGTCTACACCACATGCTATTACAACAATAGCTAATTTATTGGTAATGCAGGTTCACTGTGTTTGCACCCTGGCTCGTATTGTAGGTGTAGTCTACACCACATGCTGTGCCAACAATAGATAATTAACTGGTAATGCAGTTTCTCTGTGTTTGCACCCTGACTCTTATTGTAGGTATAGTCTACACCACATCCTGTGCCAACGATAGCTAATTTATTGGTAATGCAGTTTCACTGTGTTTACACCCTGGTACTTATTGTAGGTGTAGTCTACACCACATGCTGTGCCAACAATAGCTAATTTATTGGTAATGCAGGTTCACTCTGTTTGCCCCATGGCTCTTACATTAGGTGTAGTCTACACCACATGCTGTGCCAACAATAGCTAATTTATTGGTTATGCAGTTTCACTGTGTTTGGTCCCTGGCCCTTATTGTAGGTGTTGTCTACACCACATGCTGTGCCAACAATAGCTAATTTATTGGTAATGCAGGTTCCCTGTGTTTGCACCCTGGCTCTTATTGTAGGTGTAGTCTACACCACATGCTGTGCCACCAATAGCTAATTTATTGGTAATGCAGGTTCACTGTGTCATCCCCCTGACTCTTATTGTAGGTGTAGTCTGCACCACATGCTGCGCCAACAATAGCTAATTTATTGGTAATGCAGGTTCACTTTGTTTGCACCCTGGCTCTTACTGTGGGTGTAGTCTACACCAAATGCTGTGCCAACAATAGCTAATTTGTTGGTAATGCAGTTTCACTGTGTTTGCACCCTGGCTCTTATTGTAGTTGTAGTCTACACCACATGCTGTGCCAACAATAGCTAATTTATTGGTAATGCAGGTTCACTGTGTTTACCCCCTGGCTCCTACTGTAGGTGTAGTCTACCCCTCATACTGTGCCAACAATAGCTAATTTATTGGTAATATAGGTTCTCTGTGTTTGCACCCTGGCTCTTAATGTAGGTGTAGTCTACACCACATGCTGTGCCAACAATAGCTAATTTATTGGTAATGCAGTTTGACTGTGTTTGCACCCTGGCTCTTATTGTAGTTGTAGTCTACTCCACATGCTGTGCCAACAATAGCTAATTTATTGGTAATGCAGGTTCACTGTGTTTGCACCCTGACTCTTATTGTAGGTGTAGTCTACACCACATGCTGTGCCAACAATAACTAATTAATTGGTAATGCAGTTTCACTGTGTTTGCACCCTGGCTCTTACTGTAGGTGTAGTCTACTCCACATGCTGTGCCAACAATAGCTAATTTATTGGCAATGCAGATTCACTGTGTTTGCACCCAGACTCTTATTGTAGGTGTAGTCTACACCACATGCTGTGCTAACAATGGCTAATTTATTTGGTAATGCAGTTTCACTGTGTTTGCACCCTGGCTCTTATTGTAGGTGTAGTCTACACCACATGCTGTGCCAACAATAGCTAATTTATTGGTAATGCAGTTTGACTGTGTTTGCACCCTGGCTCTTATTGTAGTTGTAGTCTACTCCACATGCTGTGCCAACAATAGCTAATTTATTGGTAATGCAGGTTCACTGTGTTTGCACCCTGACTCTTATTGTAGGTGTAGTCTACACCACATGCTGTGCCAACAATAACTAATTAATTGGTAATGCAGTTTCACTGTGTTTGCACCCTGGCTCTTACTGTAGGTGTAGTCTACACCACATGCTGTGCCAACAATAGCTAATTTATTGGTAATGCAGTTTCACTGTGTTTGGTCCCTGGCCCTTATTGTAGGTGTTGTCTACACCACATGCTGTGCCAACAATAGCTAATTTATTGGTAATGCAGGTTCACTGTGTTTGCACCCTGGCTCTTATTGTTGGTGTAGTCTACACCACATGCTGTGCCAACAATAGCTAATTTATTGGTATTGCAGGTTCACTGTGTTTGCACCCTGACTCTTATTGTAGGTGTAGTCTACACCACATGCTGTGCTAACGGTAGCTAATTTATTGGTAATGCAGGTTCACTGTGTTTGCACCCTGACTCTTATTGTTGGTGTAGTCTACACCACATGCTGTGCCAACAATAGCTATTTATTGGAATGCAGTTTCACTGTTATTGCACCCTAGCTCTTATTGTATGTGTAGTCTACACCACATGCTGTTCCAACAATAGCTAATTGATTGGTAATGCAGGTTCACTGTGTTTGCACCCCGGCTCTAATTGTAGGTGTAGTCTACACCACATGCTGTGCCAACAATAGCTAATTTATTGGTAATGCAGTTTCACTGTGTTTGCCTTCTGGCTCTTATTGTAGGTGTAGTCTTCACCACATGCTGTGTCAACAATAGCTAATTTTTTGTTAATGCAGTTTCACTCTGTTTGCACCCTGACTCTTATTAGGTGTAGTCTACACCACATGCTGTGCTAGCAATAGCTAATTTATTGGTAATGCAGGTTCACTGTGTTTGCACCCTGGCTCTTATTGTAGGTGTAGTCTACACCACATGCTGTGCCAACAATAGCTAATTTATTGGTAATGCAGGTTCACTCTGTTTGCACCCTGGCTCTTATTGTAGGTGTAGTCTACACCACATGCTGTGCCAACAATAGCTAATTTATTGGTAATGCAGGTTCACTGTGTTTGCACCCTGGCTCTTATTGTAGGTGTAGTCTACACCACATGCTGTGCCAACAATAGCTAATTTATTGGTAATGCAGGTTCACTGTGTTTGCACCCTGACTCTTATTGTAGGTGTAGTCTACACCACATGCTGTGCCAACAATAGCTAATTTATTGGTAATGCAGGTTCACTGTGTTTGCACCCTGGCTCTTATTGTAGGTGTAGTCTACACCACATGCTGTGCCAACAATAGCTAATTTATTGGTAATGCAGGTTCACTGTGTTTGCACCCTGGCTCTTATTGTAGGTGTAGTCTACACCACATGCTGTGCCAACAATAGCTAATTTATTGGTAATGCAGGTTCACTGTGTTTGCACCCTGGCTCTTATTGTAGGTGTAGTCTACACCACATGCTGTGCCAACAATAGCTAATTTATTGGTAATGCAGGTTCACTGTGTTTGCACCCTGGCTCTTATTGTAGGTGTAGTCTACACCACATGCTGTGCTAACAATAGCTAATTTATTGGTAATACAGGTTCACTGTGTTTGCACCCTGGCTCTTATTGTAGGTGTAGTCTACACCACATGCTGTGCCAACAATAGCTAATTTATTGGTAATGCAGGTTCACTGTGTTTGCACCCTCACTCTTATTGTAGGTGTAGTCTACACCACATGCTGTGCAAACTATAGCTAACTTATTGGTAATGCAGGTTCACTGTGTTTGCACCCTGGCTCTTATTGTAGGTGTAGTCTACACCACATGCTGTGCCAACAATAGCTAATTTATTGGTAATGCTGTTTCACTGTGTTTGCACCCTGGTTCTTATTGTAGGTGTAGTCTACACCACATGCTGTGCTAACAATAGCTAATTTATTGGTAATGCCGGTTCACTGTGTTTGCACCCTGGTTCTTATTGTATGTGTAGTCTACACCACATGCTGTGCTAACAATAGCTAATTTATTGGTAATGCAGTTTCACTGTGTTTGCCCCCTGGCCCTTATTGTAGGTGTAGTCTACACCACATGCTGTGCCAACAATAGCTAATTTATTGGTAATGCAGTTTCACTCTGTTTGCACCCTGACTCTTATTGTAGGTGTAGTCTACACCACATCCTGTGCCAACAATAGCTAATTTATTGTTAATGCAGGTTCACTGTGTTTTCCCCCTGACTCTTATTGTAGGTGTAGTCTGCACCACATGCTGCGCCAACAATAGCTAATTTATTGGTAATGCTGGTTCACTTTGTTTGCACCCTGGCTCTTACTGTGGGTGTAGTCTACACCAAATGCTGTGCCAACAATAGCTAATTTGTTGGTAATGCAGTTTCACTGTGTTTGCACCCTGGCTCTTATTGTAGGTGTAGTCTACACCCCATGCTGTGCCAACAATAGCTAATTTATTGGTAATGCAGGTTCAATGTGCTTGCCCCCTGGCTCCTACTGTAGGTGTAGTCTACACCTCATACTGTGCCAACAATAGCTAATTTATTGGTAATATAGGTTCTCTGTGTTTGCACCCTGGCTCTTAATGTAGGTGTAGTCTACACCACATGCTGTGCCGACAATAGCTAATTTATTGGTAATGCAGGTTCACTGTGTTTGCACCCTTGCTCTTACTGAGGGTGTAGTCTACACCACATGCTGTGCCAACAATAGCTAATTTATTGGTAGTTCAGTTTCACTGTGTTTGCCCCCAGGCTCTTATTGTAGGTATAGTCTACACCACATGCTATTACAACAATAGCTAATTTATTGGTAATGCAGGTTCACTGTGTTTGCACCCTGGCTCGTATTGTAGGTGTAGTCTACACCACATGCTGTGCCAACAATAGATAATTAACTGGTAATGCAGTTTCTCTGTGTTTGCACCCTGACTCTTATTGTAGGTATAGTCTACACCACATCCTGTGCCAGCGATAGCTAATTTATTGGTAATGCAGTTTCACTGTGTTTACACCCTGGTACTTATTGTATGTGTAGTCTACACCACATGCTGTGCCAACAATAGCTAATTTATTGGTAATGCAGGTTCACTCTGTTTGCCCCCTGGCTCTTACATTAGGTGTAGTCTACACCACATGCTGTGCCAACAATAGCTAATTTATTGGTCATGCAGTTTCACTGTGTTTGGTCCCTGGCCCTTATTGTAGGTGTTGTCTACACCACTTGCTGTGCCAACAATAGCTTATTTATTGGTAATGCAGGTTCACTGTGTTTGCACCCTGGCTCTTATTGTAGGTGTAGTCTACACCACATGCTGTGCCAACAATAGCTAATTTATTGGTAATGCAGGTTCACTTTGTTTGCACCCTGACTCTTATTGTAGGTGTAGTCTACACCACATGCTGTGCTAACGGTAGCTAATTTATTGGTAATGCAGGTTCACTGTGTTTGCACCCTGACTCTTATTGTTGGTGTAGTCTACACCACATGCTGTGCCAACAATAGCTATTTATTGGAACGCAGTTTCACTGTTATTGCACCCTAGCTCTTATTGTATGTGTAGTCTACACCACATGCTGTTCCAACAATAGCTAATTGATTGGTAATGCAGGTTCACTGTGTTTGCACCCCGGCTCTAATTGTAGGTGTAGTCTACACCACATGCTGTGCCAACAATAGCTAATTTATTGGTAATGCAGTTTCACTGTGTTTGCCTTCTGGCTCTTATTGTAGGTGTAGTCTACACCACATGCTGTGTCAACAATAGCTAATTTTTTGTTAATGCAGTTTCACTCTGTTTGCACCCTGACTCTTATTGTAGGTGTAGTCTACACCACATGCTGTGCTAACAATAGCTAATTTATTGGTAATGCAGGTTCACTGTGTTTGCACCCTGGCTCTTATTGTAGGTGTAGTCTACACCACATGCTGTGCCAACAATAGCTAATTTATTGGTAATGCAGGTTCACTGTGTTTGCACCCTGGCTCTTATTGTAGGTGTAGTCTACACCACATGCTGTGCCAACAATAGCTAATTTATTGGTAATGCAGGTTCACTGTGATTGCACCCTGGCTCTTATTGTAGGTGTAGTCTACACCACATGCTGTGCCAACAATAGCTAATTTATTGGTAATGCAGGTTCACTGTGTTTGCACCCTGACTCTTATTGTAGGTGTAGTCTACACCACATGCTGTGCCAACAATAGCTAATTTATTGGTAATGCAGGTTCACTGTGATTGCACCCTGGCTCTTATTGTAGGTGTAGTCTACACCACATGCTGTGCCAACAATAGCTAATTTATTGGTAATGCAGGTTCACTGTGTTTGCACCCTGGCTCTTATTGTAGGTGTAGTCTACACCACATGCTGTGCTAACAATAGCTAATTTATTGGTAATACAGGTTCACTGTGTTTGCACCCTGGCTCTTATTGTAGGTGTAGTCTACACCACATGCTGTGCCAACAATAGCTAATTTATTGGTAATGCAGGTTCACTGTGTTTGCACCCTCACTCTTATTGTAGGTGTAGTCTACACCACATGCTGTGCAAACAATAGCTAACTTATTGGTAATGCAGGTTCACTGTGTTTGCACCCTGGCTCTTATTGTAGGTGTAGTCTACACCACATGCTGTGCCAACAATAGCTAATTTATTGGTAATGCTGTTTCACTGTGTTTGCACCCTGGTTCTTATTGTAGGTGTAGTCAACACCACATGCTGTGCTAACAATAGCTAATTTATTGGTAATGCCGGTTCACTGTGTTTGCACCCTGGTTCTTATTGTATGTGTAGTCTACACCACATGCTGTGCTAACAATAGCTAATTTATTGGTAATGCAGTTTCACTGTGTTTGCCCCCTGGCCCTTATTGTAGGTGTAGTCTACACCACATGCTGTGCCAACAATAGCTAATTTATTGGTAATGCAGTTTCACTCTGTTTGCACCCTGACTCTTATTGTAGGTGTAGTCTACACCACATCCTGTGCCAACAATAGCTAATTTATTGTTAATGCAGGTTCACTGTGTTTTCCCCCTGACTCTTATTGTAGGTGTAGTCTGCACCACATGCTGCGCCAACAATAGCTAATTTATTGGTAATGCTGGTTCACTTTTTTTGCACCCTGGCTCTTACTGTGGGTGTAGTCTACACCAAATGCTGTGCCAACAATAGCTAATTTGTTGGTAATGCAGTTTCACTGTGTTTGCACCCTGGCTCTTATTGTAGGTGTAGTCTACACCCCATGCTGTGCCAACAATAGCTAATTTATTGGTAATGCAGGTTCAATGTGCTTGCCCCCTGGCTCCTACTGTAGGTGTAGTCTACACCTCATACTGTGCCAACAATAGCTAATTTATTGGTAATATAGGTTCTCTGTGTTTGCACCCTGGCTCTTAATGTAGGTGTAGTCTACACCACATGCTGTGCCAACAATAGCTAATTTATTGGTAATGCAGGTTCACTGTGTTTGCACCCTTGCTCTTACTGAGGGTGTAGTCTACACCACATGCTGTGCCAACAATAGCTAATTTATTGGTAGTTCAGTTTCACTGTGTTTGCCCCCAGGCTCTTATTGTAGGTATAGTCTACACCACATGCTATTACAACAATAGCTAATTTATTGGTAATGCAGGTTCACTGTGTTTGCACCCTGGCTCGTATTGTAGGTGTAGTCTACACCACATGCTGTGCCAACAATAGATAATTAACTGGTAATGCAGTTTCTCTGTGTTTGCACCCTGACTCTTATTGTAGGTATAGTCTACACCACATCCTGTGCCAACGATAGCTAATTTATTGGTAATGCAGTTTCACTGTGTTTACACCCTGGTACTTATTGTATGTGTAGTCTACACCACATGCTGTGCCAACAATAGCTAATTTATTGGTAATGCAGGTTCACTCTGTTTGCCCCCTGGCTCTTACATTAGGTGTAGTCTACACCACATGCTGTGCCAACAATAGCTAATTTATTGGTCATGCAGTTTCACTGTGTTTGGTCCCTGGCCCTTATTGTAGGTGTTGTCTACACCACTTGCTGTGCCAACAATAGCTTATTTATTGGTAATGCAGGTTCACTGTGTTTGCACCCTGGCTCTTATTGTAGGTGTAGTCTACACCACATGCTGTGCCAACAATAGCTAATTTATTGGTAATGCAGGTTCACTTTGTTTGCACCCTGACTCTTATTGTAGGTGTAGTCTACACCACATGCTGTGCTAACGGTAGCTAATTTATTGGTAATGCAGGTTCACTGTGTTTGCACCCTGACTCTTATTGTTGGTGTAGTCTACACCACATGCTGTGCCAACAATAGCTATTTATTGGAACGCAGTTTCACTGTTATTGCACCCTAGCTCTTATTGTATGTGTAGTCTACACCACATGCTGTTCCAACAATAGCTAATTGATTGGTAATGCAGGTTCACTGTGTTTGCACCCCGGCTCTAATTGTAGGTGTAGTCTACACCACATGCTGTGCCAACAATAGCTAATTTATTGGTAATGCAGTTTCACTGTGTTTGCCTTCTGGCTCTTATTGTAGGTGTAGTCTACACCACATGCTGTGTCAACAATAGCCAATTTTTTGTTAATGCAGTTTCACTCTGTTTGCACCCTGACTCTTATTGTAGGTGTAGTCTACACCACATGCTGTGCTAACAATAGCTAATTTATTGGTAATGCAGGTTCACTGTGTTTGCACCCTGGCTCTTATTGTAGGTGTAGTCTACACCACATGCTGTGCCAACAATAGCTAATTTATTGGTAATGCAGGTTCACTGTGTTTGCACCCTGGCTCTTATTGTAGGTGTAGTCTACACCACATGCTGTGCCAACAATAGCTAATTTATTGGTAATGCAGGTTCACTGTGATTGCACCCTGGCTCTTATTGTAGGTGTAGTCTAAACCACATGCTGTGCCAACAATAGCTAATTTATTGGTAATGCAGGTTCACTGTGTTTGCACCCTGACTCTTATTGTAGGTGTAGTCTACACCACATGCTGTGCCAACAATAGCTAATTTATTGGTAATGCAGGTTCACTGTGATTGCACCCTGGCTCTTATTGTAGGTGTAGTCTACACCACATGCTGTGCCAACAATAGCTAATTTATTGGTAATGCAGGTTCACTGTGTTTGCACCCTGGCTCTTATTGTAGGTGTAGTCTACACCACATGCTGTGCCAACAATAGCTAATTTATTGGTAATGCAGGTCCACTGTGTTTGCACCCTGGCTCTTATTGTAGGTGTAGTCTACACCACATGCTGTGCCAACAATAGCTAATTTATTGGTAATGCAGGTTCACTGTGTTTGCACCCTGGCTCTTATTGTAGGTGTAGTCTACACCACATGCTGTGCTAACAATAGCTAATTTATTGGTAATACAGGTTCACTGTTTTTGCACCCTGGCTCTTATTGTAGGTGTAGTCTACACCACATGCTGTGCCAACAATAGCTAATTTATTGGTAATGCAGGTTCACTGTGTTTGCACCCTCACTCTTATTGTAGGTGTAGTCTACACCACATGCTGTCCAAACAATAGCTAATTTATTGGTAATGCAGGTTCACTGTGTTTGCACCCTGGCTCTTATTGTAGGTGTAGTCTACACCACATGCTGTGCCAACAATAGCTAATTTATTGGTAATGCCGGTTCACTGTGTTTGCACCCTGGTTCTTATTGTATGTGTAGTCTACACCACATGCTGTGCTAACAATAGCTAATTTATTGGTAATGCAGTTTCACTGTGTTTGCTCCCTGGCCCTTATTGTAGGTGTAGTCTACACCACATGCTGTGCCAACAATAGCTAATTTATTGGTAATGCAGTTTCACTCTGTTTGCACCCTGACTCTTATTGTAGGTGTAGTCTACACCACATCCTGTGCCAACAATAGCTAATTTATTGTTAATGCAGGTTCACTGAGTTTTCCCCCTGACTCTTATTGTAGGTGTAGTCTGCACCACATGCTGCGCCAACAATAGCTAATTTATTGGTAATGCAGGTTCACTTTGTTTGCACCCTGGCTCTTACTGTGGGTGTAGTCTACACCAAATGCTGTGCCAACAATAGCTAATTTGTTGGTAATGCAGTTTCACTGTGTTTGCACCCTGGCTCTTATTGTAGGTGTAGTGTACACCCCATGCTGTGCCAACAATAGCTAATTTATTGGTAATGCAGGTTCACTGTGTTTGCCCCCTGGCTCCTTCTGAGGGTGTAGTCTACACCACATGCTGTGCCAACAATAGCTAATTTATTGGTAGTTCAGCTTCACTGTGTTTGTCCCCAGGCTCTTATTGTAGGTATAGTCTACACCACATGCTATTACAACAATAGCTAATTTATTGGTAATGCAGGTTCACTGTGTTTGCACCCTGGCTCGTATTGTAGGTGTAGTCTACACCACATGCTGTGCCAACAATAGATAATTAACTGGTAATGCAGTTTCTCTGTGTTTGCACCCTGACTCTTATTGTAGGTATAGTCTACACCACATCCTGTGCCAACGATAGCTAATTTATTGGTAATGCAGTTTCACTGTGTTTACACCCTGGTACTTATTGTAGGTGTAGTCTACACCACATGCTGTGCCAACAATAGCTAATCTATTGGTAATGCAGGTTCACTCTGTTTGCCCCCTGGCTCTTACATTAGGTGTAGTCTACACCACATGCTGTGCCAACAATAGCTAATTTATTGGTTATGCAGTTCCACTGTGTTTGGTCCCTGGCCCTTATTGTAGGTGTTGTCTACACCACATGCTGTGCCAACAATAGCTAATTTATTGGTAATGCAGGTTCTCTGTGTTTGCACCCTGGCTCTTATTGTAGGTGTAGTCTACACCACATGCTGTGCCAACAATAGCTAATTTATTGGTAATGCAGGTTCACTGTGTTTGCACCCTGACTCTTATTGTAGGTGTAGTCTACACCACATGCTGTGCTAACGGTAGCTAATTTATTGGTAATGCTGGTTCACTGTGTTTGCACCCTGACTCTTATTGTTGGTGTAGTCTACACCACATGCTGTGCCAACAATAGCTATTTATTGGAATGCAGTTTCACTGTTATTGCACCCTAGCTCTTATTGTATGTGTAGTCTACACCACATGCTGTTCCAACAATAGCTAATTGATTGGTAATGCAGGTTCACTGTGTTTGCACCCCGGCTCTAATTGTAGGTGTAGTCTACACCACATGCTGTGCAAACAATAGCTAATTTATTGGTAATGCAGTTTCACTGTGTTTGCCTTCTGGCTCTTATTGTAAGTGTAGTCTACACCACATGCTGTGTCAACAATAGCTAATTTTTTGTTAATGCAGTTTCACTCTGTTTGCACCCTGACTCTTATTGTAGGTGTAGTCTACACCACATGCTGTGCTAACAATAGCTAATTTATTGGTAATGCAGGTTCACTGTGTTTGCACCCTGGCTCTTATTGTAGGTGTAGTCTACACCACATGCTGTGCCAACAATAGCTAATTTATTGGTAATGCAGGTTCACTGTGTTTGCACCCTGGCTCTTATTGTAGGTGTAGTCTACACCACATGCTGTGCCAACAATAGCTAATTTATTGGTAATGCAGGTTCACTGTGATTGCACCCTGGCTCTTATTGTAGGTGTAGTCTACACCACATGCTGTGCCAACAATAGCTAATTTATTGGTAATGCAGGTTCACTGTGTTTGCACCCTGACTCTTATTGTAGGTGTAGTCTACACCACATGCTGTGCCAACAATAGCTAATTTCTTGGTAATGCAGGTTCACTGTGATTGCACCCTGGCTCTTATTGTAGGTGTAGTCTACACCACATGCTGTGCCAACAATAGCTAATTTATTGGTAATGCAGGTTCACTGTGTTTGCACCCTGGCTCTTATTGTAGGTGTAGTCTACACCACATGCTGTGCCAACAATAGCTAATTTATTGGTAATGCAGGTCCACTGTGTTTGCACCCTGGCTCTTATTGTAGGTGTAGTCTACACCACATGCTGTGCCAACAATAGCTAATTTATTGGTAATGCAGGTTCACTGTGTTTGCACCCTGGCTCTTATTGTAGGTGTAGTCTACACCACATGCTGTGCTAACAATAGCTAATTTATTGGTAATACAGGTTCACTGTGTTTGCACCCTGGCTCTTATTGTAGGTGTAGTCTACACCACATGCTGTGCCAACAATAGCTAATTTATTGGTAATGCTGTTTCACTGTGTTTGCACCCTGGTTCTTATTGTAGGTGTAGTCTACACCACATGCTGTGCTAACAATAGCTAATTTATTGGTAATGCCGGTTCACTGTGTTTGCACCCTGGTTCTTATTGTATGTGTAGTCTACACCACATGCTGTGCTAACAATAGCTAATTTATTGGTAATGCAGTTTCACTGTGTTTGCCCCCTGGCCCTTATTGTAGGTGTAGTCTACACCACATGCTGTGCCAACAATAGCTAATGTATTGGTAATGCAGTTTCACTCTGTTTGCACCCTGACTCTTATTGTAGGTGTAGTCTACACCACATCCTGTGCCAACAATAGCTAATTTATTGTTAATGCAGGTTCACTGTGTTTTCCCCCTGACTCTTATTGTAGGTGTAGTCTGCACCACATGCTGCGCCAACAATAGCTAATTTATTGGTAATGCTGGTTCACTTTGTTTGCACCCTGGCTCTTACTGTGGGTGTAGTCTACACCAAATGCTGTGCCAACAATAGCTAATTTGTTGGTAATGCAGTTTCACTGTGTTTGCACCCTGGCTCTTATTGTAGGTGTAGTCTACACCCCATGCTGTGCCAACAATAGCTAATTTATTGGTAATGCAGGTTCAATGTGCTTGCCCCCTGGCTCCTACTGTAGGTGTAGTCTACACCTCATACTGTGCCAACACTAGCTAATTTATTGGTAATATAGGTTCTCTGTGTTTGCACCCTGGCTCTTAATGTAGGTGTAGTCTACACCACATGCTGTGCCAACAATAGCTAATTTATTGGTAATGCAGGTTCACTGTGTTTGCACCCTTGCTCTTACTGAGGGTGTAGTCTACACCACATGCTGTGCCAACAATAGCTAATTTATTGGTAGTTCAGTTTCACTGTGTTTGCCCCCAGGCTCTTATTGTAGGTATAGTCTACACCACATGCTATTACAACAATAGCTAATTTATTGGTAATGCAGGTTCACTGTGTTTGCACCCTGGCTCGTATTGTAGGTGTAGTCTACACCACATGCTGTGCCAACAATAGATAATTAACTGGTAATGCAGTTTCTCTGTGTTTGCACCCTGACTCTTATTGTAGGTATAGTCTACACCACATCCTGTGCCAACGATAGCTAATTTAATTGTAATGCAGTTTCACTGTGTTTACACCCTGGTACTTATTGTATGTGTAGTCTACACCACATGCTGTGCCAACAATAGCTAATTTATTGGTAATGCAGGTTCACTCTGTTTGCCCCCTGGCTCTTACATTAGGTGTAGTCTACACCACATGCTGTGCCAACAATAGCTAATTTATTGGTCATGCAGTTTCACTGTGTTTGGTCCCTGGCCCTTATTGTAGGTGTTGTCTACACCACTTGCTGTGCCAACAATAGCTTATTTATTGGTAATGCAGGTTCACTGTGTTTGCACCCTGGCTCTTATTGTAGGTGTAGTCTACACCACATGCTGTGCCAACAATAGCTAATTTATTGGTAATGCAGGTTCACTGTGTTTGCACCCTGACTCTTATTGTAGGTGTAGTCTACACCACATGCTGTGCTAACGGTAGCTAATTTATTGGTAATGCAGGTTCACTGTGTTTGCACCCTGACTCTTATTGTTGGTGTAGTCTACACCACATGCTGTGCCAACAATAGCTATTTATTGGAACGCAGTTTCACTGTTATTGCACCCTAGCTCTTATTGTATGTGTAGTCTACACCACATGCTGTTCCAACAATAGCTAATTGATTGGTAATGCAGGTTCACTGTGTTTGCACCCCGGCTCTAATTGTAGGTGTAGTCTACACCACATGCTGTGCCAACAATAGCTAATTTATTGGTAATGCAGTTTCACTGTGTTTGCCTTCTGGCTCTTATTGTAGGTGTAGTCTACACCACATGCTGTGTCAACAATAGCTAATTTTTTGTTAATGCAGTTTCACTCTGTTTGCACCCTGACTCTTATTGTAGGTGTAGTCTACACCACATGCTGTGCTAACAATAGCTAATTTATTGGTAATGCAGGTTCACTGTGTTTGCACCCTGGCTCTTATTGTAGGTGTAGTCTACACCACATGCTGTGCCAACAATAGCTAATTTATTGGTAATGCAGGTTCACTGTGTTTGCACCCTGGCTCTTATTGTAGGTGTAGTCTACACCACATGCTGTGCCAACAATAGCTAATTTATTGGTAATGCAGGTTCACTGTGATTGCACCCTGGCTCTTATTGTAGGTGTAGTCTACACCACATGCTGTGCCAACAATAGCTAATTTATTGGTAATGCAGGTTCACTGTGTTTGCACCCTGACTCTTATTGTAGGTGTAGTCTACACCACATGCTGTGCCAACAATAGCTAATTTATTGGTAATGCAGGTTCACTGTGATTGCACCCTGGCTCTTATTGTAGGTGTAGTCTACACCACATGCTGTGCCAACAATAGCTAATTTATTGGTAATGCAGGTTCACTGTGTTTGCACCCTGGCTCTTATTGTAGGTGTAGTCTACACCACATGCTGTGCCAACAATAGCTAATTTATTGGTAATGCAGGTCCACTGTGTTTGCACCCTGGCTCTTATTGTAGGTGTAGTCTACACCACATGCTGTGCCAACAATAGCTAATTTATTGGTAATGCAGGTTCACTGTGTTTGCACCCTGGCTCTTATTGTAGGTGTAGTCTACACCACATGCTGTGCTAACAATAGCTAATTTATTGGTAATACAGGTTCACTGTTTTTGCACCCTGGCTCTTATTGTAGGTGTAGTCTACACCACATGCTGTGCCAACAATAGCTAATTTATTGGTAATGCAGGTTCACTGTGTTTGCACCCTCACTCTTATTGTAGGTGTAGTCTACACCACATGCTGTGCAAACAATAGCTAATTTATTGGTAATGCAGGTTCACTGTGTTTGCACCCTGGCTCTTATTGTAGGTGTAGTCTACACCACATGCTGTGCCAACAATAGCTAATTTATTGGTAATGCCGGTTCACTGTGTTTGCACCCTGGTTCTTATTGTATGTGTAGTCTACACCACATGCTGTGCTAACAATAGCTAATTTATTGGTAATGCAGTTTCACTGTGTTTGCTCCCTGGCCCTTATTGTAGGTGTAGTCTACACCACATGCTGTGCCAACAATAGCTAATTTATTGGTAATGCAGTTTCACTCTGTTTGCACCCTGACTCTTATTGTAGGTGTAGTCTACACCACATCCTGTGCCAACAATAGCTAATTTATTGTTAATGCAGGTTCACTGAGTTTTCCCCCTGACTCTTATTGTAGGTGTAGTCTGCACCACATGCTGCGCCAACAATAGCTAATTTATTGGTAATGCAGGTTCACTTTGTTTGCACCCTGGCTCTTACTGTGGGTGTAGTCTACACCAAATGCTGTGCCAACAATAGCTAATTTGTTGGTAATGCAGTTTCACTGTGTTTGCACCCTGGCTCTTATTGTAGGTGTAGTGTACACCCCATGCTGTGCCAACAATAGCTAATTTATTGGTAATGCAGGTTCACTGTGTTTGCCCCCTGGCTCCTTCTGAGGGTGTAGTCTACACCACATGCTGTGCCAACAATAGCTAATTTATTGGTAATGCAGGTTCACTCTGTTTGCCCCCTGGCTCTTACATTAGGTGTAGTCTACACCACATGCTGTGCCAACAATAGCTAATTTATTGGTTATGCAGTTCCACTGTGTTTGGTCCCTGGCCCTTATTGTAGGTGTTGTCTACACCACATGCTGTGCCAACAATAGCTAATTTATTGGTAATGCAGGTTCCCTGTGTTTGCACCCTGGCTCTTATTGTAGGTGTAGTCTACACCACATGCTGTGCCAACAATAGCTAATTTATTGGTAATGCAGGTTCACTGTGTTTGCACCCTGACTCTTATTGTAGGTGTAGTCTACACCACTTGCTGTGCTAACGGTAGCTAATTTATTGGTAATAAAGGTTCACTGTGTTTGCACCCTGACTCTTATTGTTGGTGTAGTCTACACCACATGCTGTGCCAACAATAGCTATTTATTGGAATGCAGTTTCACTGTTATTGCACCCTAGCTCTTATTGTATGTGTAGTCTACACCACATGCTGTTCCAACAATAGCTAATTGATTGGTAATGCAGGTTCACTGTGTTTGCACCCCGGCTCTAATTGTAGGTGTAGTCTACACCACATGCTGTGCAAACAATAGCTAATTTATTGGTAATGCAGTTTCACTGTGTTTGCCTTCTGGCTCTTATTGTAGGTGTAGTCTACACCACATGCTGTGTCAACAATAGCTAATTTTTTGTTAATGCAGTTTCACTCTGTTTGCACCCTGACTCTTATTGTAGGTGTAGTCTACACCACATGCTGTGCTAACAATAGCTAATTTATTGGTAATGCAGGTTCACTGTGTTTGCACCCTGGCTCTTATTGTAGGTGTAGTCTACACCACATGCTGTGCCAACAATAGCTAATTTATTGGTAATGCAGGTTCACTGTGTTTGCACCCTGGCTCTTATTGTAGGTGTAGTCTACACCACATGCTGTGCCAACAATAGCTAATTTATTGGTAATGCAGGTTCACTGTGATTGCACCCTGGCTCTTATTGTAGGTTTAGTCTACACCACATGCTGTGCCAACAATAGCTAATTTATTGGTAATGCAGGTTCACTGTGTTTGCACCCTGACTCTTATTGTAGGTGTAGTCTACACCACATGCTGTGCCAACAATAGCTAATTTATTGGTAATGCAGGTTCACTGTGATTGCACCCTGGCTCTTATTGTAGGTGTAGTCTACACCACATGCTGTGCCAACAATAGCTAATTTATTGGTAATGCAGGTTCACTGTGTTTGCACCCTGGCTCTTATTGTAGGTGTAGTCTACACCACATGCTGTGCCAACAATAGCTAATTTATTGGTAATGCAGGTCCACTGTGTTAGCACCCTGGCTCTTATTGTAGGTGTAGTCTACACCAAATGCTGTGCCAACAATAGCTAATTTATTGGTAATGCAGGTTCACTGTGTTTGCACCCTGGCTCTTATTGTAGGTGTAGTCTACACCACATGCTGTGCTAACAATAGCTAATTTATTGGTAATACAGGTTCACTGTGTTTGCACCCTGGCTCTTATTGTAGGTGTAGTCTACACCACATGCTGTGCCAACAATAGCTAATTTATTGGTAATGCTGTTTCACTGTGTTTGCACCCTGGTTATTATTGTAGGTGTAGTCTACACCACATGCTGTGCTAACAATAGCTAATTTATTGGTAATGCCGGTTCACTGTGTTTGCACCCTGGTTCTTATTGTATGTGTAGTCTACACCACATGCTGTGCTAACAATAGCTAATTTATTGGTAATGCAGTTTCACTGTGTTTGCCCCCTGGCCCTTATTGTAGGTGTAGTCTACACCACATGCTGTGCCAACAATAGCTAATTTATTGGTAATGCAGTTTCACTCTGTTTGCACCCTGACTCTTATTGTAGGTGTAGTCTACACCACATCCTGTGCCAACAATAGCTAATTTATTGTTAATGCAGGTTCACTGTGTTTTCCCCCTGACTCTTATTGTAGGTGTAGTCTGCACCACATGCTGCGCCAACAATAGCTAATTTATTGGTAATGCTGGTTCACTTTGTTTGCACCCTGGCTCTTACTGTGGGTGTAGTCTACACCAAATGCTGTGCCAACAATAGCTAATTTGTTGGTAATGCAGTTTCACTGTGTTTGCACCCTGGCTCTTATTGTAGGTGTAGTCTACACCCCATGCTGTGCCAACAATAGCTAATTTATTGGTAATGCAGGTTCAATGTGCTTGCCCCCTGGCTCCTACTGTAGGTGTAGTCTACACCTCATACTGTGCCAACAATAGCTAATTTATTGGTAATATAGGTTCTCTGTGTTTGCACCCTGGCTCTTAATGTAGGTGTAGTCTACACCACATGCTGTGCCAACAATAGCTAATTTATTGGTAATGCAGGTTCACTGTGTTTGCACCCTTGCTCTTACTGAGGGTGTAGTCTACACCACATGCTGTGCCAACAATAGCTAATTTATTGGTAGTTCAGTTTCACTGTGTTTGCCCCCAGGCTCTTATTGTAGGTATAGTCTACACCACATGCTATTACAACAATAGCTAATTTATTGGTAATGCAGGTTCACTGTGTTTGCACCCTGGCTCGTATTGTAGGTGTAAACTACACCACATGCTGTGCCAACAATAGATAATTAACTGGTAATGCAGTTTCTCTGTGTTTGCACCCTGACTCTTATTGTAGGTATAGTCTACACCACATCCTGTGCCAACGTTAGCTAATTTATTGGTAATGCAGTTTCACTGTGTTTACACCCTGGTACTTATTGTATGTGTAGTCTACACCACATGCTGTGCCAACAATAGCTAATTTATTGGTAATGCAGTTTCACTCTGTTTGCCCCCTGGCTCTTACATTAGGTGTAGTCTACACCACATGCTGTGCCAACAATAGCTAATTTATTGGTCATGCAGTTTCACTGTGTTTGGTCCCTGGCCCTTATTGTAGGTGTTGTCTACACCACATGCTGTGCCAACAATAGCTAATTTATTGGTAATGCAGGTTCACTGTGTTTGCACCCTGGCTCTTATTGTAGGTGTAGTCTACACCACTTGCTGTGCCAACAATAGCTTATTTATTGGTAATGCAGGTTCACTGTGTTTGCACCCTGGCTCTTATTGTAGGTGTAGTCTACACCACATGCTGTGCCAACAATAGCTAATTTATTGGTAATGCAGGTTCACTGTGTTTGCACCCTGACTCTTGTTGTAGGTGTAGTCTACACCACATGCTGTGCTAACGGTAGCTAATTTATTGGTAATGCAGGTTCACTGTGTTTGCACCCTGACTCTTATGGTTGGTGTAGTCTACACCACATGCTGTGCCAACAATAGCTATTTATTGGAACGCAGTTTCACTGTTATTGCACCCTAGCTCTTATTGTATGTGTAGTCTACACCACATGCTGTTCCAACAATAGCTAATTGATTGGTAATGCAGGTTCACTGTGTTTGCACCCCGGCTCTAATTGTAGGTGTAGTCTACACCACATGCTGTGCCAACAATAGCTAATTTATTGGTAATGCAGTTTCACTGTGTTTGCCTTCTGGCTCTTATTGTAGGTGTAGTCTACACCACATGCTGTGTCAACAATAGCTAATTTTTTGTTAATGCAGTTTCACTCTGTTTGCACCCTGACTCTTATTGTAGGTGTAGTCTACACCACATGCTGTGCTAACAATAGCTAATTTATTGGTTATGCAGGTTCACTGTGTTTGCACCCTGGCTCTTATTGTAGGTGTAGTCTACACCACATGCTGTGCCAACAATAGCTAATTTATTGGTAATGCAGGTTCACTGTGTTTGCACCCTGGCTCTTATTGTAGGTGTAGTCTACACCACATGCTCTGCCAACAATAGCTAATTTATTGGTAATGCAGGTTCACTGTGATTGCACCCTGGCTCTTATTGTAGGTGTAGTCTACACCACATGCTGTGCCAACAATAGCTAATTTATTGGTAATGCAGGTTCACTGTGTTTGCACCCTGACTCTTATTGTAGGTGTAGTCTACACCACATGCTGTGCCAACAATAGCTAATTTATTGGTAATGCAGGTTCACTGTGATTGCACCCTGGCTCTTATTGTAGGTGTAGTCTACACCACATGCTGTGCCAACAATAGCTAATTTATTGGTAATGCAGGTTCACTGTGTTTGCACCCTGGCTCTTATTGTAGGTGTAGTCTACACCACATGCTGTGCCAACAATAGCTAATTTATTGGTAATGCAGGTCCACTGTGTTTGCACCCTGGCTCTTATTGTAGGTGTAGTCTACACCACATGCTGTGCCAACAATAGCTAATTTATTGGTAATGCAGGTTCACTGTGTTTGCACCCTGGCTCTTATTGTAGGTGTAGTCTACACCACATGCTGTGCTAACAATAGCTAATTTATTGGTAATACAGGTTCACTGTTTTTGCACCCTGGCTCTTATTGTAGGTGTAGTCTACACCACATGCTGTGCCAACAATAGCTAATTTATTGGTAATGCAGGTTCACTGTGTTTGCACCCTCACTCTTATTGTAGGTGTAGTCTACACCACATGCTGTGCAAACAATAGCTAATTTATTGGTAATGCAGGTTCACTATGTTTGCACCCTGGCTCTTATTGTAGGTGTAGTCTACACCACATGCTGTGCCAACAATAGCTAATTTATTGGTAATGCCGGTTCACTGTGTTTGCACCCTGGTTCTTATTGTATGTGTAGTCTACACCACATGCTGTGCTAACAATAGCTAATTTATTGGTAATGCAGTTTCACTGTGTTTGCTCCCTGGCCCTTATTGTAGGTGTAGTCTACACCACATGCTGTGCCAACAATAGCTAATTTATTGGTAATGCAGTTTCACTCTGTTTGCACCCTGACTCTTATTGTAGGTGTAGTCTGCACCACATGCTGCGCCAACAATAGCTAATTTATTGGTAATGCAGGTTCACTTTGTTTGCACCCTTGCTCTTACTGTGGGTGTAGTCTACACCAAATGCTGTGCCAACAATAGCTAACTTGTTGGTAATGCAGTTTCACTGTGTTTGCACCCTGGCTCTTATTGTAGGTGTAGTGTACACCCCATGCTGTGCCAACAATAGCTAATTTATTGGTAATGCAGGTTCACTGTGTTTGCCCCCTGGCTCCTTCTGAGGGTGTAGTCTACACCACATGCTGTGCCAACAATAGCTAATTTATTGGTAGTTCAGCTTCACTGTGTTTGTCCCCAGGCTCTTATTGTAGGTATAGTCTACACCACATGCTATTACAACAATAGCTAATTTATTGGTAATGCAGGTTCACTGTGTTTGCACCCTGGCTCGTATTGTAGGTGTAGTCTACACCACATGCTGTGCCAACATTAGATAATTAACTGGTAATGCAGTTTCTCTGTGTTTGCACCCTGACTCTTATTGTAGGTATAGTCTACACCACATCCTGTGCCAACGATAGCTAATTTATTGGTAATGCAGTTTCACTGTGTTTACACCCTGGTACTTATTGTAGGTGTAGTCTACACCACATGCTGTGCCAACAATAGCTAATTTATTGGTAATGCAGGTTCACTCTGTTTGCCCCCTGGCTCTTACATTAGGTGTAGTCTACACCACATGCTGTGCCAACAATAGCTAATTTATTGGTTATGCAGTTCCACTGTGTTTGGTCCCTGGCCCTTATTGTAGGTGTTGTCTACACCACATGCTGTGCCAACAATAGCTAATTTATTGGTAATGCAGGTTCCCTGTGTTTGCACCCTGGCTCTTATTGTAGGTGTAGTCTACACCACATGCTGTGCCAACAATAGCTAATTTATTGGTAATGCAGGTTCACTGTGTTTGCACCCTGACTCTTATTGTAGGGGTAGTCTACACCACATGCTGTGCTAACGGTAGCTAATTTATTGGTAATTCAGGTTCACTGTGTTTGCACCCTGACTCTTATTGTTGGTGTAGTCTACACCACATGCTGTGCCAACAATAGCTATTTATTGGAATGCAGTTTCACTGTTATTGCACCCTAGCTCTTATTGTATGTGTAGTCTACACCACATGCTGTTCCAACAATAGCTAATTGATTGGTAATGCAGGTTCACTGTGTTTGCACCCCGGCTCTAATTGTAGGTGTAGTCTACACCACATGCTGTGCAAACAATAGCTAATTTATTGGTAATGCAGTTTCACTGTGTTTGCCTTCTGGCTCTTATTGTAGGTGTAGTCTACACCACATGCTGTGTCAACAATAGCTAATTTTTTGTTAATGCAGTTTCACTCTGTTTGCACCCTGACTCTTATTGTAGGTGTAGTCTACACCACATGCTGTGCTAACAATAGCTAATTTATTGGTAATGCAGGTTCACTGTGTTTGCACCCTGGCTCTTATTGTAGGTGTAGTCTACACCACATGCTGTGACAACAGTAGCTAATTTATTGGTAATGCAGGTTCACTGTGTTTGCACCCTGGCTCTTATTGTAGGTGTAGTCTACACCACATGCTGTGCCAACAATAGCTAATTTATTGGTAATGCAGGTTCACTGTGATTGCACCCTGGCTCTTATTGTAGGTGTAGTCTACACCACATGCTGTGCCAACAATAGCTAATTTATTGGTAATGCAGGTTCACTGTGTTTGCACCCTGACTCTTATTGTAGGTGTAGTCTACACCACATGCTGTGCCAACAATAGCTAATTTATTGGTAATGCAGGTTCACTGTGATTGCACCCTGGCTCTTATTGTAGGTGTAGTCTACACCACATGCTGTGCCAACAATAGCTAATTTATTGGTAATGCAGGTTCACTGTGTTTGCACCCTGGCTCTTATTGTAGGTGTAGTCTACACCACATGCTGTGCCAACAATAGCTAATTTATTGGTAATGCAGGTCCACTGTGTTCGCACCCTGGCTCTTATTGTAGGTGTAGTCTACACCACATGCTGTGCCAACAATAGCTAATTTATTGGTAATGCTGGTTCACTGTGTTTGCACCCTGGCTCTTATTGTAGGTGTAGTCTACACCACATGCTGTGCTAACAATAGCTAATTTATTGGTTTTTTTTTTTTTTTTTTTTTTTTTTTTTTTTTTTTTTTAGCGTATGGCTTTTAGTGCCAGGAGTGTCCGAGGACATGTTCGGCTCGCCAGTTTTGTAGCTGCTTCGAGACGGACACCCAATGGGTGAGCTACAAGTACCGTTGGGGAGGGAAGGAGGGAAGTTGGAATGTAAGGACGAGGAGTTGGAAGGTAGCGGCTGTGGCCTATAGTTAGGGACCAACCCCGGCATTTGCCTGGAAGGAAGATGGGAAACCACAGAAGACCATCTTCAAGGTTGCCGGCGGGGGGATTCGAACCTCCTCGCCTCCCGGATGTGAGCGACTGCCATAATACAGGTTCACTGTGTTTGCACCCTGGCTCTTATTGTAGGTGTAGTCTACACCACATGCTGTGCCAACAATAGCTAATTTATTGGTAATGCAGGTTCACTGTGTTTGCACCCTGGCTCTTATTGTAGGTGTAGTCTACACCACATGCTGTGCCAACAATAGCTAATTTATTGGTAATGCCGGTTCACTGTGTTTGCACCCTGGTTCTTATTGTATGTGTAGTCTACACCACATGCTGTGCTAACAATAGCTAATTTATTGGTAATGCAGTTTCACTGTGTTTGCTCCCTGGCCCTTATTGTAGGTGTAGTCTACACCACATGCTGTGCCAACAATAGCTAATTTATTGGTAATGCAGTTTCACTCTGTTTGCACCCTGACTCTTATTGTAGGTGTAGTCTACACCACATCCTGTGCCAACAATAGCTAATTTATTGTTAATGCAGGTTCACTGAGTTTTCCCCCTGACTCTTATTGTAGGTGTAGTCTGCACCACATGCTGCGCCAACAATAGCTAATTTATTGGTAATGCAGGTTCACTTTGTTTGCACCCTGGCTCTTACTGTGGGTGTAGTCTACACCAAATGCTGTGCCAACAATAGCTAATTTGTTGGTAATGCAGTTTCACTGTGTTTGCACCCTGGGTCTTATTGTAGGTGTAGTCTACACCCCATGCTGTGCCAACAATAGCTAATTTATTGGTAATGCAGGTTCACTGTGTTTGCCCCCTGGCTCCTACTGAGGGTGTAGTCTACACCACATGCTGTGCCAACAATAGCTAATTTATTGGTAGTTCAGCTTCACTGTGTTTGCCCCCAGGCTCTTATTGTAGGTATAGTCTACACCACATGCTATTACAACAATAGCTAATTTATTGGTAATGCAGGTTCACTGTGTTTGCACCCTGGCTCGTATTGTAGGTGTAGTCTACACCACATGCTGTGCCAACAATAGATAATTAACTGGTAATGCAGTTTCTCTGTGTTTGCACCCTGACTCTTATTGTAGGTATAGTCTACACCACATCCTGTGCCAACGATAGCTAATTTACTGGTAATGCAGTTTCACTGTGTTTACACCCTGGTACTTATTGTAGGTGTAGTCTACACCACATGCTGTGCCAACAATAGTTAATTTATTGGTAATGCAGGTTCACTCTGTTTGCCCCCTGGCTCTTACATTAGGTGTAGTCTACACCACATGCTGTGCCAACAATAGCTAATTTATTGGTTATGCAGTTTCACTGTGTTTGGTCCCTGGCCCTTATTGTAGGTGTTGTCTACACCACATGCTGTGCCAACAATAGCTAATTTATTGGTAATGCAGGTTCCCTGTGTTTGCACCCTGGCTCTTATTGTAGGTGTAGTCTACACCACATGCTGTGCCAACAATAGCTAATTTATTGGTAATGCAGGTTCACTGTGTTTGCACCCTGACTCTTATTGTAGGTGTAGTCTACACCACATGCTGTGCTAACGGTAGCTAATTTATTGGTAATGCAGGTTCACTGTGTTTGCACCCTGACTCTTATTGTTGGTGTAGTCTACACCACATGCTGTGCCAACAATAGCTATTTATTGGAATGCAGTTTCACTGTTATTGCACCCTAGCTTTTATTGTATGTGTAGTCTACACCACATGCTGTTCCAACAATAGCTAATTGATTGGTAATGCAGGTTCACTGTGTTTGCACCCCGGCTCTAATTGTAGGTGTAGTCTACACCACATGCTGTGCCAACAATAGATAATTAACTGGTAATGCAGTTTCTCTGTGTTTGCACCCTGGCTCTTATTGTAGGTGTAGTCTGCACCACATGCTGTGCTAACAGTAGCTAATTTTTTGGTAATGCAGGTTCACTGTGTTTGCCCCCTGATTCTTATTGTAGGTGTAGTCTACACCATATGCTGTGCCAAGAGTAGCTAATTTATTGGTATTGCACTTTCACTGTTTTTGCACCCTGGCTCTTATTGTAGGTGTAGTATACACCACTTGCTGTGCTACCAATAGCTAATTTATTGGTCATGCTGGTTCACTGTGTTTGAACCCTGACTCCTATTGTAGGTGTAGTCTACACCACATGCTGTGCCAACAATAGCTAATTTATTGGTAATGCAGGTTCACTGTGTTTGCCTCCTGGCTCTTATTGTAGTTGTAGTCTACACCACATGCTGCGCTAACAATTGCTAATTTAATGGCAATGCAGATTCACTGTGCTTGCATCCAGACTCTTCTTGTAGGTGTAGTCTACACCACATGCTGTGCTAACAATAGCTAATTTATTGGTAATGCAGTTTCACTGTGTTTGCACCCTGGCTCTTATTGTAGGTGTAGTCTACACCACATGCTGTGCCAACAATAGCTAATTTATTGGTAATGCAGGTTCACTGTGTTTTCCCCCTGACTCTTATTGTAGGTGTAGTCTACACCACATGCTGTGCCAACAATAGCTAATTTATTGGTAATGCAGTTTCACTGTGTTTGCATCCTGGCTCTTATTGTAGGTGTAGTCTACCCCACATGCTGTGTTATCAATAGCTAATTTATTGATAATGCAGTTTCACTGTGTTTGCACCCTGACTCTTATTGTAGGTGTAGTCTACACCACATGCTGTGCCAACAATAGCTAATTTTTCGGTAATGCAGTTTCACTGTGTTTGCACCCTGACACTTATTGAAGGTGTAGTCTACACCACATGCTGTGCCAACAATAGCTAATTTATTGGTAATGCAGTTTCGCTGTGTTTGCTCCCTGGCTCTTATGGTAGGTGTAGTCTACACCACATACTGTGCTAACAATAGCTAATTTATTGGTAATGCAGTTGCACTGTGTTTGCATCCTGGCTCTTACTCTAGGTGTAGTCTACACCACATACTGTGCCAACAATAGCTAATTTATTGGTTATGCAGTTTCACTGTGTTTCCTCCCAGGCCCTTATTGTAGGTGTAGTCTACACCACATGCTGTGCCAACAATAGCTAATTTATTGGTAATGCAGGTTCACTGTGTCATCCCCCTGACTCTTATTATAGGTGTAGTCTGGACCACATGCTGCGCCAACAATAGCTAATTTATTGGTAATGCAGGTTCACTTTGTTTGCACCCTGGCTCTTACTGTGGGTGTAGTCTACACCAAATGCTGTGCCAACAATAGCTAATTTGTTGGTAATGCAGTTTCACTGTGTTTGCACCCTGGCTCTTATTGTAGTTGTAGTCTACACCACATGCTGTGCCAACAATAGCTAATTTATTGGTAATGCAGGTTCACTGTGTTTACCCCCTGGCTCCTACTGTAGGTGTAGTCTACACCTCATACTGTGCCAACAATAGCTAATTTATTGGTAATATAGGTTCTCTGTGTTTGCACCCTGGCTCTTAATGTAGGTGTAGTCTACACCACATGCTGTGCCAACAATAGCTAATTTATTGGTAATGCAGGTTCACTGTGTTTGCACCCTTGCTCTTACTGATGGTGTAGTCTACACCACATGCTGTGCCAACAATAGCTAATTTATTGGTAGTTCAGTTTCACTGTGTTTGCCCCCAGGCTCTTATTGTAGGTATAGTCTACACCACATGCTATTACAACAATAGCTAATTTATTGGTAATGCAGGTTCACTGTGTTTGCACCCTGGCTCGTATTGTAGGTGTAGTCTACACCACATGCTGTGCCAACAATAGATAATTAACTGGTAATGCAGTTTCTCTGTGTTTGCACCCTGACTCTTATTGTAGGTATAGTCTACACCACATCCTGTGCCAACAATAGCTAATTTATTGGTAATGCAGTTTCACTGTGTTTACACCCTAGTACGTATTGTAGGTGTAGTCTACACCACATGCTGTGCCAACAATAGCTAGTTTATTGGTAATGCAGGTTCACTCTGTTTGCCCCCTGGCTCTTAATGTAGGTGTAGTCTACACCACATGCTGTGCCAACAATAGCTAATTTATTGGTTATGCAGTTTCACTGTGTTTGGTCCCTGGCCCTTATTGTAGGTGTAGTCTACACCACATGCTGTGCCAACAATAGCTAATTAATTGGTAATGCAGTTTCACTTTGTTTGCACCCTGACTCTTATTGTAGGTGTAGTCTACACCTCATCCTGTGCCAACAATAGCTAATTTATTGGTAATGCAGTTTCACTGAGTTTGCTCCCTGGCTCTCATTGTAGGTGTAGTCTACACCACATGCTGTGCCAACAATAGCTAATTTATTGGTAATGGAGGTTCACTCTGTTTTCCCCTGACTCTTATTGTAGGTTTTGTCTACACCTCATGCTGCGCCAACAATAGCTAAAATATTGGTAATGCAGGTTCATTGTGTTTGCACCCTGGCTCTTACTGTGGGTGTAGTCTACACCAAATGCCGTGCCAACAATAGCTAATTTATTGGTAATGCAGTTTGACTGTGTTTGCACCCTGGCTCTTATTGTAGTTGTAGTCTACTCCACATGCTCTGCCAACAATAGCTAATTTATTGGTAATGCAGGTTCACTGTGTTTGCACCCTGACTCTTATTGTAGGTGAAATCTACACCACATGCTGTGCCAACAATAACTAATTAATAGGAAATGCAGTTTCACTGTGTTTGCACCCTGGCTCTAACTGAAGGTGTAGTCTACACCACATGCTGTGCCAACAATAGCTAATTTATTGGTAATGCAGTTTCACTGTGTTTGCCCCCTGGCTCTTATTGTAGGTGTAGTCTACACCACATGCTGTGCCAACAATAGCTAATTTATTGGTAATGCAGGTTCACTGTGTTTGCCCCCTGGCTCTTATTGTATGTGTAGTCTACACCACATGCTGTGCTAACAATAGCTAATTTATTGGTAATTCAGGTTCACTGTATTTGCACACTGTTTCTTATTGTAGGTGTAGTCTACACCACATGCTGTGCCAACAATAGCTAATTTATTGGTAATGCAGTTTCACTGTGTTTGCACACTGTTTCTTATTGTAGGTGTAGTCTACACCACATGCTGTGCCAACAATAGCTAATTTATTGGTAATGCAGTTGCACTGTGTTTGCCACCTGGCTCTTATTGTAGGTGTAGTCTACACCACATGCTGTGCCAACAATAGCTAATTTATTGGTAATGCAGGTTCACTGTGTTTGCCCCCTGACTCTTATTGTAGGTGTAGTCTACACCACATGCTGTGCCAACAATAGCTAATTTATTGGTAATGCAGGTTCACTGTATTTGCACACTGTTTCTTATTGTGGGTGTAGTCTACACCACATGCTGTGCCAACAATAGCTAATTTATTGGTAATGCAGGTTCACTGTATTTGCTCCCTCACTCTTATTGTAGGTGTAGTCTACACCACATGCTGTGCCAACAATAGCTAATTTATTGGTAATGCAGGTTCACTGTGCTTGCACCCTGGCTCTTATTGTAGGTGTAGTCTACACGACATGCTGTGCTAACAATAGCTAATTTATTGGTTATGCAGGTTCACTCTATTTGCTCCCTGGTTCCTATTGTAGGTGTAGTCTACACCACATGCTGTGCCAACAATAGCTAATTTATTGGTAATGCAGGTTCACTGTGTTTGCACCCTGGCTCTTATTGTAGGTGTAGTCTACACCACATGCTGTGCCAACAGTAGCTAATTTATTGGTAATGCAGGTTCACTGTGTTTGCACCCTGACTCTTATTGTAGGTGTAGTCTACACCACATGCTGTGCTAACAGTAGCTAATTTATTGGTAATGCAGGTTCACTGTGTTTGCATCCTGGCTCTTATTGTGGGTGTAGTGTACACCACAAGCTGTGCTAATAATAGCTAATTTATTGTTAATACAGGTTCACTGTGTTTGCACCCTCACTGTTATTGTAGGTGTAGTCTACACCACATGCTGTGCCAACAATAGCTAATTTATTGGTAATGCAGGTTCACTGTGTTTGCATCCTGGCTCTTATTGTGGGTGTAGTGTACACCACATGCTGTGCTAACAATAGCTAATTTATTGGTAATGCAGTTTCACTGTGTTTGCACCCTGGCTCTTATTGTAGGTGTAGTCTACACCACATGCTGTGCTAACAATAGCTAATTTATTGGTAATGCAGGTTCACTGTGTTTGCATCCTGGCTCTTATTGTGGGTGTAGTCTACACCACATGCTGTGCTAACAATAGCTAATTTATTGGTAATGCTGGTTCACAGTGTTTGCACCCTGGCTCTTATTGTAGGTGTAGTCTACACCACATGCTGTGCTAACAATAGCTAATTTATTGGTAATGCTGGTTCACAGTGTTTGCACCCTGGCTCTTATTGTAGGTGTAGTCTACACCACATGCTGTGCTAACAATAGCTAATTTATTGGTAATGCAGGTTCACTGTGTTTGCACCCTGGTTCTTATTGTAGGTGTAGTCTTCACCACATGCTGTACTAACAATAGCTAATTTATTGGTAATGCAGCTTCACTGTGTTTGCACCCTGGCTGTCATTGTAAGTGTAGTCTACACCACATGCTGTGCTAACAATAGCTAATTTATTGGTAATGCAGGTTCACTGTGTTTGCACCCTGGCTCTCATTGTAGGTGTAGTCTACACCACATGCTGTGCTAACAGTAGCTAATTTATTGGTAATGCAGGTTCACTGTGTTTGCATCCTGGCTCTTATTGTGGGTGTAGTGTACACCAAATACTGTGCTAACTGTAGCTAATTTATTGGTAATGCAGGTTCACTGTGTTTGCATCCTGGCTCTTATTGTGGGTGTAGTTTACACCACATGCTGTGCTAACAATAGCTAATTTATTGGTAATACAGGTTCACTGTGTTTGCACCCTGGCTCTTATTGTAGGTGTAGTCTACACCACATGCTGTGCTAACAATAGCTAATTTATTGGTAATGCAGGTTCACTGTGTTTGCATCCTGGCTCTTATTGTGGGTGTAGTGTACACCACATGCTGTGCTAACAATAGCTAATTTATTGGTAATACAGGTTCACTGTGTTTGCACCCTCACTGTTATTGTAGGTGTAGTCTACACCACATGCTGTGCTAACAATAGCTAATTTATTGGTAATGCAGTTTCACTGTGTTTGCCCCCTGGCTCTTATTGTAGGTGTAGTCTACACCACATGCTGTGCCAACAATAGCTAATTTATTGGTAATGCAGGTTCACTGTGTTTGCACCCTGGCTCTTATTGTAGGTGTAGTCTACACCACATGCTGTGCCAACAATAGCTAATTTATTGGTAATGCAGGTTCACTGTGTTTGCACCCTGGCTCTTATTGTAGGTGTAGTCTACACCACATGCTGTGCTAACAGTAGCTAATTTATTGGTAATGCAGGTTCACTGTGTTTGCATCCTGGCTCTTATTGTGGGTGTAGTCTACACCACATGCTGTGCTAACAATAGCTAATTTATTGGTAATGCAGGTTCACTGTGTTTGCATCCTGGCTCTTATTGTGGGTGTAGTGTACACCACATGCTGTGCTAACAATAGCTAGTTTATTGGTAATACAGGTTCACTGTGTTTGCATCCTGGCTCTTATTTTGGGTGTAGTCTACACCACATGCTGTGCTAACAATAGCTAATTTATTGGTAATGCAGGTTCACTGTGTTTGCATCCTGGCTCTTATTGTGGGTGTAGTGTACACCACATGCTGTGCTAACAATAGCTAGTTTATTGGTAATACAGGTTCACTGTGTTTGCATCCTGGCTCTTATTTTGGGTGTAGTCTACACCACATGCTGTGCTAACAGTAGCTAATTATTGGAATGCACTTTCACTGTTATTGCACCCTAGCTCTTATTGTATGTGTAGTCTACACCACATGCTGTTCCAACAATAGCTAATTGGTTGGTAATGCAGGTTCACTGTGTTTGCACCCCGGCTCTAATTGTAGGTGTAGTCTACACCACATGCTGTGCCAACAATAGCTAATTTATTAGTAATGCAGTTTCACTGTGTTTGCCTTCTGGCTCTTATTGTAGGTGTAGTCTACACCACATGCTGTGTCAACAATAGCTAATTTTTTGTTAATGCAATTTCACTGTGTTTGCACCCTGGTTCTTATTGTAGGTGTATTCTACACCACATGCTGTGCTAACAATAGCTAATTTATTGGTAATGCTGGTTAACTGTGTTTGCACCCTGACTCTTATTGTAGGTATAGTCTACACCACATGCTGTGCCAACAATAGCTAATTTATTGGTAATGCTGTTTCACTGTGTTTGCACCCTGGTTCTTATTGTAGGTGTAGTCTACACCACATGCTGTGCTAACAATAGGTAATTTATTGGTAATGCCGGTTCACTGTGTTTGCACCCTGGTTCTTATTGTAGGTGTAGTCTACACCACATGCTGTGCCAACAATAGCTATTTATTGCTAATGCAGTTTCACTGTGTTTGCACCCTGGCTCTTATTGTAGGTGTAGTCTACACCACATGCTGTGCTAACAGTAGCTAATTTTTTGGTAATGCAGGTTCACTGTGTTTGCCCCCTGATTCTTATTGTAGGTGTAGTCTACACCACATGCTGTGCCAACAGTAGCTAATTTATTGGTAATGCACTTACACTGTTTTTGCACCCTGGCTCTTATTGTAGGTGTAGTCTACACCACTTGCTGTGCTACCAATAGCTAATTTATTGGTCATGCTGGTTCACTGTGTTTGAACCCTGACTCCTATTGTAGGTGTAGTCTACACCACATGCTGTGCCAACAATAGCTAATTTATTGGTAATGCAGGTTCACTGTGTTTTCCCCCTGACTCTTATTGTAGGTGTAGTTTACACCACATGCTGTGCCAACAATAGCTAATTTATTGGTAATGCAGTTTCACTGTGTTTGCATCCTGGCTCATATTGTAGGTGTAGTCTACCCCACATGCTGTGTTATCAATAGCTAATTTTTTGGTAATGCAGTTTCACTGTGTTTGCACCCTGACACTTATTGAAGGTGTAGTCTACACCACATGCTGTGCCAACAATAGCTAATTTATTGGTAATGCAGTTTCGCTGTGTTTGCACCCTGGCTCTTATGGTAGGTGTAGTCTACACCACATACTGTGCTAACAATAGCTAATTTATCGGTAATGCAGTTTCACTGTGTTTGCATCCTGGCTCTTACTGTAGGTGTAGTCTACACCACATACTGTGCCAACAATAGCTAATTTATTGGTTATGCAGTTTCACTGTGTTTCCTCCCTGGCCCTTATTGTAGGTGTAGTCTACACCACATGCTGTGCCAACAATAGCTAATTTATTGGTAATGCAGTTTCACTCTGTTTGCACCCTGACTCTTATTGTAGGTGTAGTCTACACCACATCCTGTGCCAACAATAGCTAATTTATTGGTAATGCAGGTTCACTGTGTTTTCCCCCTGACTCTTATTGTAGTTGTAGTCTGCACCACATGCTGCGCCAACAATAGCTAATTTATTGGTAATGCAGGTTCACTGTGTTTGCTCCCTGGCTCTTACTGTGGGTGTAGTCAACACCAAATGCTCTGCCAACAATAGCTAATTTGTTGGTAATGCAGTTTCACTGTGTTTGCACCTTGGCTCTTATTGTAGATGTAGTCTACACCACATGCTGTGCCAAATATAGCTAATTTATTGGTAATGCAGGTTCACTGTGTTTGCCCCCTGGCTCCTACTGTAGGTGTAGTCTACACTTCATACTGTGCCAACAATAGCTAATTTATTGGTAATATAGGTTCTCTGTGTTTGCACCCTGGCTCTTAATGTAGGTGTAGTGTACACCACATGCTGTGCTAACAATAGCTATTTTATTGGTAATGCAGGTTCACTGTGTTTGCACCCTCGCTCTTACTGAGGGTGTAGTCTATACCACATGCTGTGCCAACAATAGCTAATTTATTGGTATTTCAGTTTCACTGTGTTTGCCCCCAGGCTCTTATTGTAGGTATAGTCTACACCACATGCTATTCCAACAATACCTAATTTATTGGTAATGCAGGTTCACTCTATTTGAACCCTGGCTCGTATTGTAGGTGTAGTCTACACCACATGCTGTGCCAACAATAGCTAATTAACTGGTAATGCGATTTCTCTGTGTTTGCACCCTGACTCTTATTGTAGGTATAGTCTACACCACATCCTGTGCCAACAAAAGCTAATTTATTGGTAATGCAGTTTCACTGTATTTACACCCTGGTTCTTATTGTAGGTGTAGTCTACACCACATGCTGTGCCAACAATAGCTAATTTATTGGTAATGCAGGTTCACTCTGTTTGCCCCTTGGCTCTTACTGTAGGTGTAGTCTACACCACATGCTGTGCCAACAATAGCTAATTTATTGGTTATGCAGTTTCACTGTGTTTGCTCCCTGGCCCTTATTGTAGGTGTAGTCTCACACCACATGCTGTGCCAACAATAGCTAATTCATTGGTAACGCACATTCACTTTGTTTGCACCCTGACTCTTATTGTAGGTGTAGTCTACACCACATCCTGTGCCAACAATAGCTAATTTATTGGTAATGCAGCTTCACTGTGTTTGCTCCCTGGCTCTCATTGTAGGTGTAGTCTACACCACATGCTGTGCCAACAATAGCTAATTTAATGGTAATGCAGTTTCACTGTGTTTGCCCCTTACTCTTATTGTAGGTGTAGTCTACACCACATGCTGTGCTAACAATAGCTAATTTATTGGTAATGGAGGTTCAATGTGTTTTCCCCTGACTCTTATTGTAGGTGTAGTCTACACCACATGCTGCGCCAACAATAGCTAATTTTTGGTAATGCAGGTTCATTGTGTTTGCACCCTGGCTCTTACTGTGGGTGTAGTTACACCAAATGCTGTGCCAACAATAGCAAATTTATTGGTAATGCTGTTTTACTGTGTTTGCACACTGGCTCTCATTGTAGTTGTTGTCTACTCCACATGCTGTGCCAACAATAGCTAATTTATTGGTAATGCAGGTTCACTATGTTTGCCCCCTGGCTCTTACTGTAGGTGTAGTCAACACCTCATCCTGTGCTAACAATAGCTAATTTATTGGTAATGCAGTTTCACTGTGTTTGCTCCCTGGCTTTCATTGTAGGTGTAGTCTACACCACATCCTGTGCCAACAATAGCTAATTTATTGGTAATGCAGCTTCACTGTGTTTGCTCCCTGGCTCTCATTGTAGGTGTAGTCTACACCACATGCTGTGCCAACAATAGCTAATTTAATGGTAATGCAGTTTCACTGTGTTTGCCCCTTACTCTTATTGTAGGTGTAGTCTACACCACATGCTGTGCTAACAATAGCTAATTTATTGGTAATGGAGGTTCACTGTGTTTTCCCCCTGACTCTTATTGTAGGTGTAGTCTACACCACATGCTGCGCCAAGAATAGCTAATTTATTGGTAATGCAGGTTCACTGTGTTTGCACCCTGGCTCTTACTGTGGGTGTAGTCTACACCAAATGCTGTGCCAACAATAGCTAATTTATTGGTAATGCGGTTTCACTGTGTTTGCACCCTGGCTCTTATTGTAGTTGTAGTCTACTCCACATGCTGTGCCAACAATAGCTAATTTATTGGTAATGCAGGTTCACTCTGTTTCCCCCCTGGCTCTTACTGTAGGTGTATCAACACCACATGCTGTGCCAACAATAGCTAATTTATTGGTAATGCATGTTCACTGTGTTTGTTGCACCCTGGCTCTTAATGTAGGTGTAGTCTACACCACATGCTGTGCCAACAATAGCTAATTTATTGGCAATGCAGGTTCACTGTGTTTGCACCCTGGCTCTTACTGAGGGTGTAGGCTACACCACATGCTATGCCAACAATAGCTAATTTATTGGTAGTTCAGTTTCACTCTGTTTGCCCCCTGGCTCTTATTGTAGGTATAGTCTGCACCACATGCTGTGCCAACAATAGCTAATTGATTGTTAATGCTGGTTCACTGTGTTAGCACCCTGGCTCTTATTGTAGGTGTAGTCCACACCACATGCTGTGCCAACAATAGCTAATTTTTTGGTATTACAGTTTCACTGTGTTTACACCCTGGTTCTTATTGTAGGTGTAGTCTACACCACATGCTGTGCCAACAATAGCTATTTATTGGAATGCAGTTTCACTGTTATTGCACCCTAGCTCATATTGTAGGTGTAGTCTACACCACATGCTGTGCCAACAATTGCTAATTTATTGGTAATGCAGGTTCACTGTGTTTGCACCCTGGCTCTTATTGTAGGTGTAGTCTACACCACATGCTGTGCCAACAATAACTAATTTATTGGTAATGCAGTTTCACTGTGTTTACACCCTGGTTCTTATTGTAGGTGTAGTCTACACCACATGCTGTGCCAACAATAGCTATTTATTGGAATGCAGTTTCACTGTTATTGCACCCTAGCTCTTATTGTAGGTGTAGTCTACACCACATGCTGCGCTAGCGGTAGCTAATTTATTGGTAATGCAGTTTCACTCTGTTTGCACCCTAGCTCTTATTGTAGGTGTAGTCTACACCACATGCTGTGCCAACAATAGCTAATTTATTGGTAATGCAGGTTCACTGTGTTTGCACCCTGACTCTTATTGTAGGTGTAGTCTACACCACATGCTGTGCCAACAATAGCTAATTTATTGGTAATGCAGGTTCACTGTGTTTGCACCCTGACTCTTATTGTAGTTGTAGTCTACACCACATGCTGTGCCAACAATAGCTAATTTATTGGTAATGCAGGTTCCCTGTGTTTGAACCCTCACTCCTATTGTAGGTATAGTCTACAGCACATGCTGTACCAACAATAGCTAATTTATTGGTAATGCAGTTTAACTGTGATTGCCCCCTGGCTCTTATTGTAGGTGTAGTCTACACCACATGCTGTGCTAACAATAGCTAATTTACTGGTAGAGCAGTTTCACTGTGTTTGCACCCTGGCACTTATTGTAGTTGTAGTCTACACCACATGCTGTGCCAACAATAGCTAATTTATTGGTAATGCAGGTTCCCTGTGTTTGCCCCCTGGCTCTTATTGTAGGTATAGTCTACAGCACATGCTGTTCCAACAATAGCTAATTTATTGGTAATGCAGGTTCACTGTGTTTGCACGCCGGCTCTAATTGTAGGTGTAGTCTACACCACATGCTGTGCCAACAATAGCTAATTTATTGGTAATGCAGTTTCACTTTGTTTGCACCCTGACTCTTATTGTAGGTGTAGTCTACACCTCATGCTGTGCCAACAATAGCTAATTTATTGGTAATGCAGGTTCCCTGTGTTTGCCCCCTGGCTCTTATTGTAGGTGTAGTCTACACCACGTGCTGTGCCAACAATAGCTAATTTATTGGTAATGCTGTTTCACTGTGTTTGCCTTCTGGCTCTTATTGTAGGTGTAGTCTACACCACATGCTGTGTCAACAATAGCTAATTTCTTGTTAATGCAGTTTCACTTTGTTTGCACCCTGGTTCTTATTGTAGGTGTATTCTACACCACATGCTGTGCTAACAATAGCTAATTTATTGGTAATGCAGGTTAGCTGTGTTTGCACCCTGACTCACATTGTAGGTATAGTCTACACCACATGCTGTGCCAACAATAGCTAATTTATTGGTAATGCTTTTTCACTGTGTTTACACACTGGTTCTTATTGTAGGTGTAGTCTACACCACATGCTGTGCTAACAATAGCTAATTTATTGGTAATGCCGGTTCACTGTGTTTGCACCCTGGTTCTTATTGTAGGTGTAGTCTACACCACATGCTGTGCTAACAATAGCTAATTTATTGGTAATGCAGTTTCACTGTGTTTGCTCCCTGGCTTTTATTGTAGGTGTAGTCTACACCACATGCTGTGCCAACAATAGCTATTTATTGGTAATGCAGTTTCACTGTGTTTGCACCCTGGCTCTTATTGTAGGTGTAGTCTACACCACATGCTGTGCTAACAGTAGCTAATTTTTTGGTAATGCAGGTTCACTGTGTTTGCCGCCTGATTCTTATTGTAGGTGTAGTCTACACCACATGCTGTGCCAACAGTAGCTAATTTATTGGTAATGCACTTTCACTGTTTTTGCACCCTGGCTCTTATTGTAGGTGTAGTCTACACCACTTGCTGTGCTACCAATAACTAATTTATTGGTCATGCTGGTTCACTGTGTTTGAACCCTGACTCCTATTGTAGGTGTAATCTACACCTCATGCTGTGCTAACAATTGCTAATTTATTGGCAATGCAGATTCACCGTGTTTGCACCCAGACTCTTATTGTAGGTGTAGTCTACACCACATGCTGTGCTAACAATAGCTAACTTATTGGTTATGCAGTTTCACTGTGTTTGCACCCTGGCTCTTATTGTAGGTGTAGTCTACACCACATGCTGTGCCAACAATAGCTAATTTATTGGTAATGCAGGTTCACTGTGTTTTCCCCCTGACTCTTATTGTAGGTGTAGTCTACACCACATGCTGTGCCAACAATAGCTAATTTATTGGTAATGCAGTTTCACTGTGTTTGCATCCTGGCTCTTATTGTAGGTGTAGTCTACCCCACATGCTGTGTTAACAATAGCTAATTTATTGGTAATGCAGTTTCACTGTGTTTGCACCCTGACTCTTATTGTAGGTGTAGTCTACACCACATGCTGTGCCAACAATAGCTAATTTATTGGTAATGCAGGTTCACTGTGTTATCCCCCTGACTCTTATTGTAGGTGTAGTCTACACCACATGCTGTGCCAACAATAGCTAATTTATTGGTAATGCAGTTTCACTGTGTTTGCACCCTGGCTCTTATTGTAGGTGTAGTCTACCCCACATGCTGTGTTAACAATAGCTAATTTATTGGTAAAACAGGTTTCCTTTGTTTGCCCCCTGGCTCTTATTGTAGGTGTAGTCTACACCACATGCTGTGCCAACAATAGCTAATTTATTGGTAATGCAGTTTCACTGTGTTTGCCTTCTGGCTCTTATTGTAGGTGTAGTCTACACCACATGCTGTGTCAACAATAGCTATTTTTTTGTTAATGCAGTTTCACTTTGTTTGCACCCTGGTTCTTATTGTAGGTGTATTCTACACCACATGCTGTGCTAACAATAGCTAATTTATTGGTAATGCAGGTTAACTGTGTTTTCACCCTGACTCTCATTGTAGGTATAGTCTACACCACATGCTGTGCCAACAATAGCTAATTTATTGGTAATGCTTTTTCACTGTGTTTGCACCCTGGTTCTTATTGTAGGTGTAGTCTACACCACATGCTGTGCTAACAATAGCTAATTTATTGGTAATGCCGGTTCACTGTGTTTGCACCCTGGTTCTTATTGTAGGTGTAGACTACACCACATGCTGTGCTAACAATAGCTAATTTATTGGTAATGCAGTTTCACTGTGTTTGCTCCCTGGCCTTTATTTTAGGTGTAGTCTACACCACATGCTGTGCCAACAATAGCTATTTATTGGTAATGCAGTTTCACTGTGTTTGCACCCTGGCTCTTATTGTAGGTGTAGTCTACACCACATGCTGTGCTAACAGTAGCTAATTTTTTGGTAATGCAGGTTCACTGTGTTTGCCCCCTGATTCTTATTGTAGGTGTAGTCTACACCACATGCTGTGCCAACAGTAGCTAATTTATTGGTAATGCACTTTCACTGTTTTTGCACCTTGGCTCTTATTGTAGGTGTAGTCTACACCACTTGCTGTGCTACCAATAGCTAATTTATTGGTAATGCAGGTTCACTGTGTTTTCTCCCTGACTCTTATTGTAGGTGTAATCTACACCACATGCTGTGCTAACAATTGCTAATTTATTGGCAATGCAGATTCACCGTGTTTGCACCCAGACTCTTATTGTAGGTGTAGACTACACCACATGCTGTGCTAACAATAGCTAACTTATTGGTTATGCAGTTTCACTGTGTTTGCACCCTGGCTCTTTTTGTAGGTGTAGTCTACACCACATGCTGTGCCAACAATAGCTAATTTATTGGTAATGCAGGTTCACTGTGTTTTCCTTCTGACTCTTATTGTAGTTGTAGTCTACACCACATGCTGTGCCAACAATAGCTAATTTATTGGTAATGCAGTTTCACTGTGTTTGCATCCTGGCTCTTATTGTAGGTGTAGTCTACCCCACATGCTGTGTTAACAATAGCTAATTTATTGGTAATGCAGTTTCACTGTGTTTGCACCCTGACTCTTATTGTAGGTGTAGTCTACACCACATGCTGTGCCAACAATAGCTATTTTTTTGGTAATGCAGTTTCACTGTGTTTGCACCCTGACACTTATTGTAGGTGTAGTCTACACCACATGCTGTGCCAACAATAGCTAATTTATTGGTAATGCAGTTTCGCTGTGTTTGCACCCTGGCTCTCATGGTAGGTGTAGTCTACACCACATACTGTGCTAACAATAGCAAATTTATTGGTAATGCAGTTTCACTGTGTTTGCATCCTGGCTCTTACTGTAGGTGTAGTCTACACCACATGCTGTGCCAACAATAGCTAATTTATTGAGAATGCAGTTTCACTGTGTTTGCTCCCTGGCCCTTATTGTAGGTGTAGTCTACACCACATGCTGTGCCAACAATAGCTAATTTATTGGTAATGCAGTTTCACTCTGTTTGCACCCTGACTCTTATTGTAGGTGTAGTCTACACCACATCCTGTGCCAACAATAGCTAATTTATTGGTAATTCAGGTTCGCTGTGTTTTCCCCCTGTCTCTTATTGTAGGTGTAGTCTGCACCACATGCTGCGCCAACAATAGCTAATTTATTGGTAATGCAGGTTCTCTGTGTTTGCACCCAGGCTCTTACTGTGGGTGTAGTCTACACCAAATGCTGTGCCATCAATAGCTAATTTATTGGTAATGCAGGTTCCCTGTGTTTGCCCCCTGGCTCTTATTGTAGGTGTAGTCTACACCACATGCTGTGCCAACAATAGCTAATTTATTGGTAATGCAGTTTCACTGTGTTTGCCTTCTGGCTCTTATTGTAGGTGTAGTCTACACCACATGCCGTGTCAGCAATAGCTAATTTTTTGTTAATGCAGTTTCACTTTGTTTGCACCCTGGTTCTTATTGTAGGTGTATTCTACACCACATGCTGTGCTAACAATAGCTAATTTATTGGTAATGCAGGTTAACTGTGTTTGCACCCTGACTCTCATTGTAGGTATAGTCTACGCCACATGCTGTGCCAACAATAGCTAATTTATTGGTAATGCTTTTTCACTGTGTTTGCACCCTGGTTCTTATTGTAGGTGTAGTCTACACCACATGCTGTGCCAACAATAGCTATTTATTGGTAATGCAGTTTCACTGTGTTTGCTCCCTGGCCCTTATTGTAGGTGTAGTCTCACGGCACATGCTGTGCCAACAATAGCTAATTCATTGGTAACGCACTTTCACTTTGTTTGCACACTGACTTTTATTGTAGGTGTAGTCTACACCACATCCTGTGCCAACAATAGCTAATTTATTGGTAATGCAGCTTCACTGTGTTTGCTCCCTGGCTCTCATTGTAGGTGTAGTCTACACCACATGCTGTGCCAACAATAGCTAATTTAATGGTAATGCAGTTTCACTGTGTTTGCCCCTTACTCTTATTGTAGGTGTAGTCTACACCACATGCTGTGCTAACAATAGCTAATTTATTGGTAATGGAGGTTCAATGTGTTTTCCCCTGACTCTTAATGTAGGTGTAGTCCACACCACATGCTGCGCCAACAATAGCTAATTTTTGGTAATGCAGGTTCATTGTGTTTGCACCCTGGCTCTTACTGTGGGTGTAGTCTACACCAAATGCTGTGCCAACAATAGCAAATTTATTGGTAATGCAGTTTTACTGTGTTTGCACACTGGCTCTTATTGTAGTTGTTGTCTACTCCACATGCTGTGCCAACAATAGCTAATTTATTGGTAAAGCAGGTTCACTATGTTTGCCCCCTGGCTCTTACTGTAGGTGTAGTCAACACCTCATCCTGTGCTAACAATAGCTAATTTATTGGTAATGCAGTTTCACTGTGTTTGCTCCCTGGCTTTCATTGTAGGTGTAGTCTACACCACATGCTGTGCCAACAATAGCTAATTTATTGGTAATGCAGATTCACTGTGTTCGCCCCTGACTCTTATTGTAGGTGTAGTCTACACCACATGCTGTGCAAACAATAGCTAATTTATTGGTAATGGAGGTTCACTGTGTTTTCCCCCTGACTCTTATTGTAGGTGTAGTCTACACCACATGCTGCGCCAAGAATAGCTAATTTATTGGTAATGCAGGTTCACTGTGTTTGCACCCTGGCTCTTACTGTGGGTGTAGTCTACACCAAATGCTGTGCCAACAATAGCTAATTTATTGGTAATGCGGTTTCACTGTGTTTGCACCCTGGTTCTTATTGTAGTTGTAGTCTACTCCACATGCTGTGCCAACAATAGCTAATTTATTGGTAATGCAGGTTCACTCTGTTTCCCCCCTGGCTCTTACTGTAGGTGTATCAACACCACATGCTGTGCCAACAATAGCTAATTTATTGGTAATGCATGTTCACTGTGTTTGCACCCTGGCTCTTAATGTAGGTGTAGTCTACACCACATGCTGTGCCAACAATAGCTAATTTATTGGCAATGCAGGTTCACTGTGTTTGCACCCTGGCTCTTACTGAGGGTGTAGGCTACACCACATGCTATGCCAACAATAGCTAATTTATTGGTAGTTCAGTTTCACTCTGTTTGCCCCCTGGCTCTTATTGTAGGTATAGTCTACACCACATGCTGTTCCAACAATAGCTAATTTATTGGTAAATCTGGTTCACTGTGTTTGCACCCTGGCTCTTATTGTAGGTATAGTCTACAGCACATGCTGTTCCAACAATAGCTAATTTATTGGTAATGCAGGTTCACTGTGTTTGCACGCCGGCTCTAATTGTAGGTGTAGTCTACACCACATGCTGTGCCAACAATAGCTAATTGATTGTTAATGCAGTTTCACTGTGTTTGCACCCTGGTTCTTATTGTAGGTGTAGTCTGCACCACATGCTGTGCCAACAATAGCTAATTGATTGTTAATGCAGGTTCACTGTGTTAGCACCCTGGCTCTTATTGTAGGTGTAGTCCACACCACATGCTGTGCCAACAAAAGCTAATTTTTTGGTATTACAGTTTCACTGTGTTTACACCCTGGTTCTTATTGTAGGTGTAATCTACACCACATGCTGTGCCAACAATAGCTATTTATTGGAATGCAGTTTCACTGTTATTGCACCCTAGCTCTTATTGTAGGTCTAGTCTACACCACATGCTGTGCCAACAATTGCTAATTTATTGGTAATGCAGGTTCACTGTGTTTGCACCCTGGCTCTTATTGTAGGTGTAGTCTACACCACATGCTGTGCCAACAATAACTAATTTAATGGTAATGCAGTTTCACTGTGTTTACACCCAGGTTCTTATTGTAGGTGTAGTCTACACCACATGCTGTGCCAACAATAGCTATTTATTGGAATGCAGTTTCACTGTTATTGCACCCTAGCTCTTATTGTAGGTGTAGTCCACACCACATGCTGCGCTAGCCGTAGCTAATTTATTGGTAATGCAGTTTCACTCTGTTTGCACCCTAGCTCTTATTGTAGGTGTAGTCTACACCACATGCTGTGCCAACAATAGCTAATTTATTGGTAATGCAGGTTCACTGTGTTTGCACCCTGACTCTTATTGTAGGTGTAGTCTACACCACATGCTGTGCCAACAATAGCTAATTTATTGGTAATGCTGTTTCACTGTGTTTGCACCCTGACTCTTATTGTAGTTGTAGTCTACACCACATGCTGTGCCAACAATAGCTAATTTATTGGTAATGCAGGTTCCCTGTGTTTGAACCCTGACTCCTATTGTAGGTATAGTCTACAGCACATGCTGTACCAACAATAGCTAATTTATTGGTAATGCAGTTTAACTGTGATTGCCCCCTGGCTCTTATTGTAGGTGTAGTCTACACCACATGCTGTGCTAACAATAGCTAATTTACTGGTAGAGCAGTTTCACTGTGTTTGCACCCTGGCTCTTATTGTAGTTGTAGTCTACACCACATGCTGTGCCAACAATAGCTAATTTATTGGTAATGCAGGTTCCCTGTGTTTGCCCCCTGGCTCTTATTGTAGGTATAGTCTACAGCACATGCTGTTCCAACAATAGCTAATTTATTGGTAATGCAGGTTCACTGTGTTTGCACGCCGGCTCTAATTGTAGGTGTAGTCTACACCACATGCTGTGCCAACAATAGCTAATTTATTGGTAATGCAGTTTCACTTTGTTTGCACCCTGACTCTTATTGTAGGTGTAGTCTACACCTCATGCTGTGCCAACAATAGCTAATTTATTGGTAATGCAGGTTCCCTGTGTTTGCCCCCTGGCTCTTATTTTAGGTGTAGTCTACACCACATGCTGTGCCAACAATAGCTAATTTATTGGTAATGCAGTTTCACTGTGTTTGCCTTCTGGCTCTCATTGTAGGTGTAGTCTACACCACATGCTGTGTCAACAATAGCTAATTTTTTGTTAATGCAGTTTCACTTTGTTTGCATCCTGGTTCTTATTGTAGGTGTATTCTACACCACATGCTGTGCTAACAATAGCTAATTTATTGGTAATGCAGGTTAACTGTGTTTGCACCCTGACTCTCATTGTAGGTATAGTCTACACCACATGCTGTGCCAACAATAGCTAATTTATTGGTAATGCTTCTTCACTGTGTTTGCACCCTGGTTCTTATTGTAGGTGTAGTCTACACCACATCCTGTGCTAACAATAGCTAATTTATTGGTAATGCCGGTTCACTGTGTTTGCTCCCTGGTTCTTATTGTAGGTGTAGTCTACACCACATGCTGTGCTAACAATAGCTAATTTATTGGTAATGCAGTTTCACTGTGTTTGCTCCCTGGCTTTTATTGTAGGTGTAGTCTACACCACATGCTGTGCCAACAGTAGCTAATTTATTGGTAATGCACTTTCACTGTTTTTCCACCCTGGCTCTTATTGTAGGTGTAGTCTACACCACTTGCTGTGCTACCAATAGCTAATTTATTGGTCATGCTGGTTCACTGTGTTTGAACCCTGACTCCTATTGTAGGTGTAGTCTACATCACATGCTGTGCCAACAATAGCTAATTTATTGGTAATGCAGGTTCACTGTGTTTTCTCCCTGACTCTTATTGTAGGTGTAATCTACACCACATGCTGTGCTAACAATTGCTAATTTATTGGCAATGCAGATTCACCGTGTTTGCACCCAGACTCTTATTGTAGGTGTAGTCTACACCACATGCTGTGCTAACAATAGCTAACTTATTGGTTATGCAGTTTCACTGTGTTTGCACCCTGGCTCTTATTGTAGGTGTAGTCTACACCACATGCTGTGCCAACAATAGCTAATTTATTGGTAATGCAGGTTCACTGTGTTTTCCCCCTGACTCTTATTGTAGGTGTAGTCTACATCACATGCTGTGCCAACAATAGATAATTTATTGGTAATGCAGTTTCACTGTGTTTGCATCCTGGCTCTTATTGTAGGTGTAGTCTACCCCACATGCTGTGTTAACAATAGCTAATTTATTGGTAATGCAGTTTCACTGTGTTTGCACCCTGACTCTTATTGTAGGTGTAGTCTACACCACATGCTGTGCCAACAATAGCTAATTTATTGGTAATGCAGGTTCACTGTGTTTTCCCCCTGACTCTTATTGTAGGTGTAGTCTACACCACATGCTGTGCCAACAATAGCTAATTTATTGGTAATGCAGTTTCACTGTGTTTGCATCCTGGCTCTTATTGTAGGTGTAGTCAACCCCTCATGCTGTGTTAACAATAGCAAATTTATTGGTAATGCAGGTTCCCTGTGTTTGCCCCCTGGCTCTTATTGTAGGTGTAGTCTACACCACATGCTGTGCCAACAATAGCTAATTTATTGGTAATGCAGTTTCACTGTGTTTGCCTTCTGGCTCTTATTGTAGGTGTAGTCTACACCACATGCTGTGTCAACAATAGCTAATTTTTTGTTAATGCAGTTTCACTTTGTTTGCACCCTGGTTCTTATTGTAGGTGTATTCTACACCACATGCTGTGCTAACAATAGCTAATTTATTGGTAATGCAGGTTAACTGTGTTTGCACCCTGACTCTCATGTAGGTATAGTCTACACCACATGCTGTGCCAACAATAGCTAATTTATTGGTAATGCTTTTTCACTGTGTTTGCACCCTGGTTCTTATTGTAGGTGTAGGCTACACCACATGCTGTGCTAACAATAGCTAATTTATTGGTAATGCCGGTTCACTGTGTTTGCACCCTGGTTCTTATTGTAGGTGTAGTCTACACCACATGCTGTGCTAACAATAGCTAATTTATTGGTAATGCAGTTTCACTGTGTTTGCTCCCTGGCCTTTATTGTAGGTGTAGTCTACACCACATGCTGTGCCAACAATAGCTATTTATTGGTAATGCAGTTTCACTGTGTTTGCACCATGGCTCTTATTGTAGGTGTAGTCTACACCACATGCTGTGCTAACAGTAGCTAATTTTTTGGTAATGCAGGTTCACTGTGTTTGCCCCCTGATTCTTATTGTAGGTGTAGTCTACACCACATGCTGTGCCAACAGTAGCTAATTTATTGGTAATGCACTTTCACTGTTTTTGCACCTTGGCTCTTATTGTAGGTGTAGACTACACCACTTGCTGTGCTACCAATAGCTAATTTATTGGTCATGCTGGTTCACTGTGTTTGAACCCTGACTCCTATTGTAGGTGTAGTCTACATCACATGCTGTGCCAACAATAGCTAATTTATTGGTAATGCAGGTTCACTGTGTTTTCTTCCTGACTCTTATTGTAGGTGTAATCTACACCACATGCTGTGCTAACAATTGCTATTTTATTGGCAATGCAGATTCACCGTGTTTGCACCCAGACTCTTATTGTAGGTGTAGTCTACACCACATGCTGTGCTAACAATAGCTAACTTATTGGTTATGCAGTTTCACTGTGTTTGCACCCTGGCTCTTATTGTAGGTGAAGTCTACACCACATGCTGTGCCAACAATAGCTAATTTATTGGTAATGCAGGTTCACTGTGTTTTCCTTCTGACTCTTATTGTAGGTGTAGTCTACACCACATGCTGTGCCAACAATAGCTAATTTATTGGTAATGCAGTTTCACTGTGTTTGCATCCTGGCTCTTATTGTAGGTGTAGTCTACCCCACATGCTGTGTTTACAATAGCTAATTTATTGGTAATGCAGTTTCACTGTGTTTGCACCCTGACTCTTATTGTAGGTGTAGTCTACACCACATGCTGTGCCAACAATAGCTATTTTTTTGGTAATGCAGTTTCACTGTGTTTGCACCCTGACACTTATTGTAGGTGTAGTCTACACCACATGCTGTGCCAACAATAGCTAATGTATTGGTAATGCAGTTTCGCTGTGTTTGCACCCTGGCTCTCATAGTAGGTGTAGTCTACATCACATACTGTGCTAACAATAGCAAATTTATTGGTAATGCAGTTTCACTGTGTTTGCATCCTGGCTCTTACTGTAGGTGTAGTCTACACCTCATGCTGTGCCAACAATAGCTAATTTATTGAGAATGTAGTTTCACTGTGTTTGCTCCCTGGCCCTTATTGTAGGTGTAGTCTACACCACATGCTGTGCCAACAATAGGTAATTTATTGGTAATGCAGTTTCACTCTGTTTGCACCCTGACTCTTATTGTAGGTGTAGTCTACACCACATCCTGTGCCAACAATAGCTAATTTATTGGTAATGCAGGTTCACTGTGTTTTCCCCCTGACTCTTATTGTAGGTGTAGTCTGCACCACATGCTGCGCCAACAATAGCTAATTTATTGGTAATGCAGGTTCTCTGTGTTTGCACCCAGGCTCTTACTGTGGGTGTAGTCTACACCAAATGCTGTGCCATCAATAGCTAATTTATTGGTAATGCAGGTTCCCTGTGTTTGCCCCCTGGCTCTTATTGTAGGTGTAGTCTACACCACATGCTGTGCCAACAATAGCTAATTTATTGGTAATGCAGTTTCACTGTGTTTGCCTTCTGGCTCTTATTGTAGGTGTAGTCTACACCTCATGCTGTGTCAGCAATAGCTAATTTTTTGTTAATGCAGTTTCACTTTGTTTGCACCCTGGTTCTTATTGTAGGTGTATTCTACACCACATGCTGTGCTAACAATAGCTAATTTATTGGTAATGCAGGTTAACTGTGTTTGCACCCTGACTCTCATTGTAGGTATAGTCTACACCACATGCTGTGCCAACAATAGCTAATTTATTGGTAATGCTTTTTCACTGTGTTTGCACCCTGGTTCTTATTGTAGGTGTAGTCTACACCACATGCTGTGCCAACAATAGCTATTTATTTGTAATACAGTTTCACTGTGTTTGCACCCTGGCTCTTATTGTAGGTGTAGTCTACACCACATGCTGTGCTAACAGTAGCTAATTTTTTGGTAATGCAGGTTCACTGTGTTTGCCCCCTGATTCTTATTGTAGGTGTAGTCTACACCACATGCTGTGCCAACAGTAGCTAATTTATTGGTAATGCACTTTCACTCTTTTTGCACCCTGGCTCTTATTGTAGGTGTAGTCTACACCACTTGCTGTGCTACCAATAGCTAATTTATTGGTCATGCTGGTTCACTGTGTTTGAACCCTGACTCCTATTGTAGGTGTAGTCTACACCACATGCTGTGCCAACAATAGATAATTTATTGGTAATGCAGTTTCACTTTGTTTGCACCCTGACTCTTATTGTAGGTGTAGTCTACACCTCATCCTGTGCCAACAATAGCTAATTTATTGGTAATGCAGTTTCACTGAGTTTGCTCCCTGGCTCTCATTGTAGGTGTAGTCTACACTACATGCTGTGCCAACAATAGCTAATTTATTGGTAATGCAGTTTCACTGTGTTTGCATCCTGGCTCTTATTGTAGGTGTAGTCTACCCCAAATGCTGTGTTAACAATAGCTAATTTATTGTTAATGCAGGTTCACTATGTTTGCACCACGACTCTAATTGTAGGTGTAGTCTACACCACATGATGTGCCAACAATAGCTAATTTATTGGTAATGCAGTTTCACTGTGTTTGCACCCTGACTCTTACTGTAGGTGTAGTCTACACGACATGATGTGCCAACAATAGCTAATTTATTGGTAATGCAGTTTCACTGTGTTTGCCTTCTGGCTCTTATTGTAGGTGTAGTCTACACCTCATGCTGTGTCAACAATAGCTAATTTTTTGTTAATGCAGTTTCACTGTGTTTTCACCCTGGTTCTTATTGTAGGTGTATTCTACACCACATGCTGTGCTAACAATAGCTAATTTATTGGTAATGCAGGTTAACTGTGATTGCAACCTGACTCTTATTGTAGGTATAGACTACACCACATGCTGTGCCAACAATAGCTAATTTATTGGTAATGCAGTTTCACTGTGTTTGCACCCTGGTTCTTATTGTAGGTGTAGTCTACACCACATGCTGTGCTAACAATAGCTAATTTATTGGTAATGCCGGTTCACTGTGTTTGCACCCTGGTTCTTATTGTAGGAGTAGTCTACACCTCATGCTGTGCTAACAATAGCTAATTTATTGGTAATGCAGTTTCACTGTGTTTGCTCCCTGGCCTTTATTGTAGGTGTAGTCTACACCACATGCTGTGCCAACAATAGCTATTTATTGGTAATGCAGTTTCACTGTGTTTGCACCCTGGCTCTAATTGTAGGTGTAGTCTACACCACATGTAGTGCTAACAGTAGCTAATTTTTTGGTAATGCAGGTTCACTGTGTTTGCCCCCTGATTCTTATTGTAGGTGTAGTCTACACCACATGCTGTGCCAACAGTAGCTAAATTATTGGTAATGCACTTTCACTGTTTTTGCACCCTGGCTCTTATTGTAGGTGTAGTCTACACCGCTTGCTGTGCTACCAATAGCTAATTTATTGGTCATGCTGGTTCACTGTGTTTGAACCCTGACTCCTATTGTAGGTGTAGTCTACACCACATGCTGTGCCAACAATAGCTAATTTATTTGTAATGCAGGTTCACTGTGTTTGCCTCCTGGCTCTTATTGTAGTTGTAGTCTACACCACGTGCTGTGCTAACAATTGCTAATTTATTGGCAATGCAGATTCACTGTGTTTGCACCCAGAATCTTATTGTAGGTGTAGTCTACACCACATGCTGTGCTAACAATAGCTAATTTATTGGTAATGCAGTTTCACTGTGTTTGCACCCTGGCTCTTATTGTAGGTGTAGTCTACACCACATGCTGTGCCAACAATAGCTAATTTATTGGTAATGCAGGTTCACTGTGTTTTCCCCCTGACTCTTATTGTAGGTGTAGTCTTCACCACATGCTGTGCCAACAATAGCTAATTTATTGGTAATGCAGATTCACTGTGTTTGCATCCTGGCTCTTATTGTAGGTGTAGTCTACCCCACATGCTGTGTTATCAATAGCTAATTTATTGGTAATGCAGTTTCACTGTGTTTGCACCCTGGCTCTTATTGAAGGTGTAGTCTACACCACATGCTGTGCCAACACTAGCTAATTTATTGGTAATGCAGTTTCGCTGTGTTTGCACCCTGGCTCTTATGGTAGGTGTAGTCTACACCACATACTGTGCTAACAATAGCTAATTTATTGGTAATGCAGTTTCACTGTGTTTGCATCCTGGCTCTTACTGTAGGTGTAGTCTACACCACATACTGTGCCAACAATAGCTAATTTATTGGTAATGCAGTTTCACTGTGTTTCCTCCCTGGCCCTTATTGTAGGTGTAGTCTACACCACATGCTGTGCCAACACTAGCTAATTTATTGGTAATGCAGTTTCGCTGTGTTTGCACCCTGGCTCTTATGGTAGGTGTAGTCTACACCACATACTGTGCTAACAATAGCTAATTTATTGGTAATGCAGTTTCACTGTGTTTGCATCCTGGCTCTTACTGTAGGTGTAGTCTACACCACATACTGTGCCAACACTAGCTAATTTATTGGTAATGCAGGTTCACTGTGTTTTCCCCCTGACTCTTACTGTAAGTGTAGTCTGCACCACATGCTGCGCCAACAATAGCTAATTTATTGGTAATGCAGGTTCACTGTGTTTGCACCCTGGCTCTTACTGTGGGTGTAGTCTACACCAAATGCTGTGCCAACAATAGCTAATATATTGGTAATGCAGGTTCACTGTGTTTGCACCCTTGCTCTTACTGAGGATGTAGTCTACACCACATGCTGTGCCAACAATAGCTAATTTATTGGTAGTTCAGTTTCACTGTGTTTGCACCCTGACTCTTATTGTAGGTGTAGTCTACACCACATCCTGTGCCAACAATAGCTAATTTATTGGAAATGCAGCTTCACTGTGTTTGCTCCCTGGCTCTCATTGTAGGTGTATTCTACACCACATGCTGTGCCAACAATAGCTAATTTATTGGTTATGGAGGTTCAATGTGTTTTCCCCTGACTCTTATTGTAAGTGTAGTCTACACCACATGCTGCGCCAACAATAGCTAATTTATTGGTAATGCAGGTTCATTGTGTTTGCACCCTGGCTTTTACTGTGGTTGTAGTCTACACCAAATGCTGTGCCAACAATAGCTAATTTATTGGTAATGCAGTTTCACTGTGTTTGCACCCTGGCTCTCATTGTAGTTGTTGTCTACTCCACATGCTGTGCCAACAATAGCTAATTTATTGGTAATGCAGGTTCACTCTGTTTGCCCCCTGGCTCTTACTGTAGGTGTAGTCAACACCTCATCATGTGCCAACAATAGCTAATTTATTGGTAATGCAGTTTCACTGTGTTTGCTCCCTGGCTTTCATTGTAGTTGTTGTCTACTCCACTTGCTGTGCCAACAATAGCTAATTTATTGGTAATGCAGGTTCACTCTGTTTGCCCCCTGGCTCTTACTGTAGGTGTAGTCTACACCACATGCTGTGCCAACAATAGCTAATTTATTGGTAATGCAGTTTCACTGTGTTTGCCCCTGACTCTTATTGTAGGTGTAGTCTACACCACATGCTGTGCAAACAATAGCTAATTTATTGGTAATGGAGGTTCACTGTGTTTTCCCCCTGAATCTTATTGTAGGTGTAGTCTACACCACATGCTGCGCCAACAATAGCTAATTTATTGGTAATGCAGGTTCACTGTGTTTGCACCCTGGCTCTTACTGTAGGTGTAGTCTACACCACATGCTGTGCCAACAATAGCTAATTTATTGGCAACGCAGGTTCACTGTGTTTGCACCCTGGCTCTTACTGAGGGTGTAGTCTACACCACATGCTATGCCAACAATAGCTAATTTATTGGTAGTTCAGTTTCACTCTGTTTGCCCCCTGGCTCTTATTGTAGGTATAGTCAACACCACATGCTGTTCCAACAATAGCTAATTTATTGGTAAATCAGGTTCACTGTGTTTGCACCCTGGCTCTTATTGTAGGTGTAGTCTACAGCACATGCTGTGCTAACAGTAGCTAATTTATTGGGAATGCAGTTTCACTGTGTTTGCAACCTGGTTCTTATTGTAGGTGTAGTCTGCACCACATGCTGTGCCAACAATAGCTAATTTATTGGTAATGCAGGTTCACTGTGTCAGAACCCTGGCTCTTATTGTAGGTGTAGTCCACACCACATGCTGTGCCAACAATAGCTAATTTTTTGGTATTACAGTTTCACTGTGTTTACACCCTGGTTCTTATTGTAGGTGTAGTCTACACCACATGCTGTGCCAACAATAGCTATTTATTGGAATGCAGTTTCACTGTTATTGCACCCTAGCTCTTATTTTAGGTGTAGTCTACACCACATGCTGTGCCAACAATAGCTAATTTATTGGTAATGCAGGTTCACTGTGTTTGCACCCTGGCTCTAATTGTAGGTGTAGTCTACACCACATGCTGTGCCAACAATAACTAATTTATTGGTAATGCAGTTTCACTGTGTTTACACGCTGGTTCTTATAGTAGGTGTAGTCTACACCACATGCTGTGCCAACAATAGCTATTTATTGGAATGCAGTTTCACTGTTATTGCACCCTAGCTTTTATAGTAGGTGTAGTCTACACCACATGCTGCGCTAGCCGTAGCTAATTTATTGGTAATGCAGTTTCACTCTGTTTGCACCCTAGCTCTTATTGTAGGTGTAGTCTACACCACATGTTGTGCTAACAGTAGCTAATTTATTGGTACTGCAGGTTCACTTTGTTTGCCCCCCAGCTCATATTGTAGGTGTAGTCTACACCACATGCTGTGCCAACAATAGCTAATTTATTGGTAATACAGTTTCACTGTGTTTGCACCCTGGCTCTTACTGTAGGTTTAGTCTACACCACATGCTGTGCCATCAATAGCTAATTTATTGGTAATGCAGGTTCACTGTGTTTGCACCCTGATTCTTATTGTAGGTGTAGTCTACACCACATGCTGTGCCAACAATAGCTAATTTATTGGTAATGCAGGTTCACTCAGTTTGCACCCTGACTCTTATTGTAGGTGTAGTCTACACCACATGCTGTGCCAACAATAGCTAATTTATTGGTAATGCAGTTTCACTGTGTTTGCACCCTGGCTCTTACTGTAGGTGTAGTCTACACCACATGCTGTGCCAACAATAGCTAATTTATTGGTAATGCAGTTTCACTGTGTTTGCCACCTGGCTCTTATTGTAGGTGTAGTCTACACCACATGCTGTGCCAACAATAGCTAATTTATTGGTAATGCAGGTTCACTGTGTTTGCACCCTGACTCTTATTGTAGGTGTAGTCTACACCACATGCTGTGCTAACAATAGCTAATTTATTGGTAATGCAGGTTCACTGTGTTTGCACCCTGACTCTTATTGTGGGTGTAGTCTACACCACATGCTGTGCCAACAATAGCTAATTTATTGGTAATGCAGGTTCACTGTGTTTGCACCCTGGCTCTTATTGTAGGTGTAGTCTACACCACATGCTGTGCCAACAATAGCTAATTTATTGGTAATGCAGGTTCACTGTGTTTGCGCCCTGGCTCCTATTGTAGGTGTAGTCTACCCCACAAGCTGTGCTAGCCGTAGGTAATTTATTGGTAATGCAGGTTCATTGTGTTTGCATTCTGTCTCTTATTGTAGGTGTAGTCAACACCACATGCTGTGCCAACAATTGCTAATTTATTGGTAATGCAGGTTCACTGTGTTTGCCCCCTGGCTCTTATTGTAGGTGTAGTCTGCACCACATTCTGTTCTAACAATAGCCAATTTATTGGTAATGCAGGTTCACTGTGTTTGCACCCTGACTCTTATTGTGGGTGTAGTCTACACCACATGCTGTGCCAACAATAGCTAATTTATTGGTAATGCAGGTTCACTGTGTTTGCACCCTGGCTCTTATTGTAGGTGTAGTCTACGCCACATGTTGTGCTATCAGTAGCTAAATTATTGGTAATGCTGGTTCACAGTGTTTGCGCCCTGGCTCCTATTGTAGGTGTAGTCTACACCACAAGCTGTGCTAACAATAGCTAATTTATTGGTAATGCTGGTTCACTCTGTTTGCACCCTGACTCTTATTGTAGGTGTAGTCTACACCACATGCTGTGCCAACAATAGCTAATTTATTGGTAATGCAGGTTCACTGTGTCTGCCCCCTGGCTCTTATTGTAGGTGTAGTCTGCACCACATTCTGTCCTAACAATAGCCAATTTATTGATAATGCAGGTTCACTGTGTTTGCACCCTGACTCTTATTGTAGGTGTAGTCTAGGCCACATGCTGTGCTAACAATCGCTAATTTATTGGTATTACAGTTTCACTGTGTTTGCCCCCTGAACCTTATTTTAGGTGTAGTCTACACCACATGCTGTGCTAACAATAGCTAATTTATCGGTAATGCAGTTTCACTGTGTTTGCCCCCTGGCTCTTATTGTATGTGTAGTCTACACCACATGCTGTGCTAACAATAGCTAATTTATTGGTATTACAGTTTCACTGTGTTTGCACCCTGAACCTTATTGTAGGTGTAGTCTACACCACATGCTGTGCTAACAATAGCTAATTTATTGGTAATGCAGTTTCACTGTGTTTGCACCCTGACTCTTATTGTAGGTGTAGTCTACACCACATGTTGTGCTAACAATAGCTAATTTATTGGTAATGCCGTTTCACTGTGTTTGCCCCCTGGCTCTTATTATAGGTGTAGTCTACACCACATGCTGTGCTAACAATAGCTAATTTATTGGTATTACAGTTTCACTGTGTTTGCCCCTTGAACCTTATTGTAGTCTACACCACATGCTGTGCTAACAATAGCTAATTTATTGGTAATGCAGGTTCCCTGTGTTTGCACCCTGGCTCTTATTGTAGTTGTAGTCTACACCACATGCTGTACCAACAATAGCTAATTTATTGGTAATGCAGTTTAACTGTGATCGCCCCCTGCTTCTTATTCTAGGTGTAGTCTACACCACATGCTGTGCTAACAATAGCTAATTTACTGGTAGAGCAGTTTCACTGTGTTTGCACCCTGGCTCTTATAGAAGTTGTAGTCTACACCACATGCTGTGCCAACAATAGCTCATTTATTGGTAATGCAGTTTAACTGTGATTGCACCCTGGCTCTTATTGTAGGTGTAGTCTACACCACATGCTGTGCTAACAACAGCTAATTTACTGGTAGAGCAGTTTCACTGTGTTTGCCCCTGGCTCTTATTGTAGTTGTAGTCTACACCACATGCTGTGCCAACAATAGCTAATTTATTGGTAATGGAAATTCCCTGTGTTTGCCCCCTGGCCCTTATTGTAGGTATAGTCTACAGCACATGCTGTTCCAACAATAGCTAATTTATTGGTAATGCAGGTTCACTGTGTTTGCACCCCGGCTCTAATTGTAGGTGTAGTCTACACCACATGCTGTGCCAACAATAGTTAATTTATTGGTAATGCAGTTTCACTGTGTTTGCACCCTGACTCTTATTGTAGGTGTAGTCTACACCACATGCTGTGCCAACAATAGCTAATTTATTGGTAATGCAGGTTCCCTATGTCTGCCCCCTGGCTCTTATTGTAGGTATAGTCTACAGCACATGCTGTTCCAACAATAGCTAATTGCTTGGTAATGCAGGTTCACTGTGTTTGCATCCCGGCTCTAATTGTAGGTGTAGTCTACACCACATGCTGTGCCAACAATAGCTAATTTATTGGTGATGCAGTTTCACTGTGTTTGCCTTCTGGCTCTCATTGTAGGTGTAGTCTACACCACATGCTGTGTCAACAATAGCTAATTTTTTGTTAATGCAGTTTCACTTTGTTTGCACCCTGGTTCTTATTGTAGGTGTATTCTACACCACATGCTGTGCTAACAATAGCTAATTTATTGGTAATGCAGGTTAACTGTGTTTGCACCCTGACTCTCATTGTAGGTATAGTCTACACCACATGCTGTGCCAACAATAGCTAATTTATTGGTAATGCTTCTTCACTGTGTTTGCACCCTGGTTCTTATTGTAGGTGTAGTCTACACCACATCCTGTGCTAACAATAGCTAATTTATTGGTAATGCCGGTTCACTGTGTTTGCTCCCTGGTTCTTATTGTAGGTGTAGTCTACACCACATGCTGTGCTAACAATAGCTAATTTATTGGTAATGCAGTTTCACTGTGTTTGCTCCCTGGCCTTTATTGTAGGTGTAGTATACACCACATGCTGTGCCATCAATAGCTATTTATTGGTAATGCAGTTTCACTGTGTTTGCACCCTGGCTCTTATTGTAGGTGTAGTCTACACCACATGCTGTGCTAACAGTAGCTAATTTTTTGGTAATGCAGGTTCACTGTGTTTGCCCCCTGATTCTTATTGTAGGTGTAGTCTACACCACATGCTGTGCCAACAGTAGCTAATTTATTGGTAATGCACTTTCACTGTTTTTCCACCCTGGCTCTTATTGTAGGTGTAGTCTACACCACTTGCTGTGCTACCAATAGCTAATTTATTGGTCATGCTGGTTCACTGTGTTTGAACCCTGACTCCTATTGTTGGTGTAGTCTACATCACATGCTGTGCCAACAATAGCTAATTTATTGGTAATGCAGGTTCACTGTGTTTTTTCCCTGACTCTTATTGTAGGTGTAATCTACACCACATGCTGTGCTAACAATTGCTAATTTATTGGCAATGCAGATTCACCGTGTTTGCACCCAGACTCTTATTGTAGGTGTAGTCTACACCACATGCTGTGCTAACAATAGCTAACTTATTGGTTATGCAGTTTCACTGTGTTTGCACCCTGGCTCTTATTGTAGGTGTAGTCTACACCACATGCTGTGCCAACAATAGCTAATTTATTGGTAATGCAGGTTCACTGTGTTTTCCCCCTGACTCTTATTGTAGGTGTAGTCTACATCACATGCTGTGCCAACAATAGCTAATTTATTGGTAATGCAGTTTCACTGTGTTTGCATCCTGGCTCTTATTGTAGGTGTAGTCTACCCCACATGCTGTGTTAACAATAGCTAATTTATTGGTAATGCAGTTTCACTGTGTTTGCACCCTGACTCTTATTGTAGGTGTAGTCTACACCACATGCTGTGCCAACAATAGCTAATTTATTGGTAATGCAGGTTCACTGTGTTTTCCCCCTGACTCTTATTGTAGGTGTAGTCTACACCACATGCTGTGCCAACAATAGCTAATTTATTGGTAATGCAGTTTCACTGTGTTTGCATCCTGGCTCTTATTGTAGGTGTAGTCTACCCCACATGCTGTGTTAACAATAGCAAATTTATTGGTAATGCAGGATCCCTGTGTTTGCCCCCTGGCTCTTATTGTAGGTGTAGTCTACACCACATGCTGTGCCAACAATAGCTAATTTATTGGTAATGCAGTTTCACTGTGTTTGCCTTCTGGCTCTTATTGTAGGTGTAGTCTACACCACATGCTGTGTCAACAATAGCTAATTTTTTGTTAATGCAGTTTCACTTTGTTTGCACCCTGGTTCTTATTGTAGGTGTATTCTACACCACATGCTGTGCTAACAATAGCTAATTTATTGGTAATGCAGGTTAACTGTGTTTGCACCCTGACTCTCATGTAGGTATAGTCTACACCACATGCTGTGCCAACAATAGCTAATTTATTGGTAATGCTTTTTCACTGTGTTTGCACCCTGGTTCTTATTGTAGGTGTAGTCTACACCACATGCTGTGCTAACAATAGCTAATTTATTGGTAATGCCGGTTCACTGTGTTTGCACCCTGGTTATTATTGTAGGTGTAGTCTACACCACATGCTGTGCTAACAATAGCTAATTTATTGGTAATGCAGTTTCACTGTGTTTGCTCCCTGGCCTTTATTGTAGGTGTAGTCTACACCACATGCTGTGCCAACAATAGCTATTTATTGGTAATGCAGTTTCACTGTGTTTGCACCCTGGCTCTTATTGTAGGTGTAGTCTACACCACATGCTGTGCTAACAGTAGCTAATTTTTTGGTAATGCAGGTTCACTGTGTTTGCCCCCTGATTCTTATTGTAGGTTTAGTCTACACCACATGCTGTGCCAACAGTAGCTAATTTATTGGTAATGCACTTTCACTGTTTTTGCACCTTGGCTCTTATTGTAGGTGTAGTCTACAACACTTGCTGTGCTACCAATAGCTAATTTATTGGTCATGCTGGTTCACTGTGTTTGAACCCTGACTCCTATTGTAGGTGTAGTCTACATCACATGCTGTGCCAACAATAGCTAATTTATTGGTAATGCAGGTTCACTGTGTTTTCTCCCTGACTCTTATTGTAGGTGTAATCTACACCACATGCTGTGCTAACAATTGCTATTTTATTGGCAATGCAGATTCACCGTGTTTGCACCCAGACTCTTATTGTAGGTGTAGTCTACACCACATGCTGTGCTAACAATAGCTAACTTATTGGTTATGCAGTTTCACTGTGTTTGCACCCTGGCTCTTATTGTAGGTGTAGTCTACACCACATGCTGTGCCAACAATAGCTAATTTATTGGTAATGCAGGTTCACTGTGTTTTCCTTCTGACTCTTATTGTAGGTGTAGTCTACACCACAAGCTGTGCCAACAATAGCTAATTTATTGGTAATGCAGTTTCACTGTGTTTGCATCCTGGCTCTTATTGTAGGTGTAGTCTACCCCACATGCTGTGTTAACAATAGCTAATTTACTGGTAATGCAGTTTCACTGTGTTTGCACCCTGACTCTTATTGTAGGTGTAGTCTACACCACATGCTGTGCCAACAATAGCTATTTTTTTGGTAATGCAGTTTCACTGTGTTTGCAACCTGACACTTATTGTAGGTGTAGTCTACACCACATGCTGTGCCAACAATAGCTAATGTATTGGTAATGCAGTTTCGCTGTGTTTGCACCCTGGCTCTCATAGTAGGTGTAGTCTACATCACATACTGTGCTAACAATAGCAAATTTATTGGTAATGCAGTTTCACTGTGTTTGCATCCTGGCTCTTACTGTAGGTGTAGTCTACACCACATGCTGTGCCAACAATAGCTAATTTATTGAGAATGTAGTTTCACTGTGCTTGCTCCCTGGCCCTTATTGTAGGTGTAGTCTACACCACATGCTGTGCCAACAATAGCTAATTTATTGGTAATGCAGTTTCACCCTTTTTGCACCCTGACTCTTATTGTAGGTGTAGTCTACACCACATCCTGTGCCAACAATAGCTAATTTATTGGTAATGCAGGTTCACTGTGTTTTCCCCCTGACTCTTATTGTAGGTGTAGTCTGCACCACATGCTGCGCCAACAATAGCTAATTTATTGGTAATGCAGGTTCTCTGTGTTTGCACCCAGGCTCTTACTGTGGGTGTAGTCTACACCAAATGCTGTGCCATCAATAGCTAATTTATTGGTAATGCAGGTTCCCTGTGTTTGCCCCCTGGCTCTTATTGTAGGTGTAGTCTACACCACATGCTGTGCCAACAATAGCTAATTTATTGGTAATGCAGTTTCACTGTGTTTGCCTTCTGGCTCTTATTGTAGGTGTAGTCTACACCACATGCTGTGTCAGCAATAGCTAATTTTTTGTTAATGCAGTTTCACTTTGTTTGCACTCTGGTTCTTATTGTAGGTGTATTCTACACCACATGCTGTGCTAACAATAGCTAATTTATTGGTAATGCAGGTTAACTGTGTTTGCACCCTGACTCTCATTGTAGGTATAGTCTACACCACATGCTGTGCCAACAATAGCTAATTTATTGGTAATGCTTTTTCACTGTGTTTGCACCCTGGTTCTTATTGTAGGTGTAGTCTACACCACATGCTGTGCCAACAATAGCTATTTATTGGTAATACAGTTTCACTGTGTTTGCACCCTGGCTCTTATTGTAGGTGTAGTCTACACCACATGCTGTGCTAACAATAGCTAATTTTTTGGTAATGCAGGTTCACTGTGTTTGCCCCCTGATTCTTATTGTAGGTGTAGTCTACACCACATGCTGTGCCAACAGTAGCTAATTTATTGGTAATGCACTTTCACTGTTTTTGCACCCTGGCTCTTATTGTAGGTGTAGTCTACACCACTTGCTGTGCTACCAATAGCTAATTTATTGGTCATGCTGGTTCACTGTGTTTGAACCCTGACTCCTATTGTAGGTGTAGTCTACACCACATGCTGTGCCAACAATAGATAATTTATTGGTAATGCAGTTTCACTTTGTTTGCACCCTAACTCTTATTGTAGGTGTAGTCTACACCTCATCCTGTGCCAACAATAGCTAATTTATTGGTAATGCAGTTTCACTGAGTTTGCTCCCTGGCTCTCATTGTAGGTGTAGTCTACACTACATGCTGTGCCAACAATAGCTAATTTATTGGTAATGCAGTTTCACTGTGTTTGCATCCTGGCTCTTATTGTAGGTGTAGTCTACCCCAAATGCTGTGTTAACAATAGCTAATTTATTGTTAATGCAGGTTCACTGTGTTTGCACCACGACTCTAATTGTAGGTGTAGTCTACACCACATGATGTGCCAACAATAGCTAATTTATTGGTAATGCAGTTTCACTGTGTTTGCACCCTGACTCTTACTGTAGGTGTAGTCTACACCACATGATGTGCCAACATTAGCTAATTTATTGGTAATGCAGTTTCACTGTGTTTGCCTTCTGGCTCTTATTGTAGGTGTAGTCTACACCTCATGCTGTGTCAACAATAGCTAATTTTTTGTTAATGCAGTTTCACTGTGTTTGCACCCTGGTTCTTATTGTAGGTGTATTCTACACCACATGCTGTGCTAACAATAGCTAATTTATTGGTAATGCAGGTTAACTGTGTTTGCAACCTGACTCTTATTGTAGGTATAGACTACACCACATGCTGTGCCAACAATAGCTAATTTATTGGTAATGCAGTTTCACTGTGTTTGCACCCTGGTTCTTATTGTAGGTGTAGTCTACACCACATGCTGTGCTAACAATAGCTAATTTATTGGTAATGCCGGTTCACTGTGTTTGCACCCTGGTTCTGATTGTAGGTGTAGTCTACACCTCATGCTGTGCTAACAATAGCTAATTTATTGGTAGTGCAGTTTCACTGTGTTTGCTCCCTGGCCTTTATTGTAGGTGTAGTCTACACCACATGCTGTGCCAACAATAGCTATTTATTGGTAATGCAGTTTCACTGTGTTTGCACCCTGGCTCTAATTGTAGGTGTAGTCTACACCACATGTTGTGCTAACAGTAGCTAATTTTTTGGTAATGCAGGTTCACTGTGTTTGCCCCCTGATTCTTATTGTAGGTGTAGTCTACACCACATGCTGTGCGAACAGTAGCTAAATTATTGGTAATGCACTTTCACTGTTTTTGCACCCTGGCTCTTATTGTAGGTGTAGTCTACACCGCTTGCTGTGCTACCAATAGCTAATTTATTGGTCATGCTGGTTCACTGTGTTTGAACCCTGACTCCTATTGTAGGTGTAGTCTACACCACATGCTGTGCCAACAATAGCTAATTTATTTGTAATGCAGGTTCACTGTGTTTGCCTCCTGGCTCTTATTGTAGTTGTAGTCTACACCACATGCTGTGCTAACAATTGCTAATTTATTGGCAATGCAGATTCACTGTGTTTGCACCCAGAATCTTATTGTAGGTGTAGTCTACACCACATGCTGTGCTAACAATAGCTAATTTATTGGTAATGCAGTTTCACTGTGTTTGCACCCTGGCTCTTATTGTAGGTGTAGTCTACACCACATGCTGTGCCAACAATAGCTAATTTATTGGTAATGCAGGTTCACTGTGTTTTCCCCCTGACTCTTATTGTAGGTGTAGTCTTCACCACATGCTGTGCCAACAATAGCTAATTTATTGGTAATGCAGATTCACTGTGTTTGCATCCTGGCTCTTATTGTAGGTGTAGTCTACCCCACATGCTGTGTTATCAATAGCTAATTTATTGGTAATGCAGTTTCACTGTGTTTGCACCCTGGCTCTTATTGAAGGTGTAGTCTACACCACATGCTGTGCCAACACTAGCTAATTTATTGGTAATGCAGTTTCGCTGTGTTTGCACCCTGGCTCTTATGGTAGGTGTAGTCTACACCACATACTGTGCTAACAATAGCTAATTTATTGGTAATGCAGTTTCACTGTGTTTGCATCCTGGCTCTTACTGTAGGTGTAGTCTACACCACATACTGTGCCAACAATAGCTAATTTATTGGTAATGCAGTTTCACTGTGTTTCCTCCCTGGCCCTTATTGTAGGTGTAGTCTGCACCACATGCTGTGCCAACAATAGCTAATTTATTGGTAATGCAGTTTCACTCTGTTTGCACCCTGACTCTTATTGTAGGTGTAGTCTACACCACATCCTGTGCCAACACTAGCTAATTTATTGGTAATGCAGGTTCACTGTGTTTTCCCCCTGACTCTTACTGTAAGTGTAGTCTGCACCACATGCTGCGCCAACAATAGCTAATATATTGGTAATGCAGGTTCACTGTGTTTGCACCCTTGCTCTTACTGAGGATGTAGTCTACACCACATGCTGTGCCAACAATAGCTAATTTATTGGTAGTTCAGTTTCACTGTGTTTGCACCCTGACTCTTATTGTAGGTGTAGTCTACACCACATCCTGTGCCAACAATAGCTAATTTATTGGAAATGCAGCTTCACTGTGTTTGCTCCCTGGCTCTCATTGTAGGTGTATTCTACACCACATGCTGTGCCAACAATAGCTAATTTATTGGTTATGGAGGTTCAATGTGTTTTCCCCTGACTCTTATTGTAAGTGTAGTCTACACCACATGCTGCGCCAACAATAGCTAATTTATTGGTAATGCAGGTTCATTGTGTTTGCACCCTGGCTTTTACTGAGGTTGTAGTCTACACCAAATGCTGTGCCAACAATAGCTAATTTATTGGTAATGCAGTTTCACTGTGTTTGCACCCTGGCTCTCATTGTAGTTGTTGTCTACTCCACATGCTGTGCCAACAATAGCTAATTTATTGGTAATGCAGGTTCACTCTGTTTGCCCCCTGGCTCTTACTGTAGGTGTAGTCAACACCTCATCCTGTGCCAACAATAGCTAATTTATTGGTAATGCAGTTTCACTGTGTTTGCTCCCTGGCTTTCATTGTAGTTGTTGTCTACTCCACTTGCTGTGCCAACAATAGCTAATTTATTGGTAATGCAGGTTCACACTGTTTGCCCCCTGGCTCTTACTGTAGGTGTAGTCTACACCACATGCTGTGCCAACAATAGCTAATTTATTGGTAATGCAGTTTCACTGTGTTTGCCCCTGACTCTTATTGTAGGTGTAGTCTACACCACATGCTGTGCAAACAATAGCTAATTTATTGGTAATGGAGGTTCACTGTGTTTTCCCCCTGAATCTTATTGTAGGTGTAGTCTACACCACATGCTGCGCCAACAATAGCTAATTTATTGGTAATGCAGGTTCACTGTGTTTGCACCCTGGCTCTTACTGTAGGTGTAGTCTACACCACATGCTGTGCCAACAATAGCTAATTTATTGGCAACGCAGGTTCACTGTGTTTGCACCCTGGCTCTTACTGAGGGTGTAGTCTACACCACATGCTATGCCAACAATAGCTAATTTATTGGTAGTTCAGTTTCACTCTGTTTGCCCCCTGGCTCTTATTGTAGGTATAGTCAACACCACATGCTGTTCCAACAATAGCTAATTTATTGGTAAATCAGGTTCACTGTGTTTGCACCCTGGCTCTTATTGTAGGTGTAGTCTACAGCACATGCTGTGCTAACAGTAGCTAATTTATTGGGAATGCAGTTTCACTGTGTTTGCACCCTGGTTCTTATTGTAGGTGTAGTCTGCACCACATGCTGTGCCAACAATAGCTAATTTATTGGTAATGCAGGTTCACTGTGTCAGAACCCTGGCTCTTATTGTAGGTGTAGTCCACACCACATGCTGTGCCAACAATAGCTAATTTTTTGGTATTACAGTTTCACTGTGTTTACACCCTGGTTCTTATTGTAGGTGTAGTCTACACCACATGCTGTGCCAACAATAGCTATTTATTGGAATGCAGTTTCACTGTTATTGCACCCTAGCTCTTATTTTAGGTGTAGTCTACACCACATGCTGTGCCAACAATAGCTAATTTATTGGTAATGCAGGTTCACTGTGTTTGCACCCTGGCTCTAATTGTAGGTGTAGTCTACACCACATGCTGTGCCAACAATAACTAATTTATTGGTAATGCAGTTTCACTGTGTTTACACCCTGGTTCTTATAGTAGGTGTAGTCTACACCACATGGTGTGCCAATAATAGCTATTTATTGGAATGCAGTTTCACTGTTATTGCACCCTAGCTTTTATAGTAGGTGTAGTCTACACCACATGCTGCGCTAGCCGTAGCTAATTTATTGGTAATGCAGTTTCACTCAGTTTGCACCCTGACTCTTATTGTAGGTGTAGTCTACACCACATGCTGCGCCAACAATAGCTAATTTATTGGTAATGCAGTTTCACTGTGTTTGCACCCTGGCTCTTACTGTAGGTGTAGTCTACACCACATGCTGTGCCAACAATAGCTAATTTATTGGTAATGCAGTTTCACTGTGTTTGCCACCTGGCTCTTATTGTAGGTGTAGCCTACACCACATGCTGTGCCAACAATAGCTAATTTATTGGTAATGCAGGTTCACTGTGTTTGCACCCTGACTCTTATTGTGGGTGTAGTCTACACCACATGCTGTGCCAACAATAGCTAATTTATTGGTAATGCAGGTTCACTGAGTTTGCACCCTGGCTCTTATTGTAGGTGTAGTCTACACCACATGCTGTGCCAACAATAGCTAATTTATTGGTAATGCAGGTTCACTGTGTTTGCGCCCTGGCTCCTATTGTAGGTGTAGTCTACCCCACAAGCTGTGCTAGCCGTAGGTAATTTATTGGTAATGCAGGTTCACTGTGTTTGCATTCTGTCTCTTATTGTAGGTGTAGTCAACACCACATGCTGTGCCAACAATTGCTAATTTATTGGTAATGCAGGTTCACTGTGTTTGCCCCCTGGCTCTTATTGTAGGTGTAGTCTGCACCACATTCTGTTCTAACAATAGCCTATTTATTGGTAATGCAGTTTCACTGTGTTTGCACCCTGACTCTTATTGTGGGTGTAGTCTACACCACATGCTGTGCCAACAATAGCTAATTTATTGGTAATGCAGGTTCACTGTGTTTGCACCCTGGCTCTTATTGTAGGTGTAGTCTACGCCACATGTTGTGCTATCAGTAGCTAAATTATTGGTAATGCTGGTTCACAGTGTTTGCGCCCTGGCTCCTATTGTAGGTGTAGTCTACACCACAAGCTGTGCTAACAATAGCTAATTTATTGGTAATGCTGGTTCACTCTGTTTGCACCCTGACTCTTATTGTAGGTGTAGTCTACACCACATGCTGTGCCAACAATAGCTAATTTATTGGTAATGCAGGTTCACTGTGTCTGCCCCCTGGCTCTTATTGTAGGTGTAGTCTGCACCACATTCTGTCCTAACAATAGCCAATTTATTGATAATGCAGGTTCACTGTGTTTGCACCCTGACTCTTATTGTAGGTGTATTCTAGGCCACATGCTGTGCTAACAATCGCTAATTTATTGGTATTACAGTTTCACTGTGTTTGCCCCCTGAACCTTATTTTAGGTGTAGTCTACACCACGTGATGTGCTAACAATAGCTAATTTATCGGTAATGCAGTTTCACTGTGTTTGCCCCCTGGCTCTTATTGTATGTGTAGTCTACACCACATGCTGTGCTAACAATAGCTAATTTATTGGTATTACAGTTTCACTGTGTTTGCCCCCTGAACCTTATTGTAGGTGTAGTCTACACCACATGCTGTGCTAACAATAGCTAATTTATTGGTAATGCAGTTTCACTGTGTTTGCACCCTGACTCTTATTGTAGGTGTAGTCTACACCACATGCTGTGCTAACAATAGCTAATTTATTGGTAATGCCGTTTCACTGTGTTTGCCCCCTGGCTCTTATTATAGGTGTAGTCTACACCACATGCTGTGCTAACAATAGCTAATTTATTGGTATTACAGTTTCACTGTGTTTGCCCCTTGAACCTTATTGTAGGTGTAGTCTACACCACATGCTGTGCTAACAATAGCTAATTTATTGGTAATGCAGGTTCCCTGTGTTTGCACCCTGGCTCTTATTGTAGTTGTAGTCTACACCACATGCTGTGCCAACAATAGCTAATTTATTGGTAATGCAGGTTCCCTGTGTTTGAACCCTGACTCCTGTTGTATGTATAGTCTACAGCTCATGCTGTACCAACAATAGCTAATTTATTGGTAATGCAGTTTAACTGTGATCGCCCCCTGCTTCTTATTCTAGGTGTAGTCTACACCACATGCTGTGCTAACAATAGCTAATTTACTGGTAGAGCAGTTTCACTGTGTTTGCACCCTGGCTCTTATAGAAGTTGTAGTCTACACCACATGCTGTGCCAACAATAGCTAATTTATTGGTAATGCAGTTTAACTGTGATTGCTCCCTGGCTCTTATTGTAGGTGTAGTCTACACCACATGCTGTGCTAACAACAGCTAATTTACTGGTAGAGCAGTTTCACTGTGTTTGCCCCTGGCTCTTATTGTAGTTGTAGTCTACACCACATGCTGTGCCAACAATAGCTAATTTATTGGTAATGGAAATTCCCTGTGTTTGCCCCCTGGCCCTTATTGTAGGTATAGTCTACAGCACATGCTGTTCCAACAATAGCTAATTTATTGGTAATGCAGGTTCACTGTGTTTGCACCCCGGCTCTAATTGTAGGTGTAGTCTACACCACATGCTGTGCCAACAATAGTTAATTTATTGGTAATGCAGTTTCACTGTGTTTGCACCCTGACTCTTATTGTAGGTGTAGTCCACACCACATGCTGTGCCAACAATAGCTAATTTATTGGTAATGCAGGTTCCCTATGTCTGCCCCCTGGCTCTTATTGTAGGTATAGTCTACAGCACATGCTGTTCCAACAATAGCTAATTGCTTGGTAATGCAGGTTCACTGTGTTTGCATCCCGGCTCTAATTGTAGGTGTAGTCTACACCACATGCTGTGCCAACAATAGCTAATTTATTGGTGATGCAGTTTCACTGTGTTTGCCTTCTGGCTCTTATTGTAGGTGTAGTCTACACCACATGCTGTGTCAACAATAGCTAATTTTTTGTTAATGCAGTTTCACTGTGTTTGCACCCTGGTTCTTATTGTAGGTGTATTCTACACCACATGCTGTGCTAACAATAGCTAATTTATTGGTAATGCAGGTTAACTGTGTTTGCACCCTGACTCTTATTGTAGGTATAGTCTCCACCACATGCTGTGCCAACAATAGCTAATTTGTTGGTAATGCTGTTTCACTGTGTTTGCACCCTGGTTCTTATTGTAGGTGTAGTCTACACCACATGCTGTGCTAACAAAAGCTAATTTATTGGTAATGCCGGTTCACTGTGTTTGCACCCTGGTTCTTATTGTAGGTGTAGTCTACACCACATGCTGTGCTAACAATAGCTAATTTATTGGTAATGCAGTTTCACTGCGTTTGCTCCCTGGCCCTTATTGTAGGTGTAGTCTACACCACATGCTGTGCCAACAATAGCTATTTATTGGTAATGCAGTTTCACTGTGTTTGCCCCCTGCCTCTTATTGTAGGTGTAGCCTACACCACATGCTGTGCTAACAGTAGCTAATTTTTTGGTAATGCAGGTTCACTTTGTTTGCCCCCTGACTCTTATTGTAGGTGTAGTCTACACCATATGCTGTGCCAACAGTAGCTAATTTATTGGTAATGCACTTTCACTGTTTTTGCACCCTGGCTCTTATTGTAGGTGTAGTCTACACCACTTGCTGTGCTACCAATAGCTAATTTATTGGTCATGCTGGTTCACTGTGTTTGAACCCTGACTCCTTTTGTAGGTGTAGTCTACACCACATGCTGTGCCAACAATAGCTAATTTATTGGTAATGCGGTTTCACTGTGTTTGCCTCCTGGCTCTTATTGTAGTTGTAGTCTACACCACATACTGTGCTAACAATTGCTAATTTATTGGCAATGCAGATTCACTGTGTTTGCACCCAGAGTCTTATTGTAGGTGTAGTCTACACCACATGCTGTGCTAACAATAGCTAATTTATTGGTAATGCAGTTTCACTCTGTTTGCATCCTGGCTCTTATTGTAGGTGTAGTCTACCCCACATGCTGTGTTAACAATAGCTAATTTATTGGTAATGCAGTTCCACTGTGTTTGCACCCTGACACTTATTGTAGGTGTAGTCTACACCACATGCTGTGCCAACAATAGCTAATTTTTTGGTAATGCACTTTCACTGTGTTTGCACCCTGACACTTATTGAAAGTGTAGTCTACACCACATGCTGTGCCAACAATAGCTAATTTATTGGTAATGCAGTTTCGCTCTGTTTGCACCCTGGCTCTTATGGTAGGTGTAGTCTACACCACATGCTGTGCCAACAATAGCTAATTTATTGGTAATGCAGTTTCACTGTGTTTGCACCCTGGCTCTTATGGTAGGTGTAGTCTACACCACAAGCTGTGCTAACAATAGCTAATTTATTGGTAATGCAGTTTCACTGTGTTTGCATCCTGGCTCTTACTGTAGGTGTAGTCTTCACCACATGCTGTGCCAACAATAGCTAATTTATTGGTAATGCAGTTTCACTGTGTTTGCTCCCTGGCCCTTATTGTAGGTGTAGTCTACACCACATGCTGTGCCAACAATAGCTAATTTATTGGTAATGCAGTTTCACTCTGTTTGCACCCTGACTCTTATTGTAGGTGTAGTCTACACCACATCCTGTGCCAACAATAGCTAATTTATTGGTAATGCAGGTTCACTGTGTTTTCCCCCTGATTCATATTGTAGGTGTAGTCTGCACCACATGCTGCGCCAAAAATAGCTAATTTATTGGTAATGCAGGTTCACTGTGTTTGCACCCTGGCTCTTACAGTGGGTGTAGTCTACACCAAATGCTGTGCCAACAATAGCTAATTTGTTGGTAATGCAGTTTCACTGTGTTTGCACCCTGTCTCTTATTGTAGCTGTAGTCTACACCACATGCTGTGCCAACAATAGCTAATTTATTTTTAATGCAGGTTCACTGTGTTTTCCCCCTGGCTCCTACTGTAGGTGTAGTCTACACCTCATACTGTGCCAACAATAGCTAATTTATTGGTAATATAGGTTCTCTGTGTTTGCACCCTGGCTCTTAATGTAGGTGTAGTCTACACCACATGCTGTGCCAACAATAGCTAATTTATTGGTAATGAAGGTTCACTGTGTTTGCACCCTTGCTCTTATTGAGGGTGTAGTCTACACCACATGCTGTGCCAACAATAGCTAATTTATTGGTAGTTCAGTTTCACTTTGTTTGCCCCCAGGCTCTTATTGTAGGTATAGTCTACACCACATGCTATTCCAACAATAGCTAATTTATTGGTAATGCAGGTTCACTGTGTTTGCACCCTGGCTCGTATTGTAGGTGTAGTCTACACCACATGATGTGCCAACAATAGCTAATTAACTGGTAATGCAGTTTCTCTGTGTTTGCACCCTGACTCTTATTATAGGTATAGTCTACACCACATCCTGTGCCAACAATAGCTAATTTATTGGTAATGCAGTTTCACTGTGTTTACACCCTGGTTCTTATTGTAGGTGTAGTCTACACCACATACTGTGCCAACAATAGCTATTTATTGGAATGCAGTTTCACTGTTATTGCACCCTAGCTCTTATTGTAGGTGTAGTCTACACCACATGCTGTGCTAACAATAGCTAATTTATTGGTAATGCAGTATCACTGTGTTTACACCCTGGTTCTTATTGTAGGTGTAGTCTACACCACATGATGTGGTAACAATAGCTAATTTATTGGTAATGCAGTTTCACTGTGTTTGAACCCTGGCTCTTATTGTAGGTGTAGTCTACACCACATGCTGTCCTAACAATAGCCAATTTATTGTTAATGCAGGTTCACTGTGTTTGCATCCTGACTCTTATTGTAAGTGTAGTGTACACCACATGCTGTGCAAACAATAGCTAATTTATTGGTATTACAGTTTCACTGTGTTTGCCCCCTGAACCTTATTTTAGGTGTAGTCTACACCACATGCTGTGCTAACAATAGCTAATTTATTGGTAGAGCAGTTTCACTGTGTTTGCACCCAGGCTCTTATTGTAGTTGCAGTCTACACCACATGCTGTGCCAACAATAGCTAATTTATTGGTAGAACAGTTTCACTGTGTTTGCACCCTGGCTCTTATTGTAATTGTAGTCTACACCACATGCTGTGCCAACAATAGCTAATTTATTGGTAATGCAGTTTAACTGTGATTACCCTCTGGCTTTTATTGTAGGTGTACTCTACACCACATGCTGTGCTAACAATAGGTAACGTATTGGTGGAGCAGTTTCACTGTGTTTGCACCCAGTCTCTTATTGTAGTTGTAGTCTACACCACATGTTGTGCCAACAATAGCTAATTTATTGGTAATGCAGGTTCCCTGTGTTTGCCCCCTGGCTCTTATTGTAGGTGTAGTCTACACCACATGCTGTGCTAACAATAGCTAATTTATTGGTAATGCAGTTTCACTCTGTTTGCACCCTTGCTCTTATTGTAGGTGTAGACTACACCACATGCTGTTCCAACAATAGCTAATTTATTGGTAATGCAGGTTCACTGTGTTTGCACCCTGGCTCTTATTGTAGGTGTTGTCTACACCACATGCTTTGCCAACAATAGCTAATTTATTGGTAATGCAGGTTCACTCTGTTTGCACCCTGGCTCTTATTGTAGGTGTAGTCTACACCACATGCTGTGCTAACAATAGCTAATTTATTGGTAATGCAGGTTAACTGTGTTTGCACCCTGACTCTTATTGTAGGTGTAGTCTACACCACATGCTGTGCCAACAATAGCTAATTTATTGGTAATGCAGTTTAACTGTGATTACCCTCTGGCTCTTATTGTAGGTGTACTCTACACCACATGCTGTGCTAACAATAGGTAACGTATTGGTAGAGCAGTTTCACTGTGTTTGCACCCAGGCTCTTATTGTAGTTGTAGTCTACACCACATGTTGTTCCAACAATAGCTAATTTATTGGTAATGCATTTTCACTGTGTTTGCACCCTGATTCTTATTGTAGGTGTAGTCTACCCCACATGCTGTGTCAACAATAGCTAATTTTTTGTTAATGCAGTTTCACTGTGTTTGCACCCTGGTTCTTATTGTAGGTGTTGTCTACACCACATGCTTTGCCAACAATAGCTAATTTATTGGTAATGCAGGTTCACTGTGTTTGCACCCTGGCTCTGATTGTAGGTGTTGTCTACACCACATGCTTTGCCAACAATAGCTAATTTATTGGTAATGCAGGTTCACTGTGTTTGCACCCTGGCTCTTATTGTAGGTGTAGTCTACACCACATGCTGTGCTAACAATAGCTTATTTATTGGTAATGCAGGTTAACTGTGTTTGCACCCTGACTCATATTGTAGGTGTAGTCTACACCACATGCTGTGCCAACAGTAGCTAATTTATTGGTGATGCAGGTTCACTGTGTTTGCACCCTGGTTCTTATTGTAGGTGTAGTCTACACCACATGCTGTGCCAACAATAGCTAATTTATTGGTAATGCAGGTTCACTGTGTTTGCACCCTGGCTCTTATTGTAGGTGTAGTCTACACCACATGCTGTGCCAACAATAGCTAATTTATTGGTAATGCAGGTTCACTGTGTTTGCACCCTGACTCTTATTGTAGGAGTAGTCTACACCACATGCTGTGCTAACAATAGCTAATTTATTGGTAATGCCGGTTTACTGTGTTTGCACCCTGGTTCTTATTGTAGGTGTAGTCTACACCACATGCTGTGCTAACAATAGCTAATTTATTGGTAATGCAGGTTCACTGTGTTTGCGCCCTGGCTCTTATTGTATGTGTAGCCTAAACCACATGCTGTTCCAACAATAGCTAATTGATTGGTAATGCAGGTTCACTGTGTTTGCACCCCGACTCTAATTGTAGGTGTAGTCTACACCACATGATGTGCCAACAATAGCTAATTTATTGGTAATGCAGTTTCACTGTGTTTGCACCCTGACTCTTACTGTAGGTGTAGTCTACACCACATGCTGTGCTAACAATAGCTAATTTATTGGTAATGCCGGTTTACTGTGTTTGCACCCTGGTTCTTATTGTAGGTGTAGTCTACACCACATGCTGTGCTAACAATAGCTAATTTATTGGTAATGCAGTTTCACTGTGTTTGCTCCCTGGCCTTTATTGTAGGTGTAGTCGACACCACATGCTGTGCCAACAATAGCTATTTATTGGTAATGCAGTTTCACTGTGTTTGCACCCTGGCTCTTATTGTAGGTGTAGTCTACACCACATGTTGTGCTAACAGTAGCTAATTTTTTGGTAATGCAGGTTCACTGTGTTTGCCCCCTGATTCTTATTGTAGGTGTAGTCTACACCACATGCTGTGCCAACAGTAGCTAATTTATTGGTAATGCACTTTCACTGTTTTTGCACCCTGGCTCTTATTGTAGGTGTAGTCTACACCGCTTGCTGTGCTACCAATAGCTAATTTATTGGTCATGCTGGTTCACTGTGTTTGAACCCTGACTCCTATTGTAGGTGTAGTCTACACCACATGCTGTGCCAACAATAGCTAATTTATTGGTAATGCAGTTTCACTGTGTTTGCATCCTGGCTCTTATTGTAGGTGTAGTCTACCCCACATGCTGTGTTATCAATAGCTAATTTATTGGTAATGCAGTTTCACTGTGTTTGCACCCTGACTCTTATTGTAGGTGTAGTCAACACCACATGCTGTGCCAACAATAGCTAATTTTTTGGTAATTCAGTTTCACTGTGTTTGCACCCTGACACTTATTGAAGGTGTAGTCTACACCACATGCTGTGCCAACAATAGCTAATTTATTGGTAATGCAGTTTCGCTGTGTTTGCACCCTGGCTCTTATGGTAGGTTTAGTCTACACCACATACTGTGCTAACAATAGCTAATTTATTGGTAATGCAGTTTCACTGTGTTTGCATCCTGGCTCTTACTGTAGGTGTAGTCTACACCACATACTGTGCCAACAATAGCTAATTTATTGGTAATGCAGTTTCACTGTGTTCCCTCTCTGGCCCTTATTGTAGGTGTAGTCTACACCACATGCTGTGCCAACAATAGCTAATTTATTGGTAATGCAGTTTCACTCTGTTTGCACCCTGACTCTTATTGTAGGTGTAGTCTACACCACATCCTGTGCCAACAATAGCTAATTTATTGGTAATGCAGGTTCACTGTGTTTTCCCCCTGACTCTTACTGTAAGTGTAGTCTGCACCACATGCTGCGCCAACAATAGCTAATTTATTGGTAATGCAGGTTCACTGTGTTTGCACTCTGGCTCTTACTGCGGGTGTAGTCTACACCAAATGCTGTGCCAACAATAGCTAATTTATTGGTAATGCAGGTTCACTGTGTTTGCACCCTTGCTCTTACTGAGGGTGTAGTCTACACCACATGCTGTGCCAACAATAGCTAATTTATTGGTAGTTCAGTTTCACTGTGTTTGCACCCTGACTCTTATTGTAGCTGTAGTCTACACCACATCCTGTGCCAACAATAGCTAATTTATTGGTAATGCAGCTTCACTGTGTTTGCTCCCTGGCTCTCATTGTAGGTGTATTCTACACCACATGCTGTTCCAACAATAGCTAATTTATTGGTAATGCAGTTTCACTGTGTTTGCCCCTTACTCTTATTGTAGGTGTAGTCTACACCACATGCTGTGCTAACAATAGCTAATTTATTGGTAATGGAGGTTCAATGTGTTTTCCCCTGACTCTTATTGTAAGTGTAGTCTACACCACATGCTGCGCCAACAATAGCTAATTTATTGGTAATGCAGGTTCATTGTGTTTGCACCCTGGCTCTTACTGTGGGTGTAGTCTACACCAAATGCTGTGCCAACAATAGCTAATTTATTGGTAATGCAGTTTCACTGTGTTTGCACCCTGGCTCTCATTGTAGTTGATGTCTACTCCACATGCTGTGCCAACAATAGCTAATTTATTGGTAATGCAGGTTCAGTCTGTTTGCCCCCTGGCTCTTACTTTAGGTGTAGTCAACACCTCATCCTGTGCCAACAATAGCTAATTTATTGGTAATGCAGTTTCACTGTGTTTGCTCCCTGGCTTTCATTGTAGGTGTAGTCTACACCACATGCTGTGCCAACAATAGCTAATTTATTGGTAATGCAGTTTCACTGTGTTTGCCCCTGACTCTTATTGTAGGTGTAGTCTACACCACATGCTGTGCAAGCAATAGCTAATTTATTGGTAATGGAGGTTCACTGTGTTTTCCCCCTGAATCTTATTGTAGGTGTAGTCTACATCACATGCTGCGCCAAAATTAGCTAATTTATTGGTAATGCAGTTTCACTGTGTTTGCACCCTGGCTCTTACTGTGGTTGTAGTCTACACCAAATGCTGTGCCAGCAATAGCTAATTTATTGGTAATACAGTTTCACTGTGTTTGCACCCTGGCTCTTATTGTAGTTGTAGTCTACTCCACATGCTGTGCCAACAATAGCTAATTTATTGGTAATGCAGGTTCACTCTGTTTCCCCCCTGTCTCTTACTGTAGGTGTATCAACACCTCATGCTGTGCCAACAATAGCTAATTTATTGGTAATGCATGTTCACTGTGTCTGCACCCTGGCTCTTAATGTAGGTGTAGTCTACACCACATGCTGTGCCAACAATAGCTAATTTATTGGCAATGCAGGTTCACTGTGTTTGCACCCTGGCTCTTACTGAGGGTGTAGTCTACACCACATGCTATGCCAACAATAGCTAATTTATTGGTAGTTCAGTTTCACTCTGTTTGCCCCCTGGCTCTTATTGTAGGTATAGTCAACACCACATGCTGTTCCAACAATAGCTAATTTATTGGTAAATCAGGTTCACTCTGTTTGCACCCTGGCTCTTATTGTAGGTGTAGTCTGCACCACATGCTGTGCCAACAATAGCTAATTTATTGGTAATGCAGGTTTACTGTGTTAGCACCCCGGCTCTTATTGTAGGTGTAGTCCACACCACATGCTGTGCCAACAATAGCTAATTTTTTGGTATTACAGTATCACTGTGTTTACACCCTGGTTCTTATTGTAGGTGTAGTCTACACCACATGCTGTGCCAAAAATAGCTATTTATTGGAATGCAGTTTCACTGTTATTGCACCCTAGCTCTTATTTTAGGTGTAGTCTACACCACATGCTGTGCCAACAATAGCTAATTTATTGGTAATGCAGGTTCACTTTGTTTGCACCCTGGCTCTTATTGTAGGTGTAGTCTACACCACATGCTGTGCCAACAATAACTAATTTATTGGTAATGCAGTTTCACTGTGTTTACACCCTGGTTCTTATAGTAGGTGTAGTCTACACCACATGCTGTGCCAACAATAGCTATTTATTGGAATGCAGTTTCACTGTTATTGCACCCTAGCTCTTATTGTAGGTGTAGTCTACACCACATGCTGCGCTAGCCGTAGCTAATTTATTGGTAATGCAGTTTCACTCTGTTTGCACCCTAGCTCTTATTGTAGGTGTAGTCTACACCACACGCTGTGCTAACAGTAGCTAATTTATTGGTACTGCAGGTTCACTTTGTTTGCCCCCCCAGCTCTTATTGTAGGTGTAGTCTACACCACATGCTGTGCCAACAATAGCTAATTTATTGGTAATACAGTTTCACTGTGTTTGCACCCTGGCTCTTACTGTTGGTTTAGTCTACACCACATGCCGTGCCATCAATAGCTAATTTATTGGTAATGCAGGTTCATTGTGTTTGCACCCTGATTCTTATTGTAGGTGTAGTCTACACCACATGCTGTGCCAACTATAGCTAATTTATTGGTAATGCAGGTTCACTCTGTTTGCACCCTGACTCTTATTGTAGGTGTAGTCTACACCTCATGCTGTGCCAACAATAGCCAATTTATTGGTAATGCAGTTTCACTGTGTTTGCACCCTGGCTCTTACTGTAGGTGTAGTCTACACCACATGCTGTTCCAACAATAGCTAATTTATTGGTAATGCAGTTTCACTGTGTTTGCCTCCTTGCTCTTATTGTAGGTGTAGTCTACACCACATGCTGTGCCAACAATAGCTAATTTATTGGTAATGCAGGTTCACTGTGTTTGCACCCTGACTCTTATTGTAGGTGTAGTCTACACCACATGCTGTGCTAACAATAGCTAATTTATTGGTAATGCAGGTTCACTGTGTTTGCACCCTGACTGTTATTGTGGGTGTAGTCTACACCACATGCTGTGCCAACAATAGCTAATTTATTAGTAATGCAGGTTCACTGTGTTTGCACCCTGGCTCTTATTGTAGGTGTAGTCTATACCACATGCTGTGCCAACAATAGCTAATTTATTGGTAATGCAGGTTCACTGTGTTTGCGCCCTGGCTCCTATTGTAGGTGTAGTCTACCCCACAAGCTGTGCTAGCCGTAGGTAATTTATTGGTAATGCAGGTTCACTGTGTTTGCATTCTGTCTCTTATTTTAGGTGTAGTCAACACCACATGCTGTGCCAACAATTGCTAATTTATTGGTAATGCAGGTTCACTGTGTTTGCCCCCTGGCTCTTATTGTAGGTGTAGTCTGCACCACATTCTGTCCTAACAATAGCCAATTTATTGGTAATGCAGGTTCACTGTGTTTGCACCCTGACTCTTATTGTGGGTGTAGTCTACACCACATGCTGTGCCAACAATAGCTAATTTATTGGTAATGCAGGTTCACTGTGTTTGCACCCTGGCTCTTATTGTAGGTGTAGTCTACGCCACATGCTGTGCTATCAGTAGCTAAATTATTGGTAATGCTGGTTCACTGTGTTTGCGCCCTGGCTCCTATTGTAGGTGTAGTCTACACCACAAGCTGTGCTAACAATAGCTAATTTATTGGTAATGCTGGTTCACTGTGTTTGCACCCTGACTCTTATTGTAGGTGTAGTCTACACCACATGCTGTGCCAACAATAGCTAATTTATTGGTAATGCAGGTTCACTGTGTCTGCCCCCTGGCTCTAATTGTAGGTGTAGTCTGCACCACATTCTGTCCTAACAATAGCCAATTTATTGGTAATGCAGTTTCGCTCTGTTTGTACCCTGGCTCTTATGGTAGGTGTAGTCTACACCACATGCTGTGCCAACAATAGCTAATATATTGGTAATGCAGTTTCACTGTGTTTGCACCCTGGCTCTTATGGTAGGTGTAGTCTACACCACAAGCTGTGCTAACAATAGCTAATTTATTGGTAATGCAGTTTCACTGTGTTTGCATCCTGGCTCTTACTGTAGGTGTAGTCTTCACCACATGCTGTGCCAACAATAGCTAATTTATTGGTAATGCAGTTTCACTGTGTTTGCTCCCTGGCCCTTATTGTAGGTGTAGTCTACACCACATGCTGTGCCAACAATAGCTAATTTATTGGTAATGCAGTTTCACTCTGTTTGCACCCTGACTCTTATTGTAGGTGTAGTCTACACCACATCCTGTGCCAACAATAGCTAATTTATTGGTAATGCAGGTTCACTGTGTTTTCCCCTTGATTCTTATTGTAGGTGTAGTCTGCACCACATGCTGCGCCAAAAATAGCTAATTTATTGGTAATGCAGGTTCACTGTGTTTGCACCCTGGCTCTTACAGTGGGTGTAGTCTACACCAAATGCTGTGCCAACAATAGCTAATTTTTTGGTAATGCAGTTTCACTGTGTTTGCACCCTGTCTCTTATTGTAGCTGTAGTCTACACCACATGCTGTGCCAACAATAGCTAATTTATTGGTAATGCAGGTTCACTGTGTTTTCCCCCTGGCTCCTACTGTAGGTGTAGTCTACACCTCATACTGTGCCAACAATAGCTATTTTATTGGTAATATAGGTTCTCTGTGTTTGCACCCTGGCTCTTAATGTAGGTGTTGTCTACACCACATGCTGTGCCAACAATAGCTAATTTATTGGTAATGCAGGTTCACTGTGTTTGCACCCTTGCTCTTATTGAGGGTGTAGTCTACACCACATGCTGTGCAAACAATAGCTAATTTATTGGTAGTTCAGTTTCACTTTGTTTGCCCCCAGGCTCATATTGTAGGTATAGTCTACACCACATGCTATTCCAACAATAGCTAATTTATTGGTAATGCAGGTTCACTGTGTTTGCACCCTGGCTCGTATTGTAGGTGTAGTCTACACCACATGATGTGCCAACAATAGCTAATTAACTGGTAATGCAGTTTCTCTGTGTTTGCACCCTGACTCTTATTGTAGGTATAGTCTACACCACATCCTGTGCCAACAATAGCTAATTTATTGGTAATGCAGTTTCACTGTGTTTACACCCTGGTTCTTATTGTAGGTGTAGTCTACACCACATACTGTGCCTACAATAGCTATTTATTGGAATGCAGTTTCACTGTTATTGCACCCTAGCTCTTATTGTAGGTGTAGTCTACACCACATGCTGTGCTAACAATAGCTAATTTATTGGTAATGCAGTTTCACTGTGTTTACACCCTGGTTCTTATTGTAGGTGTAGTCTACACCACATGCTGTGGTAACAATAGCTAATTTATTGGTAATGCAGTTTCACTGTGTTTGAACCCTGGCTCTTATTGTAGGTGTAGTCTACACCACATGCTGTCCTAACAATAGCCAATTTATTGGTAATGCAGGTTCACTTTGTTTGCATCCTGAGTCTCATTGTAAGTGTAGTGTACACCAAATGCTGTGCAAACAATAGCTAATTTATTGGTATTACAGTTTCACTGTGTTTGCCCCCTGAACCTTATTTTAGGTGTAGTCTACACCACATGCTGTGCTTACAATAGCTAATTTATTGGTAGAGCAGTTTCACTGTGTTTGCACCCAGGCTCTTATTGTAGTTGCAGTCTACACCACATGCTGTGCCAACAATAGCTAATTTATTGGTAGAACAGTTTCACTGTGTTTGCACCCTGGCTCTTATTGTAATTGTAGTCTACACCACATGCTGTGCCAACAATAGCTAATTTATTGGTAATGCAGTTTAACTGTGATTACCCTCTGGCTCTTACTGTAGGTGAACTCTACACCACATGCTGTGCTAACAATAGGTAACGTATTGGTAGAGCAGTTTCACTGTGTTTGCACCCAGGCTCTTATTGTAGTTGTAGTCTACACCACATGTTGGGCCAACAATAGCTAATTTATTGGTAATGCAGGTTCCCTGTGTTTGCCCCCTGGCTCTTATTGTAGGTGTAGTCTACACCACATGCTGTGCTAACAATAGCTAATTTATTGGTAATGCAGTTTCACTCTGTTTGCACCCTTGCTCTTATTGTAGGTGTAGACTACACCACATGCTGTTCCAACAATAGCTAATTTATTGGTAATGCAGGTTCACTGTGTTTGCACCCTGGCTCTTATTGTAGGTGTAGTCTACACCACATGCTGTGCCAACAATAGCTAATTTATTGGTAATGCAGTTTCACTGTGTTTGCACCCTGATTCTTATTGTAGGTGTAGTCTACCCCACATGCTGTGTCAACAATAGCTAATTTTTTGTTAATGCAGTTTCACTGTGTTTGCACCCTGGTTCTTATTGTAGGTGTTGTCTACACCACATGCTTTGCCAACAATAGCTAATTTATTGGTAATGCAGGTTCACTGTGTTTGCACCCTGGCTCTTATTGTAGGTGTTGTCTACACCACATGCTTTGCCAACAATAGCTAATTTATTGGTAATGCAGGTTCACTGTGTTTGCACCCTGGCTCTTATTGTAGGTGTAGTCTACACCACATGCTGTGCTAACAATAGCTAATTTATTGGTAATGCAGGTTAACTGTGTTTGCACCCTGACTCTTATTGTAGGTGTAGTCTACACCACATGCAGTGCCAACAGTAGCTAATTTATTGGTGATGCAGGTTCACTGTGTTTGCACCCTGGTTCTTATTGTAGGTGTAGTCTACACCACATGCTGTGCCAACAATAGCTAATTTATTGGTAATGCAGGTTCACTGTGTTTGCACCCTGACTCTTATTGTAGGTGTAGTCTACACCACATGCTGTGCCAACAATAGCTAATTTATTGGTAATGCAGGTTCACTGTGTTTGCACCCTGACTCTTATTGTAGGAGTAGTCTACACCACATGCTGTGCTAACGGTAGCTAATTTATTGGTAATGCAGGTTCACAGTGTTTGCACCCTGACTCTTATTGTTGGTGTTGTCTACACCACATGCTGTGCTAACAATAGCTATTTATTGGAATGCAGTTTCACTGTTATTGCACCCTAGCTCTTATTGTATGTGTAGCCTAAACCACATGTTGTTCCAACAATAGCTAATTGATTGGTAATGCAGGTTCACTGTGTTTGCACCCCGACTCTAATTGTAGGTGTAGTCTACACCACATGATGTGCCAACAATAGCTAATTTATTGGTAATGCAGTTTCACTGTGTTTGCACCCTGACTCTTACTGTAGGTGTAGTCTACACCACATGCTGTGCTAACAATAGCTAATTTATTGGTAATGCCGGTTCACTGTGTTTGCACCCTGGTTCTTATTGTAGGTGTAGTCTACACCACATGCCGTGCTAACAATAGCTAATTTATTGGTAATGCAGTTTCACTGTGTTTGCTCCCTGGCCTTTATTGTAGGTGTAGTCTACACCACATGCTGTGCCAACAATAGCTATTTATTGGTAATGCAGTTTCACTGTGTTTGCACCCTGGCTCTTATTGTAGGTGTAGTCTACACCACTTCTTGTGCTAACAGTAGCTAATTTTTTGGTAATGCAGGTTCACTGTGTTTGCCCCCTGATTCTTATTGTAGGTGTAGTCTACACCACATGCTGTGCCAACAGTAGCTAATTTATTGGTAATGCACTTTCACTGTTTTTGCACATCGGCTCTTATTGGAGGTGTAGTCTACACCACATGCTGTGCTTACAATTGCTAATTTATTGGCAATGCAGATTCACTGTGTTTGCACCCAGAATCTTATTGTAGGTGTAGTCTACACCACATGCTGTGCTAACAATAGCTAATTTATTGGTAATGCAGATTCACTGTGTTTGCACCCTGGCTCTTATTGTAGGTGTAGTCTACACCACATGCTGTGCCAACAATAGCTAATTTATTGGTAATGCAGGTTCACTGTGTTTTCCCCCTGACTCTTATTGTAGGTGTAGTCTTCACCACATGCTGTGCCAACAATAGCTAATTTATTGGTAATGCAGTTTCACTGTGTTTGCATCCTGGCTCTTATTGTAGGTGTAGTCTACCCCACATGCTGTGTTATCAATAGCTAATTTATTGGTAATGCAGTATCACTGTGTTTGCACCCTGACTCTTATTGTAGGTGTAGTCTACACCACATGCTGTGCCAACAATAGCTAATTTTATGGTAATTCAGTTTCACTGTGTTTGCATCCTGACACATATTGAAGGTGTAGTCTACACCACATGCTGTGCCAACAATAGCTAATTTATTGGTAATGCAGTTTCGCTGTGTTTGCACTCTGGCTCTTATGGTAGGTGTAGTCTACACCACATACTGTGCTAACAATAGCTAATTTATTGGTAATGCAGTTTCAATGTGTTTGCATCCTGGCTCTTACTGTAGGTGTAGTCTACACCACATACTGTGCCAACAATAGCTAATTTATTGGTAATGCAGTTTCACTGTGTTTCCTCCCTGGCCCTTATTGTAGGTGTAGTCTACACCACATGCTGTGCCAACAATAGCTAATTTATTGGTAATGCAGTTTCACTCTGTTTGCACCCTGACTCTTATTGTAGGTGTAGTCTACACCACATCCTGTGCCAACAATAGCTAATTTATTGGTAATGCAGGTTCACTGTGTTTTCCCCCTGACTCTTACTGTAAGTGTAGTCTGCACCACATGCTGCGCCAACAATAGCTAATTTATTGGTAATGCAGGTTCACTGTGTTTGCACCCTGGCTCTTACTGTGGGTGTAGTCTACACCAAATGCTGTGCCAACAATAGCTAATTTATTGGTAATGCAGGTTCACTGTGTTTGCACCCTTGCTCTTACTGAGGGTGTAGTCTACACCACATGCTGTGCCATTAATAGCTAATTTATTGGTAGTTCAGTTTCACTGTGTTTGCACCCTGACTCTTATTGTAGGTGTAGTCTACACCACATCCTGTGCCAACAATAGCTAATTTATTGGTAATGCAGCTTCACTGTGTTTGCTCCCTGAATCTCTTTGTAGGTGTATTCTACACCACATGCTGTTCCAACAATAGCTAATTTATTGGTAATGCAGTTTCACTGTGTTTGCCCCTTACTCTTATTGTAGGTGTAGTCTACACCACATTCTGTGCTAACAATAGCTAATTTATTGGTAATGGAGGTACAATGTGTTTTCCCCTGACTCTTATTGTAAGTGTAGTCTACACCACATGCTGCGCCAACAATAGCTAATTTATTGGTAATGCAGGTTCATTGTGTTTGCACCCTGGCTCTTACTGTGGGTGTAGTCTACACCAAATGCTGTGCCAACAATAGCTAATTTATTGGTAATGCAGTTTCACTGTGTTTGCACCCTGGCTCTCATTGTAGTTGTTGTCTACTCCACATGCTGTGCCAACAATAGCTAATTTATTGGTAATGCAGGTTCACTCTGTTTGCCCCCTGGCTCTTACTTTAGGTGTAGTCAACACCTCATCCTGTGCCAACAATAGCTAATTTATTGGTAATGCAGTTTCACTGTGTTTGCTCCCTGGCTTTCATTGTAGGTGTAGTCTACACCACATGCTGTGCCAACAATAGCTAATTTATTGGTAATGCAGTTTCACTGTGTTTGCCCCTGACTCTTATTGTAGGTGTAGTCTACACCACATGCTGTGCAAACAATAGCTAATTTATTGGTAATGGAGGTTCACTGTGTTTTCCCCCTGAATCTTATTGTAGGTGTAGTCTACATCACATGCTGCGCCAACAATAGCTAATTTATTGGTAATGCAGGTTCACTGTGTTTGCACCCTGGCTCTTACTGTGGGTGTAGTCTACACCAAATGCTGTGCCAACAATAGCTAATTTATTGGTAATACAGTTTCACTGTGTTTGCACCCTGGCTCTTATTGTAGTTGTAGTCTACTCCACATGCTGTGCCAACAATAGCTAATTTATTGGTAATGCAGGTTAACTCTGTTTCCCCCCAGTTTCTTACTGTAGGTGTATCAACACCTCATGCTGTGCCAACAATAGCTAATTTATTGGTAATGCATGTTCACTGTGTCTGCACCCTGGCTCTTAATGTAGGTGTAGTCTACACCACATGCTGTGCCAACAATAGCCAATTTATTGGCAATGCAGGTTCACTGTGTTTGCACCCTGGCTCTTACTGAGGGTGTAGTCTACACCACATGCTATGCCAACAATAGCTAATTTATTGGTAGTTCAGTTTCACTCTGTTTGCCCCCTGGCTCTTATTGTAGGTATAGTCAACACCACATGCTGTTCCAACAATAGCTAATTTATTGGTAAATCAGGTTCACTGTGTTTGCACCCTGGCTCTTATTGTAGGTGTAGTCTGCACCACATGCTGTGCCAACAATAGCTAATTTATTGGTAATGCAGGTTTACTGTGTTAGCACCCTGGCTCGTATTGTAGGTGTAGTCCACACCACATGCTGTGCCAACAATAGCTAATTTTTTGGTATTACAGTTTCACTGTGTTTACACCCTGGTTCTTATTGTAGGTGTAGTCTACACCACATGCTGTGCCTAAAATAGCTATTTATTGGAATGCAGTTTCACTGTTATTGCACCCTAGCTCTTATTTTAGGTGTAGTCTACACCACATGCTGTGCCAACAATAGCTAATTTATTGGTAATGCAGGTTCACTTTGTTTGCACCCTGGCTCTTATTGTAGGTGTAGTCTACACCACATGCTGTGCCAACAATAACTAATTTATTGGTAATGCAGTTTCACTGTGTTTACACCCTGGTTCTTATAGTAGGTGTAGTCTACACCACATGCTGTGCCAACAATAGCTATTTATTGGAATGCAGTTTCACCGTTATTGCACCCTAGCTCTTATTGTAGGTGTAGTCTACACCACATGCTGCGCTAGCCGTAGCTAATTTATTGGTATGCAGTTTCACTCTGTTTGCACCCTAGCTCTTATTGTAGGTGTAGTCTACACCACACGCTGTGCTAACAGTAGCTAATTTATTGGTACTGCAGGTTCACTTTGTTTGCCCCCCCAGCTCTTATTGTAGGTGTAGTCTACACCACATGCTGTGCCAACAATAGCTAATTTATTGGTAATACAGTTTCACTGTGTTTGCACCCTGGCTCTTACTGTTGGTTTAGTCTACACCACATGCTGTGCCATCAAGAGCTAATTTATTGGTGATGCAGGTTCACTGTGTTTGCACCCAGATTCTTATTGTAGGTGTAGTCTACACCACATGCTGTGCCAACTATAGCTAATTTATTGGTAATGCAGGTTCACTCTGTTTGCACTCTGACTCTTATTGTAGGTGTGGTCTACACCTCATGCTGTGCCAACAATAGCTAATTTATTGGTAATGCAGTTTCACTGTGTTTGCACCCTGGCTCTTACTGTAGGTGTAGTCTACACCACATGCTGTGCCAACAATAGCTAATTTATTGGTAATGCAGTTTCACTGTGTTTGCCTCCTGGCTCTTATTGTAGGTGTAGTCTACACCACATGCTGTGCCAACAATAGCTAATTTATTGGTAATGCAGGTTCACTGTGTTTGCACCCTGACTCTTATTGTAGGTGTAGTCTACACCACATGCTGTGCTAACAATAGCTAATTTATTGGTAATGCAGGTTCACTGTGTTTGCACCCTGACTCTTATTGTGGGTGTAGTCTAAACCACATGCTGTGCCAACAATAGCTAATTTATTGGTAATGCAGGTTCACTGTGTTTGCACCCTGGCTCTTATTGTAGGTGTAGTCTACACCATATGCTGTGCCAACAATAGCTAATTTATTGGTAATGCAAGTTCACTGTGTTTGCGCCCTGGCTCCTATTGTAGGTGTAGTCTACCCCACAAGCTGTGCTAGCCGTAGGTAATTTATTGGTAATGAAGGTTCACTGTGTTTGCATTCTGTCTCTTATTTTAGGTGTAGTCAACACCACATGCTGTGCCAACAATTGCTAATTTATTGGTAATGCAGGTTCACTGTGTTTGCCCCCTGGCTCTTATTGTAGGTGTAGTCTGCACCACATTCTGTCCTAACAATAGCCAATTTATTGGTAATGCAGGTTCACTGTGTTTGCACCCTGACTCTTATTGTGGGTGTAGTCTACACCACATGCTGTGCCAACAATAGCTAATTTATTGGTAATGCAGGTTCACTGTGTTTGCACCCTGGCTCTTATTGTAGGTGTAGTCTACGCCACATGCTGTGCTATCAGTAGCTAAATTATTGGTAATGCTGGTTCACTGTGTTTGCGCCCTGGCTCCTATTGTAGGTGTAGTCTACACCACAAGCTGTGCTAACAATAGCTAATTTATTGGTAATGCTGGTTCACTGTGTTTGCACCCTGACTCTTATTGTAGGTGTAGTCTACACCACATGCTGTGCCAACAATAGCTAATTTATTGGTAATGCAGGTTCACTGTGTCTGCCCCCTGGCTCTAGTTGTAGGTGTAGTCTGCACCACATTCTGTCCTAACAATAGCCAATTTATTGGTAATGCAGTTTCGCTCTGTTTGCACCCTGGCTCTTATGGTAGGTGTAGTCTACACCACATGCTGTGCCAACAATAGCTAATTTATTGGTAATGCAGTTTCACTGTGTTTGCACCCTGGCTCTTATGGTAGGTGTAGTCTACACCACAAGCTGTGCTAACAATAGCTAATTTATTGGTAATGCAGTTTCACTGTGTTTGCATCCTGGCTCTTACTGTAGGTGTAGTCTTCACCACATGCTGTGCCAACAATAGCTAATTTATTGGTAATGCAGTTTCACTGTGTTTGCTCCCTGGCCCTTATTGTAGGTGTAGTCTACACCACATGCTGTGCCAACAATAGCTAATTTATTGGTAATGCAGTTTCACTCTGTTTGCACCCTGACTCTTATTGTAGGTGTAGTCTACACCACATCCTGTGCCAACAATAGCTAATTTATTGGTAATGCAGGTTCACTGTGTTTTCCCCCTGATTCTTATTGTAGGTGTAGTCTGCACCACATGCTGCGCCAAAAATAGCTAATTTATTGGTAATGCAGGTTCACTGTGTTTGCACCCTGGCTCTTACAGTGGGTGTAGTCTACACCAAATGCTGTGCCAACAATAGCTAATTTGTTGGTAATGCAGTTTCACTGTGTTTGCACCCTGTCTCTTATTGTAGCTGTAGTCTACACCACATGCTGTGCCAACAATAGCTAATTTATTGGTAATGCAGGTTCACTGTGTTTTCCCCCTGGCTCCTACTGTAGGTGTAGTCTACACCTCATACTGTGCCAACAATAGCTAATTTATTGGTAATATAGGTTCTCTGTGTTTGCACCCTGGCTCTTAATGTAGGTGTAGTCTACACCACATGCTGTGCCAACAATAGCTAATTTATTGGTAATGCAGGTTCACTGTGTTTGCACCCTTGCTCTTATTGAGGGTGTAGTCTACACCACATGCTGTGCCAACAATAGCTAATTTATTGGTAGTTCAGTTTCACTTTGTTTGCCCCCAGGCTCTTATTGTAGGTATAGTCTACACCACATGCTATTCCAACAATAGCTAATTTATTGGTAATGCAGGTTCACTCTGTTTGCACCCTGTTTCGTATTGTAGGTGTAGTCTACACCACATGATGTGCCAACAATAGCTAATTAACTGGTAATGCAGTTTCTCTGTGTTTGCACCCTGACTCTTATTGTAGGTATAGTCTACACCACATCCTGTGCCAACAATAGCTAATTTATTGGTAATGCAGTTTCACTGTGTTTACACCCTGGTTCTTATTGTAGGTGTAGTCTACACCACATACTGTGCCAACAATAGCTATTTATTGGAATGCAGTTTCACTGTTATTGCACCCTAGCTCTTATTCTAGGTGTAGTCTACACCACATGCTGTGCTAACAATAGCTAATTTATTGGTAATGCAGTTTCACTGTGTTTACACCCTGGTTCTTATTGTAGGTGTAGTCTACACCACATGCTGTGGTAACAATAGCAAATTTATTGGTAATGCAGTTTCACTGTGTTTGAACCCTGGCTCTTATTGTAGGTGTAGTCTACACCACATGCTGTCCTAACAATAGCCAATTTATTGGTAATGCAGGTTCACTGTGTTTGCATCCTGACTCTTATTGTAAGTGTAGTGTACACCAAATGCTGTGCAAACAATAGCTAATTTATTGGTATTACAGTTCCACTGTGTTTGCCCCCTGAACCTTATTTTAGGTGTACTCTACACCACATGCTGTGCCAACAATAGCTAATTGATTGGTAGAACAGTTTCACTGTGTTTGCACCCTGGCTCTTATTGTAATTGTAGTCTACACCACATGCTGTGCCAACAATAGCTAATTTATTGGTAATGCCGGTTCACTGTTTTTGCACCCTGGCTCTTATTGTAGGTGTAGTCTACACCACATGCTGTGCTAACAATTGCTAATTTATTGGCAATGCAGATTCACTGTGTTTGCACCCAGAATCTTATTGTAGGTGTAGTCTACACCACATGCTGTGCTAACAATAGCTAATTTATTGGTAATGCAGATTCACTGTGTTTGCACCCTGGCTCTTATTGTAGGTGTAGTCTACACCACATGCTGTGCCAACAATAGCTAATTTATTGGTAATGCAGGTTCACTTTGTTTTCCCCCTGACTCTTATTGTAGGTGTAGTCTTCACCACATGCTGTGCCAACAATAGCTAATTTATTGGTAATGCAGTTTCACTGTGTTTGCATCCTGGCTCTTATTGTAGGTGTAGTCTACCCCACATGCTGTGTTATCAATAGCTAATTTATTGGTAATGCAGTTTCACTGTGTTTGCTCCCTGACTCTTATTGTAGGTGTAGTCTACACCACATGCTGTGCCAACAATAGCTAATTTTTTGGTAATTCAGTTTCACTGTGTTTGCACCCTGACACTTTTTGAAGGTGTAGTCTACACCACATGCTGTGCCAACAATAGCTAATTTATTGGTAATGCAGTTTCGCTGTGTTTGCCCTCTGGCTCTTATGGTAGGTGTAGTCTACACCACATACTGTGCTAACAATAGCTAATTTATTGGTAATGCAGTTTCACTGTGTTTGCATCCTGGCTCTTACTGTAGGTGTAGTCTACACCACATACTGTGCCAACAATAGCTAATTTATTGGTAATGCAGTTTCACTGTGTTTCCTCCCTGGCCCTTATTGTAGGTGTAGTCTACACCACATGCTGTGCCAACAATAGCTAATTTATTGGTAATGCAGGTTCACTGTGTTTTCCCCCTGACTCTTACTGTAAGTGTAGTCTGCACCACATGCTGCGCCAACAATAGCTAATTTATTGGTAATGCAGGTTCACTGTGTTTTCCCCCTGACTCTTACTGTAAGTGTAGTCTGCACCACATGCTGCGCCAACAATAGCTAATTTATTGGTAATGCAGGTTCACTGTGTTTGCACCCTGGCTCTTACTGTGGGTGTAGTCTACACCAAATGCTGTGCCAACAATAGCTAATTTATTGGTAATGCAGGTTCACTGTGTTTGCACCCTTGCTCTTACTGAGGGTGTAGTCTACACCACATGCTGTGCCATTAATAGCTAATTTATTGGTAGTTCAGTTTCACTGTGTTTGCACCCTGACTCTTATTGTAGGTGTAGTCTACACCACATCCTGTGCCAACAATAGCTAATTTATTGGTAATGCAGCTTCACTGTGTTTGCTCCCTGGCTCACTTTGTAGGTGTATTCTACACCACATGCTGTTCCAACAATAGCTAATGTATTGGTAATGCAGTTTCACTGTGTTTGCCCCTTACTCTTATTGTAGGTGTAGTCTACACCACATGCTGTGCTAACAATAGCTAATTTATTGGTAATGGAGGTTCAATGTGTTTTCCCCTGACTCTTATTGTAAGTGTAGTCTACACCACATGCTGCGCCAACAATAGCTAATTTATTGGTAATGCAGGTTCATTGTGTTTGCACCCTGGCTCTTACTGTGGGTGTAGTCTACACCAAATGCTGTGCCAACAATAGCTAATTTATTGGTAATGCAGTTTCACTGTGTTTGCACCCTGGCTCTCATTGTAGTTGTTGTCTACTCCACATGCTGTGCCAACAATAGCTAATTTATTGGTAATGCAGGTTCACTCTGTTTGCCCCCTGGCTCTTACTTTAGGTGTAGTCAACACCTCATCCTGTGCCAACAATAGCTAATTTATTGGTAATGCAGTTTCACTGTGTTTGCTCCCTGGCTTTCATTGTAGGTGTAGTCTACACCACATGCTGTGCCAACAATAGCTAATTTATTGGTGATGCAGTTTCACTGTGTTTGCCCCTGACTCTTATTGTAGGTGTAGTCTACACCACATGCTGTGCAAACAATAGCTAATTTATTGGTAATGGAGGTTCACTGTGTTTTCCCCCTGAATCTTATTGTAGGTGTAGTCTACATCACATGCTGCGCCAACAATAGCTAATTTATTGGTAATGCAGGTTCACTGTGTTTGCACCCTGGCTCTTACTGTGGGTGTAGTCTACACTAAATGCTGTGCCAACAATAGCTAATTTATTGGTAATGCAGATTCACTGTGTTTGCACCCTGGCTCTTATTGTAGTTGTAGTCTACTCCACATGCTGTGCCAAAAATAGCTAATTTATTGGTAATGCAGGTTCACTCTGTTTCCGCCCTGTCTCTTACTGTAGGTGTATCAACATCTCATGCTGTGCCAACAATAGCTAATTTATTGGTAATGCATGTTCACTCTGTCTGCACCCTGGCTCTTAATGTAGGTGTAGTCTACACCACATGCTGTGCCAACAATAGCTAATTTATTGGCAATGCAGGTTCACTGTGTTTGCACCCTGGCTCTTACTGAGGGTGTAGTCTACACCACATGCTATGCCAACAATAGCTAATTTATTGGTAGTTCAGTTTCACTCTGTTTGCCCCCTGGCTCTTATTGTAGGTATAGTCAACACCACATGCTGTTCCAACAATAGCTAATTTATTGGTAAATCAGGTTCACTGTGTTTGCACCCTGGCTCTTATTGTAGGTGTAGTCTGCACCACATGCTGTGCCAACAATAGCTAATTTATTGGTAATGCAGGTTTACTGTGTTAGCACCCTGGCTCTTATTGTAGGTGTAGTCCACACCACATGCTGTGCCAACAATAGCTAATTTTTTGGTATTACAGTTTCACTGTGTTTACACCCTGGTTCTTATTGTAGGTGTAGTCTACACCACATGCTGTGCCAAAAATAACTATTTATTGGAATGCAGTTTCACTGTTATTGCACCCTAGCTCTTATTTTAGGTGTAGTCTACACCACATGCTGTGCCAACAATACCTAATTTATTGGTAATGCAGGTTCACTGTGTTTGCACCCTGGCTCTTATTGTAGGTGTAGTCTACACCACATGCTGTGCCAACAATAACTAATTTATTGGTATTGCAGTTTCACTGTGTTTACACCCTGGTTCTTATAGTAGGTATAGTCTACACCACATGCTGTGCCAACAATAGCTATTTATTGGAATGCAGTTTCACTGTTATTGCACCCTAGATCTTATTGTAGGTGTAGTCTACACCACATGCTGCGCTAGCCGTAGCTAATTTATTGGTAATGCAGTTTCACTCTGTTTGCACCCTAGCTCTTATTGTAGGTGCAGTCTACACCACACGCTGTGCTAACTGTAGCTAATTTATTGGTACTGCAGGTTCACTTTGTTTGCCCCCCCCAGCTCTTATTATAGGTGCAGTCTACACCACATGCTGTGCCAACAATAGCTAATTTATTGGTAATACAGTTTCACTGTGTTTGCACCCTGGCTCTTACTGTTGGTTTAGTCTACACCACATGCTGTGCCATCAATAGCTAATTTATTGGTAATGCAGGTTCACTGTGTTTGCACCCTGATTCTTATTGTAGGTGTAGTCTACACCACATGCTGTGCCAACTATAGCTAATTTATTGGTAAAGCAGGTTCACTCTGTTTGCACCCTGACTCTTATTGTAGGTGTAGTCTACACCTCATGCTGTGCCAACAATAGCTAATTTATTGGTTATGCAGTTTCACTGTGTTTGCACCCTGGCTCTTACTGTAGGTGTAGTCTACACCACATGCTGTGCCAACAATATCTAATTTATTGGTAATGCAGTTTCACTGTGTTTGCCTCCTGGCTCTTATTGTAGGTGTAGTCTACACCACATGCTGTGCCAACAATATCTAATTTATTGGTAATGCAGGTTCACTGTGTTTGCACCCTGACTCTTATTGTAGGTGTAGTCTACACCACATGCTGTGCTAACAATAGCTAATTTATTGGTAATGCAGGTTCACTGTGTTTGCACCCTGACTCTTATTGTGGGTGTAGTCTACACCACATGCTGTGCCAACAATAGCTAATTTATTGGTAATGCAGGTTCACTGTGTTTGCACCCTGGCTCTTATTGTAGGTGTAGTCTACACCACATGCTGTGCCAACAATAGCTAATTTATTGGTAATGCAGGTTCACTGTGTTTGCGCCCTGGCTCCTGTTGTAGGTGTAGTCTACCCCACAAGCTGTGCTAGCCGTAGGTAATTTATTGGTAATGCAGGTTCACTGTGTTTGCATTCTGTCTCTTATTTTAGGTGTAGTCAACACCACATGCTGCGCCAACAATAGCTAATTTATTGGTAATGCAGGTTCATTGTGTTTGCACCCTGGCTCTTACTGTGGGTGTAGTCTACACCAAATGCTGTGCCAACAATAGCTAATTTATTGGTAATGCAGTTTCACTGTGTTTGCACCCTGGCTCTCATTGTAGTTGTTGTCTACTCCACATGCTGTGCCAACAATAGCTAATTTATTGGTAATGCAGGTTCACTCTGTTTGCCCCCTGGCTCTTACTTTAGGTGTAGTCAACACCTCATCCTGTGCCAACAATAGCTAATTTATTGGTAATGCAGTTTCACTGTGTTTGCTCCCTGGCTTTCATTGTAGGTGTAGTCTACACCACATGCTGTGCCAACAATAGCTAATTTATTGGTGATGCAGTTTCACTGTGTTTGCCCCTGACTCTTATTGTAGGTGTAGTCTACACCACATGCTGTGCAAACAATAGCTAATTTATTGGTAATGGAGGTTCACTGTGTTTTCCCCCTGAGTCTTATTGTAGGTGTAGTCTACATCACATGCTGCGCCAACAATAGCTAATTTATTGGTAATGCAGGTTCACTGTGTTTGCACCCTGGCTCTTACTGTGGGTGTAGTCTACACTAAATGCTGTGCCAACAATAGCTAATTTATTGGTAATGCAGTTTCACTGTGTTTGCACCCTGGCTCTTATTGTAGTTGTAGTCTACTCCACATGCTGTGCCAAAAATAGCTAATTTATTGGTAATGCAGGTTCACTCTGTTTCCGCCCTGTCTCTTACTGTAGGTGTATCAACATCTCATGCTGTGCCAACAATAGCTAATTTATTGGTAATGCATGTTCACTCTGTCTGCACCCTGGCTCTTAATGTAGGTGTAGTCTACACCACATGCTGTGCCAACAATAGCTAATTTATTGGCAATGCAGGTTCACTGTGTTTGCACCCTGGCTCTTACTGAGGGTGTAGTCTACACCACATGCTATGCCAACAATAGCTAATTTATTGGTAGTTCAGTTTCACTCTGTTTGCCCCCTGGCTCTTATTGTAGGTATAGTCAACACCACATGCTGTTCCAACAATAGCTAATTTATTGGTAAATCAGGTTCACTGTGTTTGCACCCTGGCTCTTATTGTAGGTGTAGTCTGCACCACATGCTGTGCCAACAATAGCTAATTTATTGGTAATGCAGGTTTACTGTGTTAGCACCCTGGCTCTTATTGTAGGTGTAGTCCACACCACATGCTGTGCCAACAATAGCTAATTTTTTGGTATTACAGTTTCACTGTGTTTACACCCTGGTTCTTATTGTAGGTGTAGTCTACACCACATGCTGTGCCAAAAATAACTATTTATTGGAATGCAGTTTCACTGTTATTGCACCCTAGCTCTTATTTTAGGTGTAGTCTACACCACATGCTGTGCCAACAATACCTAATTTATTGGTAATGCAGGTTCACTGTGTTTGCACCCTGGCTCTTATTGTAGGTGTAGTCTACACCACATGCTGTGCCAACAATAACTAATTTATTGGTATTGCAGTTTCACTGTGTTTACACCCTGGTACTTATAGTAGGTATAGTCTACACCACATGCTGTGCCAACAATAGCTATTTATTGGAATGCAGTTTCACTGTTATTGCACCCTAGATCTTATTGTAGGTGTAGTCTACACCACATGCTGCGCTAGCCGTAGCTAATTTATTGGTAATGCAGTTTCACTCTGTTTGCACCCTAGCTCTTATTGTAGGTGCAGTCTACACCACACGCTGTGCTAACTGTAGCTAATTTATTGGTACTGCAGGTTCACTTTGTTTGCCCCCCCCAGCTCTTATTATAGGTGCAGTCTACACCACATGCTGTGCCAACAATAGCTAATTTATTGGTAATACAGTTTCACTGTGTTTGCACCCTGGCTCTTACTGTTGGTTTAGTCTACACCACATGCTGTGCCATCAATAGCTAATTTATTGGTAATGCAGGTTCACTGTGTTTGCACCCTGATTCTTATTGTAGGTGTAGTCTACACCACATGCTGTGCCAACTATAGCTAATTTATTGGTAAAGCAGGTTCACTCTGTTTGCACCCTGACTCTTATTGTAGGTGTAGTCTACACCTCATGCTGTGCCAACAATAGCTAATTTATTGGTTATGCAGTTTCACTGTGTTTGCACCCTGGCTCTTACTGTAGGTGTAGTCTACACCACATGCTGTGCCAACAATATCTAATTTATTGGTAATGCAGTTTCACTGTGTTTGCCTCCTGGCTCTTATTGTAGGTGTAGTCTACACCACATGCTGTGCCAACAATATCTAATTTATTGGTAATGCAGGTTCACTGTGTTTGCACCCTGACTCTTATTGTAGGTGTAGTCTACACCACATGCTGTGCTAACAATAGCTAATTTATTGGTAATGCAGGTTCACTGTGTTTGCACCCTGACTCTTATTGTGGGTGTAGTCTACACCACATGCTGTGCCAACAATAGCTAATTTATTGGTAATGCAGGTTCACTGTGTTTGCACCCTGGCTCTTATTGTAGGTGTAGTCTACACCACATGCTGTGCCAACAATAGCTAATTTATTGGTAATGCAGGTTCACTGTGTTTGCGCCCTGGCTCCTGTTGTAGGTGTAGTCTACCCCACAAGCTGTGCTAGCCGTAGGTAATTTATTGGTAATGCAGGTTCACTGTGTTTGCATTCTGTCTCTTATTTTAGGTGTAGTCAACACCACATGCTGTGCCAACAATTGCTAATTTATTGGTAATGCAGGTTCACTGTGTTTGCCCCCTGGCTCTTATTGTAGGTGTAGTCTGCACCACATTCTGTCCTAACAATAGCCAATTTATTGGTAATGCAGGTTCACTGTGTTTGCACCCTGACTCTTATTGTGGGTGTAGTCTACACCACATGCTGTGCCAACAATAGCTAATTTATTGGTAATGCAGGTTCACTGTGTTTGCACCCTGGCTCTTATTGTAGGTGTAGTCTACGCCACATGCTGTGCTATCAGTAGCTAAATTATTGGTAATGCTGGTTCACTGTGTTTGCGCCCTGGCTCCTATTGTAGGTGTAGTCTACACCACAAGCTGTGCTAACAATAGCTAATTTCTTGGTAATGCTGGTTCACTGTGTTTGCACCCTGACTCTTATTGTAGGTGTAGTCTACACCACATGCTGTGCCAACAATAGCTAATTTATTGGTAATGCAGGTTCACTGTGTCTGCCCCCTGGCTCTTATTGTAGGTGTAGTCTGCACCACATTCTGTCCTAACAATAGCCAATTTATTGGTAATGCAGGTTCACTGTGTTTGCACCCTGACTCTTATTGTAGGTGTAGTCTACACCACATGCTGTGCTAACAATTGCTAATTTATTGGTATTACAGTTTCACTGTGTTTGCCCCCTGAACCTTATTTTAGGTGTAGTCTACACCACATGCTGTGCTAACAATAGCTAATTTATTGGTAATGCAGTTTCACTGTGTTTGCCCCCTGGCTCTTATTGTATGTGTAGTCTACACCACATGCTGTGCTAACAATAGCTAATTTATTGGTATTACAGTTTCACTGTGTTTGCCCCCTGAACCTTATTGTAGGTGTAGTCTACACCACATGCTGTGCTAACAATAGCTAATTTATTGGTAATGCAGTTTCACTGTGTTTGCACCCTGACTCTTATTGTAGGTGTAGTCTACACCACATGCTGTGCTAACAATAGCTAATTTATTGGTAATGCAGTTTCACTGTGTTTGCCCCCTGGCTCTTATTATAGGTGTAGTCTACACCACATTCTGTGCTAACAATAGCTAATTTATTGGTATTACAGTTTCACTGTGTTTTCCCCCTGAACCTTATTGTAGGTGTAGTCTACACCACATGCTGTGCTAACAATAGCTAATTTATTGGTAATGCAGGTTCCCTGTGTTTGCACCCTGGCTCTTATTGTAGTTGTAGTCTACACCACATGCTGTGCCAACAATAGCTAATTTATTGGTAATGCAGGTTCCCTGTGTTTGAACCCTGACTCCTGTTGTAGGTATAGTCTACAGCTCATGCTGTACCAACAATAGCTAATTTATTGGTAAAGCAGTTTAACTGTGATCGCCCCCTGCTTCTTATTCTAGGTGTAGTCTACACCACATGCTGTGCTAACAATAGCTAATTTACTGGTAGAGCAGTTTCACTGTGTTTGCACCCTGGCTCTTATTGTAGTTGTAGTCTACACCACATGCTGTGCCAACAATAGCTAATTTATTGGTAATGCAGTTTAACTGTGATTGCTCCCTGGCTCTTATTGTAGGTGTAGTCTACACCACATGCTGTGCTAACAACAGCTAATTTACTGGTAGAGCAGTTTCACTGTTTTTGCACCCTGGCTCTTTTTGTAGTTGTAGTCTACACCACATGCTGTGCCAACAATAGCTAATTTATTGGTAATGCAGGTTCCCTGTGTTTGCCCCCTGGCTCTTGTTGTAGGTGTAGTCTACACCACATCCTGTGCCAACAATAGCTAATTTATTGGTAATGCAGGTTCACTGTGTTTTCCCCCTGACTCTTACTGTAAGTGTAGTCTGCACCACATGCTGCGCCAACAATAGCTAATTTATTGGTAATGCAGGTTCACTGTGTTTGCACCCTGGCTCTTACTGTGGGTGTAGTCTACACCAAATGCTGTGCCAACAATAGCTAATTTATTGGTAATGCAGGTTCACTGTGTTTGCACCCTTGCTCTTACTGAGGGTGTAGTCTACACCACATGCTGTGCCATTAATAGCTAATTTATTGGTAGTTCAGTTTCACTGTGTTTGCACCCTGGCTCTTATTGTAGGTGTAGTCTACACCACATCCTGTGCCAACAATAGCTAATTTATTGGTAATGCAGCTTCACTGTGTTTGCTCCCTGGCTCTCTTTGTAGGTGTATTCTACACCACATGCTGTTCCAACAATAGCTAATTTATTGGTAATGCAGTTTCACTGTGTTTGCCCCTTACTCTTATTGTAGGTGTAGTCTACACCACATGCTGTGCTAACAATAGCTAATTTATTGGTAATGGAGGTTCAATGTGTTTTCCCCTGACTCTTATTGTAAGTGTAGTCTACACCACATGCTGCGCCAACAATAGCTAATTTATTGGTAATGCAGGTTCATTGTGTTTGCACCCTGGCTCTTACTGTGGGTGTAGTCTACACCAAATGCTGTGCCAACAATAGCTAATTTATTGGTAATGCAGTTTCACTGTGTTTGCACCCTGGCTCTCATTGTAGTTGTTGTCTACTCCACATGCTGTGCCAACAATAGCTAATTTATTGGTAATGCAGGTTCACTCTGTTTGCCCCCTGGCTCTTACTTTAGGTGTAGTCAACACCTCATCCTGTGCCAACAATAGCTAATTTATTGGTAATGCAGTTTCACTGTGTTTGCTCCCTGGCTTTCATTGTAGGTGTAGTCTACACCACATGCTGTGCCAACAATAGCTAATTTATTGGTAATGCAGTTTCACTGTGTTTGCCCCTGACTCTTATTGTAGGTGTAGTCTACACCACATGCTGTGCAAACAATAGCTAATTTATTGGTAATGGAGGTTCACTGTGTTTTCCCCCTGAATCTTATTGTAGGTGTAGTCTACATCACATGCTGCGCCAACAATAGCTAATTTATTGGTAATGCAGGTTCACTGTGTTTGCACCCTGGCTCTTACTGTGGGTGTAGTCTACACCAAATGCTGTGCCAACAATAGCTAATTTATTGGTAATACAGTTTCACTGTGTTTGCACCCTGGCTCTTATTGTAGTTGTAGTCTACTCCACATGCTGTGCCAACAATAGCTAATTTATTGGTAATGCAGGTTCACTCTGTTTCCCCCCAGTCTCTTACTGTAGGTGTATCAACACCTCATGCTGTGCCAACAATAGCTAATTTATTGGTAATGCATGTTCACTGTGTCTGCACCCTGGCTCTTAATGTAGGTGTAGTCTACACCACATGCTGTGCCAACAATAGCCAATTTATTGGCAATGCAGGTTCACTGTGTTTGCACCCTGGCTCTTACTGAGGGTGTAGTCTACACCACATGCTATGCCAACAATAGCTAATTTATTGGTAGTTCAGTTTCACTCTGTTTGCCCCCTGGCTCTTATTGTAGGTATAGTCAACACCACATGCTGTTCCAACAATAGCTAATTTATTGGTAAATCAGGTTCAGTGTGTTTGCACCCTGGCTCTTATTGTAGGTGTAGTCTGCACCACATGCTGTGCCAACAATAGCTAATTTATTGGTAATGCAGGTTTACTGTGTTAGCACCCTGGCTCGTATTGTAGGTGTAGTCCACACCACATGCTGTGCCAACAATAGCTAATTTTTTGGTATTACAGTTTCACTGTGTTTACACCCTGGTTCTTATTGTAGGTGTAGTCTACACCACATGCTGTGCCTAAAATAGCTATTTATTGGAATGCAGTTTCACTGTTATTGCACCCTAGCTCTTATTTTAGGTGTAGTCTACACCACATGCTGTGCCAACAATAGCTAATTTATTGGTAATGCAGGTTCACTTTGTTTGCACCCTGGCTCTTATTGTAGGTGTAGTCTACACCACATGCTGTGCCAACAATAACTAATTTATTGGTAATGCAGTTTCACTGTGTTTACACCCTGGTTCTTATAGTAGGTGTAGTCTACACCACATGCTGTGCCAACAATAGCTATTTATTGGAATGCAGTTTCACTGTTATTGCACCCTAGCTCTTATTGTAGGTGTAGTCTACACCACATGCTGCGCTAGCCGTAGCTAATTTATTGGTAATGCAGTTTCACTCTGTTTGCACCCTAGCTCTTATTGTAGGTGTAGTCTACACCACACGCTGTGCTAACAGTAGCTAATTTATTGGTACTGCAGGTTCACTTTGTTTGCCCCCCCAGCTCTTATTGTAGGTGTAGTCTACACCACATGCTGTGCCAACAATAGCTAATTTATTGGTAATACAGTTTCACTGTGTTTGCACCCTGGCTCTTACTGTTGGTTTTGTCTACACCACATGCTGTGCCATCAATAGCTAATTTATTGGTAATGCAGGTTCACTGTGTTTGCACCCTGATTCTTATTGTAGGTGTAGTCTACACCACATGCTGTGCCAACTATAGCTAATTTATTGGTAATGCAGGTTCACTCTGTTTGCACTCTGACTCTTATTGTAGGTGTAGTCTACACCTCATGCTGTGCCAACAATAGCTAATTTATTGGTAATGCAGTTTCACTGTGTTTGCACCCTGGCTCTTACTGTAGGTGTAGTCTACACCACATGCTGTGCCAACAATAGCTAATTTATTGGTAATGCAGTTTCACTGTGTTTGCCTCCTGGCTCTTATTGTAGGTGTAGTCTACACCACATGCTGTGCCAACAATAGCTAATTTATTGGTAATGCAGGTTCACTGTGTTTGCACCCTGACTCTTATTGTAGGTGTAGTCTACACCACATGCTGTGCTAACAATAGCTAATTTATTGGTAATGCAGGTTCACTGTGTTTGCACCCTGACTCTTATTGTGGGTGTAGTCTAAACCACATGCTGTGCCAACAATAGCTAATTTATTGGTAATGCAGGTTCACAGTGTTTGCACCCTGGCTCTTATTGTAGGTGTAGTCTACACCACATGCTGTGCCAACAATAGCTAATTTATTGGTAATGCAGGTTCACTGTGTTTGCGCCCTGGCTCCTATTGTAGGTGTAGTCTACCCCACAAGCTGTGCTAGCCGTAGGTAATTTATTGGTAATGAAGGTTCACTGTGTTTGCATTCTGTCTCTTATTCTAGGTGTAGTCAACACCACATGCTGTGCCAACAATTGCTAATTTATTGGTAATGCAGGTTCACTGTGTTTGCCCCCTGGCTCTTATTGTAGGTGTAGTCTGCACCACATTCTGTCCTAACAATAGCCAATTTATTGGTAATGCAGGTTCACTGTGTTTGCACCCTGACTCTTATTGTGGGTGTAGTCTACACCACATGCTGTGCCAACAATAGCTAATTTATTGGTAATGCAGGTTCACTGTGTTTGCACCCTGGCTCTTATTGTAGGTGTAGTCTACGCCACATGCTGTGCTATTAGTAGCTAAATTATTGGTAATGCTGGTTCACTGTGTTTGCGCCCTGGCTCCTATTGTAGGTGTAGTCTACACCACAAGCTGTGCTAACAATAGCTAATTTATTGGTAATGCTGGTTCACTGTGTTTGCACCCTGACTCTTATTGTAGGTGTAGTCTACACCACATGCTGTGCCAACAATAGCTAATTTATTGGTAATGCAGGTTCACTGTGTCTGCCCCCTGGCTCTAATTGTAGGTGTAGTCTGCACCACATTCTGTCCTAACAATAGCCAATTTATTGGTAATGCAGTTTCGCTCTGTTTGCACCCTGGCTCTTATGGTAGGTGTAGTCTACACCACATGCTGTGCCAACAATAGCTAATTTATTGGTAATGCAGTTTCACTGTGTTTGCACCCTGGCTCTTATGGTAGGTGTAGTCTACACCACAAGCTGTGCTAACAATAGCTAATTTATTGGTAATGCAGTTTCACTGTGTTTGCATCCTGGCTCTTACTGTAGGTGTAGTCTTCACCACATGCTGTGCCAACAATAGCTAATTTATTGGTAATGCAGTTTCACTGTGTTTGTTCCCTGGCCCTTATTGTAGGTGTAGTCTACACCACATGCTGTGCCAACAATAGCTAATTTATTGGTAATGCAGTTTCACTCTGTTTGCACCCTGACTCTTATTGTAGGTGTAGTCTACACCACATCCTGTGCCAACAATAGCTAATTTATTGGTAATGCAGGTTCACTGTGTTTTCCCCCTGATTCTTATTGTAGGTGTAGTCTACACCACATGCTGCGCCAAAAATAGCTAATTTATTGGTAATGCAGGTTCACTCTGTTTGCACCCTGGCTCTTACAGTGGGTGTAGTCTACACCAAATGCTGTGCCAACAATAGCTAATTTGTTGGTAATGCAGTTTCACTGTGTTTGCACCCTGTCTCTTATTGTAGCTGTAGTCTACACCACATGCTGTGCCAACAATAGCTAATTTATTGGTAATGCAGGTTCACTGTGTTTTCCCCCTGGCTCCTACTGTAGGTGTAGTCTACACCTCATACTGTGCCAACAATAGCTAATTTATTGGTAATATAGGTTCTCTGTGTTTGCACCCTGGCTCTTAATGTAGGTGTAGTCTACACCACATGCTGTGCCAACAATAGCTAATTTATTGGTAATGCAGGTTCACTGTGTTTGCACCCTTGCTCTTATTGAGGGTGTAGTCTACACCACATGCTGTGCCAACAATAGCTAATTTATTGGTAGTTCAGTTTCACTTTGTTTGCCCCCAGGCTCTTATTGTAGGTATAGTCTACACCACATGCTATTCCAACAATAGCTAATTTATTGGTAATGCAGGTTCACTGTGTTTGCACCCTGGCTCGTATTGTAGGTGTAGTCTACACCACATGATGTGCCAACAATAGCTAATTAACTGGTAATGCAGTTTCTCTGTGTTTGCACCCTGACTCTTATTGTAGGTATAGTCTACACCACATCCTGTGCCAACAATAGCTAATTTATTGGTAATGCAGTTTCACTGTGTTTACACCCTGGTTCTTATTGTAGGTGTAGTCTACACCACATACTGTGCCAACAATAGCTATTTATTGGAATGCAGTTTCACTGTTATTGCACCCTAGCTCTTATTCTAGGTGTAGTCTACACCACATGCTGTGCTAACAATAGCTAATTTATTGGTAATGCAGTTTCACTGTGTTTACACCCTGGTTCTTATTGTAGGTGTAGTCTACACCACATGCTGTGGTAACAATAGCTAATTTATTGGTAATGCAGTTTCACTGTGTTTGAACCCTGGCTCTTATTGTAGGTGTAGTCTACACCACATGCTGTCCTAACAATAGCCAATTTATTGGTAATGCAGGTTCACTGTGTTTGCATCCTGACTCTTATTGTAAGTGTAGTGTACACCAAATGCTGTGCAAACAATAGCTAATTTATTGGTATTACAGTTCCACTGTGTTTGCCCCCTGAACCTTATTTTAGGTGTAGTCTACACCACATGCTGTGCTAACAATAGCTAATTTATTGGTTGAGCAGTTTCACTGTGTTTGCACCCAGGCTCTTATTGTAGTTGCAGTCTACACCACATGCTGTGCCAACAATAGCTAATTGATTGGTAGAACAGTTTCACTGTGTTTGCACCCTGGCTCTTATTGTAATTGTAGTCTACAACACATGCTGTGCCAACAATAGCTAATTTATTGGTAATGCAGTTTAACTGTGATTAACCTCTGGCTCTTATTGTAGGTGTACTCTACACCACATGCTGTGCTAACAATAGGTAACGTATTGGTAGAGCAGTTTCACTGTGTTTGCACCCAGGCTCTTATTGTAGTTGTAGTCTACACCACATGTTGGGCCAACAATAGCTAATTTATTGGTAATGCAGGTTCCCTGTGTTTGCCCCCTGGCTCTTATTGTAGGTGTAGTCCACACCACATGCTGTGCTAACAAAAGCTAATTTATTGGTAATGCAGTTTCACTCTGTTTGCACCCTTGCTCTTATTGTAGGTGTAGACTACACCACATGCTGTTCCAACAATAGCTAATTTATTGGTAATGCAGGTTCACTGTGTTTGCACCCTGGCTCTTATTTTAGGTGTAGTCTACACCACATGCTGTGCCAACAATAGCTAATTTATTGGTAATGCAGTTTCACTGTGTTTGCACACTGATTCTTATTGTAGGTGTAGTCTACCCCACATGCTGTGTCAACAATAGCTAATTTTTTGTTAATACAGTTTCACTGTGTTTGCACCCTGGTTCTTATTGTAGGTGTTGTCTACACCACATGCTTTGCCAACAATAGCTAATTTATTGGTAATGCAGGTTCACTGTGTTTGCACCCTGGCTCTTATTGTAGGTGTTGTCTACACCACATGCTTTGCCAACAATAGCTAATTTATTGGTAATGCAGGTTCACTGTGTTTGCACCCTGGCTCTTATTGTAGGTGTAGTCTACACCACATGCTGTGCTAACAATAGCTAATTTATTGGTAATGCAGGTTAACTGTGTTTGCACCCTGACTCTTATTGTAGGTGTAGTCTACACCACATGCTGTGCCAACAGTAGCTAATTTATTGGTGATGCAGGTTCACTGTGTTTGCACCCTGGTTCTTATTGTAGGTGTAGTCTACACCACATGCTGTGCCAACAATAGCTAATTTATTGGTAATGCAGGTTCACTGTGTTTGCACCCTGGCTCTTATTGTAGGTGTAGTCTACACCACATGCTGTGCCAACAATAGCTAATTTATTGGTAATGCAGGTTCACTGTGTTTGCACCCTGACTCTTATTGTAGGAGTAGTCTACACCACATGCTGTGCTAACGGTAGCTAATTTATTGGTAATGCAGGTTCACAGTGTTTGCACCCTGACTCTTATTGTTGGTGTAGTCTACACCACATGCTGTGCTAACAATAGCTATTTATTGGAATGCAGTTTCACTGTTATTGCACCCTAGGTCTTATTGTATGTGTAGCCTAAACCACATGCTGTTCCAACAATAGCTAATTGATTGGTAATGCAGGTTCACTGTGTTTGCACCCCGACTCTAATTGTAGGTGTAGTCTACACCACATGATGTGCCAACAATAGCTAATTTATTGGTAATGCAGTTTCACTGTGTTTGCACCCTGACTCTTACTGTAGGTGTAGTCTACACCACATGCTGTGCTAACAATAGCTAATTTATTGGTAATGCCGGTTCACTGTGTTTGCACCCTGGTTCTTATTGTAGGTGTAGTCTACACCACATGCTGTGCTAACAATAGCTAATTTATTGGTAATGCAGTTTCACTGTGTTTGCTCCCTGGCCTTTATTGTAGGTGTAGTCTACACCACATGCTGTGCCAACAATAGCTATTTATTGGTAATGCAGTTTCACTGTGTTTGCACCCTGGCTCTTATTGTAGGTGTAGTCTACACCACATCTTGTTCTAACAGTAGCTAATTTTTTGGTAATGCAGGTTCACTGTGTTTGCCCCCTGATTCTTATTGTAGGTGTAGTCTACACCACATGCTGTGCCAACAGTAGCTAATTTATTGGTAATGCACTTTCACTGTTTTTGCACCCTGGCTCTTATTGTAGGTGTAGTCTACACCACATGCTGTGCTAACAATTGCTAATTTATTGGCAATGCAGATTCACTGTGTTTGCACCCAGAATCTTATTGTAGGTGTAGTCTACACCACATGCTGTGCTAACAATAGCTAATTTATTGGTAATGCTGATTCACTGTGTTTGCACCCTGGCTCTTATTGTAGGTGTAGTCTACACCACATGCTGTGCCAACAATAGCTAATTTATTGGTAATGCAGGTTCACTGTGTTTTCCCCCTGACTCTTATTGTAGGTGTAGTCTTCACCACATGCTGTGCCAACAATAGCTAATTTATTGGTAATGCAGTTTCACTGTGTTTGCATCCTGGCTCTTATTGTAGGTGTAGTCTACCCCACATGCTGTGTTATCAATAGCTAATTTATTGGTAATGCAGTTTCACTGTGTTTGCACCCTGACTCTTATTGTAGGTGTAGTCTACACCACATGCTGTGCCAACAATAGCTAATTTTTTGGTAATTCAGTTTCACTGTGTTTGCACCCTGACACTTTTTGAAGGTGTAGTCTACACCACATGCTGAGCCAACAATAGCTAATTTATTGGTAATGCAGTTTCGCTGTGTTTGCCCTCTGGCTCTTATGGTAGGTGTAGTCTACACCACATACTGTGCTAACAATAGCTAATTTATTGGTAATGCAGTTTCACTGTGTTTGCATCCTGGCTCCTACTGTAGGTGTAGTCTACACCACATACTGTGCCAACAATAGCTAATTTATTGGTAATGCAGTTTCACTGTGTTTCCTCCCTGGCCCTTATTGTAGGTGTAGTCTACACCACATGCTGTGCCAACAATAGCTAATTTATTGGTAATGCAGGTTCACTGTGTTTTCCCCCTGACTCTTACTGTAAGTGTAGTCTGCACCACATGCTGCGCCAACAATAGCTAATTTATTGGTAATGCAGGTTCACTGTGTTTTCCCCCTGACTCTTACAGTAAGTGTAGTCTGCACCACATGCTGCGCCAACAATAGCTAATTTATTGGTAATGCAGGTTCACTGTGTTTGCACCCTGGCTCTTACTGTGGGTGTAGTCTACACCAAATGCTGTGCCAACAATAGCTAATTTATTGGTAATGCAGGTTCACTGTGTTTGCACCCTTGCTCTTACTGAGGGTGTAGTCTACACCACATGCTGTGCCATTAATAGCTAATTTATTCGTAGTTCAGTTTCACTGTGTTTGCACCCTGACTCTTATTGTAGGTGTAGTCTACACCACATCCTGTGCCAACAATAGCTAATTTATTGGTAATGCAGCTTCACTGTGTTTGCTCCCTGGCTCTCTTTGTAGGTGTATTCTACACCACATGCTGTTCCAACAATAGCTAATTTATTGGTAATGCAGTTTCACTGTGTTTGCCCCTTACTCTTATTGTAGGTGTAGTCTACACCACATGCTGTGCTAACAATAGCTAATTTATTGGTAATGGAGGTTCAATGTGTTTTCCCCTGACTCTTATTGTAAGTGTAGTCTACACCACATGCTGCGCCAACAATAGCTAATTTATTGGTAATGCAGGTTCATTGTGTTTGCACCCTGGCTCTTACTGTGGGTGTAGTCTACACCAAATGCTGTGCCAACAATAGCTAATTTATTGGTAATGCAGTTTCACTGTGTTTGCACCCTGGCTCTCATTGTAGTTGTTGTCTACTCCACATGCTGTGCCAACAATAGCTAATTTATTGGTAATGCAGGTTCACTCTGTTTGCCCCCTGGCTCTTACTTTAGGTGTAGTCAACACCTCATCCTGTGCCAACAATAGCTAATTTATTGGTAATGCAGTTTCACTGTGTTTGCTCCCTGGCTTTCATTGTAGGTGTAGTCTACACCACATGCTGTGCCAACAATAGCTAATTTATTGGTAATGCAGTTTCACTGTGTTTTCCCCTGACTCTTATTGTAGGTGTAGTCTACACCACATGCTGTGCAAACAATAGCTAATTTATTGGTAATGGAGGTTCACTGTGTTTTCCCCCTGAATCTTATTGTAGGTGTAGTCTACATCACATGCTGCGCCAACGATAGCTAATTTATTGGTAATGCAGGTTCACTGTGTTTGCACCCTGGCCCTTACTGTGGGTGTAGTCTACACTAAATGCTGTGCCAACAATAGCTAATTTATTGGTAATGCAGTTTCACTGTGTTTGCACCCTGGCTCTTATTGTAGTTGTAGTCTACTCCACATGCTGTGCCAAAAATAGCTAATTTATTGGTAATGCAGGTTCACTCTGTTTCCCCCCTGTCTCTTACTGTAGGTGTATCAACATCTCATGCTGTGCCAACAATAGCTAATTTATTGGTAATGCATGTTCACTCTGTCTGCACCCTGGCTCTTAATGTAGGTGTAGTCTACACCACATGCTGTGCCAACAATAGCTAATTTATTGGCAATGCAGGTTCACTGTGTTTGCACCCTGGCTCTTACTGAGGGTGTAGTCTACACCACATGCTATGCCAACAATAGCTAATTTATTGGTAGTTCAGTTTCACTCTGTTTGCCCCCTGGCTCTTATTGTAGGTATAGTCAACACCACATGCTGTTCCAACAATAGCTAATTTATTGGTAAATCAGGTTCACTGTGTTTGCACCCTGGCTCTTATTGTAGGTGTAGTCTGCACCACATGCTGTGCCAACAATAGCTAATTTATTGGTAATGCAGGTTTACTGTGTTAGCACCCTGGCTCTTATTGTAGGTGTAGTCCACACCACATGCTGTGCCAACAATAGCTAATTTTTTGTTATTACAGTTTCACTGTGTTTACACCCTGGTTCTTATTGTAGGTGTAGTCTACACCACATGCTGTGCCAAAAATAACTATTTATTGGAATGCAGTTTCACTGTTATTGCACCCTAGCTCTTATTTTAGGTGTAGTCTACACCACATGCTGTGCCAACAATAGCTAATTTATTGGTAATGCAGGTTCACTGTGTTTGCACCCTGGCTCTTATTGTAGGTGTAGTCTACACCACATGCTGTGCCAACAATAACTAATTTATTGGTAATGCAGTTTCACTGTGTTTACACCCTGGTTCTTATAGTAGGTATAGTCTACACCACATGCTGTGCCAACAATAGCTATTTATTGGAATGCAGTTTCACTGTTATTGCACCCTAGATCTTATTGTAGATGTAGTCTACACCACATGCTGCGCTAGCCGTAGCTAATTTATTGGTAATGCAGTTTCACTCTGTTTGCACCCTAGCTCTTATTGTAGGTGTAGTCTACACCACACGCTGTGCTAACTGTAGCTAATTTATTGGTACTACAGGTTCACTTTGTTTGCCCCCCCCCCCCAGCTCTTATTATAGGTGCAGTCTACACCACATGCTGTGCCAACAATAGGTAATTTATTGGTAATACAGTTTCACTGTGTTTGCACCCTGGCTCTTACTGTTGGTTTAGTCTACACCACATGCTGTGCCATCAATAGCTAATTTATTGGTAATGCAGGTTCACTGTGTTTGCACCCTGATTCTTATTGTAGGTGTAGTCTACACCACATGCTGTGCCAACTATAGCTAATTTATTGGTAATGCAGGTTCACTCTGTTTGCACCCTGACTCTTATTGTAGGTGTAGTCTACACCTCATGCTGTGCCAACAATAGCTAATTTATTGGTTATGCAGTTTCACTGTGTTTGCACCCTGGCTCTTACTGTAGGTGTAGTCTACACCACATGCTGTGCCAACAATAGCTAATTTATTGGTAATGCAGTTTCACTGTGTTTGCCTCCTGGCTCTTATTGTAGGTGTAGTCTACACCACATGCTGTGCCAACAATATCTAATTTATTGGTAATGCAGGTTCACTGTGTTTGCACCCTGACTCTTATTGTAGGTGTAGTCTACACCACATGCTGTGCTAACAATAGCTAATTTATTGGTAATGCAGGTTCACTGTGTTTGCACCCTGACTCTTATTGTGGGTGTAGTCTACACCACATGCTGTGCCAACAATAGCTAATTTATTGGTAATGCAGGTTCACTGTGTTTGCACCCTGGCTCTTATTGTAGGTGTAGTCTACACCACATGCTGTGCCAACAATAGCTAATTTATTGGTAATGCAGGTTCACTGTGTTTGCGCCCTGGCTCCTGTTGTAGGTGTAGTCTACCCCACAAGCTGTGCTAGCCGTAGGTAATTTATTGGTAATGCAGGTTCACTGTGTTTGCATTCTGTCTCTTATTTTAGGTGTAGTCAACACCACATGCTGTGCCAACAATTGCTAATTTATTGGTAATGCAGGTTCACTGTGTTTGCCCCCTGGCTCTTATTGTAGGTGTAGTCTGCACCACATTCTGTCCTAACAATAGCCAATTTATTGGTAATGCAGGTTCACTGTGTTTGCACCCTGACTCTTATTGTGGGTGTAGTCTACACCACATGCTGTGCCAACAATAGCTAATTTATTGGTAATGCAGGTTCACTGTGTTTGCACCCTGGCTCTTATTGTAGGTGTAGTCTACGCCACTTGCTGTGCTATCAGTAGCTAAATTATTGGTAATGCTGGTTCACTGTGTTTGCGCCCTGGCTCCTATTGTAGGTGTAGTCTACACCACAAGCTGTGCTAACAATAGCTAATTTATTGGTAATGCTGGTTCACTGTGTTTGCACCCTGACTCTTATTGTAGGTGTAGTCTACACCACATGCTGTGCCAACAATAGCTAATTTATTGGTAATGCAGGTTCACTGTGTCTGCCCCCTGGCTCTTATTGTAGGTGTAGTCTGCACCACATTCTGTCCTAACAATAGCCAATTTATTGGTAATGCAGGTTCACTGTGTTTGCACCCTGACTCTTATTGTAGGTGTAGTCTACACCACATGCTGTGCTAACAATTGCTAATTTATTGGTATTACAGTTTCACTGTGTTTGCCCCCTGAACCTTATTTTAGGTGTAGTCTACACCACATGCTGTGCTAACAATAGCTAATTTATTGGTAATGCAGTTTCACTGTATTTGCCCCCTGGCTCTTATTGTATGTGTAGTCTACACCACATGCTGTGCTAACAATAGCTAATTTATTGGTATTACAGTTTCACTGTGTTTGCCCCCTGAACCTTATTGTAGGTGTAGTCTACACCACATGCTGTGCTAACAATAGCTAATTTATTGGTAATGCAGTTTCACTGTGTTTGCACCCTGACTCTTATTGTAGGTGTAGTCTACACCACATGCTGTGCTAACAATAGCTAATTTATTGGTAATGCAGTTTCACTGTGTTTGCCCCCTGGCTCTTATTATAGGTGTAGTCTACACCACATTCTGTGCTAACAATAGCTAATTTATTGGTATTACAGTTTCACTGTGTTTTCCCCCTGAACCTTATTGTAGGTGTAGTCTACACCACATGCTGTGCTAACAATAGCTAATTTATTGGTAATGCAGGTTCCCTGTGTTTGCACCCTGGCTCTTATTGTAGTTGTAGTCTACACCACATGCTGTGCCAACAATAGCTAATTTATTGGTAATGCAGGTTCCCTGTGTTTGAACCCTGACTCCTGTTGTAGGTATAGTCTACAGCTCATGCTGTACCAACAATAGCTAATTTATTGGTAATGCAGTTTAACTGTGGTCGCCCCCTGCTTCTTATTCTAGGTGTAGTCTACACCACATGCTGTGCTAACAATAGCTAATTTACTGGTAGAGCAGTTTCACTGTGTTTGCACCCTGGCTCTTATTGTAGTTGTAGTCTACACCACATGCTGTGCCAACAATAGCTAATTTATTGGTAATGCAGTTTAACTGTGATTGCTCCCTGGCTCTTATTGTAGGTGTAGTCTACACCACATGCTGTGCTAACAACAGCTAATTTACTGGTAGAGCAGTTTCACTGTTTTTGCACCCTGGCTCTTTTTGTAGTTGTAGTCTACACCACATGCTGTGCCAACAATAGCTAATTTATTGGTAATGCAGGTTCCCTGTGTTTGCCCCCTGGCTCTTGTTGTAGGTATAGTCTACAGCACATGCTGTTCCAACAATAGCTAATTTATTGGTAATGCAGGTTCACTGTGTTTGCACCCCGGCTCTAATTGTAGGTGTAGTCTACACCACATGCTGTGCCAACAATAGTTAATTTATTGGTAATGCAGTTTCACTGTGTCTGCACCCTGACTCTTATTGTAGGTGTAGTCTACACCATATGCTGTGCCAACAATAGCTAATTTATTGGTAATGCAGGTTCCCTATGTCTGCACCCTGGCTCTTATTGCAGGTATAGTCTACAGCACATGCCTTTCCAACAATAGCTAATTGCTTGGTAATGCAGGTTCACTTTGTTTGCACCCCGGCTCTAATAGTAGGTGTAGTCTACACCACATGCTGTGCCAACAATAGCTAATTTATTGGTGATGCAGTTTCACTGTGTTTGCCTTCTGGCTCTTATTGTAGGTGTAGTCTACACCACATGCTGTGTCAACAATAGCTAATTTTTTGTTAATGCAGTTTTACTGTGTTTGCACCCTGGTTCTTATTGTAGGTGTATTCTACACCACATGCTGTGCTAACAATAGCTAATTTATTGGTAATGCAGGTTAACTGTGTTTGCACCCTGACTCTTATTGTAGGTATAGTCTCCACCACATGCTGTGCCAACAATAGCTAATTTGTTGGTAATGCTGTTTCACTGTGTTTGCACCCTGGTTCTTATTGTAGGTGTAGTCTACACCACATGCTGTGCTAACAAAAGCTAATTTATTGGTAATGCCGGTTCACTGTGTTTGCACCCTGGTTCTTATTGTAGGTGTAGTCTACACCACATGCTGTGCTAACAATAGCTAATTTATTGGTAATGCAGTTTCACTGTGTTTGCTCCTTGGCCCTTATTGTAGGTGTAGTCTACACCACATGCTGTGCCAACAATAGCTATTTATTGGTAATGCAGTTTCACTGTGTTTGCACCCTGGCTCTTATTGTAGGTGTACTCTACACCACATGCTGTGCTAACAGTAGCTAATATTTTGGTAATGCAGGTTCACTTTGTTTGCCCCTTGACTCTTATTGTAGGTGTAGTCTACACCACATGCTGTGCCAACAGTAGCTAATTTATTGGTAATGCACTTTCACTGTTTTTGCACCCTGGCTCTTATTGTAGGTGTAGTCTACACCACTTGCTGTGCTACCAATAGCTAATTTATTGGTCATGCTGGTTCACTGTGTTTGAACCCTGAATCCTATTGTAGGTGTAGTCTACACCACATGCTGTGCCATCAATAGCTAATTTATTGGTAATGCGGGTTCACTGTGTTTGCCTCCTGGCTCTTATTGTAGTTGTAGTCTACACCACATGCTGTGCTAACAATTGCTAATTTATTGGCAATGCAGATTCACTGTGTTTGCACCCAGACTCTTATTGTAGGTGTAGTCTACACCATATGCTGTGCTAACAATAGCTAATTTATTGGTAATGCAGTTTCACTCTGTTTGCACCCTGGCTCTTATTGTAGGTGTAGTCTACACCACATGCTGTGCCAACAATAGCTAATTTATTGGTAATTCAGGTTCACTGTGTTTTCCCCCAGACTCTTATTGTAGGTGTAGTCTACACCACATGCTGTGCCAACAATATCTAATTTATTGGTAATGCAGTTTCACTGTGTTTGCATCCTGGCTCTTATTGTAGGTGTAGTCTACCCCACATGCTGTGTTAACAATAGCTAATTTATTGGTAATGCAGTTCCACTGTGTTTGCACCCTGACACTTATTGTAGGTGTAGTCTACACCACATGCTCTGCCAACAATAGCTAATTTTTTGGTAATGCAGTTTCACTGTGTTTGCACCCTGACACTTATTGAAGGTGTAGTCTACACCACATGCTGTGCCAACAATAGCTAATTTATTGGTAATGCAGTTTCGCTCTGTTTGCACCCTGGCTCTTATGGTAGGTGTAGTCTACACCACATGCTGTGCCAACAATAGCTAATTTATTGGTAATGCAGTTTCACTGTGTTTGCACCCTGGTTCTTATGGTAGGTGCAGTCAACACCACAAGCTGTGCTAACAATAGCTAATTTATTGGTAATGCAGTTTCACTGTGTTTGCATCCTGGCTCTTACTGTAGGTGTAGTCTACACCACATGCTGTGCCAACAATAGCTAATTTATTGGTAATGCAGGTTCACTGTGTTTGCACCCTGGCTCTTATTGTAGGTGTAGTCTACGCCATATGCTGTGCTATCAGTAGCTAAATTATTGGTAATGCTAGTTCACTGTGTTTGCGCCCTGGCTCCTATTGTAAGTGTAGTCTACACCACAAGCTGTGCTAACAATAGCTAATTTATTGGTAATGCAGTTTCTCTGTGTTTGCACCCTGGTTCTTATGGTAGGTGCAGTCTACACCACAAGCTGTGCTAACAATAGCTAATTTATTGGTAATGCAGTTTCACTGTGTTTGCATCCTGGCTCTTACTGTAGGTGTAGTCTACACCACATGCTGTGCCAACAATAGCTAATTTATTGGTAATGCAGTTTCACTGTGTTTGCACCCTGGTTCTTATGGTAGGTGTAGTCTACACCACAAGCTGTGCTAACAATAGCTAATTTATTGGTAATGCAGGTTCACTGTGTTTGCACCCTGACTCTTATTGTGGGTGTAGTCTACACCACATGCTGTGCCAACAATAGCTAATTTATTAGTAATGCAGGTTCACTGTGTTTGCACCCTGGCTCTTATTGTAGGTGTAGTCTACGCCACATGCTGTGCTATCAGTAGCTAAATTATTGGTAATGCTGGTTCACTGTGTTTGCGCCCTGGCTCCTATTGTAGGTGTAGTCTACACCACAAGCTGTGCTAACAATAGCTAATTTATTGGTAATGCTGGTTCACTGTGTTTTCACCCTGACTCTTATTGTAGGTGTAGTCTACACCACATGCTGTGCCAACAATAGCTAATTTATTGGTAATGCAGGTTCACTGTGTATGCCCCCTGGCTCTTATTGTAGGTGTAGTCTGCACCACATTCTGTCCTAACAATAGCCAATTTATTGGTAATGCAGGTTCACTGTGTTTGCACCCTGACTCTTATTGTAGGTGTAGTCTACACCACATGCTGTGCTAACAATTGCTAATTTTTTGGTATTACAGTTTCACTGTGTTTGCCCCCTGAACCTTATTTTAGGTGTAGTCTACACCACACGCTGTGCTAACAATAGCTAATTTATTGGTAATGCAGTTTCACTGTGTTTGCCCCCTGGCTCTTATTGTATGTGTAGTCTACACCACATGCTGTGCTAACAATAGCTAATTTATTGGTATTACAGTTTCACTGTGTTTGCCCCCTGAACCTTATTGTAGGTGTAGTCTACACCACATGCTGTGCTAACAATAGCTAATTTATTGGTAATGCAGTTTCACTGTGTTTGCACCCTGACTCTTATTGTAGGTGTAGTCTACACCACATGCTGTGCTAACCATAGCTAATTTATTGGTAATGCAGTTTCACTGTGTTTGCCCCCTGGCTCTTATTATAGGTGTAGTCTACACCACATGCTGTGCTAACAATAGCTAATTTATTGGTATTACAGTTTCACTGTGTTTGCCCCCTGAACCTTATTGTAGGTGTAGTCTACACCACATGCTGTGCTAACAATAGCTAATTTATTGGTAATGCATGTTCCCTGTGTTTGCACCCTGGCTCTTATTGTAGTTGTAGTCTACACCACATGCTGTGCCAACAATAGCTAATTTATTGGTAATGCAGGTTCCCTGTGTTTCAACCCTGACTCCTGTTGTAGGTATAGTCTACAGCTCATGATGTACCAACAATAGCTAATTTATTGGTAATGCAGTTTAACTGTGATCGCCCCCTGCTTCTTATTCTAGGTGTAGTCTACACCACATGCTGTGCTAACAATAGCTAATTTACTGGTAGAGCAGTTTCACTGTGTTTGCACCCTTGCTCTTATTGTAGTTGTAGTCTACACCACATGCTGTGCCAACAATAGCTAATTTATTGGTAATGCAGTTTAACTGTGATTGCTCCCTGGCTCTTATTGTAGGAGTAGTCTACACCACATGCTGTGCTAACAACAGCTAATTTACTGGTAGAGCAGTTTCACTGTTTTTGCACCCTGGCTCTTTTTGTAGTTGTAGTCTACACCACATGCTGTGCCAACAATAGCTAATTTATTGGTAATGCAGGTTCCCTGTGTTTGCCCCTTGGCTCTTATTGTAGGTATAGTCTACAGCACATGCTGTTCCAACAATAGCTAATTTATTGGGAATGCAGGTTCACTGTTTTTGCACCCTGGCTCTTTTTGTAGTTGTAGTCTACACCACATGCTGTGCCAACAATAGCTAATTTATTGGTAATGCAGGTTCACTGTGTTTGCACCCTGGCTCTTATTGTAGGTGTAGTCTACACCACATGCTGTGCCAACAATAGCTAATTTATTGGTAATGCAGGTTCACTGTGTTTGCGCCCTGGCTCCTGTTGTAGGTGTAGTCTACCCCACAAGCTGTGCTAGCCGTAGGTAATTTATTGGTAATGCAGGTTCACTGTGTTTGCATTCTGTCTCTTATTTTAGGTGTAGTCAACACCACATGCTGTGCCAACAATTGCTAATTTATTGGTAATGCAGGTTCACTGTGTTTGCCCCTTGGCTCTTATTGTAGGTGTAGTCTGCACCACATTCTGTCCTAACAATAGCCAATTTATTGGTAATGCAGGTTCACTGTGTTTGCACCCTGACTCTTATTGTGGGTGTAGTCTACACCACATGCTGTGCCAACAATAGCTAATTTATTGGTAATGCAGGTTCACTGTGTTTGCACCCTGGCTCTTATTGTAGGTGTAGTCTACGCCACTTGCTGTGCTATCAGTAGCTAAATTATTGGTAATGCTGGTTCACTGTGTTTGCGCCCTGGCTCCTATTGTAGGTGTAGTCTACACCACAAGCTGTGCTAACAATAGCTAATTTATTGGTAATGCTGGTTCACTGTGTTTGCACCCTGACTCTTATTGTAGGTGTAGTCTACACCACATGCTGTGCCAACAATAGCTAATTTATTGGTAATGCAGGTTCACTGTGTCTGCCCCCTGGCTCTTATTGTAGGTGTAGTCTGCACCACATTCTGTCCTAACAATAGCCAATTTATTGGTAATGCAGGTTCACTGTGTTTGCACCCTGACTCTTATTGTAGGTGTAGTCTACACCACATGCTGTGCTAACAATTGCTAATTTATTGGTATTACAGTTTCACTGTGTTTGCCCCCTGAACCTTATTTTAGGTGTAGTCTACACCACATGCTGTGCTAACAATAGCTAATTTATTGGTAATGCAGTTTCACTGTATTTGCCCCCTGGCTCTTATTGTATGTGTAGTCTACACCACATGCTGTGCTAACAATAGCTAATTTATTGGTATTACAGTTTCACTGTGTTTGCCCCCTGAACCTTATTGTAGGTGTAGTCTACACCACATGCTGTGCTAACAATAGCTAATTTATTGGTAATGCAGTTTCACTGTGTTTGCACCCTGACTCTTATTGTAGGTGTAGTCTACACCACATGCTGTGCTAACAATAGCTAATTTATTGGTAATGCAGTTTCACTGTGTTTGCCCCCTGGCTCTTATTATAGGTGTAGTCTACACCACATTCTGTGCTAACAATAGCTAATTTATTGGTATTACAGTTTCACTGTGTTTTCCCCCTGAACCTTATTGTAGGTGTAGTCTACACCACATGCTGTGCTAACAATAGCTAATTTATTGGTAATGCAGGTTCCCTGTGTTTGCACCCTGGCTCTTATTGTAGTTGTAGTCTACACCACATGCTGTGCCAACAATAGCTAATTTATTGGTAATGCAGGTTCCCTGTGTTTGAACCCTGACTCCTGTTGTAGGTATAGTCTACAGCTCATGCTGTACCAACAATAGCTAATTTATTGGTAATGCAGTTTAACTGTGGTCGCCCCCTGCTTCTTATTCTAGGTGTAGTCTACACCACATGCTGTGCTAACAATAGCTAATTTACTGGTAGAGCAGTTTCACTGTGTTTGCACCCTGGCTCTTATTGTAGTTGTAGTCTACACCACATGCTGTGCCAACAATAGCTAATTTATTGGTAATGCAGTTTAACTGTGATTGCTCCCTGGCTCTTATTGTAGGTGTAGTCTACACCACATGCTGTGCTAACAACAGCTAATTTACTGGTAGAGCAGTTTCACTGTTTTTGCACCCTGGCTCTTTTTGTAGTTGTAGTCTACACCACATGCTGTGCCAACAATAGCTAATTTATTGGTAATGCAGGTTCCCTGTGTTTGCCCCCTGGCTCTTGTTGTAGGTATAGTCTACAGCACATGCTGTTCCAACAATAGCTAATTTATTGGTAATGCAGGTTCACTGTGTTTGCACCCCGGCTCTAATTGTAGGTGTAGTCTACACCACATGCTGTGCCAACAATAGTTAATTTATTGGTAATGCAGTTTCACTGTGTCTGCACCCTGACTCTTATTGTAGGTGTAGTCTACACCATATGCTGTGCCAACAATAGCTAATTTATTGGTAATGCAGGTTCCCTATGTCTGCACCCTGGCTCTTATTGCAGGTATAGTCTACAGCACATGCCTTTCCAACAATAGCTAATTGCTTGGTAATGCAGGTTCACTTTGTTTGCACCCCGGCTCTAATAGTAGGTGTAGTCTACACCACATGCTGTGCCAACAATAGCTAATTTATTGGTGATGCAGTTTCACTGTGTTTGCCTTCTGGCTCTTATTGTAGGTGTAGTCTACACCACATGCTGTGTCAACAATAGCTAATTTTTTGTTAATGCAGTTTTACTGTGTTTGCACCCTGGTTCTTATTGTAGGTGTATTCTACACCACATGCTGTGCTAACAATAGCTAATTTATTGGTAATGCAGGTTAACTGTGTTTGCACCCTGACTCTTATTGTAGGTATAGTCTCCACCACATGCTGTGCCAACAATAGCTAATTTGTTGGTAATGCTGTTTCACTGTGTTTGCACCCTGGTTCTTATTGTAGGTGTAGTCTACACCACATGCTGTGCTAACAAAAGCTAATTTATTGGTAATGCCGGTTCACTGTGTTTGCACCCTGGTTCTTATTGTAGGTGTAGTCTACACCACATGCTGTGCTAACAATAGCTAATTTATTGGTAATGCAGTTTCACTGTGTTTGCTCCTTGGCCCTTATTGTAGGTGTAGTCTACACCACATGCTGTGCCAACAATAGCTATTTATTGGTAATGCAGTTTCACTGTGTTTGCACCCTGGCTCTTATTGTAGGTGTACTCTACACCACATGCTGTGCTAACAGTAGCTAATATTTTGGTAATGCAGGTTCACTTTGTTTGCCCCTTGACTCTTATTGTAGGTGTAGTCTACACCACATGCTGTGCCAACAGTAGCTAATTTATTGGTAATGCACTTTCACTGTTTTTGCACCCTGGCTCTTATTGTAGGTGTAGTCTACACCACTTGCTGTGCTACCAATAGCTAATTTATTGGTCATGCTGGTTCACTGTGTTTGAACCCTGAATCCTATTGTAGGTGTAGTCTACACCACATGCTGTGCCATCAATAGCTAATTTATTGGTAATGCGGGTTCACTGTGTTTGCCTCCTGGCTCTTATTGTAGTTGTAGTCTACACCACATGCTGTGCTAACAATTGCTAATTTATTGGCAATGCAGATTCACTGTGTTTGCACCCAGACTCTTATTGTAGGTGTAGTCTACACCATATGCTGTGCTAACAATAGCTAATTTATTGGTAATGCAGTTTCACTCTGTTTGCACCCTGGCTCTTATTGTAGGTGTAGTCTACACCACATGCTGTGCCAACAATAGCTAATTTATTGGTAATTCAGGTTCACTGTGTTTTCCCCCAGACTCTTATTGTAGGTGTAGTCTACACCACATGCTGTGCCAACAATATCTAATTTATTGGTAATGCAGTTTCACTGTGTTTGCATCCTGGCTCTTATTGTAGGTGTAGTCTACCCCACATGCTGTGTTAACAATAGCTAATTTATTGGTAATGCAGTTCCACTGTGTTTGCACCCTGACACTTATTGTAGGTGTAGTCTACACCACATGCTCTGCCAACAATAGCTAATTTTTTGGTAATGCAGTTTCACTGTGTTTGCACCCTGACACTTATTGAAGGTGTAGTCTACACCACATGCTGTGCCAACAATAGCTAATTTATTGGTAATGCAGTTTCGCTCTGTTTGCACCCTGGCTCTTATGGTAGGTGTAGTCTACACCACATGCTGTGCCAACAATAGCTAATTTATTGGTAATGCAGTTTCACTGTGTTTGCACCCTGGTTCTTATGGTAGGTGCAGTCAACACCACAAGCTGTGCTAACAATAGCTAATTTATTGGTAATGCAGTTTCACTGTGTTTGCATCCTGGCTCTTACTGTAGGTGTAGTCTACACCACATGCTGTGCCAACAATAGCTAATTTATTGGTAATGCAGGTTCACTGTGTTTGCACCCTGGCTCTTATTGTAGGTGTAGTCTACGCCATATGCTGTGCTATCAGTAGCTAAATTATTGGTAATGCTAGTTCACTGTGTTTGCGCCCTGGCTCCTATTGTAAGTGTAGTCTACACCACAAGCTGTGCTAACAATAGCTAATTTATTGGTAATGCAGTTTCTCTGTGTTTGCACCCTGGTTCTTATGGTAGGTGCAGTCTACACCACAAGCTGTGCTAACAATAGCTAATTTATTGGTAATGCAGTTTCACTGTGTTTGCATCCTGGCTCTTACTGTAGGTGTAGTCTACACCACATGCTGTGCCAACAATAGCTAATTTATTGGTAATGCAGTTTCACTGTGTTTGCACCCTGGTTCTTATGGTAGGTGTAGTCTACACCACAAGCTGTGCTAACAATAGCTAATTTATTGGTAATGCAGGTTCACTGTGTTTGCACCCTGACTCTTATTGTGGGTGTAGTCTACACCACATGCTGTGCCAACAATAGCTAATTTATTAGTAATGCAGGTTCACTGTGTTTGCACCCTGGCTCTTATTGTAGGTGTAGTCTACGCCACATGCTGTGCTATCAGTAGCTAAATTATTGGTAATGCTGGTTCACTGTGTTTGCGCCCTGGCTCCTATTGTAGGTGTAGTCTACACCACAAGCTGTGCTAACAATAGCTAATTTATTGGTAATGCTGGTTCACTGTGTTTTCACCCTGACTCTTATTGTAGGTGTAGTCTACACCACATGCTGTGCCAACAATAGCTAATTTATTGGTAATGCAGGTTCACTGTGTATGCCCCCTGGCTCTTATTGTAGGTGTAGTCTGCACCACATTCTGTCCTAACAATAGCCAATTTATTGGTAATGCAGGTTCACTGTGTTTGCACCCTGACTCTTATTGTAGGTGTAGTCTACACCACATGCTGTGCTAACAATTGCTAATTTTTTGGTATTACAGTTTCACTGTGTTTGCCCCCTGAACCTTATTTTAGGTGTAGTCTACACCACACGCTGTGCTAACAATAGCTAATTTATTGGTAATGCAGTTTCACTGTGTTTGCCCCCTGGCTCTTATTGTATGTGTAGTCTACACCACATGCTGTGCTAACAATAGCTAATTTATTGGTATTACAGTTTCACTGTGTTTGCCCCCTGAACCTTATTGTAGGTGTAGTCTACACCACATGCTGTGCTAACAATAGCTAATTTATTGGTAATGCAGTTTCACTGTGTTTGCACCCTGACTCTTATTGTAGGTGTAGTCTACACCACATGCTGTGCTAACCATAGCTAATTTATTGGTAATGCAGTTTCACTGTGTTTGCCCCCTGGCTCTTATTATAGGTGTAGTCTACACCACATGCTGTGCTAACAATAGCTAATTTATTGGTATTACAGTTTCACTGTGTTTGCCCCCTGAACCTTATTGTAGGTGTAGTCTACACCACATGCTGTGCTAACAATAGCTAATTTATTGGTAATGCATGTTCCCTGTGTTTGCACCCTGGCTCTTATTGTAGTTGTAGTCTACACCACATGCTGTGCCAACAATAGCTAATTTATTGGTAATGCAGGTTCCCTGTGTTTCAACCCTGACTCCTGTTGTAGGTATAGTCTACAGCTCATGATGTACCAACAATAGCTAATTTATTGGTAATGCAGTTTAACTGTGATCGCCCCCTGCTTCTTATTCTAGGTGTAGTCTACACCACATGCTGTGCTAACAATAGCTAATTTACTGGTAGAGCAGTTTCACTGTGTTTGCACCCTTGCTCTTATTGTAGTTGTAGTCTACACCACATGCTGTGCCAACAATAGCTAATTTATTGGTAATGCAGTTTAACTGTGATTGCTCCCTGGCTCTTATTGTAGGAGTAGTCTACACCACATGCTGTGCTAACAACAGCTAATTTACTGGTAGAGCAGTTTCACTGTTTTTGCACCCTGGCTCTTTTTGTAGTTGTAGTCTACACCACATGCTGTGCCAACAATAGCTAATTTATTGGTAATGCAGGTTCCCTGTGTTTGCCCCTTGGCTCTTATTGTAGGTATAGTCTACAGCACATGCTGTTCCAACAATAGCTAATTTATTGGGAATGCAGGTTCGCTGTGTTTGCACCCCGGCTCTAATTGTAGGTGTAGTCTACACCACATGCTGTGCCATCAATAGTTAATTTATTGGTAATGCAGTTTCACTGTGTCTGCACCCTGACTCTTATTGTAGGTGTAGTCTACACCACATGCTGTGCCAACAATAGCTAATTTATTGGTAATGCAGGTTTCCTATGTCTGCCCCCTGGCTCTTATTGTAGGTATAGTCTACAGCACATGCCTTTCCAACAATAGCTAATTGCTTGGTAATGCAGGTTCACTGTGTTTGCACCCCGGATCTAATTGTAGGTGTAGTCTACACCACATGCTGTGCCAACAATAGCTAATTTATTGGTGATGCAGTTTCACTGTGTTTGCCTTCTGGCTCTTATTGTAGGTGTAGTCTACACCACATGCTGTGTCAACAATAGCTAATTTTTTGTTAATGCAGTTTCACTGTGTTTGCACCCTGGTTCTTATTGCAGGTCTATTCTACACCACATGCTGTGATAACAATAGCTAATTTATTGGTAATGCAGGTTAACTGTGTTTGCACCCTGACTCTTATTGTAGGTATAGTCTCCACCACATGCTGTGCCAACAATAGCTAATATGTTGGTAATGCTGTTTCACTGTGTTTGCACCCTGGTTCTTATTGTAGGTGTAGTCTACACCACATGCTGTGCTAACAAAAGCTAATTTATTGGTAATGCCGGTTCACTGTGTTTGCACCCTGGTTCTTATTGTAGGTGTAGTCTACACCACATGCTGTGCTAACAATAGCTAATTTATTATTAATGCAGTTTCACTGTGTTTGCTCCCTGGCCCTTATTGTAGGTGTAGTCTACACCACATGCTGTGCCAACAATAGCTATTTATTGGTAATGCAGTTTCACTGTGTTTGCACCCTGGTTCTTATTGTAGGTGTACTCTACACCACATGCTGTGCTAACAGTAGCTAATTTTTTGGTAATGCAGGTTCACTTTGTTTGCCCCTTGACTCTTATTGTAGGTGTAGTCTACACCACATGCTGTGCCAACAGTAGCTAATTTATTGGTAATGCACTTTCACTGTTTTTGCACCCTGGCTCTTATTGTAGGTGTAGTCTACACCACTTGCTGTGCTACCAATAGCTAATTTATTGGTCATGCTGGTTCACTGTGTTTGAACCCTGACTCCTATTGTAGGTGTAGTCTACACCACATGCTGTGCCAACAATAGCTAATTTATTGGTAATGCGGGTTCACTGTGTTTGCCTCCTGGCTCTTATTGTAGTTGTAGTCTACACCACATGCTGTGCTAACAATTGCTAATTTATTGGCAATGCAGATTCACTGTGTTTGCACCCTGACACTTATTGTAGGTGTAGTCTACACCACATGCTGTGCCAACAATAGCTAATTTTTTGGTAATGCAGTTTCACTGTGTTTGCACCCTGACACTTATTGGAGGTGTAGTCTACACCACATGCTGTGCCAACAATAGCTAATTGATTGGTAATGCAGTTTCGCTCTGTTTGCACCCTGGCTCTTATGGTAGGTGTAGTCTACACCACATGCTGTGCCAACAATAGCTAATTTATTGGTAATGCAGTTTCACTGTGTTTGCACCCTGGTTCTTATAGTAGGTGTAGTCTACACCACATGCTGTGCTAACAATAGCTAATTTATTGGTAATGCAGTTTCACTCTGTTTGCACCCTGGCTCTTATTGTAGGTGTAGTCTACACCACATGCTGTGCCAACAATAGCTAATTTATTGGTAATTCAGGTTCACTGTGTTTTCCCCCAGACTCTTATTGTAGGTGTAGTCTACACCACATGCTGTGCCAACAATATCTAATTTATTGGCAATGCAGTTTCACTGTGTTTGCATCCTGGCTCTTATTGTAGGTGTAGTCTACCCCACATGCTGTGTTAACAATAGCTAATTTTTTGGTAATGCAGTTTCACTGTGTTTGCACCCTGACACTTATTGGAGGTGTAGTCTACACCACATGCTGTGCCAACAATAGCTAATTGATTGGTAATGCAGTTTCGCTCTGTTTGCACCCTGGCTCTTATGGTAGGTGTAGTCTACACCACATGCTGTGCCAACAATAGCTAATTTATTGGTAATGCAGTTTCACTGTGTTTGCACCCTGGTTCTTATGGTAGGTTTAGTCTACACCACAAGCTGTGCTAACAATAGCTAATTTATTGGTAATGCAGTTTCACTGTGTTTGCATCCTGGCTCTTACTGTAGGTGTAGTCTACACCACATGCTGTGCCAACAATAGCTAATTTATTGGTAATGCAGTTTCACTGTGTTTGCTCCCTGGCCCTTATTGTAGGTGTAGTCTACACCACATGCTGTGCCAACAATAGCTAATTTATTGGTAATGCAGTTTCACTCTGTTTGCACCCTGACTCTTATTGTAGGTGTAGTCTACACCACATCCTGTGCCAACAATAGCTAATTTATTGGTAATGCAGGTTCACTGTGTTTTCCCCCTGACTCTTATTGTAGGTGTAGTCTGCACCACATGCTGCGCCAACAATAGCTAATTTATTGGTAATGCAGGTTCACTGTGTTTGCACCCTGGCTCTTACAGTGGGTGTAGTCTACACCAAATGCTGTGCCAACAATAGCTAATTTGTTGGTAATGCAGTTTCACTGTGTTTGCACCCTGTCTCTTATTGTAGTTGTAGTCTACACCACATGCTGTGCCAACAATAGCTAATTTATTGGTTATGCAGGTTCACTGTGTTTTCCCCCTGGCTCCTACTGTAGGTGTAGTCTACACCTCATACTGTGCCAACAATAGCTAATTTATTGGTAATATAGGTTCTCTGTGTTTGCACCCTGGTTCTTAATGTAGGTGTAGTCTACACCACATGCTGTGCCAACAATAGCTAATTTATTGGTAATGCAGGTTCACTGTGTTTGCACCTTTGCTCTTATTGATGGTGTAGTCTACACCACATGCTGTGCCAACAATAGCTAATTTATTGGTAGTTCAGTTTCACTTTGTTTGCCCCCAGGCTCTTATTGTAGGTATAGCCTACACCACATGCTATTCCAACAATAGCTAATTTATTGGTAATTCAGGTTCACTGTGTTTGCACCCTGGCTCGTATTGTAGGTGTAGTCTACACCACATACTGTGCCAACAATAGCTATTTATTGGAATGCAGTTTCACTGTTATTTCACCCTAGCTCTTATTGTAGGTGTAGTCTACACCACATGCTGTGCTAACAATAGCTAATTTATTGGTAATGCAGTTTCACTGTGTTTACACCCTGGTTCTTATTGTAGGTGTAGTCTACACCACATGCTGTGGTAACAATAGCTAATTTATTGGTAATGCAGTTTCACTGTGTTTGAACCCTGGCTCTTATTGTAGGTGTAGTCTACACCACATGCTGTCCTAACAATAGCTAATTTATTGGTAATGCAGGTTCACTGTGTTTGCATCCTGACTCTTATTGTAAGTGTAGTGTACACCACATGCTGTGCAAACAATAGCTAATTTATTGGTATTACAGTTTCACTGTGTTTGCCCCCTGAACCTTATTTAAGGTGTAGTCTACACCACATGCTGTGCTAACAATAGCTAATTTATTGGTAGAGCAGTTTCACTGTGTTTGCACTCAGGCTCTTATTGTAGTTGCAGTCTACACCACATGCTGTGCCAACAATTGCTAATTTATTGGTAATGCATGTTCACTGTGTTTGCACCCTTGCTTTTACTGAGGGTGTAGTCTACACCACATCCTGTGCCAACAATAAATAATTTATTGGTAGTTCAGTTTCACTCTGTTTGCCCCCTGACTCTTATTGTAGGTGTAGCCTACACCACATGCTGTGCCAACAATAGCTAATTTATTGGTACTGCAGGTTCACTTTGTTTGCCCCCCCCCCCCAGCTCTTATTGTAGGTGTAGTCTACACCACATGCTGTGCCAACAATAGCTAATTTATTGGTAATGCAGTTTCACTGTGTTTGCACCCTGGCTCTTACTGTAGGTGTAGTCTACACCACATGCTGTGCCAACAATAGCTAATTTATTGGTAATGCAGGTTCACTCTGTTTGCACCCTGACTCTTATTGTAGGTGTAGTCTACACCACATGCTGTGCCAACAATAGCTAATTTATTGGTAATGCAGGTTCACTGTGTTTGCACCCTGACTCTTATTGTAGGTGTAGTCTACACCACATGATGTGCCAACAATATCTAATTTATTGGTAATGCAGTTTCACTGTGTTAGCACCCTGGCTCTTACTGTAGGTGTAGTCTACACCACATGCTGTGCCAACAATATCTAATTTATTGGTAATGCAGTTTCACTGTGTTTGCCCCCTGGCTCTTATTGTAGGTGTAGTCTACACCACACGCTGTGCCAACAATAGCTAATTTATTGGTAATGGAGGTTCACTGTGTTTGCACCCTGACTCTTATTGTAGGTGTAGTCTACACCACACGCTGTGCTAACTATAGCTAATGTATTGGTAATGCAGGTTCACTGTGTTTGCACCCTGATTCTTATTGTAGGTGTAGTCTACACCACATGCTGTGCCAACAATAGCTAATTTATTGGTAGTGCAGGTTCACTGTGTTTGCACCCTGGCTCTTATTGTAGCTGTAGTCTACACCACATGCTGTGCCAACAATAGCTAATTTATTATTAATGCAGGTTCACTGTGTTTGCTCCCTGACTCTTATTGTAGGTGTAGTCCACACCACATGCTGTTCTAACAGTAGCTAATTTATTGGTAATGCAGGTTCACTGTGTTTGCACCCTGACTCTTATTGTAGGTGTAGTCTACACCACATGCTGTGCCAACAATAGCTATTTATTTGAATGCATTTTCACTGTTATTGCACCCTAGCTCTTATTGTTGGTGTAGTCTACACCACATGCTGCGCTAGCCGTAGCTAATTTATTGGTAATGCAGGTTCACTGTGTTTGCCTTCTGGCTTTTATTGTAGGTGTAGTCAACACCACATGCTGTGCCAACAATTGCTAATTTATTGGTAATGCAGGTTCACTGTGTTTGCACCCTGGCTCTTATTGTAGGTGTAGTCTACACCACATGCTGTGCCAACAATAGCTAATTTATTGGTAATGCAGGTTCACTGTGTTTGCACCCTGGCTCCTATTGTAGGTGTAGTCTACACCACAAGCTGTGCTAACAATAGCTAATTTATTGGTAATGGTGGTTCACTGTGTTAGCACCCAGACTCTTATTGTAGGTGCAGTCTACACCACATGCTGTGCTAACAATTGCTAATTTATTGGTATTACAGTTTCACTGTGTTTGCCCCCTGAACCTTATTTTAGGTGTAGTCTACACCACATGCTGTGCTAACAATAGCTAATTTATTGGTTATGCAGTTTCACTGTGTTTGCCCCCTGGCTCTTATTGTAGGTGTAGTCTACACCACATGCTGTGCTAACAATAGCTAATTTATTGGTATTACAGTTTCACTGTGTTTGCCCCCTGAACCTTATTGTAGGTGTAGTCTACACCACATGCTGTGCTAACAATAGCTAATTTATTGGTAATGCAGTTTCACTGTGTTTGCACCCTGACTCTTATTGTAGGTGTAGTCTACACCACATGCTGTGCTAATAATAGCTAATTTATTGGTAATGCAGTTTCACTGTGTTTGCCCCATGGCTCTTATTATAGGTGTAGTCTACACCACATGCTGTGCTAACAATAGCTAATTTATTGGTATTACAGTTTCACTGTGTTTGCCCTCTGAACCCTATTGTAGGTGTAGTCTACACCACACGCTGTGCTAACAATAGCTAATTTATTGGTAATGCAGGTTCCCTGTGTTTGCACCCTGGCTCTTATTGTAGTTGTAGTCTACACCACATGCTGTGCCAACAATAGCTAATGTATTGGTAATGCAGGTTCACTGTGTTTGCACCCTGACTCTTATTGTAGGTGTAGGCAACACCACATGCTGTGCTAACAATAGCTAATTTATTGGTAATTCAGGTTCACTGTGTTTGCACCCTGACTCTTATTGTGGGTGTAGTCTACACCACATGCTGTGCCAACAATAGCTAATTTATTGGTAATGCAGTTTAACTGTGATTGCCCCCTGGCTCTTATTGTAGGTGTAGTCTACACCACATGCTGTGCTAACAATAGCTAATTTACTGGTAGAGCAGTTTCACTGTGTTTGCACCCTGGCTCTTATTGTAGTTGTAGTCTACACCACATGCTGTGCCACCAATAGCTAATTTATTGGTAATGCAGTTTAACTGTGATTGCCCCCTGGCTCTTATTGTAAGTGTAGTCTACACCACATGCTGTGCTAACAATAACTAATTTACTGGTAGAGCAGTTTCACTCTGTTTGCACCCTGGCTCTTATTGTAGTTGCAGTCTACACCACATGCTGTGCCAACAATAGCTAATTTATTGGTAATGCAGGTTCCCTGTGTTTGCCCCCTGGCTCTTATTGTAGGTATAGTCTACAGCACGTGCTGTTCCAACAAAAGCTAATTTATTGGTAATGCAGGTTCACTGTGTTTGCACCCTGACTCTTATTGTAGGTGTAGTCTACACCACATGCTGTTCCAACAATAGCTAATGTATTGGGAATGCAGGTTCACCGTGTTTGCACCCCGGCTCTAATTGTAGGTGTAGTCTACACCACATTCTGTGCCAACAATAGCTAATTTATTGGTAATGCAGGTTCACTGTGTTTGCACCCTGACTCTTATTGTAGGTGTAGTCTACACCACATGCTGTGCTAACAATAGCTAATTTATTGGTAATGCAGGTTCACTGTGTTTGCACCCTGACTCTTATTGTAGGTGTAGTCTACACCACATGCTGTGCCAACAATAGCTAATTTATTGGTAATGCAGGTTCACTGTGTTTGCACCCTGGCTCTTATTGTAGGTGTAGTCTACACCACATGCTGTGCCAACAATAGCTAATTTATTGGTAATGCAGGTTCACTGTGTTTGCACCCTGACTCTTATTGTAGGTGTAGTCTACACCACATGCTGTGCTAACAATAGCTAATTTATTGGTAATGCAGTTTCACTGTGTTTGCACCCTGACTCTTATTGTAGGTGTAGTCCACACCACATGCTGTGCCAACAATAGTTAATTTATTGGTAATGCAGGTTCACTGTGTTTGCACCCTGACTCTTATTGTAGGTGTAGTCTACACCACATGCTGTGCCAACAATAGCTAATTTATTGGTAATGCAGTTTCACTGAGTTTGCACCCTGGCTCTTACTGTAGGTGTTGTCTACACCACATGCTGTGCCAACAATAGCTAATTTATTGGTAATGCAGTTTCACTGTGTTTGCCCCCTGGCTCTTATTGTAGGTGTAGTCTACACCACATGCTGTGCCAACAATAGCTAATTTATTGGTAATGCAGGTTCACTGTGTTTGCACCCTGACTCTTATTGTAGGTGTAGTCTACACCATATGCTGTGCTAACAATAGCTAATTTATTGGTAATGCAGGTTCACTGTGTTTGCACCCTGACTCTTATTGTAGGTGTAGTCTACACCACATGCTGTGCCAACAATAGCTAATTTATTGGTAATGCAGGTTCACTGTGTTTGCACCCTGGCTCTTATTGTAGGTGTAGTTTACACCACATGCTGTGCCAACAATAGCTAATTTATTGGTAATGCAGGTTCACTGTGTTTGCACCCTGACTATTATTGTAGGTGTAGTCTACACCACATGCTATGCTAACAGTAGCTAATTTATTGGTAATGCAGGTTCACTGTGTTTGCACCCTGACTCTTATGGTAGGTATAGTCTACACCCCATGCTGTGCCAACAATAGCTATTTATTGGAATGCAGTTTCACTGTTATTGCACCCTTGCTCTTATTGTATGTGTAGTCTACACCACATGCTGCGCTAGCCGTAGCTAAATTATTGGTAATGCAGGTTCACTGTGTTTGCCTTCTGGCTCTTATTGTAGGTGTAGTCAACACCACATGCTGTGCCAACAATTGCTAATTTATTGGTAATGCAGGTTCACTGTGTTTGCACCCTGGCTCTTATTGTAGGTGTAGTCTACACCACATGCTGTGCCAACAATAGCTAATTTATTGGTAATGCAGGTTCACTGTGTTTGCACCCTGGCTCCTATTGTAGGTGTAGTCTACACCACAAGCTGTGCTAACAATAGCTTATTTATTGGTAATGCTGGTTCACTGTGTTAGCACCCAGACTCTTATTGTAGGTGTAGTCTACACCACATGCTGTGCTAACAATTGCTAATTTATTGGTATTACAGTTTCACTGTGTTTGCCCCCTGAACCTTATTTTAGGTGTAGTCTACACCACATGCTGTGCTAACAATAGCTAATTTATTGGTAATGCAGTTTAACTGTGTTTGCACCCTGACTCTTATTGTAGGTGTAGTCTACACCACATGCTGTGCTAACAATAGCTAATTTATTGGTATTACAGTTTCACTGTGTTTGCTCCCTGAACCTTATTGTAGGTGTAGTCTACACCACATGATGTGCTAACAATAGCCAATTTATTGGTAATGCAGTTTCACTGTGTTTGCACCCTGACTCTTATTGTAGGTGTAGTCTACACCACATGCTGTGCTAACAATAGCTAATTTATTGGTAATGCAGTTTCACTGTGTTTGCCCCATGGCTCTTATTATAGGTGTAGTCTACACCACATGCTGTGCTAACAATAGCTAATTTATTGGTATTACAGTTTCACTGTGTTTGCCCTCTGAACCTTATTGTAGGTGTAGTCTACACCACACGCTGTGCTAACAATAGCTAATTTATTGGTAATGCAGGTTCCCTGTGTTTGCACCCTGGCTCTTATTGTAGTTGTAGTCTACACCACATGCTGTGCCAACAATAGCTAATTTATTGGTAATGCAGGTTCCTTGTGTTTGAACCCTGACTCCTATTGTAGGTATAGTCTACAGCACATGCTGTACCAACAATAGCTACTTTATTGGTAATGCAGTTTAACTGTGATTGCCCCCTGGCTCTTATTGTAGGTGTAGTCTACACCACATGCTGTGCTAACAATAGCTAATTTACTGGTAGAGCAGTTTCACTGTGTTTGCACCCTGGCTCTTATTGTAGTTGTAGTCTACACCACATGCTGTGCCAACAATAGCTAATTTATTGGTAATGCAGTTTAACTGTGATTGCCCCCTGGCTCTTATTGTAGGTGTAGTCTACACCACATGCTGTGCTAACAATAGCTAATTTACTGGTAGAGCAGTTTCACTGTGTTTGCACCCTGGCTCTTATTGTAGTTGTAGTCTACACCACATGCTGTGCCAACAATAGCTAATTTATTGGTAATGCAGGTTCCCTGTGTTTGCCCCCTGGCTCTTATTGTAGGTATAGTCTACAGCACATGCTGTTCCAACAATAGCTAATTTATTGGTAATGCAGGTTCACTGTGTTTGCACCCCGGCTCTAATTGTAGGTGTAGTCTACACCACATGCTGTGCCAACAATAGCTAATTTATTGGTAATGCAGGTTCACTGTGTTTGCACCCTGACTCTTATTCTAGGTGTAGTCTACACCACATGCTGTGCCAACAATAGCTAATTTATTGGTAATGCAGGTTCACTGTGTTTGAACCCTGGCTCTTATTGTAGGTGTAGTCTACACCACATGCTGTACCAACAATAGCTAATTTATTGGTAATGCAGGTTCACTGTTTTTGCACCCTGACTCTTATTGTAGGTGTAGTCTACACCACATGCTGTGCTAACAGTAGCTAATTTATTGGTAATGCAGGTTCACTGTGTTTGCACCCTGACTCTTATTGTAGGTGTAGTCTACACCACATGCTGTGCTCACAGTAGCTAATTTATTGGTAATGCAGGTTCACTGTGTTTGCACCCTGACTTATTGTAGGTGTAGTCTACACCACATGCTGTGCCAACAATAGCTATTTATTGGAATGCAGTTTCACTGTTATTGCACCCTAGCTCTTATTGTAGGTGTAATCTACACCACATGCTGCGCTAGACGTAGCTAATTTATTGGTAATGCAGGTTCACTGTGTTTGCCTTCTGGCTCTTATTGTAGGTGTATTCAACACCACATGCTGTGCCAACAATTGCTAATTTATTGGTAATGCAGGTTCACTGTGTTTGCACCCTGGCTCTTATTGTAGGTGTAGTCTACACCACATGCTGTGCCAACAATAGCTAATTTATTGGTAATGCAGGTTCACTGTGTTTGCACCCTGGCTCCTATTGTAGGTGTAGTCTACACCACAAGCTGTGCTAACAATAGCTAATTTATTGGTAATGGTGGTTCACTGTGTTAGCACCCAGACCTTTGTTGTAGGTGTAGTCTACACCACATGTTGTGCTAACAATTGCTAATTTATTGGTATTACAGTTTCACTGTGTTTGCCCCCTGAACCTTATTTTAGGTGTAGTCTACACCACATGCTGTGCTAACAATGGCTAATTTATTGGTAATGCAGTTTCACTCTGTTTGCCCCCTGGCTCTTATTGTAGGTGTAGTCTACACCACATGCTGTGCTAACAATAGCTAATTTATTGGTATTACAGTTTCACTGTGTTTGCCCCCTGAACCTTATTGTAGGTGTAGTCTACACCACATGCTGTGCTAACAATAGCTAATTTATTGGTATTACAGTTTCACTGTGTTTGCCCCCTCAACCTTATTGTAGGTGTAGTCTACACCAAATGCTGTGCTAATAATAGCTAATTTATTGGTAATGCAGTTTCACTGTGTTTGCCCCATGGCTCTTATTATAGGTGTAGTCTACACCACATGCTGTGCTAACAATAGCTAATTTATTGGTATTACAGTTTGACTGTGTTTGCCCTCTGAACCTTATTGTAGGTGTAGTCTACACCACACGCTGTGCTAACAATAGCTAATTTATTGGTAATGCAGGTTCCCTGTGTTTGCACCCTGGCTCTTATTGTAGTTGTAGTCTACACCACATGCTGTGCCAACAATAGCTAATTTATTGGTAATGCAGGTTCACTGTGTTTGCACCCTGACTCTTATTGTAGGTGTAGTCTACACCACATGATGTGCCAACAATATCTAATTTATTGGTAATGCAGTTTCACTCTGTTAGCACCCTGGCTCTTACTGTAGGTGTAGTGTACACCACATGCTGTGCCAACAATATCTAATTTATTGGTAATGCAGTTCCACTGTGTTTGCCCCCTGGCTCTTATTGTAGGTGTAGTCTACACCACACGCTGTGCCAACAATAACTAATTTATTGGTAATGGAGGTTCACTGTGTTTGCTCCCTGACTCTTATTGTAGGTGTAGTCTACACCACATGCTGTGCTAACAATAGCTAATTTATTGGTAATGCAGGTTCACTGTGTTTGCACCCTGATTCTTATTGTAGGTGTAGTCTACACCACATGCTGTGCCAACAATAGCTAATTTATTGGTAATGCAGGTTCACTGTGTTTGCACCCTGGCTCTTATTGTAGCTGTAGTCTACACCACATGCTGTGCCAACAATAGCTAATTTATTATTAATGCAGGTTCACTGTGTTTGCTCCCTGACTCTTATTGTAGGTGTAGTCCACACCACATGCTGTTCTAACAGTAGCTAATTTATTGGTAATGCAGGTTCACTGTGTTTGCACCCTGACTCTTATTGTAGGTGTAGTCTACACCACATGCTGTGCCAACAATAGCTATTTATTTGAATGCATTTTCACTGTTATTGCTCCCTAGCTCTTATTGTAGGTGTAGTCTACACCACATGCTGCGCTAGCCGTAGCTAATTTATTGGTAATGCAGGTTCACTGTGTTTGCCTTCTGGCTCTTATTGTAGGTGTAGTCAACACCACATGCTGTGCCAACAATTGCTAATTTATTGGTAATGCAGGTTCACTGTGTTTGCACCCTGGCTCTTATTGTAGGTGTAGTCTACACCACATGCTGTGCCAACAATAGCTAATTTATTGGTAATGCAGGTTCACTGTGTTTGCACCCTGGCTCCTATTGTAGGTGTAGTCTACACCACAAGCTGTGCTAACAATAGCTAATTTATTGGTAATGGTGGTTCACTGTGTTAGCACCCAGACTCTTATTGTAGGTGTAGTCTACACCACATGCTGTGCGAACAATTGCTAATTTATTGGTATTACAGTTTCACTGTGTTTGCCCCCTGAACCTTATTTTAGGTGTAGTCTACACCACATGCTGTGCTAACAATAGCTAATTTATTGATAATGCAGTTTCACTGTGTTTGCCCCCTGGCTCTTATTGTAGGTGTAGTCTACACCACATGCTGTGCTAACAATAGCTAATTTATTGGTATTACAGTTTCACTGTGTTTGCCCCCTGAACCTTATTGTAGGTGTAGTCTACACCACATGCTGTGCTAACAATAGCTAATTTATTGGTAATGCAGTTACACTGTGTTTGCACCCTGACTCTTATTGTAGGTGTAGTCTACACCACATGCTGTGCCAACAATAGCTAATTTATTGGTAATGCAGTTTCACTGTGTTTGCACCCTGGCTCTTACTGTAGGTGTAGTCTACACCACATGCTGTGCCAACAATAGCTAATTTATTGGTAATGCAGGAACCTGTGTTTGCCCCCTGGCTCTTATTGTAGGTATAGTCTACAGCACATGCTGTTCCAACAAAAGCTAATTTATTGGTAATGCAGGTTCACTGTGTTTGCACCCTGACACTTATTGTAGGTGTAGTCTACACCACATGCTGTTCCAACAATAGGTAATGTATTGATAATGCAGGTTCACCGTGTTTGCACCCCGGCTCTAATTGTAGGTGTAGTCTACACCACATTCTGTGCCAACAATAGCTAATTTATTGGTAATGCAGGTTCACTGTGTTTGCACCCTGACTCTTATTGTAGGTGTAGTCTACACCACATGCTGTGCTAACAATAGCTAATTTATTGGTAATGCAGGTTCACTGTGTTTGCACCCTGACTCTTATTGTAGGTGTAGTCTACACCACATGCTGTGCCAACAATAGCTAATTTATTGGTAATGCAGGTTCACTGTGTTTGCACCCTGGCTCTTATTGTAGGTGTAGTCTACACCACATGCTGTGCCAACAATAGCTAATTTATTGGTAATGCAGGTTCACTGTGTTTGCACCCTGACTCTTATTGTAGGTGTAGTCTACACCACATGCTGTGCTAACAGTAGCTAATTTATTGGTAATGCAGTTTCACTGTGTTTGCACCCTGACTCTTATTGTAGGTGTAGTCCACACCACATGCTGTGCCAACAATAGTTAATTTATTGGTAATGCAGGTTCACTGTGTTTGCACCCTGACTCTTATTGTAGGTGTAGTCTACACCACATGCTGTGCCAACAATAGCTAATTTATTGGTAATGCAGTTTCACTGAGTTTGCACCCTGGCTCTTACTGTAGGTGTTGTCTACACCACATGCTGTGCCAACAATAGCTAATTTATTGGTAATGCAGTTTCACTGTGTTTGCCCCCTGGCTCATATTGTAGGTGTAGTCTACACCACATGCTGTGCCAACAATAGCTAATTTATTGGTAATGCAGGTTCACTGTGTTTGCACCCTGGCTCTTATTGTAGGTGTAGTCTACACCACATGCTGTGCCAACAATAGCTAATTTATTGGTAATGCAGGTTCACTGTGTTTGCACCCTGACTATTATTGTAGGTGTAGTCTACACCACATGCTATGCTAACAGTAGCTAATTTATTGGTAATGCAGGTTCACTGTGTTTGCACCCTGACTCTTATGGTAGGTATAGTCTACACCCCATGCTGTGCCAACAATAGCTATTTATTGGAATGCAGTTTCACTGTTATTGCACCCTTGCTCTTATTGTATGTGTAGTCTACACCACATTCTGCGCTAGCCGTAGCTAATTTATTGGTAATGCAGGTTCACTGTGTTTGCCTTCTGGCTCTTATTGTAGGTGTAGTCAACACCACATGCTGTGCCAACAATTGCTAATTTATTGGTAATGCAGGTTCACTGTGTTTGCACCCTTGCTCTTATTGTAGGTGTAGTCTACACCACAAGCTGTGCTAACAATAGCTTATTTATTGGTAATGCTGGTTCACTGTGTTAGCACCCAGACTCTTATTGTAGGTGTAGTCTACACCACATGCTGTGCTAACAATTGCTAATTTATTGGTATTACAGTTTCACTGTGTTTGCCCCCTGAACCTTATTTTAGGTGTAGTCTACACCACATGCTGTGCTAACAATAGCTAATTTATTGGTAATGCAGTTTCACTGTGTTTGCACCCTGACTCTTATTGTAGGTGTAGTCTACACCACATGCTGTGCTAACAATAGCTAATTTATTGGTATTACAGTTTCACTGTGTTTGCCCCCTGAACCTTATTGTAGGTGTAGTCTACACCACATGCTGTGCCAACAATAGCTAATTTATTGGTAATGCAGTTTAACTGTGATTGCCCCCTGGCTCTTATTGTAGGTGTAGTCTACACCACATGCTGTGCTAACAATAGCTAATTTACTGGTAGAGCAGTTTCACTGTGTTTGCTCCCTGGCTCTTATTGTAGTTGTAGTCTACACCACAAGCTGTGCTAACAATAGCTTATTTATTGGTAATGCTGGTTCACTGTGTTAGCACCCAGACTCTTATTGTAGGTGTAGTCTACACCACATGCTGTGCTAACAATTGCTAATTTATTGGTATTACAGTTTCACTGTGTTTGCCCCCTGAACCTTATTTTAGGTGTAGTCTACACCACATGCTGTGCTAACAATAGCTAATTTATTGGTATTACAGTTTCACTGTGTTTGCCCTCTGAACCTTATTGTAGGTGTAGTCTACACCACACGCTGTGCTAACAATAGCTAATTTATTGGTAATGCAGGTTCCCTGTGTTTGCACCCTGGCTCTTATTGTAGTTGTAGTCTACACCACATGCTGTGCCAACAATAGCTAATTTATTGGTAATGCAGTTTAACTGTGATTGCCCCCTGGCTCTTATTGTAGGTGTAGTCTACACCACATGCTGTGCTAACAATAGCTAATTTACTGGTAGAGCAGTTTCACTGTGTTTGCTCCCTGGCTCTTATTGTAGTTGTAGTCTACACCACATGCTGTGCCAACAATAGCTAATTTATTGGTAATGCAGGTTCCCTGTGTTTGCCCCCTGGCTCTTATTGTAGGTATAGTCTACAGCACATGCTGTTCCAACAATAGCTAATTTATTGGTAATGCAGCTTCACTGTGTTTGCACCCGGCTCTAATTGTAGGTGTAGTCTACACCACATGCTGTGCCAACAATAGCTAATTTATTGGTAATGCAGGTTCACTGTGTTTGCACCCTGACTCTTATTGTAGGTGTAGTCTACACCTCATGCTGTGCTAACAATAGCTAATTTATTGGTAATGCAGGTTCACTGTGTTTGCACCCTGTCTTTTATTGTAGGTGTAGTCTACACCACATGCTGTGCTAACAATAGCTAATTTACTGGTAGAGCAGTTTCACTGTGTTTGCTCCCTGGCTCTTATTGTAGTTGTAGTCTACACCACATGCTGTGCCAACAATAGCTAATTTATTGGTAATGCAGGTTCCCTGTGTTTGCCCCCTGGCTCTTATTGTAGGTATAGTCTACAGCACATGCTGTTCCAACAATAGCTAATTTATTGGTAATGCAGCTTCACTGTGTTTGCACCCGGCTCTAATTGTAGGTGTAGTCTACACCACATGCTGTGCCAACAATAGCTAATTTATTGGTAATGCAGCTTCACTGTGTTTGCACCCGGCTCTAATTGTAGGTGTAGTCTACACCACATGCTGTGCCAACAATAGCTAATTTATTGGTAATGCAGGTTCACTGTGTTTGCACCCTGACTTATTGTAGGTGTAGTCTACACCACATGCTGTGCCAACAATAGCTATTTATTGGAATGCAGTTTCACTGTTATTGCACCCTAGCTCTTATTGTAGGTGTAGTCTACACCACATGCTGCGCTAGACGTAGCTAATTTATTGGTAATGCAGGTTCACTGTGTTTGCCTTCTGGCTCTTATTGTAGGTGTAGTCAACACCACATGCTGTGCCAACAATTGCTAATTTATTGGTAATGCAGGTTCACTGTGTTTGCACCCTGGCTCTTATTGTAGGTGTAGTCTACACCACATGCTGTGCCAACAATAGCTAATTTATTGGTAATGCAGGTTCACTGTGTTTGCACCCTGGCTCCTATTGTAGGTGTAGTCTACACCACAAGCTGTGCTAACAATAGCTAATTTATTGGTAATGGTGGTTCACTGTGTTAGCACCCGGACTCTTGTTGTAGGTGTAGTCTACACCACATGTTGTGCTAACAATTGCTAATTTATTGGTATTACAGTTTCACTGTGTTTGCCCCCTGAACCTTATTGTAGGTGTAGTCTACACCACACGCTGTGCTAACAATAGCTAATGTATTGGTAATGCAGGTTCCCTGTGTTTGCACCCTGGCTCTTATTGTAGTTGTAGTCTACACCACATGCTGTGCCAACAATACCTAATTTATTGGTAATGCAGGTTCACTGTGTTTGCACCCTGACTCTTATTGTAGGTGTAGTCTACACCACATGATGTGCCAACAATATCTAATTTATTGGTAATGCAGTTTCACTGTGTTAGCACCCTGGCTCTTACTGTAGGTGTAGTCTACACCACATGCTGTGCCAACAATATCTAATTTATTGGTAATGCAGTTTCACTGTGTTTGCCCCCTGGCTCTTATTGTAGGTGTAGTCAACACCACACGCTGTGCCAACAATAACTAATTTATTGGTAATGGAGGTTCACTGTGTTTGCACCCTGACTCTTATTGTAGGTGTAGTCTACACCACATGCTGTGCTAACAATAGCTAATTTATTGGTAATGCAGGTTCACTGTGTTTGCACCCTGATTCTTATTGTAGGTGTAGTCTACACCACATGCTGTGCCAACAATAGCTAATTTATTGGTAATGCAGGTTCACTGTGTTTGCACCCTGGCTCTTATTGTAGCTGTAGTCTACACCACATGCTGTGCCAACAATAGCTAATTTATTATTAATGCAGGTTCACTGTGTTTGCTCCCTGACTCTTATTGTAGGTGTAGTCCACACCACATGCTGTTCTAACAGTAGCTAATTTATTGGTAATGCAGGTTCACTGTGTTTGCCTTCTGGCTCTTATTTTAGGTGTAGTCAACACCACATGCTGTGCCAACAATAGCTAATTTATTGGTAATGCAGGTTCACTGTGTTTGCACCCTGGCTCCTATTGTAGGTGTAGTCTACACCACAAGCTGTGCTAACAATAGCTAATTTATTGGTAATGGTGGTTCACTGTGTTAGCACCCAGACTCTTATTGTAGGTGTAGTCTACACCACATGCTGTGCGAACAATTGCTAATTTATTGGTATTACAGTTTCACTGTGTTTGCCCCCTGAACCTTATTTTAGGTGTAGTCTACACCACATGCTGTGCTAACAATAGCTATTTTATTGGTAATGCAGTTTCACTGTGTTTGCCCCCTGGCTCTTATTGTAGGTGTAGTCTACACCACATGCTGTGCTAACAATAGCTAATTTATTGGTATTACAGTTTCACTGTGTTTGCCCCCTGAACCTTATTGTAGGTGTAGTCTACACCACATGCTGTGCTAACAATAGCTTATTTATTGGTAATGCAGTTTCACTGTGTTTGCACCCTGACTCTTATTGTAGGTGTAGTCTACACCACATGCTGTGCTAATAATAGCTAATTTATTGGTAATGCAGTTTCACTGTGTTTGCCCCATGGCTCTTATTATAGGTGTAGTCTACACCACATGTTGTGCTAACAATAGCTAATTTAATGGTATTACAGTTTCACTGTGTTTGCCCTCTGAACCCTATTGTAGGTGTAGTCTACACCACACGCTGTGCAAACAATAGCTAATTTATTGGTAATGCAGGTTCCCTGTGTTTGCACCCTGGCTCTTATTGTAGTTGTAGTCTACACCACATGCTGTGCCAACAATAGCTTATGTATTGGTAATGCAGGTTCACTGTGTTTGCACCCTGACTCTTATTGTAGGTGTAGTCAACACCACATGCTGTGCTAACAATAGCTAATTTATTGGTAATGCAGGTTCACTGTGTTTGCACCCTGACTCTTATTGTAGGTGTAGTCTACACCACATGCTGTGCCAACAATAGCTAATTTATTGGTAATGCAGTTTAACTGTGATTGCCCCCTGGCTCTTATTGTAGGTGTAGTCTACACCACATGCTGTGCTAACAATAGCTAATTTACTGGTAGAGCAGTTTCACAGTGTTTGCACCCTGGCTCTTATTGTAGTTGTAGTCTACACCACATGCTGTGCCACCAATAGCTAATTTATTGGTAATGCAGTTTAACTGTGATTGCCCCCTGGCTCTTATAGTAGGTGTAGTCTACACCACATGCTGTGCTAACAATAGCTAATTTACTGGTAGAGCAGTTTCACTGTGTTTGCACTCTGGCTCTTATTGTAGTTGCAGTCTACACCACATGCTGTGCCAACAATAGCTAATTTATTGGTAATGCAGGTTCCCTGTGTTTGCCCCCTGGCTCTTATTGTAGGTATAGTCTACACCACATTCTGTGCCAACAATAGCTAATTTATTGGTAATGCAGGTTCACTGTGTTTGCACCCTGACTCTTATTGTAGGTGTAGTCTACACCACATGCTGTGCTAACAATAGCTAATTTATTGGTAATGCAGGTTCACTGTGTTTGCACCCTGACTCTTATTGTAGGTGTAGTCTACACCACATGCTGTTCCAACAATAGCTAATGTATTGGTAATGCAGGTTCACTGTGTTTGCACCCCGGCTCTAATTGTAGGTGTAGTCTACACCACATTCTGTGCCAACAATAGCTAATTTATTGGTAATGCAGGTTCACTGTGTTTGCACCCTGACTCTTATTGTAGGTGTAGTCTACACCACATGCTGTGCTAACAATAGCTAATTTATTGGTAATGCAGGTTCACTGTGTTTGCACCCTGACTCTTATTGTAGGTGTAGTCTACACCACATGCTGTGCCAAAAATAGCTAATTTATTGGTAATGCAGGTTCACTGTGTTTGCACCCTGGCTCTTATTGTAGGTGTAGTCTACACCACATACTGTGCCAACAATAGCTAATTTATTGGTAATGCAGGTTCACTGTGTTTGCACCCTGACTCTTATTGTAGGTGTAGTCTACCCCACATGCTGTGCTAACAGTAGCTAATTTATTGGTAATGCAGTTTCACTTTGTTTGCACCCTGACTCTTATTGTAGCTGTAGTCCACATCACATGCTGTGCCAACAATAGTTAATTTATTGGTAATGCAGGTTCACTGTGTTTGCACCCTGACTCTTATTGTAGGTGTAGTCTACACCACATGCTGTGCCAACAATAGCTAATTTATTGGTAATGCAGTTTCACTGAGTTTGCACCCTGGCTCTTACTGTAGGTGTTGTCTACACCACATGCTGTGCCAACAATAGCTAATTTATTGGTAATGCAGTTTCACTGTGTTTGCCCCCTGGCTCTTATTGTAGGTGTAGTCTACACCACATGCTGTGCCAACAATAGCTAATTTATTGGTAATGCAGGTTCACTGTGTTTGCACCCTGACTCTTATTGTAGGTGTAGTCTACACCATATGCTGTGCTAACAATAGCTAATTTATTGGTAATGCAGGTTCACTGTGTTTGCACCCTGACTCTTATTGTAGGTGTAGTCTACACCACATGCTGTGCCAACAATAGCTAATTTATTGGTAATGCAGGTTCACTGTGTTTGAACCCTGGCTCTTATTGTAGGTGTAGTCTACACCACATGCTGTGCCAACAATAGCTAATTTATTGGTAATGCAGGTTCACTGTGTTTGCCCCCTGACTATTATTGTAGGTGTAGTCTACACCACATGCTATGCTAACAGTAGCTAATTTATTGGTAATGCAGGTTCACTGTGTTTGCACCCTGACTCTTATGGTAGGTATAGTCTACACCCCATGCTGTGCCAACAATAGCTATTTACTGGAATGCAGTTTCACTGTTATTGCACCCTTGCTCTTATTGTATGTGTAGTCTACACCACATGCTGCGCTAGCCGTAGCTAATTTATTGGTAATGCAGGTTCACTGTGTTTGCCTTCTGGCTCTTATTGTAGGTGTAGTCAACACCACATGCTGTGCCAACAATTGCTAATTTATTGGTAATGCAGGTTCACTGTGTTTGCACCCTGGCTCTTATTGTAGGTGTAGTCTACACCACATACTGTGCCAACAATAGCTAATTTATTGGTAATGCAGGTTCACTGTGTTTGCACCCTGGCTCCTATTGTAGGTGTAGTCTACACCACAAGCTGTGCTAACAATAGCTTATTTATTGGTAATGCTGGTTCACTGTGTTAGCACCCAGACTCTTATTGTAGGTGTAGTCTACACCACATGCTGTGCTAACAATTGCTAATTTATTGGTATTACAGTTTCACTGTGTTTGCCCCCTGAACCTTATTTTAGGTGTAGTCTACACCACATGCTGTGCGAACAATAGCTAATTTATTGGTAATGCAGTTTCACTGTGTTTGCACCCTGACTCTTATTGTAGGTGTAGACTACACCACATGCTGTGCTAACAATAGCTAATTTATTGGTATTACAGTTTCACTGTGTTTGCCCCCTGAACCTTATTGTAGGTGTAGTCTACACCACATGCTGTGCTAACAATAGCTAATTTATTGGTAATGCAGTTTCACTGTGTTTGCACCCTGACTCTTATTGTAGGTGTAGTCTACACCACATGCTGTGCTAACAATAGCTAATTTATTGGTAATGCAGTTTCACTGTGTTTGCCCCATGGCTCTTATTATAGGTGTAGTCTACACCACATGCTGTGCTAACAATAGCTAATTTATTGGTATTTCAGTTTCACTGTGTTTGCCCTCTGAACCTTATTGTAGGTGTAGTCTACACCACACGCTGTGCTAACAATAGCTAATTTATTGGTAATGCAGGTTCCCTGTGTTTGCACCCTGGCTCTTATTGTAGTTGTAGTCTACACCACATGCTGTGCCAACAATAGCTAATTTATTGGTAATGCAGGTTCCCTCTGTTTGAACCCTGACACCTATTGTAGGTATAGTCTACAGCACATGCTGTACCAACAATAGCTAATTTATTGGTAATGCAGTTTAACTGTGATTGCCCCCTGGCTCTTATTGTAGGTGTAGTCTACACCACATGCTGTGCTAACAATAGCTAATTTACTGGTAGAGCAGTTTCACTGTGTTTGCACCCTGGCTCTTATTGTAGTTGTAGTCTACACCACATGCTGTGCCAACAATAGCTAATTTATTGGTAATGCAGTTTAACTGTGATTGCCCCCTGGCTCTTATTGTAGGTGTAGTCTACACCACATGCTGTGCTAACAATAGCTAATTTACTGGTAGAGCAGTTTCACTGTGTTTGCACCCTGGCTCTTATTGTAGTTGTAGTCTACACCACATGCTGTGCCAACAATAGCTAATTTATTGGTAATGCAGGTTCCTTGTGTTTGCCCCCTGGCTCTTATTGTAGGTCTAGTCTACAGCACATGCTGTTCCAACAATAGCTAATTTATTGGTAATGCAGGTTCACTGTTTTTGCACCCCGGCTCTAATTGTAGGTGTAGTCTACACCGCATGCTGTGCCAACAATAGCTAATTTATTGGTAATGCAGGTTCACTGTGTTTGCACCCTGACTCTTATTGTAGGTGTAGTCTACACCACATGCTGTGCTAACAATAGCTAATTTATTGGTAATGCAGGTGCACTGTGTTTGCACCCTGACTCTTATTCTAGGTGTAGTCTACACCACATGCTGTGCCAACAATAGGTAATTTATTGGTAATGCAGGTTCACTGTGTTTGCACCCTGGCTCTTATTGTAGGTGTAGTCTACACAACATGCTGTGCCAACAATAGCTAATTTATTGGTAATGCAGGTTCACTGTTTTTGCACCCTGACTCTTATTGTAGGTGTAGTCTACACCACATGCTGTGCTAACAGTAGCTAATTTATTGGTAATGCAGGTTCACTGTGTTTGCACCCTGACTCTTATTGTAGGTGTAGTCTACACCACATGCTGTGCTCACAGTAGCTAATTTATTGGTAATGCAGGTTCACTGTTTTTGCACCCTGACTTATTGTAGGTGTAGTCTACACCACATGCTGTGCCAACAATAGATATTTATTGGAATGCAGTTTCACTGTTATTGCACCCTAGCCCTTATTGTAGCTGTAGTCTACACCACATGCTGCGCTAGACGTAGCTAATTTATTGGTAATGCAGGTTCACTGTGTTTGCCTTCTGGCTCTTATTGTAGGTGTAGTCAACACCACATGCTGTGCCAACAATTGCTAATTTATTGGTAATGCAGGTTCACTGTGTTTGCACCCTGGCTCTTATTGTAGGTGTAGTCTACACCACATGCTGTGCCAACAATAGCTAATTTATTGGTAATGCAGGTTCACTGTGTTTGCACCCTGTCTCCTATTGTAGGTGTAGTCTACACCACAAGCTGTGCTAACAATAGCTAATTTATTGGTAATGGTGGTTCACTGTGTTAGCACCCAGACTCTTGTTGTAGGTGTAGTCTACACCACATGCTGTGCTAACAATAGCTAATTTATTGGTATTACAGTTTCACTGTGTTTGCCCCCTGAACCTTATTGTAGGTGTAGTCTACACCACATGCTGTGCTAACAATAGCTAATTTATTGGTAATGCAGTTTCACTCTGTTTGCACCCTGACTCTTATTGTAGGTGTAGTCTACACCAAATGCTGTGCTAATAATAGCTAATTTATTGGTAATGCAGTTTCACTGTGTTTGCCCCATGGATCTTATTATAGGTGTAGTCGACACCACATGCTGTGCTAACAATAGCTAATTTATTGGTATTACAGTTTCACTGTGTTTGCCCTCTGAACCTTATTGTAGGTGTAGTCTACACCACACCCTGTGCTAACAATAGCTAATTTATTGGTAATGCAGGTTCCCTGTGTTTGCACCCTGGCTCTTATTGTAGTTGTAGTCTACACCACATGCTGTGCCAACAATAGCTAATTTATTGGTAATGCAGGTTCCCTGTGTTTGAACCCTGACTCCTATTGTAGGTATAGTCTACAGCACATGCTGTACCAACAATAACTAATTTATTGGCAATGCAGTTTAACTGTGATTGCTCTCTAGCTCTTATTGTAGGTGTAGTCTACACCACATGCTGTGCTAACAATAGCTAATTTACTGGTAGAGCAGTTTCACTTTGTTTGCACCCTGGCTCTTATTGTAGTTGTAGTCTACACCACATGCTGTGCCAACAATAGCTAATTTAATGGTAATGCAGTTTAACTGTGATTGCACCCTGGCTCTTATTGTAGGTGTAGTCTACACCACATGCTGTGCTAACAATAGCTAATTTACTGGTAGAACAGTTTCACTGTGTTTGCACCCTGGATCTCATTGTAGTTGTAGTCTACACCACATGCTGTGCTAACAATAGCTAATTTATTGGTAATGCAGGTTAACTGTGTTTGCACCCTGACTCTTATTGTAGGTGTAGTCTACACCACATGCTGTGCCAACAGTAGCTAATTTATTGGTGATGCAGGTTCACTGTGTTTGCACCCTGGTTCTTATTGTAGGTGTAGTCTACACCACATGCTGTACCAACAATAGCTAATTTATTTGTAAAGCAGGTTCACTGTGTTTGCACCCTGGCTCTTATTGCAGTTGAAGTCTACACCAAATGCTGTGCCAACAATAGCTAATTAGTTGGTAATGCAGATTCACTGTGTTTGCACCCTGGCTCTTATTGTAGGTGTAGTCTACACCACATGCTGTCCCAACAATAGCTAATTTATTGGTAATGCAGTTTCACTGTGTTTGCACTCTGGCTCTTATTGTAGGTGTAGTCTACACCACATGCTGTGCCAACAATAGCTAATTTATTGGTAAAGCAGTTTCACTGTGTTTGCACCCTGGTTTTTATTGTAGGTGTAGTCTACACCACATGCTGTGCCAATAATAGCTAATTTATTGGTAATGCAGGTTCACTGTGTTTGCACCCTTGCTCTTACTGTAGGTGTAGTCTACACCACATGCTGTGCCAACAATAGCTAATTTATTGGTAATGCAGGTTCACTGTGTTTGCACCCTGACTCTTATTGTAGGTGTAGTCTACACCACATGCTGTTCTAACAGTAGCTAATTTATTGGTAATGCAGGTTCACTGTGTTTGCACCCTGACTCTTATTGTAGGTGTAGTCTACACCACATGCAGTGCCAATAATAGCTAATTTATTGGTAAAGCAGTTTCACTGTGTTTGCACCCTGGTTCTTATTGTAGGTGTAGTCTACACCACATGCTGTGCCAATAATAGCTAATTTATTGGTAAAGCAGTTTCACTGTGTTTGCACACTGACTCTTATTGTTGGTGTAGTCTACACCACATGCTGTGCTAACAATTGCTAATTTATTGGTAATGCATGTTCACTGTGTTTGCACCCTTGCTCTTACTGAGGGTGTAGTCTACACCACATCCTGTGCCAACAATAGCTAATTTATTGGTAATGCATGTTCACTGTGTTTGCACCCTTGCTCTTACTGAGGGTGTAGTCTACACCACATCCTGTGCCAACAATAGCTAATTTATTGGTAGTTCAGTTTCACTCTGTGTGCCCCCTGACTCTTATTGTAGGTGTAGTCTACACCACATGCTGTGCCAACAATAGCTAATTTATTGGTACTGCAGGTTCACTTTGTTTGCCCCCCGAGCTCTTATTGTAGGTGTAGTCTACACCACATGCTGTGCCAACAATAGCTAATTTATTGGTAATGCAGTTTCACTGTGTTTGCACCCTGGCTCTTACTGTAGGTGTAGTCTACACCACATGCTGTGCCAACAATAGCTAATTTATTGGTAATGCAGGTTCACTGTGTTTGCCCCCTGACTCTTATTGTAGGTGTAGTCTACACCACATGCTGTGCCAACAATAGCTAATTTATTGGTAATGCAGGTTCACTGTGTTTGCACACTGACTCTTATTGTAGGTGTAGTCTACACCACCTGCTGTGCCAACAATAGCTAATTTATTGTTAATGCAGTTTCACTGTGTTTGCACCCTGGCTCTTACTGTAGGTGTAGTCTACACCACATGCTGTGCCAACAATAGCTAATTTATTGGTAATGCAGTTTCACTGTGTTTGCCCCCTGGCTCTAATTGTAGGTGTAGTCTACACCACATGCTGTGCCAACAATAGCTAATTTATTGGTAATGGAGGTTCACTGTGTTTGCACCCTGACTCTTATTGTAGGTGTAGTCTACACCACATGCTGTGCTAACAATAGCTAATTTATTGGTAATGCAGGTTCACTGTGTTTGCACCCTGATTCTTATTGTAGGTGTAGTCTACACCACATGCTGTGCCAAAAATAGCTAATTTATTGGTAATGCAGGTTCACTGTGTTTTCACCCTGGCTCTTATTGTAGGTGTAGTCTACACCACATGCTGTGCCAACAATAGCTAATTTATTGGTAATGCAGGTTCACTGTGTTTGCACCCTGACTCTTATTGTAGGTGTAGTCTACACCACATGCTGTTCTAACAGTAGCTAATTTATTGGTAATGCAGCTTCACTGTGTTTGCACCCTGACTCTTATTGTAGGTGTAGTCTTCACCACATGCTATGCCAACAATAGCTATTTATTTGAATGCAGTTTCACTGTTATTGCACCCTAGCTCTTATTGTAGGTGTAGTCTACACCACATGCTGCGCTAGCCGTAGCTAATTTATTGGTAATGCAGGTTCACTGTGTTTGCCTTCTGGCTCTTATAGTAGGTGTAGTCAACACCACATGCTGTGCCAACAATTGCTAATTTATTGGTAATGCAGGTTCACTGTGTTTGCACCCTGGCTCTTATTGTAGGTGTAGTCTACACCACATGCTGTGCCAACAATAGCTAATTTATTGGTAATGCAGGTTCACTGTGTTTGCACCCTGGCTCCTATTGTAGGAGTAGTCTACACCACAAGCTGTGCTAACAATAGCTAATTTATTGGTAATGGTGGTTCACTGTGTTAGCACCCAGACTCTTATTGTAGGTGTAGTCTACACCACATGCTGTGCTAACAATTGCTAATTTATTGGTATAACAGTTTCACTGTGTTTGCCCCCTGAACCTTATTTTAGGTGTAGTCTACACCACATGCTGTGTAACAATAGCTATTTTATTGGTAATGCAGTTTCACTGTGTTTGCCCCCTGGCTCTTATTGTAGGTGAAGTCTACACCAAATGCTGTGCTAACAATAGCTAATTTATTGGTATTACAGTTTCACTGTGTTTGCCCTCTGAACCTTATTTTAGGTGTAGTCTACACCACACCCTGTGCTAACAATAGCTAATTTATTGGTAATGCAAGTTCCCTGTGTTTGCACCCTGGCTCTTATTGTAGTTGTAGTCTACACCACATGCTGTGCCAACAATAGCTAATTTATTGGTAATGCAGGTTCCCTGTGTTTGAACCCTGACTCCTATTGTAGGTAGAGTCTACAGCACATGCTGTACCAACAATAATTAATTTATTGGCAATGCAGTTTAACTGTGATTGCCCCCTGGCTCTTATTGTAGGTGTAGTCTACACCACATGCTGTGCTAACAATAGCTAATTTACTGGTAGAGCAGTTTCACGGTGTTTGCACCCTGGCTCTTATTGTAGTTGTGGTCTACACCACATGCTGTGCCAACAATAGCTAATTTATTGGTAATGCAGTTTAACTGTGATTGCCCCCTGGCTCTTATTGTAGGTGTAGTCTACACCACATGCTGTGCTAACAATAGCTAATTTACTGGTAGAGCAGTTTCACTGTGTTTGCCCCCTGGCTCTTATTGTAGGTATAGTCTACAGCACATGCTGTTCCAACAAAAGCTAATTTATTGGTAATGCAGGTTCACTGTGTTTGCACCCTGACTCTTATTGTAGGTGTCGTCTATACCACATGCTGTTCCAACAATAGCTATTGTATTGGTAATGCAGGTTCACTGTGTTTGCACCCCGGCTCTAATTGTAGGTGTAGTCTACACCACATGCTGTGCCAACAATAGCTAATTTATTGGTAATGCAGGTTCACTGTGTTTGCACCCTGACTCTTATTGTAGGTGTAGTCTACACCACATGCTGTGCTAACAATAGCTAATTTATTGGTAATGCAGGTTCACTGTGTTTGCACCCTGACTCTTATTGTAGGTGTAGTCTACACCACATGCTGTGCCAACAATAGCTAATTTATTGGTAATGCAGGTTCACTGTGTTTGCACCCTGGCTCTTATTGTAGGTGTAGTCTACACCACATGCTATGCCAACAATAGCTAATTTATTGGTAATGCAGGTTCACTGTGTTTGCATCCTGACTTTTATTGTAGGTGTAGTCTACACCACATGCTGTGTTAACAGTAGCTAATTTATTGGTAATGCAGGTTCACTGTGTTTGCACCCTGACTCTTATTGTAGGTGTAGTCTACACCACATGCTGTGCCAACAATAGCTAATTTATTGGTAATGCAGTTTCACTGAGTTTGCACCCTGGCTCTTACTGTAGGTGTTGTCTACACCACATGCTGTGCCAACAATAGCTAATTTATTGGTAATGCAGTTTCACTGTGTTTGCCCCCTGGCTCTTATTGTAGGTGTAGTCTACACCACATGCTGTGCCAACAATAGCTAATTTATTGGTAATGCAGGTTCACTGTGTTAGCACCCAGACTCTTATTGTAGGTGTAGTCTACACCACATGCTGTGCTAACAATTGCTAATTTATTGGTATTACAGTTTCACTGTGTTTGCCCCCTGAACCTTATTTTAGGTGTAGTCTACACCACATGCTGTGATTACAATAGCTAATTTATTGGTAATGCAGTTTCACTGTGTTTGCACCCTGACTCTTATTGTAGTTGTAGTCTACACCACATGCTGTGCTAACAATAGCTAATTTATTGGTATTACAGTTTCACTGTGTTTGCCCCCTGACTCTTATTGTAGGTGTAGTCTACACCCCATGCTGTGCCAACAATAGCTATTTATTGGAATGCAGTTTCACTGTTATTGCACCCTTGCTCTTATTGTAGGTGTAGTCTACACCACATGCTGCGCTAGCCGTAGCTAATTTATTGGTAATGCAGGTTCACTGTGTTTGCATTCTGGCTCTTATTGTAGGTGTAGTCAACACCACATGCTGTGCCAACCATTGCTAATTTATTGGTATTGCAGGTTCACTGTGTTTGAACCCTGGCTCTTATTGTAGGTGTAGCCTACACCACATGCTGTGCCAACAATAGCTAATTTATTGGTAATGCAGGTTCACTGTGTTTGCACCCTGGCTCCTATTGTAGGTGTAGTCTACACCACAAGCTGTGCTAACAATAGCTAATTTATTGGTAATGCTGGTTCACTGTGTTAGCACCCAGACTCTTATTGTAGGTGTAGTCTACACCACATGCTGTGCTAACAATTGCTAATTTATTGGTATTACAGTTTCACTGTGTTTGCCCCTGAACCTTATTTTAGGTGTAGTCTACACCACATGCTGTGATAACAATAGCTAATTTATTGGTAATGCAGTTTCACTGTGTTTGCACCCTGACTCTTATTGTAGGTGTAGTCTACACCACATGCTGTGCTAACAATAGCTAATTTATTGGTTTTACAGTTTCACTGTGTTTTCCCCCTGAACCTTATTGTAGGTGTAGTCTACACCACATACTGTGCTAACAATAGCTAATTTATTGGTAATGCAGTTTCACTGTGTTTGCACCCTGACTCTTATTGTAGGTGTAGTCTACACCACATGCTGTGCTAACAATAGCTAATTTATTGGTAATGCAGTTTCACTGTGTTTGCCCCATGGCTCTTTTTATAGGTGTAGTCTACACCACATGCTGTGCTAACAATAGCTAATTTATTGGTATTAGAGTTTCACTGTGTTTGCCCTCTGAACCTTATTGTAGGTGTAGTCTACACCACACGCTGTGCTAACAATAGCTAATTTATTGGTAATGCAGGTTCCCTGTGTTTGCACCCTGGCTCTTATTGTAGTTGTAGTCTACACCACATGCTGTGCCAACAATAGCTAATTTATTGGTAATGCAGGTTCCCTGTGTTTGAACCCTGACTCCTATTGTAGGTATAGTGTACAGCACATGCTGTACCAACAATAGCTAATTTATTGGTAATGCAGTTTAACTGTGATTGCCCTCTGGCTCTTATTGTAGGTGTAGTCTACACCACATGCTGTGCTAACAATAGGTAATTTACTGGTATAGCAGTTTCACTGTGTTTGCACCCTGGCTCTTATTGTAGTTGTAGTCTACACCACATGCTGTGCCAACAAGAGATAATTTATTGGTAATGCAGTTTAACTGTGATTGCCCCCTGGCTCTTATTGTAGGTGTAGTCTACACCACATGCTGTGCTAACAATAGCTAATTTACTGGTAGAGCAGTTTCACTGTGTTTGCACCCTGGCTCATATTGTAGTTGTAGTCTACACCACATGCTGTGTCAACAATAGCTAATTTATTGGTAATGCAGAATCCCTGTGTTTGCCCCCTGGCTCTTATTGTAGGTATAGTCTACAGCACATGCTGTTCCAACAATAGCTAATTTATTGGTAATGCAGGTTCACTGTGTTTGCACCCCGGCTCTAATTGTAGGTGTAGTCTACACCACATGCTGTGCCAACAATAGCTAATTTATTGGTAATGCAGGTTCACTGTGTTTGCACCCTGACTCTTATTGTAGGTGTAGTCTACACCACATGCTGTGCTAACAATAGCTAATTTATTGGTAATGCAGGTTCACTGTGTTTGCACCCTGACTCTTATTGTAGGTGTAGTCTACACCACATGCTGTGCCAACAATAGCTAATTTATTGGTAATGCAGGTTCACTGTGTTTGCACCCTGGGTCTTATTGTAGGTGTAGTCTACACCACATGCTGTGCCAACAATAGCTAATTTATTGGTAATGCAGGTTCACTGTGTTTGCACCCTGACTCTTATTGTAGGTGTAGTCTACACCACATGCTGTGCTAACAGTAGCTAATTTATTGGTAATGCAGGTTCACTGTGTTTGCACCCTGACTTATTGTAGGTGTAGTCTACACCACATGCTGTGCCAAGAATAGCTATTTATTGGAATGCAGTTGCACTGTTATTGCACCCTAGCTCTTATTGTAGGTGTAGTCTACACCAAATGCTGCGCTAGCCGTAGCTAATTTATTGGTAATGCAGGTTCACTGTGTTTGCCTTCTGGCTCTTATTGTAGGTGTAGTCAACACCACATGCTGTGCCAACAATTGCTAATTTGTTGGTAATGCAGGTTCACTGTGTTTGCACCCTGGCTCTTATTGTAGGAGTAGTCTTCACCACATGGGGTGCCAACAATAGCTAATTTATTGGTAATGCAGGTTCACTGTGTTTGCACCCTGGCTCCTATTGTAGGTGTAGTCTACACCACAAGCTGTGCTAACAATAGCTAATTTATTGGTAATGCTGGTTAACTGTGTTTGCACCCAGACTCTTACTGTAGGTGTAGTCTACACCACATGCTGTGCCAACAATAGCTAATTTATTGGTAATGCAGGTTCACTGTGTTTGCACCCTGACTCTTATTGTAGGTGTAGTCTACACCACATGCTGTGCCAACAATAGCTAATTTATTGGTAATGCAGGTTCACTGTGTTTGCACCCTGGCTCTTATTGTAGGTGTAGTCTACACCACAAGCTGTGCTAACAATAGCTAATTTATTGGTAATGGTGGTTCACTGTGTTAGCACCCAGACTCTTATTGTAGGTGTAGTCTACACCACATGCTGTGCTAACAATTGCTAATTTATTTGTATTACAGTTTCACTGTGTTTGCCCCCTGAACCTTATTTTATGTGTAGTCTACACCACATGCTGTGCTAACAATACCTAATTTATTGGTATTACAGTTTCACTGTGTTTGCCCTCTGAACCTTATTGTAGGTGTAGTCTACTCCACACGCTGTGCTAACAATAGCTAATTTATTGGTAATGCAGGTTCCCTGTGTTTGCACCCTGGCTCTTATTGTAGTTGTAGTCTACACCACATGCTGTGCCAACAATAGCTAATTTATTGGTAATGCAGGTTCCCTGTGTTTGAACCCTGACTCCTATTGTAGGTATAGTCTACAGCACATGCTGTACCAACAATAACTAATTTATTGGCAATGCAGTTTAACTGTGATTGCCCCCTGGCTCTTATTGTAGGTGTAGTCTACACCACATGCTGTGCTAACAATAGCTAATTTACTGGTAGAGCAGTTTCACTGTGTTTGCACCCTGGCTCTTATTGTAGTTGTAGTCTACACCACATGCTGTGCCAACAATAGCTAATTTATTGGTAATGCAGTTTAACTGTGATTGCCCCCTGACTCTTATTGTAGGTGTAGTCTACACCACATGCTGTGCTAACAATAGCTAATTTACTGGTAGAGCAGTTTCACTGTGTTTGCACCCTGTCTCTTATTGTAGTTGTAGTCTACACCACATGCTGTGCCAACAATAGCTAATTTATTGGTAATGCAGGTTCCCTGTGCTTGCCCCCTGGCTCTTATTGTAGGTATAGTCTACAGCACATGCTGTTCCAACAAAAGCTAATTTATTGGTAATGCAGGTTCACTGTGTTTGCACCCTGACTCTTATTGTAGGTGTAGTCTACACCACATGCTGTTCCAACAATAGCTAATGTATTGGTAATGCAGGTTCACTGTGTTTGCACCCCGGCTCTAATTGTAGGTGTAGTCTACACCACATGCTGTGCCAACAATAGCTAATTTATTGGTAATGCAGGTTCACTGTGTTTGCACCCTGACTCTTATTGTAGGTGTAGTCTACACCACATGCTGTGCTAACAGTAGCTAATTTATTGGTAATGCAGGTTCACTGTGTTTGCACCCTGACTTTTATTGTAGGTGTAATCTACACCACATGCTGTGCCAACAATAGCTAATTTATTGGTAATGCAGGTTCACTGTGTTTGCACCCTGGCTCTTATTGTAGGTGTAGTCTACACCACATGCTGTGCCAACAATAGCTAAATTATTGGTAATGCAGGTTCACTGTGTTTGCACCCTGACTCATATTGTAGGTGTAGTCTACACCACATGCTGTGCTAACAGTAGCTAATTTATTGGTAATGCAGGTTCACTGTGTTTGCACCCTGACTCTTATTGTAGGTGTAGTCTACACCACATGCTGTGCCAACAATAGCTAATTTATTGGTAATGCAGGTTCACTGTGTTTGCACCCTGACTCTTATTGTAGGGTTAGTCTACACCACATGCTGTGCCAACAATTGCTAATTTATTGGTAATGCAGTTTCACTGAGTTTGCACCCTGGCTCTTATTGTAGGTGTAGTCTACACCACATGCTGTGCCAACAATAGCTAAATTATTGGTAATGCAGGTTCACTGTGTTTGCACCCTGACTCATATTGTAGGTGTAGTCTACACCACATGCTGTGCTAACAGTAGCTAATTTATTGGTAATGCAGGTTCACTGTGTTTGCACCCTGACTCTTATTGTAGGTGTAGTCTACACCACATGCTGTGCCAACAATAGCTAATTTATTGGTAATGCAGGTTCACTGTGTTTGCACCCTGACTCTTATTGTAGGGTTAGTCTACACCACATGCTGTGCCACCAATAGCTAATTTATTGGTAATGCAGGTTCACTGTGTTTGCACCCTGACTCTTATTGTAGGTGTAGTCTACACCACATGCTGTGCTAACAATAGCTAATTTATTGGTAATGCAGGTTCACTGTGTTTGCACCCTGACTCTTATTTTAGGTGTAGTCTACACCACATGCTGTGCCAACAATAGCTAATTTATTGGTAATGCAGGTTCACTGTGTTTGCATCCTGACTCTTATTGTAGGTTTAGTCTACACCACATGCTGTGCTAACAGTAGCTAATTTATTGGTAATGCAGGTTCACTGTGTTTGCACCCTGACTCTTATTGTAGGTGTAGTCTACACACCATGCTGTGCCAACAATAGCTATTTATTGGAATGCAGTTTCACTGTTATTGCACCCTTGCTCTTATTGTAGGTGTAGTCTAAACCACACGCTGCGCTAGCCGTAGCTAATTTATTGGTAATGCAGGTTCACTGAGTTTGCCTTCTGGCTCTTATTGTAGGTGTAGTCAACACCACATGCTGTGCCAACAATTGCTAATTTATTGGTAATGCAGGTTCACTGTGTTTGTGACCCTGGCTCTTATTGTAGGTGTAGTCTACACCACATGCTGTGCCAACAATAGCTAATTTATTGGTAATGCAGGTTCACTGTGTTTGCACCCTGGCTCCTATTGTAGGTGTAGTCTACACCACAAGCTGTGCTAACAATAGCTAATTTATTGGTAATGCTGGTTCACTCTGTTAGCATCCAGACTCTTATTGTAGGTGTAGTCTACACCACATGCTGTGCTAACAATTGCTAATTTATTGGTATTACAGTTTCACTGTGTTTGCCCCCTGAACCTTATTTTAGGTGTAGTCTACACCACATGCTGTGCTAACAATAGCTAATTTATTGGTAATGCAGTTTCACTGTGTTTGCACCCTGACTCTTATTGTAGGTGTAGTCTACACCACATGCTGTGCTAACAATAGCTAATTTATTGGTATTACAGTTTCACTGTGTTTGCCCCCTGAACCTTTTTGTAGGTGTAGTCTACACCACATGCTGTGCTAACAATAGCTAATTTATTGGTAATGCAGTTTCACTGTCTTTGCACCCTGACTCTTATTGTAGGTGTAGTCTACACCACATGCTGTGCTAACAATAGCTAATTTATTGGTATTACAGTTTCACTGTGTTTGCCCTCTGAACCTTATTGTAGGTGTAGTCTACGCCACACGCTGTGCTAACAATAGCTAATTTATTGGTAATGCACGTTCCCTGTGTTTGAACCCTGACTCCTATTGTAGGTATAGTCTACAGCACATGCTGTACCAACAATAACTAATTTATTGGCAATGCAGTTTAACTGTGATTGCCTCCTGGCTCTTATTGTAGGTGTAGTCTACACCACATGCTGTGCTAACAATAGCTAATTTACTGGTAGAGCAGTTTCACTGTATTTGCACCCTGGCTCTTATTGTAGCTGTAGTCTACACCACATGCTGTGCCAACAATAGCTAATTTATTGGTAATGCAGTTTAACTGTGATTGCCCCCTGGCTCTTATTGTAGGTGTAGTCTACACCACATGCTGTGCTAACAATAGCTAATTTACTGGTAGAGCAGTTTCACTGTGTTTGCACCCTGGATCTTATTGTAGTTGTAGACTACACCACATGCTGTGCCAACAATAGCTAATTTATTGGTAATGCAGGTTCCCTGTGTTTGCCCCCTGGCTCTTATTGTAGGTATAGTCTACAGCACATGCTGTTCCAACAAAACTAATTTATTGGTAATGCAGGTTCACTGTGTTTGCACCCTGACTCTTATTGTAGGTGTAGTCTACACCACATGCTGTTCCAACAATAGCTAATGTATTAGTAATGCAGGTTCACTGTGTTTGCACCCCGGCTCTAATTGTAGGTGTAGTCTACACCACATGCTGTGCCAACAATAGCTAATTTATTGGTAATGCAGGTTCACTGTGTTTGCACCCTGACTCTTATTGTAGGTGTAGTCTACACCACATGCTGTGCTAACAATAGCTAATTTTTTGGTAATGCAGGTTCACTGTGTTTGCACCCTGACTCTTATTGTAGGTGTAATCTACACCACATGCTGTGCCAAGAATAGCTAATTTATTGGTAATGCAGGTTCACTGTGTTTGCACCCTGGCTCTTATTGTAGGTGTAGTCTACACCACATGCTGTGCCAACAATAGCTAAATTATTGGTAATGCAGGTTCACTGTGTTTGCACCCTGACTCTTATTGTAGGTGTAGTCTACACCACATGCTGTGCTAACAGTAGCTAATTTATTGGTAATGCAGGTTCACTGTGTTTGCACCCTGACTCTTATTGTAGGTGTAGTCTACACCACATGCTGTGCCAACAATAGCTAATTTATTGGTAATGCAGGTTCACTGTGTTTGCACCCTGACTCTTATTGTAGGGTTAGTCTACACCACATGCTGTGCCAACAATAGCTAATTTATTGGTAATGCAGTTTCACTGAGTTTGCACCCTGGCTCTTACTGTGGGTGTTGTCTACATCACATGCTGTGCCAACAATAGCTAATTTATTGGTAATGCAGTTTCACTGTGTTTCCCCCTGGCTCTTATTGTAGCTGTAGTCTACACCACATGCTGTGCCACCAATAGCTAATTTATTGGTAATGCAGGTTCACTGTGTTTGCACCCTGACTCTTATTGTAGGTGTAGTCTACACCACATGCTGTGCTAACAATAGCTAATTTATTGGTAATGCAGGTTCACTGTGTTTGTACCCTGACTCTTATTTTAGGTGTAGTCTACACCACATGCTGTGCCAACAATAGCTAATTTATTTGTAATGCAGGTTCACTGTGTTTGCACCCTGACTCCTATTGTAGGTTTAGTCTACACCACATGCTGTGCTAACAATTGCTAATTTATTGGTAATGCATGTTCACTGTGTTTGCACCCTTGCTTTTACTGAGGGTGTAGTCTACACCACATCCTGTGCCAACAATAAATAATTTATTGGTAGTTCAGTTTCACTCTGTTTGCCCCCTGACTCTTATTGTAGATGTAGTCTACACCACATGCTGTGCCAACAATAGCTAATTTATTGGTAATGCAGTTTCACTGTGTTTGCACCATGGCTCTTACTGTAGGTGTTGTCTACACCACATGCTGTGCCAACAATAGCTAATTTATTGGTAATGCAGTTTAACTGTGATTGCCCCCTGGCTCTTATTGTAGGTGTAGTCTACACCACATGCTGTGCTAACAATAGCTAATTTACTGGTAGAGCAGTTTCACTGTGTTTGCTCCCTGGCTCTTATTTTAGTTGTAGTCTACACCACATGCTGTGCCACCAATAGCTAATTTATTGGTAATGCAGTTTAACTGTGATTGCCCCCTGGCTCTTATTGTAGGTGTAGTCTACACCACATGCTGTGCTAACAATAGCTAATTTACTGGTAGAGCAGTTTCACTGTGTTTGCTCCCTGGCTCTTATTTTAGTTGCAGTCTACACCACATGCTGTGCCAACAATAGCTAATTTATTGGTAATGCAGGTTCCCTGTGTTTGCCCCCTGGCTCTTATTGTAGGTATAGTCTACAGCACATGCTGTTCCAACAAAAGCTAATTTATTGGTAATGCAGGTTCACTGTGTTTGCACCCTGACTTTTATTGTAGGTGTAGTCTACACCACATGCTGTTCCAACAATAGCTAATGTATTGGTAATGCAGGATCACTGTGTTTGCACCCCGGCTCTAATTGTAGGTGTAGTCTACACCACATTCTGTGCCAACAATAGCTAATTTATTGGTAATGCAGGTTCACTGTGTTTGCACCCTGACTCTTATTGTAGGTGTAGTCTACACCACATGCTGTGCTAACAATAGCTAATTTATTGGTAATGCAGGTTCACTGTGTTTGCACCCTGACTCTTATTGTAGGTGTAGTCTACACCACATGCTGTGCCAACAATAGCTAATTTATTGGTAATGCAGGTTCACTGTGTTTGCACCCTGGCTCTTATTGTAGGTGTAGTCTACACCACATGCTGTGCCAACAATAGCTAATTTATTGGTAATGCAGGTTCACTGTGTTTGCACCCTGACTCTTATTGTAGGTGTAGTCTACACCACATGCTGTGCTAACAGTAGCTAATTTATTGGTAATACAGGTTCACTGTGTTTGCACCCTGACTCTTATTGTAGGTGTAGTCTACACCACATGCTGTGCCAACAATAGTTAATTTATTGGTAATGCAGGTTCACTGTGTTTGCACCCTGACTGTTATTGTAGGTGTAGTCTACACCACATGCTGTGCCAACAATAGCTAATTTATTGGTAATGCAGTTTCACTGAGTTTGCACCCTGGCTCTTACTGTAGGTGTTGTCTACACCACATGCTGTGCCAACAATAGCTAATTTATTGGTAATGCAGGTTCACTGTGTTTGCACCCTGACTCTTATTGTAGGTGTAGTCTACACCACAAGCTGTGCTAACAATAGCTAATTTATTGGTAATGCAGGTTCACTGTGTTTGCACCCTGACTCTTATTGTAGGTGTAGTCTACACCACATGCTGTGCTAACAGTAGCTAATTTATTGGTAATGCAGGTTCACTGTGTTTGCACCCTGACTCTTATTGTAGGTGTAGTCTACACACCATGCTGTGCCAACAATAGCTATTTATTGGAATGCAGTTTCACTGTTATTGCACCCTTGCTCTTATTGTAGGTGTAGTCTAAACCACATGCTGCGCTAGCCGTAGCTAATTTATTGGTAATGCAGGTTCACTCTGTTTGCCTTCTGGCTCTTATTGTAGGTTTAGTCAACACCACATGCTGTGCCAACAATTGCTAATTTATTGGTAATGCAGGTTCACTGTGTTTGCACCCTGGCTCTTATTGTAGGTGTAGTCTACACCACATGCTGTGCCAACAATAGCTAATTTATTGGTAATGCAGGTTCACTGTGTTTGCACCCTGGCTCCTATTGTAGGTGTTGTCTACACCACAAGCTGTGCTAACAATAGCTAATTTATTGGTAATGCTGGTTCACTCTGTTAGCACCCAGACACTTATTGTAGGTGTAGTCTACACCACATGCTGTGCTAACAATTGCTAATTTATTGGTATTACAGTTTCACTGTGTTTGCCCCCTGAACCTTTTTGTAGGTGTAGTCTACACCACATGCTGTGCTAACAATAGCTAATTTATTGGTAATGCAGTTTCACTGTGTTTGCACCCTGTCTCTTATTGTAGGTGTAGTCTACACCACATGCTGTGCTAACAATAGCTAATTTATTGGTAATGCAGTTTCACTGTGTTTGCCCCATGGCTCTTATTATAGGTGTAGTCTACACCACATGCTGTGCTAACAATAGCTAATTTATTGGTATTACAGGTTCACTGTGTTTGCCCTCTGAACCTTATTGTAGGTGTAGTCTACACCACACGCTGTGCTAACAATAGCTAAGTTATTGGTAATGCACGTTCCCTGTGTTTGAACCCTGACTCCTATTGTAGGTATAGTCTACAGCCCATGATGTACCAATAATAGCTAATTTATTGGTAATGCAGTTTAACTGTGATTGCCCACTGGCTCTTATTGTAGGTGTAGTCTACACCACATGCTGTGCTAACAATAGCTAATTTACTGGTAGAGCAGTTTCACTGTGTTTGCACCCTGGCTCTTATGGTAGTTGTAGTCTACACCACATGCTGTGCCAACAATAGCTAATTTATTGGTAATGCAGTTTAACTGTGATTGCCCCCTAGCTCTTATTGTAGGTGTAGTCTACACCACATGCTGTGCTAACAATAGCTAATTTACTGGTAGAGCAGTTCCACTGAGTTTGCACCCTGGCTCTTATTGTAGTTGTAGTCTACACCACATGCTGTGCCAACAATAGCTAATTTATTGGTAATGCAGGTTCCCTGTGTTTGCCCCCTGGCTCTTATTGTAGGTATAGTCTACAGCACATGCTGTTCCAACAATAGCTAATTTATTGGTAATGCAGGTTCACTCTGTTTGCACCCCGGCTCTAATTGTAGGTGTAGTCTACACCACATGCTGTGCCAACAATAGCTAATTTATTGATAATGCAGGTTCACTGTGTTTGCACCCTGACTCTTATTGTAGGTGTAGTCTACACCACAAGCTGTGCTAACAATAGCTAATTTATTGGTAATGCAGGTTCACTGTGTTTGCACCCTGACTATTATTGTAGGTGTAGTCTACACCACATGCTGTGCTAACAGTAGCTAATTTATTGGTAATGCAGGTTCACTGTGTTTGCACCCTGACTTATTGTAGGTGTAGTCTACACCACATGCTGTGCCAACATTAGCTATTTATTGGAATGAAGTTTCACTGTGTTTACACCCTGGTTCTTATTGTAGGTGTAGTCTACACCACATGCTGTGCTAACAATAGCTAATTTATTGGTAATGCAGTTTCACTGTGTTTACACCCTGGTTCTTATTGTAGGTGTAGTCTACACCACATGCTGTGCTAACAATAGCTAATTTATTGGTAATGCAGTTTCACTGTGTTTACACCCTGGTTCTTATTGTAGGTGTAGTCTACACCACATGCTGTGGTAACAATAGCTAATTTATTGGTAATGCAGTTTCACTGTGTTTGAACCCTGGCTCTTATTGTAGGAGTAGTCTACACCACATGCTGTCCTAACAATAGCTAATTTATTGGTAATGCAGGTTCACTGTGTTTGCATCCTGACTCTTATTGTAAGTGTAGTGTACACCACATGCTGTGCAAACAATAGCTAATTTATTGGTATTACAGTTTCACTGTGTTTGCCCCCTGAACCTTATTTTAGGTGTAGTCTACACCACATGCTGTGCTAACAATAGCTAATTTATTGGTAGAGCAGTTTCACTGTGTTTGCACCCAGGCTCTTATTGTAGTTGCAGTCTACACCACATGCTGTGCCAACAATAGCTAATTTATTGGTAGAACAGTTTCACTGTGTTTGCACCCTGGCTCTTATTGTAATTGTAGTCTACACCACATGCTGTGCCAACAATAGCTAATTTATTGGTAATGCAGTTTAACTGTGATTACCCTCTGGCTCTTATTGTAGGTGTACTCTACACCACATGCTGTGCTAACAATAGGTAACGTATTGGTAGAGCATTTTCACTGTGTTTGCACCCAGGCTCTTATTGTAGTTGTAGTCTACACCACATGCTGTGCCAACAATAGCTAATTTATTGGTAATGCAGGTTCCCTGTGTTTGCCCCCTGGCTCTTATTGTTGGTGTAGTCTACACCACATGCTGTGCTAACAATAGCTAATTTATTGGTTATGCAGTTTCACTGTGTTTGCACCCTTGCTCTTATTGTAGGTGTAGACAACACCACATGCTGTTCCAACAATAGCTAATTTATTGGTAATGCAGGTTCACTGTGTTTGCACCCTTGCTCTTATTGTAGGTGTAGTCTAAACCACATGCTGTGCCAACAATAGCTAATTTATTGGTAATGCAGTTTCACTGTGTTTGCACCCTGACTTTTATTGTAGGTGTAGTCTACCCCACATGCTGTGTCAACAATAGCTAATTTTTTGTTAATGCAGTTTCACTGTGTTTGCACCCTGGTTCTTATTGTAGGTGTAGTCTACACCACATGCTGTGCTAACAATAGCTAATTTATTGGTAATGCAGTTTCACTGTGTTTGCCCCATGGCTCTTATTATAGGTGTAGTCTACACCACATGCTGTGCTAACAATAGCTAATTTATTGGTATTACGGTTTCACTGTGTTTGCCCCCTGAACCTTTTTGTAGGTGTAGTCTACACCACATGCTGTGCTAACAATAGCTAATTTATTGGTAATGCAGTTTCACTGTGTTTACACCCTGGTTCTTATTGTAGGTGTAGTCTACACCACATGCTGTGGTAACAATAGCTAATTTATTGGTAATGCAGTTTCACTGTGTTTGAACCCTGGCTCTTATAGTAGGAGTAGTCTACACCACATGCTGTCCTAACAAAAGCTAATTTATTGGTAATGCAGGTTCACTGTGTTTGCATCCTGACTCTTATTGTAAGTGTAGTGTACACCACATGCTGTGCAAACAATAGCTAATTTATTGGTATTACAGTTTCACTGTGTTTGCCCCCTGAACCTTATTTTAGGTGTAGTCTACACCACATGCTGTGCTAACAATAGCTAATTTATTGGTAGAGCAGTTTCACTGTGTTTGCACCCAGGCTCTTATTGTAGTTGCAGTCTACACCACATGCTGTGCCAACAATAGCTAATTTATTGGTAGAACAGTTTCACTGTGTTTGCACCCTGGCTCTTATTGTAATTGTAGTCTACACCACATGCTGTGCCAACAATAGCTAATATATTGGTAATGCAGTTTAACTGTCATTACCCTCTGGCTCTTATTTTAGGTGTACTCTACACCACATGCTGTGCTAACAATAGGTAACGTATTGGTAGAGCATTTTCACTGTGTTTGCACCCAGGCTCTTATTGTAGTTGTAGTCTACACCACATGCTGTGCCAACAATAGCTAATTTATTGGTAATGCAGGTTCCCTGTGTTTGCACCCTGACTCATATTATAGGTGTAGTCTACACCACATGCTGTGCCAACAATATCTAATTTATTGGTAATGCAGTTTCACTGTGTTAGCACCCTGGCTCTTACTGTAGGTGTAGTCTACACCACATGATGTGCCAACAATATCTAATTTATTGGTAATGCAGTTTCACTGTGTTTGCCCCCTGGCTCTTATTGTAGGTGTAGTCTACACCACACGCTGTGCCAACAAGAGCTAATTTATTGGTAATGGAGGTTCACTGTGTTTGCACCCTGACTCTTATTGTAGGTGTAGTCTACACCACATGCTGTGCTAACAATAGCTAATTTCTATTGGTAATGCAGGTTCACTGTGTTTGTACCCTGATTCTTATTGTAGGTGTAGTCTACACCACATGCTGTGCCAACAGTAGCTAATTTATTGGTAATGCAGTTTCACTGTGTTTGCACCCTGATTCTTATTGTAGGTGTAGTCTACCCCACATGCTGTGCCAACAATAGCTAATTTATTGGTAATGCAGGTTCACTGTGTTTGCACCCTGGCTCTTATTGTAGCTGTAGTCTACACCACATGCTGTGCCAACAATAGCTAATTTATTATTAATGCAGGTTCACTGTGTTTGCACCCTGACTCTTATTGTAGGTGTAGTCCACACCACATGCTGTTCTAACAGTAGCTAATTTATTGGTAATGCAGGTTCACTGTGTTTGCACCCTGACTCTTATTGTAGGTGTAGTCAACACCACATGCTGTGCCAACAATAGCTATTTATTTGAATGCATTTTCACTGTTATTGCACGCTAGCTCTTATTGTAGGTGTAGTCTACACCACATGCTGCGCTAGCCGTAGCTAATTTATTGGTAATGCAGGTTCACTGTGTTTGCCTTCTGGCTCTTATTGTAGGTGTAGTCAACACCACATGCTGTGCCAAAAATTGCTAATTTATTGGTAATGCAGGTTCACTGGGTTTGCACCCTGGCTCTTATTTTAGGTGTAGTCTACACCACATGCTGTGCCAATAATAGCTAATTTATTGGTAATGCAGGTTCACTGTGTTTGCACCCTGGCTCCTATTGTAGGTGTAGTCTACACCACAAGCTGTGCTAACAATAGCTAATTAATTGGTAATGGTGGTTCACTGTGTTAGCACCCAGACTCTTATTGTAGGTGTAGTCTACACCACATGCTGTGCTAACAATTGCTAATTTATTGGTATTACAGTTTCACTGTGTTTGCCCCCTGAACCTTATTTTAGGTGTAGTCTACACCACATGCTGTGCTAACAATAGCTAATTTATTGGTAGTGCAGTTTCACTGTGTTTGCCCCCTGGCTCTTATTGTAGGTGTAGTCTACACCACATGCTGTGCTAACAATAGCTAATTTATTGGTATTACAGTTTCACTGTGTTTGCCCCCTGAACCTTATTGTAGGTGTAGTCTACACCACATGCTGTGCTACCAATAGCTAATTTATTGGTAATGCAGTTTCACTGTGTTTGCACCCTGACTCTTATTGTAGGTGTAGTCTACACCACATGCTGTGCTAATAATAGCTAATTTATTGGTAATGCAGTTTCACTGTGTTTGCCCCATGGCTCTTATTATAGGTGTAGTCTACACAACATGCTGTGCTAACAATAGCTAATTTATTGGTATTACAGTTTCACTGTGTTTGCCCTCTGAACCCTATTGTAGGTGTAGTCTACACCACACGCTGTGCTAACAATAGCTAATTTATTGGTAATGCAGGTTCCCTGTGTTTGCACCCTGGCTCTTATTGTAGTTGTAGTCTACACCACATGCTGTGCCAACAATAGCTAATGTATTGGTAATGCAGGTTCACTGTGTTTGCACCCTGACTCTTATTGTAGGTGTAGTCTACACCACATGCTGTGCTAACAATAGCTAATTTATTGGTAATGCAGGTTCACTGTGTTTGCACCCTGACTCTTATTGTAGGTGTAGTCTACACGACATGCTGTGCCAACAATAGCTAATTTATTGGTAATGCAGTTTAACTGTGATTGCCCCCTGGCTCTTATTGTAGGTGTAGTCTACACCACATGCTGTGCTAACAATAGCTAATTTACTGGTAGAGCGGTTTCACTGTGTTTTCTCCCTGGCTCTTATTTTAGTTGTAGTCTACACCACATGCTGTGCCACCAATAGCTAATTTATTGGTAATGCAGTTTAACTGTGATTGCCCCCTGGCTCTTATTGTAGGTGTAGTCTACACCACATGCTGTGCTAACAATAGTTAATTTACTGGTAGAGCAGTTTCACTGTGTGTGCACCCTGGCTCTTATTGTAGTTGCAGTCTACACCACATGCTGTGCCAACAATAGCTAATTTATTGGTAATGCAGGTTCCCTGTGTTTGCCCCCTGGCTCTTATTGTAGGTATAGTCTACAGCACATGCTGTTTCAACAAAAGCTAATTTATTGGTAATGCAGGTTCACTGTGTTTGCACCCTGACTTTTATTGTAGGTGTAGTCTACACCACATGCTGTTCCAACAATAGCTAATGTATTGGTAATGCAGGATCACTGTGTTTGCACCCCGGCTCTAATTGTAGGTGTAGTCTACACCACATTCTGTGCCAACAATAGCTAATTTATTGGTAATGCAGGTTCACTCTTTTTGCACCCTGACTCTTATTGTAGGTGTAGTCTACACCACATGCTGTGCTAACAATAGCTAATTTATTGGTAATGCAGGTTCACTGTGTTTGCACCCTGACTCTTATTGTAGGTGTAGTCTACACCACATGCTGTGCCAACAATAGCTAATTTATTGGTAATGCAGGTTCACTGTGTTTGCACCCTGGCTCTTATTGTAGGTGTAGTCTACACCACATGCTGTGCCAACAATAGCTAATTTATTGGTAATGCAGGTTCACTGGGTTTGCACCCTGACTCTTATTGTAGGTGTAGTCTACACCACATGCTGTGCTAACAGTAGCTAATTTATTGGTAATGCAGGTTCACTGTGTTTGCACCCTGACTCTTATTGTAGGTGTAGTCTACACCACATGCTGTGCCAACAATAGTTAATTTATTGGTAATGCAGGTTCACTGTGTTTGCACCCTGACTGTTATTGTAGGTGTAGTCTACACCACATGCTGTGCCAACAATAGCTAATTTATTGGTAATGCAGTTTCACTGAGATTGCACCCTGGCTCTTACTGTAGGTGTTGTCTACACCACATGCTGTGCCAACAATAGCTAATTTATTGGTAATGCAGTTTCACTGTGTTTGCCCCCTGGCTCTTATTGTAGGTGTAGTCTACACCACATGCTGTGCCAACAATAGCTAATTTATTGGTAATGCAGGTTCACTGTGTTTGCACCCTGACTCTTATTGTAGGTGTAGTCTACACCACAAGCTGTGCTAACAATAGCTAATTTATTGGTAATGCAGGTTCACTGTGTTTCCACCCTGACTCTTATTGTAGGTGTAGTCTACACCACATGCTGTGCCAACAATAGCTAATTTATTGGTAATGCAGGTTCACTGTGTTTGCACCCTGGCTCTTATTGTAGGTGTAGTCTACACCTCATGCTGTGCCAACAATAGCTAATTTATTGGTAATGCAGGTTCACTGTGTTTGCACCCTGACTCTTATTGTAGGTGTAGTCTACACCACATGCTGTGCTAACAGTAGCTAATTTATTGGTAATGCAGGTTCACTGTGTTTGCACCCTGACTCTTATTGTAGGTGTAGTCTACACACCATGCTGTGCCAACAATAGCTATTTATTGGAATGCAGTTTCACTGTTATTGCACCCTTGCTCTTATTGTAGGTGTAGTCTAAACCACATGCTGTGATAGCCGTAGCTAATTTATTGGTAATGCAGGTTCACTGTGTTTGCCTTCTGGCTCTTATTGTAGGTTTAGTCAACACCACATGCTGTGCCAACAATTGCTAATTTATTGGTAATGCAGGTTCACTGTGTTTGCACCCTGGCTCTTATTGTAGGTGTAGTCTACACCACATGCTGTGCCAACAATAGCTAATTTATTGGTAATGCAGGTTCACTGTGTTTGCACCCTGGCTCCTGTTGTAGGTGTAGTCTACACCACAAGCTGTGCTAACAATAGCTAATTTATTGGTAATGCTGGTTCACTCTGTTAGCACCCAGACTCTTATTGTAGGTGTAGTCTACACCACATGCTGTGCTAACAATTGCTAATTTATTGGTAGTACAGTTTCACTGTGTTTGCCCCCTGAACCTTTTTGTAGGTGTAGTCTACACCACATGCTGTGCTAACAATAGCTAATTTATTGGTAATGCAGTTTCACTGTGTTTGCACCCTGTCTCTTATTGTAGGTGTAGTCTACACCACATGCTGTGCTAACAATAGCTAATTTATTGGTAATGCAGTTTCACTGTGTTTGCCCCATGGCTCTTATTATAGGTGTAGTCTACACCACATGCTGTGCTAACAATAGCTAATTTATTGGTATTACAGTTTCACTGTGTTTGCCCTCTGAACCTTATTGTAGGTGTAGTCTACACCACACGCTGTGCTAACAATAGCTAAGTTATTGGTAATGCACGTTCCCTGTGTTTGAACCCTGACTCCTATTGTATATATAGTCTACAGCACATGATGTACCAATAATAGCTAATTTATTGGTAATGCAGTTTAACTGTGATTGCCCACTGGCTCTTATTGTAGGTGTAGTCTACACCACATGCTGTGCTAACAATAGCTAATTTACTGGTAGAGCAGTTTCACTGTGTTTGCACCCTGGCTCTTATGGTAGTTGTAGTCTACACCACATGCTGTGCCAACAATAGCTAATTTATTGGTAATGCAGTTTAACTGTGATTGCCCCCTGGCTCTTATTGTAGGTGTAGTCTACACCACATGCTGTGCTAACAATAGCTAATTTACTGGTAGAGCAGTTCCACTGTGTTTGCACCCTGGCTCTTATTGTAGTTGTAGTCTACACCACATGCTGTGCCAACAATAGCTAATTTATTGGTAATGCAGGTTCCCTGTGTTTGCCCCCTGGCTCTTATTGTAGGTATAGTCTACAGCACATGCTGTTCCAACAATAGCTAATTTATTGGTAATGCAGGTTCACTCTGTTTGCACCCCGGCTCTAATTGTAGGTGTAGTCTACACCACATGCTGTGCCAACAATAGCTAATTTATTGATAATGCAGGTTCACTGTGTTTGCACCCTGACTCTTATTGTAGGTGTAGTCTACACCACATGCTGTGCTAACAATAGCTAATTTATTGGTATTACAGTTTCACTGTGTTTGCCCTCTGAACCTTATTGTAGGTGTAGTATACACCACACGCTGTGCTAACAATAGCTAAGTTATTGGTAATGCACGTTCCCTGTGTTTGAACCCTGACTCCTATTGTATATATAGTCTACAGCACATGATGTACCAATAATAGCTAATTTATTGGTAATGCAGTTTAACTGTGATTGCCCACTGGCTCTTATTGTAGGTGTAGTCTACACCACATGCTGTGCTAACAATAGCTAATTTACTGGTAGAGCAGTTTCACTGTGTTTGCACCCTGGCTCTTATGGTAGTTGTAGTCTACACCACATGCTGTGCCAACAATAGCTAATTTATTGGTAATGCAGTTTAACTGTGATTGCCCCCTGGCTCTTATTGTAGGTGTAGTCTACACCACATGCTGTGCTAACAATAGCTAATTTACTGGTAGAGCAGTTTCACTGTGTTTGCTCCCTGGCTCTTATTTTAGTTGTAGTCTACACCACATGCTGTGCCACCAATAGCTAATTTATTGGTAATGCAGTTTAACTGTGATTGCCCCCTGGCTCTTATTGTAGGTGTAGTCTACACCACATGCTGTGCTAACAATAGCTAATTTACTGGTAGAGCAGTTTCACTGTGTGTGCACCCTGGCTCTTATTGTAGTTGCAGTCTACACCACATGCTGTGCCAACAATAGCTAATTTATTGGTAATGCAGGTTCCCTGTGTTTGCCCCCTGGCTCTTATTGTAGGTATAGTCTACAGCACATGCTGTTCCAACAAAAGCTAATTTATTGGTAATGCAGGTTCACTGTGTTTGCACCCTGACTTTTATTGTAGGTGTAGTCTACACCACATGCTGTTCCAACAATAGCTAATGTATTGGTAATGCAGGATCACTGTGTTTGCACCCCGGCTCTAATTGTAGGTGTAGTCTACACCACATTCTGTGCCAACAATAGCTAATTTATTGGTAATGCAGGTTCACTGTGTTTGCACCCTGACTCTTATTGTAGGTGTAGTCTACACCACATGCTGTGCTAACAATAGCTAATTTATTGGTAATGCAGGTTCACTGTGTTTGCACCCTGACTCTTATTGTAGGTGTAGTCTACACCACATGCTGTGCCAACAATAGCTAATTTATTGGTAATGCAGGTTCACTGTGTTTGCACCCTGGCTCTTATTGTAGGTGTAGTCTACACCACATGCTGTGCCAACAATAGCTAATTTATTGGTAATGCAGGTTCACTGGGTTTGCACCCTGACTCTTATTGTAGGTGTAGTCTACACCACATGCTGTGCTAACATTAGCTAATTTATTGGTAATGCAGGTTCACTGTGTTTGCACCCTGACTCTTATTGTAGGTGTAGTCTACACCACATGCTGTGCCAACAATAGTTAATTTATTGGTAATGCAGGTTCACTGTGTTTGCACCCTGACTGTTATTGTAGGTGTAGTCTACACCACATGCTGTGCCAACAATAGCTAATTTATTGGTAATGCAGTTTCACTGAGATTGCACCCTGGCTCTTACTGTAGGTGTTGTCTACACCACATGCTGTGCCAACAATAGCTAATTTATTGGTAATGCAGTTTCACTGTGTTTGCCCCCTGGCTCTTATTGTAGGTGTAGTCTACACCACATGCTGTGCCAACAATAGCTAATTTATTGGTAATGCAGGTTCACTGTGTTTGCACCCTGACTCTTATTGTAGGTGTAGTCTACACCACAAGCTGTGCTAACAATAGCTAATTTATTGGTAATGCAGGTTCACTGTGTTTGCACCCTGACTCTTATTGTAGGTGTAGTCTACACCACATGCTGTGCCAACAATAGCTAATTTATTGGTAATGCAGGTTCACTGTGTTTGCACCCTGGCTCTTATTGTAGGTGTAGTCTACACCTCATGCTGTGCCAACAATAGCTAATTTATTGGTAATGCAGGTTCACTGTGTTTGCACCCTGACTCTTATTGTAGGTGTAGTCTACACCACATGCTGTGCTAACAGTAGCTAATTTATTGGTAATGCAGGTTCACTGTGTTTGCACCCTGACTCTTATTGTAGGTGTAGTCTACACACCATGCTGTGCCAACAATAGCTATTTATTGGAATGCAGTTTCACTGTTATTGCACCCTTGCTCTTATTGTAGGTGTAGTCTAAACCACATGCTGCGATAGCCGTAGCTAATTTATTGGTAATGCAGGTTCACTGTGTTTGCCTTCTGGCTCTTATTGTAGGTTTAGTCAACACCACATACTGTGCCAACAATTGCTAATTTATTGGTAATGCAGGTTCACTGTGTTTGCACCCTGGCTCTTATTGTAGGTGTAGTCTACACCACATGCTGTGCCAACAATAGCTAATTTATTGGTAATGCAGGTTCACTGTGTTTGCACCCTGGCTCCTGTTGTAGGTGTAGTCTACACCACAAGCTGTGCTAACAATAGCTAATTTATTGGTAATGCTGGTTCACTCTGTTAGCACCCAGACTCTTATTGTAGGTGTAGTCTACACCACATGCTGTGCTAACAATTGCTAATTTATTGGTATTACAGTTTCACTGTGTTTGCCCCCTGAACCTTTTTGTAGGTGTAGTCTACACCACATGCTGTGCTAACAATAGCTAATTTATTGGTAATGCAATTTCACTGTGTTTGCACCCTGTCTCTTATTGTAGGTGTAGTCTACACCACATGCTGTGCTAACAATAGCTAATTTATTGGTTATGCAGTTTCACTGTGTTTGCCCCATGGCTCTTATTATAGGTGTAGTCTACACCACATGCTGTGCTAACAATAGCTAATTTATTGGTATTACAGTTTCACTGTGTTTGCCCTCTGAACCTTATTGTAGGTGTAGTCTACACCACACGCTGTGCTAACAATAGCTAAGTTATTGGTAATGCACGTTCCCTGTGTTTGAACCCTGACTCCTATTGTATATATAGTCTACAGCACATGATGTACCAATAATAGCTAATTTATTGGTAATGCAGTTTAACTGTGATTGCCCACTGGCTCTTATTGTAGGTGTAGTCTACACCACATGCTGTGCTAACAATAGCTAATTTACTGGTAGAGCAGTTTCACTGTGTTTGCACCCTGGCTCTTATGGTAGTTGTAGTCTACACCACATGCTGTGCCAACATTAGCTAATTTATTGGTAATGCAGTTTAACTGTGATTGCCCCCTGGCTCTTATTGTAGGTGTAGTCTACACCACATGCTGTGCTAACAATAGCCAATTTACTGGTAGAGCAGTTCCACTGTGTTTGCACCCTGGCTCTTATTGTAGTTGTAGTCTACACCACATGCTGTGCCAACAATAGCTAATTTATTGGTAATGCAGGTTCCCTGTGTTTGCCCCCTGGCTCTTATTGTAGGTATAGTCTACAGCACATGCTGTTCCAACAATAGCTAATTTATTGGTAATGCAGGTTCACTCTGTTTGCACCCCGGCTCTAATTGTAGGTGTAGTCTACACCACATGCTGTGCCAACAATAGCTAATTTATTGATAATGCAGGTTCACTGTGTTTGCACCCTGACCCTTATTGTAGGTGTAGTCTACACCACAAGCTATGCTAACAATAGCTAATTTATTGGTAATGCAGGTTCACTGTGTTTGCACCCTGACTCTTATTGTAGGTGTAGTCTACACACCATGCTGTGCCAACAATAGCTATTTATTGGAATGCAGTTTCACTGTTATTGCACCCTTGCTCTTATTGTAGGTGTAGTCTAAACCACATGCTGCGATAACCGTAGCTAATTTATTGATAATGCAGGTTCACTGTGTTTGCCTTCTGGCTCTTATTGTAGGTTTAGTCAACACCACATGCTGTGCCAACAATTGCTAATTTATTGGTAATGCAGGTTCACTGTGTTTGCACCCTGGCTCTTATTGTAGGTGTAGTCTACACCACATGCTGTGCCAACAATAGCTAATTTATTGGTAATGCAGGTTCACTGTGTTTGCACCCTGGCTCCTGTTGTAGGTGTAGTCTACACCACAAGCTGTGCTAACAATAGCTAATTTATTGGTAATGCTGGTTCACTCTGTTAGCACCCAGACTCTTATTGTAGGTGTAGTCTACACCACATGCTGTGCTAACAATTGCTAATTTATTGGTATTACAGTTTCACTGTGTTTGCCCCCTGAACCTTTTTGTAGGTGTAGTCTACACCACATGCTGTGCTAACAATAGCTAATTTATTGGTAATGCAGTTTCACTGTGTTTGCACCCTGTCTCTTATTGTAGGTGTAGTCTACACCACATGCTGTGCTAACAATAGCTAATTTATTGATAATGCAGTTTCACTGTGTTTGCCCCATGGCTCTTATTATAGGTGTAGTCTACACCACATGCTGTGCTAACAATAGCTAATTTATTGGTATTACAGTTTCACTGTGTTTGCCCTCTGAACCTTATTGTAGGTGTAGTCTACACCACACGCTGTGCTAACAATAGCTAAGTTATTGGTAATGCACGTTCCCTGTGTTTGAACCCTGACTCCTATTGTATATATAGTCTACAGCACATGATGTTCCAATAATAGCTAATTTATTGGTAATGCAGTTTAACTGTGATTGCCCACTGGCTCTTATTGTAGGTGTAGTCTACACCACATGCTGTGCTAACAATAGCTAATTTACTGGTAGAGCAGTTTCACTGTGTTTGCACCCTGGCTCTTATGGTAGTTGTAGTCTACACCACATGCTGTGCCAACAATAGCTAATTTATTGGTAATGCAGTTTCACTGAGATTGCACCCTGGCTCTTATTGTAGGTGTAGTCTACACCACAAGCTGTGCTAACAATAGCTAATTTATTGGTAATGCAGGTTCACTGTGTTTGCACCCTGACTCTTATTGTAGGTGTAGTCTACACCACATGCTGTGCCAACAATAGCTAATTTATTGGTAATGCAGGTTCACTGTGTTTGCACCCTGGCCCTTATTGTAGGTGTAGTCTACACCACATGCTGTGCCAACAATAGCTAATTTATTGGTAATGCAGGTTCACTGGGTTTGCACCCTGACTCTTATTGTAGGTGTAGTCTACACCACATGCTGTGCTAACAGTAGCTAATTTATTGGTAATGCAGGTTCACTGTGTTTGCACCCTGACTCTTATTGTAGGTGTAGTCTACACCACATGCTGTGCCAACAATAGTTAATTTATTGGTAATGCAGGTTCACTGTGTTTGCACCCTGACTGTTATTGTAGGTGTAGTCTACACCACATGCTGTGCCAACAATAGCTAATTTATTGGTAATGCAGTTTCACTGAGATTGCACCCTGGCTCTTACTGTAGGTGTTGTCTACACCACATGCTGTGCCAACAATAGCTAATTTATTGGTAATGCAGTTTCACTGTGTTTGCCCCCTGGCTCTTATTGTAGGTGTAGTCTACACCACATGCTGTGCCAACAATAGCTAATTTATTGGTAATGCAGGTTCACTGTGTTTGCACCCTGACTCTTATTGTAGGTGTAGTCTACACCACAAGCTGTGCTAACAATAGCTAATTTATTGGTAATGCAGGTTCACTGTGTTTGCACCCTGACTCTTATTGTAGGTGTAGTCTACACCACATGCTGTGCCAACAATAGCTAATTTATTGGTAATGCAGGTTCACTGTGTTTGCACCCTGGCTCTTATTGTAGGTGTAGTCTACACCTCATGCTGTGCCAACAATAGCTAATTTATTGGTAATGCAGGTTCACTGTGTTTGCACCCTGACTCTTATTGTAGGTGTAGTCTACACCACATGCTGTGCTAACAGTAGCTAATTTATTGGTAATGCAGGTTCACTGTGTTTGCACCCTGACTCTTATTGTAGGTGTAGTCTACACACCATGCTGTGCCAACAATAGCTATTTATTGGAATGCAGTTTCACTGTTATTGCACCCTTGCTCTAATTGTAGGTGTAGTCTAAACCACATGCTGCGATAGCCGTAGCTAATTTATTGGTAATGCAGGTTCACTGTGTTTGCCTTCTGGCTCTTATTGTAGGTTTAGTCAACACCACATGCTGTGCCAACAATTGCTAATTTATTGGTAATGCAGGTTCACTGTGTTTGCACCCTGGCTCTTATTGTAGGTGTAGTCTACACCACATGCTGTGCCAACAATAGCTAATTTATTGGTAATGCAGGTTCACTGTGTTTGCACCCTGGCTCCTGTTGTAGGTGTAGTCTACACCACAAGCTGTGCTAACAATAGCTAATTTATTGGTAATGCTGGTTCACTCTGTTAGCACCCAGACTCTTATTGTAGGTGTAGTCTACACCACATGCTGTGCTAACAATTGCTAATTTATTGGTATTACAGTTTCACTGTCTTTGCCCCCTGAACCTTTTTGTAGGTGTAGTCTACACCACATGCTGTGCTAACAATAGCTAATTTATTGGTAATGCAGTTTCACTGTGTTTGCACCCTGTCTCTTATTGTAGGTGTAGTCTACACCACATGCTGTGCTAACAATAGCTAATTTATTGGTAATGCAGTTTCACTGTGTTTGCCCCATGGCTCTTATTATAGGTGTAGTCTACACCACATGCTGTGCTAACAATAGCTAATTTATTGGTATTACAGTTTCACTGTGTTTGCCCTCTGAACCTTATTGTAGGTGTAGTCTACACCACACGCTGTGCTAACAATAGCTAAGTTATTGGTAATGCACGTTCCCTGTGTTTGAACCCTGACTCCTATTGTATATATAGTCTACAGCACATGATGTACCAATAATAGCTAATTTATTGGTAATGCAGTTTAACTGTGATTGCCCACTGGCTCTTATTGTAGGTGTAGTCTACACCACATGCTGTGCTAACAATAGCTAATTTACTGGTAGAGCAGTTTCACTGTGTTTGCACCCTGGCTCTTATGGTAGTTGTAGTCTACACCACATGCTGTGCCAACAATAGCTAATTTATTGGTAATGCAGTTTCACTGAGATTGCACCCTGGCTCTTACTGTAGGTGTTGTCTACACCACATGCTGTGCCAACAATAGCTAATTTATTGGTAATGCAGTTTCACTGTGTTTGCACCCTGACTCTTATTGTAGGTGTAGTCTACACCACAAGCTGTGCTAACAATAGCTAATTTATTGGTAATGCAGGTTCACTGTGTTTGCACCCTGACTCTTATTGTAGGTGTAGTCTACACCACATGCTGTGCCAACAATAGCTAATTTATTGGTAATGCAGGTTCACTGTGTTTGCACCCTGGCCCTTATTGTAGGTGTAGTCTACACCACATGCTGTGCCAACAATAGCTAATTTATTGGTAATGCAGGTTCACTGGGTTTGCACCCTGACTCTTATTGTAGGTGTAGTCTACACCACATGCTGTGCTAACAGTAGCTAATTTATTGGTAATGCAGGTTCACTGTGTTTGCACCCTGACTCTTATTGTAGGTGTAGTCTACACCACATGCTGTGCCAACAATAGTTAATTTATTGGTAATGCAGGTTCACTGTGTTTGCACCCTGACTGTTATTGTAGGTGTAGTCTACACCACATGCTGTGCCAACAATAGCTAATTTATTGGTAATGCAGTTTCACTGAGATTGCACCCTGGCTCTTACTGTAGGTGTTGTCTACACCACATGCTGTGCCAACAATAGCTAATTTATTGGTAATGCAGTTTCACTGTGTTTGCCCCCTGGCTCTTATTGTAGGTGTAGTCTACACCACATGCTGTGCCAACAATAGCTAATTTATTGGTAATGCAGGTTCACTGTGTTTGCACCCTGACTCTTATTGTAGGTGTAGTCTACACCACAAGCTGTGCTAACAATAGCTAATTTATTGGTAATGCAGGTTCACTGTGTTTGCACCCTGACTCTTATTGTAGGTGTAGTCTACACCACATGCTGTGCCAACAATAGCTAATTTATTGGTAATGCAGGTTCACTGTGTTTGCACCCTGGCTCTTATTGTAGGTGTAGTCTACACCTCATGCTGTGCCAACAATAGCTAATTTATTGGTAATGCAGGTTCACTGTGTTTGCACCCTGACTCTTATTGTAGGTGTAGTCTACACCACATGCTGTGCTAACAGTAGCTAATTTATTGGTAATGCAGGTTCACCGTGTTTGCACCCTGACTCTTATTGTAGGTGTAGTCTACACACCATGCTGTGCCAACAATAGCTATTTATTGGAATGCAGTTTCACTGTTATTGCACCCTTGCTCTAATTGTAGGTGTAGTCTAAACCACATGCTGCGATAGCCGTAGCTAATTTATTGGTAATGCAGGTTCACTGTGTTTGCCTTCTGGCTCTTATTGTAGGTTTAGTCAACACCACATGCTGTGCCAACAATTGCTAATTTATTGGTAATGCAGGTTCACTGTGTTTGCACCCTGGCTCTTATTGTAGGTGTAGTCTACACCACATGCTGTGCCAACAATAGCTAATTTATTGGTAATGCAGGTTCACTGTGTTTGCACCCTGGCTCCTGTTGTAGGTGTAGTCTACACCACAAGCTGTGCTAACAATAGCTAATTTATTGGTAATGCTGGTTCACTCTGTTAGCACCCAGACTCTTATTGTAGGTGTAGTCTACACCACATGCTGTGCTAACAATTGCTAATTTATTGGTATTACAGTTTCACTGTCTTTGCCCCCTGAACCTTTTTGTAGGTGTAGTCTACACCACATGCTGTGCTAACAATAGCTAATTTATTGGTAATGCAGTTTCACTTTGTTTGCACCCTGTCTCTTATTGTAGGTGTAGTCTACACCACATGCTGTGCTAACAATAGCTAATTTATTGGTAATGCAGTTTCACTGTGTTTGCCCCATGGCTCTTATTATAGGTGTAGTCTACACCACATGCTGTGCTAACAATAGCTAATTTATTGGTATTACAGTTTCACTGTGTTTGCCCTCTGAACCTTATTGTAGGTGTAGTCTACACCACACGCTGTGCTAACAATAGCTAAGTTATTGGTAATGCACGTTCCCTGTGTTTGAACCCTGACTCCTATTGTATATATAGTCTACAGCACATGATGTACCAATAATAGCTAATTTATTGGTAATGCAGTTTAACTGTGATTGCCCACTGGCTCTTATTGTAGGTGTAGTCTACACCACATGCTGTGCTAACAATAGCTAATTTACTGGTAGAGCAGTTTCACTGTGTTTGCACCCTGGCTCTTATGGTAGTTGTAGTCTACACCACATGCTGTGCCAACAATACCTAATTTATTGGTAATGCAGTTTAACTGTGATTGCCCCCTGGCTCTTATTGTAGGTGTAGTCTACACCACATGCTGTGCTAACAATAGCTAATTTACTGGTAGAGCAGTTCCACTGTGTTTGCACCCTGGCTCTTATTGTAGTTGTAGTCTACACCACATGCTGTGCCAACAATAGCTAATTTATTGGTAATGCAGGTTCCCTGTGTTTGCCCCCTGGCTCTTATTGTAGGTATAGTCTACAGCACATGCTGTTCCAACAATAGCTAATTTATTGGTAATGCAGGTTCACTCTGTTTGCACCCCGGCTCTAATTGTAGGTGTAGTCTACACCACATGCTGTGCCAACAATAGCTAATTTATTGATAATGCAGGTTCACTGTGTTTGCACCCTGACTCTTATTGTAGGTGTAGTCTACACCACAAGCTATGCTAACAATAGCTAATTTATTGGTAATGCAGGTTCACTGTGTTTGCACCCTGACTCTTATTGTAGGTGTAGTCTACACACCATGCTGTGCCAACAATAGCTATTTATTGGAATGCAGTTTCACTGTTATTGCACCCTTGCTCTTATTGTAGGTGTAGTGTAAACCACATGCTGCGATAGCCGTAGCTAATTTATTGATAATGCAGGTTCACTGTGTTTGCCTTCTGGCTCTTATTGTAGGTTTAGTCAACACCACATGCTGTGCCAACAATTGCTAATTTATTGGTAATGCAGGTTCACTGTGTTTGCACCCTGGCTCTTATTGTAGGTGTAGTCTACACCACATGCTGTGCCAACAATAGCTAATTTATTGGTAATGCAGGTTCACTGTGTTTGCACCCTGGCTCCTGTTGTAGGTGTAGTCTACACCACAAGCTGTGCTAACAATAGCTAATTTATTGGTAATGCTGGTTCACTCTGTTAGCACCCAGACTCTTATTGTAGGTGTAGTCTACACCACATGCTGTGCTAACAATTGCTAATTTATTGGTATTACAGTTTCACTGTGTTTGCCCCCTGAACCTTTTTGTAGGTGTAGTCTACACCACATGCTGTGCTAACAATAGCTAATTTATTGGTAATGCAGTTTCACTGTGTTTGCCCCCTGGCTCTTATTGTAGGTGTAGTCTACACCACATGCTGTGCCAACAATAGCTAATTTATTGGTAATGCAGGTTCACTGTGTTTGCACCCTGACTCTTATTGTAGGTGTAGTCTACACCACAAGCTGTGCTAACAATAGCTAATTTATTGGTAATGCAGGTTCACTGTGTTTGCACCCTGACTCTTATTGTAGGTGTAGTCTACACCACATGCTGTGCCAACAATAGCTAATTTATTGGTAATGCAGGTTCACTGTGTTTGCACCCTGGCTCTTATTGTAGGTGTAGTCTACACCTCATGCTGTGCCAACAATAGCTAATTTATTGGTAATGCAGGTTCACTGTGTTTGCACCCTGACTCTTATTGTAGGTGTAGTCTACACCACATGCTGTGCTAACAGTAGCTAATTTATTGGTAATGCAGGTTCACTGTGTTTGCACCCTGACTCTTATTGTAGGTGTAGTCTACACACCATGCTGTGCCAACAATAGCTATTTATTGGAATGCAGTTTCACTGTTATTGCACCCTTGCTCTAATTGTAGGTGTAGTCTAAACCACATGCTGCGATAGCCGTAGCTAATTTATTGGTAATGCAGGTTCACTGTGTTTGCCTTCTGGCTCTTATTGTAGGTTTAGTCAACACCACATGCTGTGCCAACAATTGCTAATTTATTGGTAATGCAGGTTCACTGTGTTTGCACCCTGGCTCTTATTGTAGGTGTAGTCTACACCACATGCTGTGCCAACAATAGCTAATTTATTGGTAATGCAGGTTCACTGTGTTTGCACCCTGGCTCCTGTTGTAGGTGTAGTCTACACCACAAGCTGTGCTAACAATAGCTAATTTATTGGTAATGCTGGTTCACTCTGTTAGCACCCAGACTCTTATTGTAGGTGTAGTCTACACCACATGCTGTGCTAACAATTGCTAATTTATTGGTATTACAGTTTCACTGTCTTTGCCCCCTGAACCTTTTTGTAGGTGTAGTCTACACCACATGCTGTGCTAACAATAGCTAATTTATTGGTAATGCAGTTTCACTGTGTTTGCACCCTGTCTCTTATTGTAGGTGTAGTCTACACCACATGCTGTGCTAACAATAGCTAATTTATTGGTAATGCAGTTTCACTGTGTTTGCCCCATGGCTCTTATTATAGGTGTAGTCTACACCACATGCTGTGCTAACAATAGCTAATTTATTGGTATTACAGTTTCACTGTGTTTGCCCTCTGAACCTTATTGTAGGTGTAGTCTACACCACACGCTGTGCTAACAATAGCTAAGTTATTGGTAATGCACGTTCCCTGTGTTTGAACCCTGACTCCTATTGTATATATAGTCTACAGCACATGATGTACCAATAATAGCTAATTTATTGGTAATGCAGTTTAACTGTGATTGCCCACTGGCTCTTATTGTAGGTGTAGTCTACACCACATGCTGTGCTAACAATAGCTAATTTACTGGTAGAGCAGTTTCACTGTGTTTGCACCCTGGCTCTTATGGTAGTTGTAGTCTACACCACATGCTGTGCCAACAATAGCTAATTTATTGGTAATGCAGTTTCACTGAGATTGCACCCTGGCTCTTACTGTAGGTGTTGTCTACACCACATGCTGTGCCAACAATAGCTAATTTATTGGTAATGCAGTTTCACTGTGTTTGCACCCTGACTCTTATTGTAGGTGTAGTCTACACCACAAGCTGTGCTAACAATAGCTAATTTATTGGTAATGCAGGTTCACTGTGTTTGCACCCTGACTCTTATTGTAGGTGTAGTCTACACCACATGCTGTGCCAACAATAGCTAATTTATTGGTAATGCAGGTTCACTGTGTTTGCACCCTGGCCCTTATTGTAGGTGTAGTCTACACCACATGCTGTGCCAACAATAGCTAATTTATTGGTAATGCAGGTTCACTGGGTTTGCACCCTGACTCTTATTGTAGGTGTAGTCTACACCACATGCTGTGCTAACAGTAGCTAATTTATTGGTAATGCAGGTTCACTGTGTTTGCACCCTGACTCTTATTGTAGGTGTAGTCTACACCACATGCTGTGCCAACAATAGTTAATTTATTGGTAATGCAGGTTCACTGTGTTTGCACCCTGACTGTTATTGTAGGTGTAGTCTACACCACATGCTGTGCCAACAATAGCTAATTTATTGGTAATGCAGTTTCACTGAGATTGCACCCTGGCTCTTACTGTAGGTGTTGTCTACACCACATGCTGTGCCAACAATAGCTAATTTATTGGTAATGCAGTTTCACTGTGTTTGCCCCCTGGCTCTTATTGTAGGTGTAGTCTACACCACATGCTGTGCCAACAATAGCTAATTTATTGGTAATGCAGGTTCACTGTGTTTGCACCCTGACTCTTATTGTAGGTGTAGTCTACACCACAAGCTGTGCTAACAATAGCTAATTTATTGGTAATGCAGGTTCACTGTGTTTGCACCCTGACTCTTATTGTAGGTGTAGTCTACACCACATGCTGTGCCAACAATAGCTAATTTATTGGTAATGCAGGTTCACTGTGTTTGCACCCTGGCTCTTATTGTAGGTGTAGTCTACACCTCATGCTGTGCCAACAATAGCTAATTTATTGGTAATGCAGGTTCACTGTGTTTGCACCCTGACTCTTATTGTAGGTGTAGTCTACACCACATGCTGTGCTAACAGTAGCTAATTTATTGGTAATGCAGGTTCACCGTGTTTGCACCCTGACTCTTATTGTAGGTGTAGTCTACACACCATGCTGTGCCAACAATAGCTATTTATTGGAATGCAGTTTCACTGTTATTGCACCCTTGCTCTAATTGTAGGTGTAGTCTAAACCACATGCTGCGATAGCCGTAGCTAATTTATTGGTAATGCAGGTTCACTGTGTTTGCCTTCTGGCTCTTATTGTAGGTTTAGTCAACACCACATGCTGTGCCAACAATTGCTAATTTATTGGTAATGCAGGTTCACTGTGTTTGCACCCTGGCTCTTATTGTAGGTGTAGTCTACACCACATGCTGTGCCAACAATAGCTAATTTATTGGTAATGCAGGTTCACTGTGTTTGCACCCTGGCTCCTGTTGTAGGTGTAGTCTACACCACAAGCTGTGCTAACAATAGCTAATTTATTGGTAATGCTGGTTCACTCTGTTAGCACCCAGACTCTTATTGTAGGTGTAGTCTACACCACATGCTGTGCTAACAATTGCTAATTTATTGGTATTACAGTTTCACTGTCTTTGCCCCCTGAACCTTTTTGTAGGTGTAGTCTACACCACATGCTGTGCTAACAATAGCTAATTTATTGGTAATGCAGTTTCACTTTGTTTGCACCCTGTCTCTTATTGTAGGTGTAGTCTACACCACATGCTGTGCTAACAATAGCTAATTTATTGGTAATGCAGTTTCACTGTGTTTGCCCCATGGCTCTTATTATAGGTGTAGTCTACACCACATGCTGTGCTAACAATAGCTAATTTATTGGTATTACAGTTTCACTGTGTTTGCCCTCTGAACCTTATTGTAGGTGTAGTCTACACCACACGCTGTGCTAACAATAGCTAAGTTATTGGTAATGCACGTTCCCTGTGTTTGAACCCTGACTCCTATTGTATATATAGTCTACAGCACATGATGTACCAATAATAGCTAATTTATTGGTAATGCAGTTTAACTGTGATTGCCCACTGGCTCTTATTGTAGGTGTAGTCTACACCACATGCTGTGCTAACAATAGCTAATTTACTGGTAGAGCAGTTTCACTGTGTTTGCACCCTGGCTCTTATGGTAGTTGTAGTCTACACCACATGCTGTGCCAACAATACCTAATTTATTGGTAATGCAGTTTAACTGTGATTGCCCCCTGGCTCTTATTGTAGGTGTAGTCTACACCACATGCTGTGCTAACAATAGCTAATTTACTGGTAGAGCAGTTCCACTGTGTTTGCACCCTGGCTCTTATTGTAGTTGTAGTCTACACCACATGCTGTGCCAACAATAGCTAATTTATTGGTAATGCAGGTTCCCTGTGTTTGCCCCCTGGCTCTTATTGTAGGTATAGTCTACAGCACATGCTGTTCCAACAATAGCTAATTTATTGGTAATGCAGGTTCACTCTGTTTGCACCCCGGCTCTAATTGTAGGTGTAGTCTACACCACATGCTGTGCCAACAATAGCTAATTTATTGATAATGCAGGTTCACTGTGTTTGCACCCTGACTCTTATTGTAGGTGTAGTCTACACCACAAGCTATGCTAACAATAGCTAATTTATTGGTAATGCAGGTTCACTGTGTTTGCACCCTGACTCTTATTGTAGGTGTAGTCTACACACCATGCTGTGCCAACAATAGCTATTTATTGGAATGCAGTTTCACTGTTATTGCACCCTTGCTCTTATTGTAGGTGTAGTGTAAACCACATGCTGCGATAGCCGTAGCTAATTTATTGATAATGCAGGTTCACTGTGTTTGCCTTCTGGCTCTTATTGTAGGTTTAGTCAACACCACATGCTGTGCCAACAATTGCTAATTTATTGGTAATGCAGGTTCACTGTGTTTGCACCCTGACTCTTATTGTAGGTGTAGTCTACACCACATGCTGTGCCAACAATAGCTAATTTATTGGTAATGCAGGTTCACTGTGTTTGCACCCTGGCTCCTGTTGTAGGTGTAGTCTACACCACAAGCTGTGCTAACAATAGCTAATTTATTGGTAATGCTGGTTCACTCTGTTAGCACCCAGACTCTTATTGTAGGTGTAGTCTACACCACATGCTGTGCTAACAATTGCTAATTTATTGGTATTACAGTTTCACTGTGTTTGCCCCCTGAACCTTTTTGTAGGTGTAGTCTACACCACATGCTGTGCTAACAATAGCTAATTTATTGGTAATGCAGTTTCACTGTGTTTGCACCCTGTCTCTTATTGTAGGTGTAGTCTACACCACATGCTGTGCTAACAATAGCTAATTTATTGGTAATGCAGTTTCACTGTGTTTGCCCCATGGCTCTTATTATAGGTGTAGTCTACACCACATGCTGTGCTAACAATAGCTAATTTATTGGTATTACAGTTTCACTGTGTTTGCCCTCTGAACCTTATTGTAGGTGTAGTCTACACCACACGCAGTGCTAACAATAGCTAAGTTATTGGTAATGCACGTTCCCTGTGTTTGAACCCTGACTCCTATTGTATATATAGTCTACAGCACATGATGTACCAATAATAGCAAATTTATTGGTAATGCAGTTTAACTGTGATTGCCCACTGGCTCTTATTGTAGGTGTAGTCTACACCACATGCTGTGCTAACAATAGCTAATTTACTGGTAGAGCAGTTTCACTGTGTTTGCACCCTGGCTCTTATGGTAGTTGTAGTCTACACCACATGCTGTGCCAACAATAGCTAATTTATTGGTAATGCAGTTTAACTGTGATTGCCCCCTGGCTCTTATTGTAGGTGTAGTCTACACCACAGGCTGTGCTAACAATAGCTAATTTACTGGTAGAGCAGTTTCACTGTGTTTGCTCCCTGGCTCTTATTTTAGTTGTAGTCTACACCACATGCTGTGCCACCAATAGCTAATTTATTGGTAATGCAGTTTTACTGTGATTGCCCCCTGGCTCTTATTGTAGGTGTAGTCTACACCACATGCTGTGCTAACAATAGCTAATTTACTGGTAGAGCAGTTTCACTGTGTGTGCACCCTGGCTCTTATTGTAGTTGCAGTCTACACCACATGCTGTGCCAACAATAGCTAATTTATTGGTAATGCAGGTTCCCTGTGTTTGCCCCCTGGCTCTTATTGTAGGTATAGTCTACAGCACATGCTGTTCCAACAAAAGCTAATTTATTGGTAATGCAGGTTCACTGTGTTTGCACCCTGACTTTTATTGTAGGTGTAGTCTACACCACATGATCTTCCAACAATAGCTCATGTATTGGTAATGCAGGATCACTGTGTTTGCACCCCGGCTCTAATTGTAGGTGTAGTCTACACCACATTCTGTGCCAACAATAGCTAATTTATTGGTAATGCAGGTTCACTGTGTTTGCACCCTGACTCTTATTGTAGGTGTAGTCTACACCACATGCTGTGCTAACAATAGCTAATTTATTGGTAATGCAGGTTCACTGTGTTTGCACCCTGACTCTTATTGTAGGTGTAGTCTACACCACATGCTGTGCCAACAATAGCTAATTTATTGGTAATGCAGGTTCACTGTGTTTGCACCCTGGCTCTTATTGTAGGTGTAGTCTACACCACATGCTGTGCCAACAATAGCTAATTTATTGGTAATGCAGGTTCACTGGGTTTGCACCCTGACTCTTATTGTAGGTGTAGTCTACACCACATGCTGTGCTAACAGTAGCTAATTTATTGGTAATGCAGGTTCACTGTGTTTGCACCCTGACTCTTATTGTAGGTGTAGTCTACACCACATGCTGTGCCAACAATAGTTAATTTATTGGTAATGCAGGTTCACTGTGTTTGCACCCTGACTGTTATTGTAGGTGTAGTCTACACCACATGCTGTGCCAACAATAGCTAATTTATTGGTAATGCAGTTTCACTGAGATTGCACCCTGGCTCTTACTGTAGGTGTTGTCTACACCACATGCTGTGCCAACAATAGCTAATTTATTGGTAATGCAGTTTCACTGTGTTTGCCCCCTGGCTCTTATTGTAGGTGTAGTCTACACCACATGCTGTGCCAACAATAGCTAATTTATTGGTAATGCAGGTTCACTGTGTTTGCACCCTGACTCTTATTGTAGGTGTAGTCTACACCACAAGCTGTGCTAACAATAGCTAATTTATTGGTAATGCAGGTTCACTGTGTTTGCACCCTGACTCTTATTGTAGGTGTAGTCTACACCACATGCTGTGCCAACAATAGCTAATTTATTGGTAATGCAGGTTCACTGTGTTTGCACCCTGGCTCTTATTGTAGGTGTAGTCTACACCTCATGCTGTGCCAACAATAGCTAATTTATTGGTAATGCAGGTTCACTGTGTTTGCACCCTGACTCTTATTGTAGGTGTAGTCTACACCACATGCTGTGCTAACAGTAGCTAATTTATTGGTAATGCAGGTTCACTGTGTTTGCACCCTGACTCTTATTGTAGGTGTAGTCTACACACCATGCTGTGCCAACAATAGCTATTTATTGGAATGCAGTTTCACTGTTATTGCACCCTTGCTCTTATTGTAGGTGTAGTCTAAACCACATGCTGCGATAGCCGTAGCTAATTTATTGGTAATGCAGGTTCACTGTGTTTGCCTTCTGGCTCTTATTGTAGGTTTAGTCAACACCACATGCTGTGCCAACAATTGCTAATTTATTGGTAATGCAGGTTCACTGTGTGTGCACCCTGGCTCTTATTGTAGGTGTAGTCTACACCACATGCTGTGCCAACAATAGCTAATTTATTGGTAATGCAGGTTCACTGTGTTGGCACCCTGGCTCCTGTTGTAGGTGTAGTCTACACCACAAGCTGTGCTAACAATAGCTAATTTATTGGTAATGCTGGTTCACTCTGTTAGCACCCAGACTCTTATTGTAGGTGTAGTCTACACCACATGCTGTGCTAACAATTGCTAATTTATTGGTATTACAGTTTCACTGTGTTTGCCCCCTGAACCTTTTTGTAGGTGTAGTCTACACCACATGCTGTGCTAACAATAGCTAATTTATTGGTAATGCAGTTTCACTGTGTTTGCACCCTGTCTCTTATTGTAGGTGTAGTCTACACCACATGCTGTGCTAACAATAGCTAATTTATTGGTAATGCAGTTTCACTGTGTTTGCCCCATGGCTCTTATTATAGGTGTAGTCTACACCACATGCTGTGCTAACAATAGCTAATTTATTGGTATTACAGTTTCACTGTGTTTGCCCTCTGAACCTTATTGTAGGTGTAGTCTACACCACACGCTGTGCTAACAATAGCTAAGTTATTGGTAATGCACGTTCCATGTGTTTGAACCCTGACTCCTATTGTATATGTAGTCTACAGCACATGATGTACCAATAATAGCTAATTTATTGGTAATGCAGTTTAACTGTGATTGCCCACTGGCTCTTATTGTAGGTGTAGTCTACACCACATGCTGTGCTAACAATAGCTAATTTACTGGTAGAGCAGTTTCACTGTGTTTGCACCCTGGCTCTTATGGTAGTTGTAGTCTACACCACATGCTGTGCCAACAATAGCAAATTTATTGGTAATGCAGTTTAACTGTGATTGCCCCCTGGCTCTTATTGTAGGTGTAGTCTACACCACATGCTGTGCTAACAATAGCTAATTTACTGGTAGAGCAGTTCCACTGTGTTTGCACCCTGGCTCTTATTGTAGTTGTAGTCTACACCACATGCTGTGCCAACAATAGCTAATTTATTGGTAATGCAGGTTCCCTGTGTTTGCCCCCTGGCTCTTATTGTAGGTATAGTCTACAGCACATGCTGTTCCAACAATAGCTAATTTATTGGTAATGCAGGTTCACTCTGTTTGCACCCCGGCTCTAATTGTAGGTGTAGTCTACACCACATGCTGTGCCAACAATAGCTAATTTATTGATAATGCAGGTTCACTGTGTTTGCACCCTGACTCTTATTGTAGGTGTAGTCTACACCACAAACTATGCTAACAATAGCTAATTTATTGGTAATGCAGGTTCACTGTGTTTGCACCCTGACTCTTATTGTAGGTGTAGTCTACACACCATGCTGTGCCAACAATAGCTATTTATTGGAATGCAGTTTCACTGTTATTGCACCCTTGCTCTTATTGTAGGTGTAGTCTAAACCACATGCTGCGATAGCCGTAGCTAATTTATTGATAATGCAGGTTCACTGTGTTTGCCTTCTGGCTCTTATTGTAGGTTTAGTCAACACCACATGCTGTGCCAACAATTGCTAATTTATTGGTAATGCAGGTTCACTGTGTTTGCACCCTGGCTCTTATTGTAGGTGTAGTCTACACCACATGCTGTGCCAACAATAGCTAATTTATTGGTAATGCAGGTTCACTGTGTTTGCACCCTGGCTCCTGTTGTAGGTGTAGTCTACACCACAAGCTGTGCTAACAATAGCTAATTTATTGGTAATGCTGGTTCACTCTGTTAGCACCCAGACTCTTATTGTAGGTGTAGTCTACACCACATGCTGTGCTAACAATTGCTAATTTATTGGTATTACAGTTTCACTGTGTTTGCCCCCTGAACCTTTTTGTAGGTGTAGTCTACACCACATGCTGTGCTAACAATAGCTAATTTATTGGTAATGCAGTTTCACTGTGTTTGCACCCTGTCTCTTATTGTAGGTGTAGTCTACACCACATGCTGTGCTAACAATAGCTAATTTATTGGTAATGCAGTTTCACTGTGTTTGCCCCATGGCTCTTATTATAGGTGTAGTCTACACCACATGCTGTGCTAACAATAGCTAATTTATTGGTATTACAGTTTCACTGTGTTTGCCCTCTGAACCTTATTGTAGGTGTAGTCTACACCACACGCTGTGCTAACAATAGCTAAGTTATTGGTAATGCACGTTCCCTGTGTTTGAACCCTGACTCCTATTGTATATATAGTCTACAGCACATGATGTACCAATAATAGCTAATTTATTGGTAATGCAGTTTAACTGTGATTGCCCACTGGCTCTTATTGTAGGTGTAGTCTACACCACATGCTGTGCTAACAATAGCTAATTTACTGGTAGAGCAGTTTCACTGTGTTTGCACCCTGGCTCTTATGGTAGTTGTAGTCTACACCACATGCTGTGCCAACAATAGCTAATTTATTGGTAATGCAGTTTAACTGTGATTGCCCCCTGGCTCTTATTGTAGGTGTAGTCTACACCACATGCTGTGCTAACAATAGCTAATTTACTGGTAGAGCAGTTTCACTGTGTTTGCTCCCTGGCTCTTATTTTAGTTGTAGTCTACACCACATGCTGTGCCACCAATAGCTAATTTATTGGTAATGCAGATTAACTGTGATTGCCCCCTGGCTCTTATTGTAGGTGTAGTCTACACCACATGCTGTGCTAACAATAGCTAATTTACTGGTAGAGCAGTTTCACTGTGTGTGCACCCTGGCTCTTATTGTAGTTGCAGTCTACACCACATGCTGTGCCAACAATAGCTAATTTATTGGTAATGCAGGTTCCCTGTGTTTGCCCCCTGGCTCTTATTGTAGGTATAGTCTACAGCACATGCTGTTCCAACAAAAGCTAATTTATTGGTAATGCAGGTTCACTGTGTTTGCACCCTGACTTTTATTGTAGGTGTAGTCTACACCACATGCTGTTCCAACAATAGCTAATGTATTGGTAATGCAGGATCACTGTGTTTGCACCCCGGCTCTAATTGTAGGTGTAGTCTACACCACAATTCTGTGCCAACAATAGCTAATTTATTGGTAATGCAGGTTCACTGTGTTTGCACCCTGACTCTTATTGTAGGTGTAGTCTACACCACATGCTGTGCTAACAATAGCTAATTTATTGGTAATGCAGGTTCACTGTGTTTGCACCCTGACTCTTATTGTAGGTGTAGTCTACACCACATGCTGTGCCAACAATAGCTAATTTATTGGTAATGCAGGTTCACTGTGTTTGCACCCTGGCTCTTATTGTAGGTGTAGTCTACACCACATGCTGTGCCAACAATAGCTAATTTATTGGTAATGCAGGTTCACTGGGTTTGCACCCTGACTCTTATTGTAGGTGTAGTCTACACCACATGCTGTGCTAACAGTAGCTAATTTATTGGTAATGCAGGTTCACTGTGTTTGCACCCTGACTCTTATTGTAGGTGTAGTCTACACCACATGCTGTGCCAACAATAGTTAATTTATTGGTAATGCAGGTTCACTGTGTTTGCACCCTGACTGTTATTGTAGGTGTAGTCTACACCACATGCTGTGCCAACAATAGCTAATTTATTGGTAATGCAGTTTCACTGAGATTGCACCCTGGCTCTTACTGTAGGTGTTGTCTACACCACATGCTGTGCCAACAATAGCTAATTTATTGGTAATGCAGTTTCACTGTGTTTGCCCCCTGGCTCTTATTGTAGGTGTAGTCTACACCACATGCTGTGCCAACAATAGCTAATTTATTGGTAATGCAGGTTCACTGTGTTTGCACCCTGACTCTTATTGTAGGTGTAGTCTACACCACTAGCTAATTTATTGGTAATGCAGGTTCACTGTGTTTGCACCCTGACTCTTATTGTAGGTGTAGTCTACACCACATGCTGTGCCAACAATAGCTAATTTATTGGTAATGCAGGTTCACTGTGTTTGCACCCTGGCTCTTATTGTAGGTGTAGTCTACACCACATGCTGTGCCAACAATAGCTAATTTATTGGTAATGCAGGTTCACTGTGTTTGCACCCTGACTCTTATTGTAGGTGTAGTCTACACCACATGCTGTGCTAACAGTAGCTAATTTATTGGTAATGCAGGTTCACTATGTTTGCACCCTGACTCTTATTGTAGGTGTAGTCTACACACCATGCTGTGCCAACAATAGCTATTTATTGGAATGCAGTTTCACTGTTATTGCACCCTTGCTCTTATTGTAGGTGTAGTCTAAACCACATGCTGCGATAGCCGTAGCTAATTTATTGGTAATGCAGGTTCACTGTGTTTGCCTTCTGGCTCTTATTGTAGGTTTAGTCAACACCACATGCTGTGCCAACAATTGCTAATTTATTGGTAATGCAGGTTCACTGTGTTTGCACCCTGGCTCTTATTGTAGGTGTAGTCTACACCACATGCTGTGCCAACAATAGCTAATTTATTGGTAATGCAGGTTCACTGTGTTTGCACCCTGGCTCCTGTTGTAGGTGTAGTCTACACCACAAGCTGTGCTAACAATAGCTAATTTATTGGTAATGCTGGTTCACTCTGTTAGCACCCAGACTCTTATTGTAGGTGTAGTCTACACCACATGCTGTGCTAACAATTGCTAATTTATTGGTATTACAGTTTCACTGTGTTTGCCCCCTGAACCTTTTTGTAGGTGTAGTCTACACCACATGCTGTGCTAACAATAGCTAATTTATTGGTAATGCAGTTTCACTGTGTTTGCACCCTGTCTGTTATTGTAGGTGTAGTCTACACCACATGCTGTGCTAACAATAGCTAATTTATTGGTAATGCAGTTTCACTGTGTTTGCCCCATGGCTCTTATTATAGGTGTAGTCTACACCACATGCTGTGCTAACAATAGCTAATTTATTGGTATTACAGTTTCACTGTGTTTGCCCTCTGAACCTTATTGTAGGTGTAGTCTACACCACACGCTGTGCTAACAATAGCTAAGTTATTGGTAATGCACGTTCCCTGTGTTTGAACCCTGACTCCTATTGTATATATAGTCTACAGCACATGATGTACCAATAATAGCTAATTTATTGGTAATGCAGTTTAACTGTGATTGCCCACTGGCTCTTATTGTAGGTGTAGTCTACACCACATGCTGTGCTAACAATAGCTAATTTACTGGTAGAGCAGTTTCACTGTGTTTGCACCCTGGCTCTTATGGTAGTTGTAGTCTACACCACATGCTGTGCCAACAATAGCTAATTTATTGGTAATGCAGTTTAACTGTGATTGCCCCCTGGCTCTTATTGTAGGTGTAGTCTACACCACATGCTGTGCTAACAATAGCTAATTTACTGGTAGAGCAGTTCCACTGTGTTTGCACCCTGGCTCTTATTGTAGTTGTAGTCTACACCACATGCTGTGCCAACAATAGCTAATTTATTGGTAATGCAGGTTTCCTGTGTTTGCCCCCTGGCTCTTATTGTAGGTATAGTCTACAGCACATGCTGTTCCAACAATAGCTAATTTATTGGTAATGCAGGTTCACTCTGTTTGCACCCCGGCTCTAATTGTAGGTGTAGTCTACACCACATGCTGTGCCAACAATAGCTAATTTATTGATAATGCAGGTTCACTGTGTTTGCACCCTGACACTTATTGTAGGTGTAGTCTACACCACAAGCTATGCTAACAATAGCTAATTTATTGGTAATGCAGGTTCACTGTGTTTGCACCCTGACTCTTATTGTAGGTGTAGTCTACACCACATGCTGTGCTAACAGTAGCTAATTTATTGGTAATGCAGGTTCACTGTGTTTGCACCCTGACTTATTGTAGGTGTAGTCTACACCACATGCTGTGCCAACAATAGCTATTTATTGGAATGCAGTTTCACTGTGTTTACACCCTGGTTCTTATTGTAGGTGTAGTCTACACCACATACTGTGCCAACAATAGCTATTTATTGGAATGCAGTTTCACTGTTATTGCACCCTAGCTTTTATTGTAGGTGTAGTCTACACCACATGCTGTGCTAACAATAGCTAATTTATTGGTAATGCAGTTTCACTGTGTTTACACCCTGGTTCTTATTGTAGGTGTAGTCTACACCACATGCTGTGGTAACAATAGCTAATTTATTGGTAATGCAGTTTCAAGGTGTTTGAACCCTGGCTCTTATTGTAGGAGTAGTCTACACCACATGCTGTCCTAACAATAGCTAATTTATTGGTAATGCAGGTTCACTGTGTTTGCATCCTGACTCTTATTGTAAGTGTAGTGTACACCACATGCTGTGCAAACAATAGCTAATTTATTGGTATTACAGTTTCACTGTGTTTGCCCCCTGAACCTTATTTTGGGTGTAGTCTACACCACATGCTGTGCTAACAATAGCTAATTTATTGGTAGAGCAGTTTCACTGTGTTTGCACCCAGGCTCTTATTGTAGTTGCAGTCTACACCACATGCTGTGCCAACAATAGCTAATTTATTGGTAGAACAGTTTCACTGTGTTTGCACCCTGGCTCTTATTGTAATTGTAGTCTACACCACATGCTGTGCCAACAATAGCTAATTTATTGGTAATGCAGTTTAACTGTGATTACCCTCTGGCTCTTATTGTAGGTGTACTCTACACCAAATGCTGTGCTAACAATAGGTAACGTATTGGTAGAGCATTTTCACTGTGTTTGCACCCAGGCTCTTATTGTAGTTGTAGTCTCCACCACATGCTGTGCCAACAATAGCTAATTTAATGGTAATGCAGGTTCCCTGTGTTTGCCCCCTGGCTCTTATTGTAGGTGGAGTCTACACCACATGCTGTGCTAACAATAGCTAATTTATTGGTAATGCAGTTTCACTGTGTTTGCACCCTTGCTCTTATTGTAGGTGTAGACTACACCACATGCTGTGCCAACAATAGCTAATTTATTGGAAATGCAGTTTCACTGTGTTTGCACCCTGACTCTTATTGTAGGTGTAGTCTACCCCACATGCTGTGTCAAAAATAGCTAATTTTTTGTTAATGCAGTTTCACTGTGTTTGCACCCTTGCTCTTATTGTAGGTGTAGTCTACACCACATGCTGTGCCAACAATAGCTAATTTATTGGTAATGCAGTTTCACTGTGTTTGCACCCTGACTCTTATTGTAGGTGTAGTCTACCCCACATGCTGTGTCAAAAAGAGCTAATTTTTTGTTAATGCAGTTTCACTGTGTTTGCACCCTGGTTCTTATTGTAGGTGTAGTCTACACCACATGCTGTTATAACAATAGCTAATTTATTGGTAATGCAGTTTCACTGTGTTTGCCCCATGGCTCTCATTATAGGTGTAGTCTACACCACATGCTGTGCTAACAATAGCTAATTTATTGGTATTACAGTTTCACTGTGTTTGCCCCCTGAACCTTTTTGTAGGTGTAGTCTACACCACATGCTGTGCCAACAATAGCTAATTTATTGGTAATGCAGGTTCCCTGTGTTTGCCCCCTGGCTCTTATTGTAGGTATAGTCTACAGCACATGCTGTTCCAACAAAAGCTAATTTATTGGTAATGCAGGTTCACTGTGTTTGCACCCTGACTTTTATTGTAGGTGTAGTCTACACCACATGCTGTTCCAACAATAGCTAATGTATTGGTTATGCAGGATCACTGTGTTTGCACCCCGGCTCTAATTGTAGGTGTAGTCTACACCACAATTCTGTGCCAACAATAGCTAATTTATTGGTAATGCAGGTTCACTGTGTTTGCACCCTGACTCTTATTGTAGGTGTAGTCTACACCACATGCTGTGCTAACAATAGCTAATTTATTGGTAATGCAGGTTCACTGTGTTTGCACCCTGACTCTTATTGTAGGTGTAGTCTACACCACATGCTGTGCCAACAATAGCTAATTTATTGGTAATGCAGGTTCACTGTGTTTGCACCCTGGCACTTATTGTAGGTGTAGTCTACACCACATGCTGTGCCAACAATAGCTAATTTATTGGTAATGCAGGTTCACTGGGTTTGCACCCTGACTCTTATTGTAGGTGTAGTCTACACCACATGCTGTGCTAACAGTAGCTAATTTATTGGTAATGCAGGTTCACTGTGTTTGCACCCTGACTCTTATTGTAGGTGTAGTCTACACCACATGCTGTGCCAACAATAGTTAATTTATTGGTAATGCAGGTTCACTGTGTTTGCACCCTGACTGTTATTGTAGGTGTAGTCTACACCACATGCTGTGCCAACAATAGCTAATTTATTGGTAATGCAGTTTCACTGAGATTGCACCCTGGCTCTTACTGTAGGTGTTGTCTACACCACATGCTGTGCCAACAATAGCTAATTTATTGGTAATGCAGTTTCACTGTGTTTGCCCCCTGGCTCTTATTGTAGGTGTAGTCTACACCACATGCTGTGCCAACAATAGCTAATTTATTGGTAATGCAGGTTCACTGTGTTTGCACCCTGACTCTTATTGTAGGTGTAGTCTACACCACTAGCTAATTTATTGGTAATGCAGGTTCACTGTGTTTGCACCCTGACTCTTATTGTAGGTGTAGTCTACACCACATGCTGTGCCAACAATAGCTAATTTATTGGTAATGCAGGTTCACTGTGTTTGCACCCTGGCTCTTATTGTAGGTGTAGTCTACACCACATGCTGTGCCAACAATAGCTAATTTATTGGTAATGCAGGTTCACTGTGTTTGCACCCTGACTCTTATTGTAGGTGTAGTCTACACCACATGCTGTGCTAACAGTAGCTAATTTATTGGTAATGCAGGTTCACTGTGTTTGCACCCTGACTCTTATTGTAGGTGTAGTCTACACACCATGCTGTGCCAACAATAGCTATTTATTGGAATGCAGTTTCACTGTTATTGCACCCTTGCTCTTATTGTAGGTGTAGTCTAAACCACATGCTGCGATAGCCGTAGCTAATTTATTGGTAATGCAGGTTCACTGTGTTTGCCTTCTGGCTCTTATTGTAGGTTTAGTCAACACCACATGCTGTGCCAACAATTGCTAATTTATTGGTAATGCAGGTTCACTGTGTTTGCACCCTGGCTCTTATTGTAGGTGTAGTCTACACCACATGCTGTGCCAACAATAGCTAATTTATTGGTAATGCAGGTTCACTGTGTTTGCACCCTGGCTCCTGTTGTAGGTGTAGTCTACACCACAAGCTGTGCTAACAATAGCTAATTTATTGGTAATGCTGGTTCACTCTGTTAGCACCCAGACTCTTATTGTAGGTGTAGTCTACACCACATGCTGTGCTAACAATTGCTAATTTATTGGTATTACAGTTTCACTGTGTTTGCCCCCTGAACCTTTTTGTAGGTGTAGTCTACACCACATGCTGTGCTAACAATAGCTAATTTATTGGTAATGCAGTTTCACTGTGTTTGCACCCTGTCTGTTATTGTAGGTGTAGTCTACACCACATGCTGTGCTAACAATAGCTAATTTATTGGTAATGCAGTTTCACTGTGTTTGCCCCATGGCTCTTATTATAGGTGTAGTCTACACCACATGCTGTGCTAACAATAGCTAATTTATTGGTATTACAGTTTCACTGTGTTTGCCCTCTGAACCTTATTGTAGGTGTAGTCTACACCACACGCTGTGCTAACAATAGCTAAGTTATTGGTAATGCACGTTCCCTGTGTTTGAACCCTGACTCCTATTGTATATATAGTCTACAGCACATGATGTACCAATAATAGCTAATTTATTGGTAATGCAGTTTAACTGTGATTGCCCACTGGCTCTTATTGTAGGTGTAGTCTACACCACATGCTGTGCTAACAATAGCTAATTTACTGGTAGAGCAGTTTCACTGTGTTTGCACCCTGGCTCTTATGGTAGTTGTAGTCTACACCACATGCTGTGCCAACAATAGCTAATTTATTGGTAATGCAGTTTAACTGTGATTGCCCCCTGGTTCTTATTGTAGGTGTAGTCTACACCACATGCTGTGGTAACAATAGCTAATTTATTGGTAATGCAGTTTCAAGGTGTTTGAACCCTGGTTCTTATTGTAGGTGTAGTCTACACCACATGCTGTGGTAACAATAGCTAATTTATTGGTAATGCAGTTTCACTGTTATTGCACCCTAGCTCTTATTGTAGGTGTAGTCTACACCACATGCTGTGCTAACAATAGCTAATTTATTGGTAATGCAGTTTCACTGTGTTTACACCCTGGTTCTTATTGTAGGTGTAGTCTACACCACATGCTGTGGTAACAATAGCTAATTTATTGGTAATGCAGTTTCAAGGTGTTTGAACCCTGGCTCTTATTGTAGGAGTAGTCTACACCACATGCTGTCCTAACAATAGCTAATTTATTGGTAATGCAGGTTCACTGTGTTTGCATCCTGACTCTTATTGTAAGTGTAGTGTACACCACATGCTGTGCAAACAATAGCTAATTTATTGGTATTACAGTTTCACTGTGTTTGCCCCCTGAACCTTATTTTGGGTGTAGTCTACACCACATGCTGTGCTAACAATAGCTAATTTATTGGTAGAGCAGTTTCACTGTGTTTGCACCCAGGCTCTTATTGTAGTTGCAGTCTACACCACATGCTGTGCCAACAATAGCTAATTTATTGGTAGAACAGTTTCACTGTGTTTGCACCCTGGCTCTTATTGTAATTGTAGTCTACACCACATGCTGTGCCAACAATAGCTAATTTATTGGTAATGCAGTTTAACTGTGATTACCCTCTGGCTCTTATTGTAGGTGTACTCTACACCACATGCTGTGCTAACAATAGGTAACGTATTGGTAGAGCATTTTCACTGTGTTTGCACCCAGGCTCTTATTGTAGTTGTAGTCTCCACCACATGCTGTGCCAACAATAGCTAATTTAATGGTAATGCAGGTTCCCTCTGTTTGCCCCCTGGCTCTTATTGTAGGTGTAGTCTACACCACATGCTGTGCTAACAATAGCTAATTTATTGGTAATGCAGTTTCACTGTGTTTGCACCCTTGCTCTTATTGTAGGTGTAGACTACACCACATGCTGTGCCAACAATAGCTAATTTATTGGTAATGCAGTTTCACTGTGTTTGCACCCTGACTCTTATTGTAGGTGTAGTCTACCCCACATGCTGTGTCAAAAATAGCTAATTTTTTGTTAATGCAGTTTCACTGTGTTTGCACCCTTGCTCTTATTGTAGGTGTAGTCTACACCACATGCTGTGCCAACAATAGCTAATTTATTGGTAATGCAGTTTCACTGTGTTTGCACCCTGACTCTTATTGTAGGTGTAGTCTACCCCACATGCTGTGTCAAAAAGAGCTAATTTTTTGTTAATGCAGTTTCACTGTGTTTGCACCCTGGTTCTTATTGTAGGTGTAGTCTACACCACATGCTGTTATAACAATAGCTAATTTATTGGTAATGCAGTTTCACTGTGTTTGCCCCATGGCTCTTATTATAGGTGTAGTCTACACCACATGCTGTGCTAACAATAGCTAATTTATTGGTATTACAGTTTCACTGTGTTTGCCCCCTGAACCTTTTTGTAGGTGTAGTCTACACCACATGCTGTGCTAACAATAGCTAATTTATTGGTAATGCAGTTTCACTGTGTTTGCACCCTGATTCTTATTGTAGGTGTAGTCTACACCACATGCTGTGCTAACAATAGCTAATTTATTGGTAATGCAGTTTCACTGTGTTTGCCCCATGGCTCTTATTATAGGTGTAGTCTACACCACATGCTGTGCTAACAATAGCTTATTTATTGGTATTACAGTTTCACTGTGTTTGCCCTCTGAACCTTATTGTAGGTGTAGTCTACACCACACGCTGTGCTAACAATAGCTAATTTATTGGTAATGCACGTTCCCTGTGTTTGCCCCCTGGCTCTTATTGTAGGTATAGTCTACAGCACATGCTGTTCCAACAAAAGCTAATTTATTGGTAATGCAGGTTAACTGTGTTTGCACCCTGACTCTTATTGTAGGTGTAGTCTACACCACATGCTGTTCCAACAATAGCTAATGTATTGGTAATGCAGGTTCACTGTGTATGCACACCGGCTCTAATTGTAGGTGTAGTCTACACCACATGCTGTGCCAACAATAGCTAATTTATTGGTAATGCAGGTTCACTGTGTTTGCACCCTGACTCTTATTGTAGGTGTAGTCTACACCACATGCTGTGCTAACAATAGCTAATTTTTTGGTAATGCAGGTTCACTGTGTTTGCACCCTGACTCTTATTGTAGGTGTAATCTACACCACATGCTGTGCCAACAATAGCTAATTTATTGGTAATGCAGGTTCACTGTGTTTGCACCCTGGCTCTTATTGTAGGTGTAGTCTACACCACATGCTGTGCCAACAATAGCTAAATTATTGGTAATGCAGGTTCACTGTGTTTGCACCCTGACTCTTATTGTAGGTGTAGTCTACACCACATGCTGTGCTAACGGTAGCTAATTTATTGGTAATGCAGGTACACTGTGTTTGCACCCTGACTGTTATTGTAGGTGTAGTCTACACCACATGCTGTGCCAACAATAGCTAATTTATTGGTAATGCAGGTTCACTGTGTTTCCACCCTGACTCTTATTGTAGGGTTTGTCTACACCACATGCTGTGCCACCAATAGCTAATTTATTGGTAATGCAGTTTCACTGTGTTTGCACCCTGGTTCTTATTGTAGATGTAGTGTACACCACATGCTGTGCCAACAATAGCTAATTTATTGGTAATGCAGTTTCACTGAGTTTGCACCCTGGCTCTTACTGTAGGTGTTGTCTACACCACATGCTGTGCCAACAATAGCTAATTTATTGGTAATGCAGTTTCACTGTGTTTGCCCCCTGGCTCTTATTGTAGGTGTAGTCTACACCACATGCTGTGCCACCAATAGCTAATTTATTGGTAATGCAGGTTCACTGTGTTTGCACCCTGACTCTTATTGTAGGTGTAGTCTACACCACATGCTGTGCTAAAAATAGCTAATTTATTGGTAATGCAGGTTCACTGTGTTTGCACCCTGACTCTTATTTTAGGTGTAGTCTACACCACATGCTGTGCCAACAATAGCTAATTTATTGGTAATGCAGGTTCACTGTGTTTGCACCCTGACTCCTATTGTAGGTTTAGTCTACACCACATGCTGTGCTAACAGTAGCTAATTTATTGGTAATGCAGGTTCACTGTGTTTGCACCCTGACTCCTATTGTAGGTGTAGTCTACACACCATGCTGTGCCAACAATAGCTATTTATTGGAATGCAGTTTCACTGTTATTGCACCCTTGCTCTTATTGTAGGTGTAGTCTACACCACAAGCTGTGTTAACAATAGCTAATTTATTGGTAATGCTGGTTCACTCTGTTAGCACCCAGACTCTTATTGTAGGTGTAGTCTACACCACATGCTGTGCTAACAATTGCTAATTTATTGGTATTACAGTTTCACTGTATAGCCCCCTGAACCTTATTTTAGGTGTAGTCTACACCACATGCTGTGCTAACAATAGCTAATTTATTGGTAATGCAGTTTCACTGTGTTTGCACCCTGACTCTTATTGTAGGTGTAGTCTACACCACATGCTGTGCTAACAATAGCTAATTTATTGGTATTACAGTTTCACTGTGTTTGCCCCCTGAACCTTTTTGTAGGTGTAGTCTACACCACATGCTGTGCTAACAATAACTAATTTATTGGTAATGCAGTTTCACTGTGTTTGCACCCTGACTCTTATTGTAGGTGTAGTCTACACCACATGCTGTGCTAACAATAGCTAATTTATTGGTAATGCAGTTTCACTGTGTTTGCCCCATGGCTCTTATTATAGGTGTAGTCTACACCACATGCTGTGCTAACAATAGCTAATTTATTGGTATTACAGTTTCACTGTGTTTGCCCTCTGAACCTTATTGTAGGTGTAGTCTACACCACACGCTGTGCTAACAATAGCTAATTTATTGGTAATGCACGTTCCCTGTGTTTGAACCCTGACTCCTATTGTAGGTATAGTCTACAGCACATGATGTACCAATAATAGCTAATTTATTGGTAATGCAGTTTAACTGTGATTGCCCACTGGCTCTTATTGTAGGTGTAGTCTACACCACATGCTGTGCTAACAATAGTTATTTACTGGTAGAGCAGTTTCACTGTGTTTGCACCCTGGCTCTTATTGTAGTTGTAGTCTACACCACATGCTGTGCCAAGAATAGCTAATTTATTGGTAATGCAGTTTAACTGTAATTGCCCCCTGGCTCTTATTGTAGGTGTAGTCTACACCACATGCTGTGCTAACAATAGCTAATTTACTGGTAGAGCAGTTTCACTGTGTTTGCACCCTGGCTCTTATTGTAGTTGTAGTCTACACCACATGCTGTGCCAACAATAGCTAATTTATTGGTAATGCAGGTTCCCTGTGTTTGCCCCCTGGCTCTTATTGTAGGTATAGTCTACAGCACATGCTGTTCCAACAATAGCTAATTTATTGGTAATGCAGGTTCACTGTGTTTGCACCCCGGCTCTAATTGTAGGTGTAGTCTACACCACATTCTGTGCCAACAATAGCTAATTTATTGGTAATGCAGGTTCACTGTGTTTGCACCCTGACTCTTATTGTAGGTGTAGTCTACACCACAAGCTGTGCTAACAATAGCTAATTTATTGGTAATGCAGGTTCACTGTGTTTGCACCCTGACTCTTATTGTAGGTGTAGTCTACACCACATGCTGTGCTAACAGTAGCTAATTTATTGGTAATGCAGGTTCACTGTGTTTGCACCCTGACTTATTGTAGGTGTAGTCTACACCACATGCTGTGCCAACAATAGCTATTTATTGGAATGCAGTTTCACTGTGTTTACACCCTGGTTCTTATTGTAGGTGTAGTCTACACCACATACTGTGCCAACAATAGCTATTTATTGGAATGCAGTTTCACTGTTATTGCACCCTAGCTCTTATTGTAGGTGTAGTCTACACCACATGCTGTGCTAACAATAGCTAATTTATTGGTAATGCAGTTTCACTGTGTTTACACCCTGGTTCGTATTGTAGGTGTAGTCTACACCACATGCTGTGGTAACAATAGCTAATTTATTGGTAATGCAGTTTCACTGTGTTTGAACCCTGGCTCTTATTGTAGGTGTAGTCTACACCACATGCTGTCCTAACAATAGCTAATTTATTGGTAATGCAGGTTCACTGTGTTTGCATCCTGACTCTTATTGTAAGTGTAGTGTACACCACATGCTGTGCAAACAATAGCTAATTTATTGGTATTACAGCTTCACTGTGTTTGCCCCCTGAACCTTATTTTAGGTGTAGTCTACACCACATGCTGTGCTAACAATAGCTAATTTATTGGTAGAGCAGTTTCACTGTGTTTGCACCCAGGCTCTTATTGTAGTTGCAGTCTACACCACATGCTGTGCCAACAATAGCTAATTTATTGGTAATGCAGTTTAACTGTGATTACCCTCTGGCTCTTATTGTAGGTGTACTCTACACCACATGCTGTGCTAACAATAGGTAACGTATTGGTAGAGCAGTTTCACTGTGTTTGCAGCCAGGCTCTTATTGTAGTTGTAGTCTACACCACATGCTGTGCTAACAATAGCTAATTTATTGGTAATGCAGGTTCCCTGTGTTTGCCCCCTGGCTCTTATTGTAGGTGTAGTCTACACCACATGCTGTGCTAACAATAGCTAATTTATTGGTAATGCAGTTTCACTGTGTTTGCACCCTTGCTCTTATTGTAGGTGTAGACTACACCACATGCTGTTCCAACAATAGCTAATTTATTGGTAATGCAGGTTCACTGTGTTTGCACCCTTGTTCTTATTGTAGGTGTAGTCTACACCACATGCTGTGCCAACAATAGCTAATTTATTGGTAATGCAGTTTCACTGTGTTTGCACCCTGACTCTTATTGTAGGTGTAGTCTACTCCACATGCTGTGTCAACAATAGCTAATTTTTTGTTAATGCAGTTTCACTGTGTTTGCACCCTGGTTCTTATTGTAGGTGTAGTCTACACCACATGCTTTGCCAACAATAGCTAATTTATTGGTAATGCAGGTTCACTCTGTTTGCACCCTCGCTCTTATTGTAGGTGTAGTCTACACCACATGCTGTGCTAACAATAGCTAATTTATTGGTAATGCAGGTTAACTGTGTTTGCACCCTGACTCTTATTGTAGGTGTTGTCTACACCACATGCTGTGCCAACAGTAGCTAATTTATTGGTAATGCAGTTTCACTGTGTTTGGACTCTGGCTCTTATTGTAGGTGTAGTCTACATCACATGCTGTGCCAACAATAGCTAATTTATTGGTAATGCAGTTTCACTGTGTTTGCCCCCTGGCTCTTATTGTAGGTGTAGTCTACACCACATGCTGTGCCACCAATAGCTAATTTATTGGTAATGCAGGTTCACTGTGTTTGCACCCTGACTCTTATTGTAGGTGTAGTCTACACCACATGCTGTTCCAACAATAGCTAATGTATTGGTAATGCAGGTTCACTGTGTTTGCACACCGGCTCTAATTGTAGGTGTAGTCTACACCGCATGCTGTGCCAACAATATCTAATTTATCGGTAATGCAGGTTCACTGTGTTTGCACCCTGACTCTTATTGTAGGTGTAGTCTACACCACATGCTGTGCTAACAATAGCTAATTTTTTGGTAATGCAGGTTCACTGTGTTTGCACCCTGACTCTTATTGTAGGTGTAGTCTACACCACATGCTGTCCTAACAATAGCTAATTTATTGGTAATGCAGGTTCACTGTGTTTGCACCCTGACTTTTATTGTAGGTGTAGTCTACACCACATGCTGTGCCAACAATAGCTAATTTATTGGTAATGCAGGTTCAGTGTGTTTGCACCCTGGCTCTTATAGTAGGTGTAGTCTACACCACATGCTGTGCCAACAATAGCTAATTTATTGGTAATGCAGGTTCACTGTGTTTGCACCCTGACTATTATTGTAGGTGTAGTCTACACCACATGCTATGCTAACAGTAGCTAATTTATTGGTAATGCAGGTTCACTGTGTTTGCACCCTGACTCTTATTGTAGGTATAGTCTACACCCCATGCTGTGCCAACAATAGCTATTTATTGGAATGCAGTTTCACTGTTATTGCACCCTTGCTCTTATTGTATGTGTAGTCTACACCACATGCTGCGCCAGCCGTAGCTAATTTATTGGTAATGCAGGTTCACTGTGTTTCCCTTCTGGCTCTTATTGTAGGTGTAGTCAACACCACATGCTGTGCCAACAATTGCTAATTTATTGGTAATGCAGGTTCACTTTGTTTGCACCCTGGCTCTTATTGTAGGTGTAGTCTACACCACATGCTGTGCCAACAATAGCTAATTTATTGGTAATGCAGGTTCACTGTGTTTGCACCCTGGCTCCTATTGTAGGTGTAGTCTACACCACATGCTGTGCCAACAATAGCTAATTTATTGGTAATGCAGGTTCACTGTGTTTGCACACTGACTCTTATTGTTGGTGTAGTCTACACCACATGCTGTGCTTACAATAGCTAATTTATTAGTAATGCAGGTTCACTGTGTTTGCACACTGACTCTTATTGTAGGTGAAGTCTACACCACATGCTGTGCTAACAATAGCTAATTTATTAGTAATGCAGGTTCACTGTGTTTGCACACTGACTCTTATTGTTGGTGTAGTCTACACCACATGCTGTGCCAACAATAGCTAATTTATTGGTAATGCAGTTTCACTGTGTTTGCACCCTGACTCTTATTGTAGGTGTAGTCTACTCCACATGCTGTGTCAACAATAGCTAATTTTTTGTTAATGCAGTTTCACTGTGTTTGCACCCTGGTTCTTATTGTAGGTGTAGTCTACACCACATGCTTTGCCAACAATAGCTAATTTATTGGTAATGCAGGTTCACTCTGTTTGCACCCTCGCTCTTATTGTAGGTGTAGTCTACACCACATGCTGTGCTAACAATAGCTAATTTATTGGTAATGCAGGTTAACTGTGTTTGCACCCTGACTCTTATTGTAGGTGTTGTCTACACCACATGCTGTGCCAACAGTAGCTAATTTATTGGTAATGCAGTTTCACTGTGTTTGGACTCTGGCTCTTATTGTAGGTGTAGTCTACATCACATGCTGTGCCAACAATAGCTAATTTATTGGTAATGCAGTTTCACTGTGTTTGCCCCCTGGCTCTTATTGTAGGTGTAGTCTACACCACATGCTGTGCCACCAATAGCTAATTTATTGGTAATGCAGGTTCACTGTGTTTGCACCCTGACTCTTATTGTAGGTGTAGTCTACACCACATGCTGTTCCAACAATAGCTAATGTATTGGTAATGCAGGTTCACTGTGTTTGCACACCGGCTCTAATTGTAGGTGTAGTCTACACCGCATGCTGTGCCAACAATATCTAATTTATTGGTAATGCAGGTTCACTGTGTTTGCACCCTGACTCTTATTGTAGGTGTAGTCTACACCACATGCTGTGCTAACAATAGCTAATTTTTTGGTAATGCAGGTTCACTGTGTTTGCACCCTGACTCTTATTGTAGGTGTAGTCTACACCACATGCTGTGCTAACAATAGCTAATTTATTGGTAATGCAGGTTCACTGTGTTTGCACCCTGACTTTTATTGTAGGTGTAGTCTACACCACATGCTGTGCCAACAATAGCTAATTTATTGGTAATGCAGGTTCAGTGTGTTTGCACCCTGGCTCTTATAGTAGGTGTAGTCTACACCACATGCTGTGCCAACAATAGCTAATTTATTGGTAATGCAGGTTCACTGTGTTTGCACCCTGACTATTATTGTAGGTGTAGTCTACACCACATGCTATGCTAACAGTAGCTAATTTATTGGTAATGCAGGTTCACTGTGTTTGCACCCTGACTCTTATTGTAGGTATAGTCTACACCCCATGCTGTGCCAACAATAGCTATTTATTGGAATGCAGTTTCACTGTTATTGCACCCTTGCTCTTATTGTATGTGTAGTCTACACCACATGCTGCGCCAGCCGTAGCTAATTTATTGGTAATGCAGGTTCACTGTGTTTGCCTTCTGGCTCTTATTGTAGGTGTAGTCAACACCACATGCTGTGCCAACAATTGCTAATTTATTGGTAATGCAGGTTCACTTTGTTTGCACCCTGGCTCTTATTGTAGGTGTAGTCTACACCACATGCTGTGCCAACAATAGCTAATTTATTAGTAATGCAGGTTCACTGTGTTTGCACCCTGGCTCCTATTGTAGGTGTAGTCTACACCACATGCTGTGCCAACAATAGCTAATTTATTGGTAATGCAGGTTCACTGTGTTTGCACACTGACTCTTATTGTTGGTGTAGTCTACACCACATGCTGTGCTTACAATAGCTAATTTATTAGTAATGCAGGTTCACTGTGTTTGCACACTGACTCTTATTGTAGGTGAAGTCTACACCACATGCTGTGCTAACAATAGCTAATTTATTAGTAATGCAGGTTCACTGTGTTTGCACACTGACTCTTATTGTTGGTGTAGTCTACACCACATGCTGTGCTAACAATAGCTAATTTATTGGTAATGCAGGTTCACTGTGTTTGCACACTGACTCTTATTGTTGGTGTAGTCTACACCACATGCTGTGCTAACAATAGGTAATTTATTAGTAATGCAGGTTCACTGTGTTTGCACACTGACTCTTATTGTTGGTGTAGTCTACACCACATGCTGTGCTAACAATAGCTAATTTATTGGTAATGCAGGTTCACTGTGTTTGCACCCTGGCTCCTATTGTAGGTGTAGTCTACACCACAAGCTGTGCTAACAATAGCTAATTTATTGGTAATGGTGGTTCACTGTGTTAGCACCCAGACTCTTATTGTAGGTGTAGTCTACACCACATGCTGTGCTAACAATTGCTAATTTATTGGTATTACAGTTTCACTGTGTTTGCCCCCTGAACCTTATTTTAGGTGTAGTCTACACCACATGCTGTGCTAACAATAGCTAATTTATTGGTAATGCAGTTTCACTGTGTTTGCCCCCTGGCTCTTATTGTAGGTGTAGTCTACACCACATGCTGTGCTAACAATAGCTAATTTATTGGTATTACAGTTTCACTGTGTTTGCCCCCTGAACCTTATTGTAGGTGTAGTCTACACCACATGCTGTGCTAACAATAGCTAATTTATTGGTAATGCAGTTTCACTGTGTTTGCACCCTGACTCTTATTGTAGGTGTAGTCTACACCACATGCTGTGCTAATAATAGCTAATTTATTGGTAATGCAGTTTCACTTTGTTTGCCCCATGGCTCTTATTATAGGTGTAGTCTACACCACATGCTGTGCTAACAATAGCTAATTTATTGGTATTACAGTTTCACTTTGTTTGCCCTCTGAACCCTATTGTAGGTGTAGTCTACACCACACGCTGTGCTAACAATAGCTAATTTATTGGTAATGCAGGTTCCCTGTGTTTGCACCCTGGCTCTTATTGTAGTTGTAGTCTACACCACATGCTGTGCCAACAATAGCTAATGTATTGGTAATGCAGGTTCACTGTGTTTGCACCCTGACTCTTATTGTAGGTGTAGTCTACACCACATATTGTGCTAACAATAGCTAATTTATTGGTAATGCAGGTTCACTGTGTTTGCAACCTGACTCTTATTGTAGGTGTAGTCTACACCACATGCTGTGCCAACAATAGCTAATTTATTGGTAATGCAGTTTAACTGTGATTGCCCCCTGGCTCTTATTGTAGGTGTAGTCTACACCACATGCTGTGCTAACAATAGCTAATTTACTGGTAGAGCAGTTTCACTGTGTTTGCTCCCTGGCTCTTATTTTAGTTGTAGTCTACGCCACAAGCTGTGCCACCAATACCTAATTTATTGGTAATGCAGTTTAACTGTGATTGCCCCCTGGCTCTTATTGTAGGTGTAGTCTACACCACATGCTGTGCTAACAATAGCTAATTTACTGGTAGAGCAGTTTCACTGTGTGTGCACCCTGGCTCTTATTGTAGTTGCAGTCTACACCACATGCTGTGCCAACAATAGCTAATTTATTGGTAATGCAGGTTCCCTGTGTTTGCCCCCTGGCTCTTATTGTAGGTATAGTGTACAGCACATGCTGTTCCAACAAAAGCTAATTTATTGGTAATGCAGGTTCACTGTGTTTGCACCCTGACTTTTATTGTAGGTGTAGTCTACACCACATGCTGTTCCAACAATAGCTAATGTATTGGTAATGCAGGATCACTGTGTTTGCACCCCGGCTCTAATTGTAGGTGTAGTATACACCACATGCTGTGCTAACAATAGCTAATTTATTGGTAATGCAGGTTCACTGTGTTTGCACCCTGACTCTTATTGTAGGTGTAGTCTACACCACATGCTGTGCTAACAGTAGCTAATTTATTGGTAATGCAGGTTCACTGTGTTTGCACCCTGACTCTTATTGTAGGTGTAGTCTACACCACATGCTGTGCCAACAATAGTTAATTTATTGGTAATGCAGGTTCACTGTGTTTGCACCCTGACTGTTATTGTAGGTGTAGTCTACACCACATGCTGTGCCAACAATAGCTAATTTATTGGTAATGCAGTTTCACTGAGTTTGCACCCTGGCTCTTACTGTAGGTGTTGTCTACACCACATGCTGTGCCAACAATAGCTAATTTATTGGTAATGCAGTTTCACTGTGTTTGCCCCTGGCTCTTATTGTAGGTGTAGTCTACACCACATGCTGTGCCAACAATAGCTAATTTATTGGTAATGCAGGTTCACTGTGTTTGCACCCTGACTCTTATTGTAGGTGTAGTCTACACCACATGCTGTGCTAACAATAGCTAATTTATTGGTAATGCAGGTTCACTGTGTTTGCACCCTGACTCTTATTGTAGGTGTAGTCTACACCACATGCTGTGCCAACAATAGCTAATTTATTGGTTATGCAGGTTCACTGTGTTTGCACCCTGGCTCTTATTGTAGGTGTAGTCTACACCACATGCTGTGCCAACAATAGCTAATTTATTGGTAATGCAGGTTCACTGTGTTTGCACCCTGACTATTATTGTAGGTGTAGTCTACACCACTTGCTATGCTAACAGTAGATAATTTATTGGTAATGCAGGTTCACTGTGTTTGCACCCTGACTCTTATTGTAGGTATAGTCTACACCCCATGCTGTGCCAACAATAGCTATTTATTGGAATGCAGTTTCACTGTTATTGCACCCTTGCTCTTATTGTATTTGTAGTCTACACCACATGCTGCGCTAGCCGTAGCTAATTTATTGGTAATGCAGGTTCACTGTGTTTGCCTTCTGGCTCTTATTGTAGGTGTAGTCAACACCACATGCTGTGCCAACAATTGCTAATTTATTGGTAATGCAGGTTCACTGTGTTTGCACCCTGGCTCTTATTGTAGGTGTAGTCTACACCACATGCTGTGCCAACAATAGCTAATTTATTGGTAATGCAGGTTCACTGTGTTTGCACCCTGGCTCCTATTGTAGGTGTAGTCTACACCACAAGCTGTGCTAACAATAGCTTATTTATTGGTAATGCTGGTTCACTGTGTTAGCACCCAGACTCTTATTGTAGGTGTAGTCTACACCACATGCTGTGCTAACAATTGCTAATTTATTGGTATTTCAGTTTCACTGTGTTTGCCCCCTGAACCTTATTTTAGGTGTAGTCTACACCACATGCTGTGCTAACAATAGCTAATTTATTGGTAATGCAGTTTCACTGTGTTTGCACCCTGACTCTTATTGTAGGTGTAGTCTACACCACATGCTGTGCTAACAATAGCTAATTTATTGGTATTACAGTTTCACTGTGTTTGCCCCCTGAACCTTATTGTAGGTGTAGTCTACACCACATGCTGTGCTAACAATAGCTAATTTATTGGTAATGCAGTTTCACTGTGTTTGCACCCTGACTCTTATTGTAGGTGTAGTCTACACCACATGCTGTGCTAACAATAGCTTATTTATTGATAATGCAGTTTCACTGTGTTTGCCCCATGGCTCTTATTATAGGTGTAGTCTACACAACATGCTGTGCTAACAATAGCTAATTTATTGGTATTACAGTTTCACTGTGTTTGCCCTCTGAACCTTATTGTAGGTGTAGTCTACACCACACGCTGTGCTAACAATAGCTTATTTATTGGTAATGCAGGTTCCCTGTGTTTGCACCCTGGCTCTTATTGTAGTTGTAGTCTACACCACATGCTGTGCCAACAATAGCTAATTTATTGGTAATGCAGGTTCCCTGTGTTTGAACCCTGACTCCTATTGTAGGTATAGTCTACAGCACATGCTGTACCAACAATAGCTAATTTATTGGTAATGCAGTTTAACTGTCATTGCCCCCTGGCTCTTATTGTAGGTGTAGTCTACACCACATGCTGTGCTAACAATAGCTAATTTACTGGTAGAGCAGTTTCACTGTGTTTGCACCCTGGCTCTTATTGTAGTTGTAGTCTACACCACATGCTGTGCCAACAATAGCTAATTTATTGGTAATGCAGTTTAACTGTGATTGCCCCCTGGCTCTTATTGTAGGTGTAGTCTACACCACATGCTGTGCTAACAATATCTAATTTACTGGTAGAGCAGTTTCACTGTGTTTGCACCCTGGCTCTTATTGTAGTTGTAGTCTACACCACATGCTGTGCCAACAATAGCTAATTTATTGGTAATGCAGGTTCCTTGTGTTTGCCCCCTGGCTCTTATTGTAGGTATAGTCTACAGCACATGCTGTTCCAACAATAGCTAATTTATTGGTAATGCAGGTTCACTGTGTTTGCACCCCGGCTCTAATTGTAGGTGTAGTCTACACCACATGCTGTGCCAACAATAGCTAATTTATTGGTAATGCAGGTTCACTGTGTTTGCACCCTGACTCTTATTGTAGGTGTAGTCTACACCACATGCTGTGCTAACAATAGCTAATTTATTGGTAATGCAGGTTCACTGTGTTTGCACCCTGACTCTTATTCTAGGTGTAGTCTACACCACATGCTGTGCCAACAATAGCTAATTTATTGGTAATGCAGGTTCACTGTGTTTGCACCCTGGCTCTTATTGTAGGTGTAGTCTACACCACATGCTGTGCCAACAATAGCTAATTTATTGGTAATGCAGGTTCACTGTGTTTGCACCCTGACTCTTATTGTAGTTATAGTCTACACCACATGCCGTGCTAACAGTAGCTAATTTATTGGTAATGCAGGTTCACTGTGTTTGCACCCTGACTCTTATTGTAGGTGTAGTCTACACCACATGCTGTATTCACAGTAGCTAATTTATTGGTAATGCAGGTTCACTGTGTTTGCACCCTGACTTATTGTAGGTGTATTCTACACCACATGCTGTGCCAACAATAGCTATTTATTGGAATGCAGTTTCACTGTTATTGCACCCTAGCTCTTATTGTAGGTGTAGTCTACACCACATGCTGCGCTAGACGTAGCTAATTTATTGGTAATGCAGGTTCACTGTGTTTGCCTTCTGGCTCATATTGTAGGTGTAGTCAACACCACATGCTGTGCCAACAATTGCTAATTTATTGGTAATGCAGGTTCACTGTGTTTGCACCCTGGCTCTTATTGTAGGTGTAGTCTACACCACATGCTGTGCCAACAATAGCTAATTTATTGGTATGCAGGTTCACTGTGTTTGCACCCTGGCTCCTATTGTAGGTGTAGTCTACACCACAAGCTGTGCTAACAATAGCTAATTTATTGGTAATGGTGGTTCACTGTGTTAGCACCCAGACTCTTGTTGAAGGTGTAGTCTACACCACATGCTGTGCTAACAATTGCTAATTTATTGGTATTACAGTTTCACTGTGTTTGCCCCCTGAACCTTATTTTAGGTGTAGTCTACACCACATGCTGTGCTAACAATAGCTAATTTATTGGTAATGCAGTTTCACTTTGTTTGCCCCCTGGCTCTTATTGTAGGTGTAGTCTACACCACATGCTGTGCTAACAATAGCTAATTTATTGGTATTACAGTTTCACTGTGTTTGCCCCCTGATCCTTATTGTAGGTGTTGTCTACACCACATGCTGTGCTAACAATAGCTAATTTATTGGTAATGCAGTTTCACTCTGTTTGCACCCTGAATCTTATTGTAGGTGTAGTCTACACCAAATGCTGTGCTAATAATAGCTAATTTATTGGTAATGCAGTTTCACTGTGTTTGCCCCATGGCTCTTATTATAGGTGTAGTCTACACCACATGCTGTGCTAACAATAGCTAATTTATTGGTATTACAGTTTCACTGTGTTTGCCCTCTGAACCTTATTGTAGGTGTAGTCTACACCACACGCTGTGCTAACAATAGCTAATTTATTGGTAATGCAGGTTCCCTGTGTTTGCACCCTGGCTCTTATTGTAGTTGTAGTCTACACCACATGCTGTGCCAACAATAGCTAATTTATTGGTAATGCAGGTTCCCTGTGTTTGAACCCTGACTCCTATTGTAGGTATAGTCTACAGCACATGCTGTACCAACAATAACTAATTTATTGGCAATGCAGTTTAACTGTGATTGCCCCCTGGCTCTTATTGTAGGTGTAGTCTACACCACATGCTGTGCTAACAATAGCTAATTTACTGGTAGAGCAGTTTCACTTTGTTTGCACCCTGGCTCTTATTGTAGTTGTAGTCTACACCACATGCTGTGCCAACAATAGCTAATTTAATGGTAATGCAGTTTAACTGTGATTGCCCTCTGGCTTTTATTGTAGGTGTAGTCTACACCACATGCTGTGCTAACAATAGCTAATTTACTGGTAGAGCAGTTTCACTGTGTTTGCACCCTGGCTCTTATTGTAGTTGTAGTCTACACCACATGCTGTGCTTACAATAGCTAATTTATTGGTAATGCAGGTTAACTGTGTTTGCACACTGACTCTTATTGTAGGTGTAGTCTACACCACATGCTGTGCTAACAATTGCTAATTTATTGGTATTACAGTTTCACTGTGTTTGCCCCCTGAACCTTATTTTAGGTGTAGTCTACACCACATGCTGTGCTAACAATAGCTAATTTATTGGTAATGCAGTTTCACTGTGTTTGCCCCCTGGCTCTTATTGTAGGTGTAGTCTACACCACATGCTGTGCTAACAATAGCTAATTTATTGGTATTACAGTTTCACTGTGTTTGCCCCCTGAACCTTATTGTAGGTGTAGTCTACACCACATGCTGTGCTAACAATAGCTAATTTATTGGTAATGCAGTTTCACTGTGTTTGCACCCTGACTCTTATTGTAGGTGTAGTCTACACCACATGCTGTGCTAATAATAGCTAATTTATTGGTAATGCAGTTTCACTTTGTTTGCCCCATGGCTCTTATTATAGGTGTAGTCTACACCACATGCTGTGCTAACAATAGCTAATTTATTGGTATTACAGTTTCACTTTGTTTGCCCTCTGAACCCTATTGTAGGTGTAGTCTACACCACACGCTGTGCTAACAATAGCTAATTTATTGGTAATGCAGGTTCCCTGTGTTTGCACCCTGGCTCTTATTGTAGTTGTAGTCTACACCACATGCTGTGCCAACAATAGCTAATGTATTGGTAATGCAGGTTCACTGTGTTTGCACCCTGACTCTTATTGTAGGTGTAGTCTACACCACATATTGTGCTAACAATAGCTAATTTATTGGTAATGCAGGTTCACTGTGTTTGCAACCTGACTCTTATTGTAGGTGTAGTCTACACCACATGCTGTGCCAACAATAGCTAATTTATTGGTAATGCAGTTTAACTGTGATTGCCCCCTGGCTCTTATTGTAGGTGTAGTCTACACCACATGCTGTGCTAACAATAGCTAATTTACTGGTAGAGCAGTTTCACTGTGTTTGCTCCCTGGCTCTTATTTTAGTTGTAGTCTACGCCACAAGCTGTGCCACCAATACCTAATTTATTGGTAATGCAGTTTAACTGTGATTGCCCCCTGGCTCTTATTGTAGGTGTAGTCTACACCACATGCTGTGCTAACAATAGCTAATTTACTGGTAGAGCAGTTTCACTGTGTGTGCACCCTGGCTCTTATTGTAGTTGCAGTCTACACCACATGCTGTGCCAACAATAGCTAATTTATTGGTAATGCAGGTTCCCTGTGTTTGCCCCCTGGCTCTTATTGTAGGTATAGTGTACAGCACATGCTGTTCCAACAAAAGCTAATTTATTGGTAATGCAGGTTCACTGTGTTTGCACCCTGACTTTTATTGTAGGTGTAGTCTACACCACATGCTGTTCCAACAATAGCTAATGTATTGGTAATGCAGGATCACTGTGTTTGCACCCCGGCTCTAATTGTAGGTGTAGTATACACCACATGCTGTGCTAACAATAGCTAATTTATTGGTAATGCAGGTTCACTGTGTTTGCACCCTGACTCTTATTGTAGGTGTAGTCTACACCACATGCTGTGCTAACAGTAGCTAATTTATTGGTAATGCAGGTTCACTGTGTTTGCACCCTGACTCTTATTGTAGGTGTAGTCTACACCACATGCTGTGCCAACAATAGTTAATTTATTGGTAATGCAGGTTCACTGTGTTTGCACCCTGACTGTTATTGTAGGTGTAGTCTACACCACATGCTGTGCCAACAATAGCTAATTTATTGGTAATGCAGTTTCACTGAGTTTGCACCCTGGCTCTTACTGTAGGTGTTGTCTACACCACATGCTGTGCCAACAATAGCTAATTTATTGGTAATGCAGTTTCACTGTGTTTGCCCCCTGGCTCTTATTGTAGGTGTAGTCTACACCACATGCTGTGCCAACAATAGCTAATTTATTGGTAATGCAGGTTCACTGTGTTTGCACCCTGACTCTTATTGTAGGTGTAGTCTACACCACATGCTGTGCTAACAATAGCTAATTTATTGGTAATGCAGGTTCACTGTGTTTGCACCCTGACTCTTATTGTAGGTGTAGTCTACACCACATGCTGTGCCAACAATAGCTAATTTATTGGTTATGCAGGTTCACTGTGTTTGCACCCTGGCTCTTATTGTAGGTGTAGTCTACACCACATGCTGTGCCAACAATAGCTAATTTATTGGTAATGCAGGTTCACTGTGTTTGCACCCTGACTATTATTGTAGGTGTAGTCTACACCACTTGCTATGCTAACAGTAGATAATTTATTGGTAATGCAGGTTCACTGTGTTTGCACCCTGACTCTTATTGTAGGTATAGTCTACACCCCATGCTGTGCCAACAATAGCTATTTATTGGAATGCAGTTTCACTGTTATTGCACCCTTGCTCTTATTGTATGTGTAGTCTACACCACATGCTGCGCTAGCCGTAGCTAATTTATTGGTAATGCAGGTTCACTGTGTTTGCCTTCTGGCTCTTATTGTAGGTGTAGTCAACACCACATGCTGTGCCAACAATTGCTAATTTATTGGTAATGCAGGTTCACTGTGTTTGCACCCTGGCTCTTATTGTAGGTGTAGTCTACACCACATGCTGTGCCAACAATAGCTAATTTATTGGTAATGCAGGTTCACTGTGTTTGCACCCTGGCTCCTATTGTAGGTGTAGTCTACACCACAAGCTGTGCTAACAATAGCTTATTTATTGGTAATGCTGGTTCACTGTGTTAGCACCCAGACTCTTATTGTAGGTGTAGTCTACACCACATGCTGTGCTAACAATTGCTAATTTATTGGTATTACAGTTTCACTGTGTTTGCCCCCTGAACCTTATTTTAGGTGTAGTCTACACCACATGCTGTGCTAACAATAGCTAATTTATTGGTAATGCAGTTTCACTGTGTTTGCACCCTGACTCTTATTGTAGGTGTAGTCTACACCACATGCTGTGCTAACAATAGCTAATTTATTGGTATTACAGTTTCACTGTGTTTGCCCCCTGAACCTTATTGTAGGTGTAGTCTACACCACATGCTGTGCTAACAATAGCTAATTTATTGGTAATGCAGTTTCACTGTGTTTGCACCCTGACTCTTATTGTAGGTGTAGTCTACACCACATGCTGTGCTAACAATAGCTTATTTATTGATAATGCAGTTTCACTGTGTTTGCCCCATGGCTCTTATTATAGGTGTAGTCTACACAACATGCTGTGCTAACAATAGCTAATTTATTGGTATTACAGTTTCACTGTGTTTGCCCTCTGAACCTTATTGTAGGTGTAGTCTACACCACACGCTGTGCTAACAATAGCTTATTTATTGGTAATGCAGGTTCCCTGTGTTTGCACCCTGGCTCTTATTGTAGTTGTAGTCTACACCACATGCTGTGCCAACAATAGCTAATTTATTGGTAATGCAGGTTCCCTGTGTTTGAACCCTGACTCCTATTGTAGGTATAGTCTACAGCACATGCTGTACCAACAATAGCTAATTTATTGGTAATGCAGTTTAACTGTGATTGCCCCCTGGCTCTTATTGTAGGTGTAGTCTACACCACATGCTGTGCTAACAATAGCTAATTTACTGGTAGAGCAGTTTCACTGTGTTTGCACCCTGGCTCTTATTGTAGTTGTAGTCTACACCACATGCTGTGCCAACAATAGCTAATTTATTGGTAATGCAGTTTAACTGTGATTGCCCCCTGGCTCTTATTGTAGGTGTAGTCTACACCACATGCTGTGCTAACAATATCTAATTTACTGGTAGAGCAGTTTCACTGTGTTTGCACCCTGGCTCTTATTGTAGTTGTAGTCTACACCACATGCTGTGCCAACAATAGCTAATTTATTGGTAATGCAGGTTCCTTGTGTTTGCCCCCTGGCTCTTATTGTAGGTATAGTCTACAGCACATGCTGTTCCAACAATAGCTAATTTATTGGTAATGCAGGTTCACTGTGTTTGCACCCCGGCTCTAATTGTAGGTGTAGTCTACACCACATGCTGTGCCAACAATAGCTAATTTATTGGTAATGCAGGTTCACTGTGTTTGCACCCTGACTCTTATTGTAGGTGTAGTCTACACCACATGCTGTGCTAACAATAGCTAATTTATTGGTAATGCAGGTTCACTGTGTTTGCACCCTGACTCTTATTCTAGGTGTAGTCTACACCACATGCTGTGCCAACAATAGCTAATTTATTGGTAATGCAGGTTCACTGTGTTTGCACCCTGGCTCTTATTGTAGGTGTAGTCTACACCACATGCTGTGCCAACAATAGCTAATTTATTGGTAATGCAGGTTCACTGTGTTTGCACCCTGACTCTTATTGTAGTTATAGTCTACACCACATGCTGTGCTAACAGTAGCTAATTTATTGGTAATGCAGGTTCACTGTGTTTGCACCCTGACTCTTATTGTAGGTGTAGTCTACACCACATGCTGTATTCACAGTAGCTAATTTATTGGTAATGCAGGTTCACTGTGTTTGCACCCTGACTTATTGTAGGTGTATTCTACACCACATGCTGTGCCAACAATAGCTATTTATTGGAATGCAGTTTCACTGTTATTGCACCCTAGCTCTTATTGTAGGTGTAGTCTACACCACATGCTGCGCTAGACGTAGCTAATTTATTGGTAATGCAGGTTCACTGTGTTTGCCTTCTGGCTCATATTGTAGGTGTAGTCAACACCACATGCTGTGCCAACAATTGCTAATTTATTGGTAATGCAGGTTCACTGTGTTTGCACCCTGGCTCTTATTGTAGGTGTAGTCTACACCACATGCTGTGCCAACAATAGCTAATTTATTGGTATGCAGGTTCACTGTGTTTGCACCCTGGCTCCTATTGTAGGTGTAGTCTACACCACAAGCTGTGCTAACAATAGCTAATTTATTGGTAATGGTGGTTCACTGTGTTAGCACCCAGACTCTTGTTGAAGGTGTAGTCTACACCACATGCTGTGCTAACAATTGCTAATTTATTGGTATTACAGTTTCACTGTGTTTGCCCCCTGAACCTTATTTTAGGTGTAGTCTACACCACATGCTGTGCTAACAATAGCTAATTTATTGGTAATGCAGTTTCACTGTGTTTGCCCCCTGGCTCTTATTGTAGGTGTAGTCTACACCACATGCTGTGCTAACAATAGCTAATTTATTGGTATTACAGTTTCACTGTGTTTGCCCCCTGATCCTTATTGTAGGTGTTGTCTACACCACATGCTGTGCTAACAATAGCTAATTTATTGGTAATGCAGTTTCACTCTGTTTGCACCCTGAATCTTATTGTAGGTGTAGTCTACACCAAATGCTGTGCTAATAATAGCTAATTTATTGGTAATGCAGTTTCACTGTGTTTGCCCCATGGCTCTTATTATAGGTGTAGTCTACACCACATGCTGTGCTAACAATAGCTAATTTATTGGTATTACAGTTTCACTGTGTTTGCCCTCTGAACCTTATTGTAGGTGTAGTCTACACCACACGCTGTGCTAACAATAGCTAATTTATTGGTAATGCAGGTTCCCTGTGTTTGCACCCTGGCTCTTATTGTAGTTGTAGTCTACACCACATGCTGTGCCAACAATAGCTAATTTATTGGTAATGCAGGTTCCCTGTGTTTGAACCCTGACTCCTATTGTAGGTATAGTCTACAGCACATGCTGTACCAACAATAACTAATTTATTGGCAATGCAGTTTAACTGTGATTGCCCCCTGGCTCTTATTGTAGGTGTAGTCTACACCACATGCTGTGCTAACAATAGCTAATTTACTGGTAGAGCAGTTTCACTTTGTTTGCACCCTGGCTCTTATTGTAGTTGTAGTCTACACCACATGCTGTGCCAACAATAGCTAATTTAATGGTAATGCAGTTTAACTGTGATTGCCCTCTGGCTTTTATTGTAGGTGTAGTCTACACCACATGCTGTGCTAACAATAGCTAATTTACTGGTAGAGCAGTTTCACTGTGTTTGCACCCTGGCTCTTATTGTAGTTGTAGTCTACACCACATGCTGTGCCAACAGTAGCTAATTTATTGGTGATGCAGGTTCACTGTGTTTGCACCCTGGTTCTTATTGTAGGTGTAGTCTACACCACATGCTGTGCCAACAATAGCTAATTTATTTGTAATGCAGGTTCACTGTGTTTGCACCCTGGCTCTTATTGCAGTTGTAGTCTACACCAAATGCTGTGCCAACAATAGCTAATTAGTTGGTAATGCAGATTCACTGTGTTTGCACCCTGGCTCTTATTGTAGGTGTAGTCTACACCACATGCTGTGCCAACAATAGCTAATTTATTGGTAATGCAGTTTCACTGTGTTTGCACTCTGGCTCTTATTGTAGGTGTAGTCTACACCACATGCTGTGCCAACAATAGCTAATTTATTGGTAAAGCAGTTTCACTATATTGTCATTTAGACTTTCACGGCCCGTGTTATTATTCATAATGTTGAATTTTGGGCTTATGCCGTGTTTTATTATATTGCAATTCGACGCGTTTCGAAAGAAACCATGTCTTTCATCGTCAGGAATAATCTGGAATACGACAATGTTGCTAAGAGAAAGCAACGAAGAACATATAGAAGGTGCCCAAAGATGGACGCCATTATAGCCCCATGTTAGGGACAACGGAAAGCAGCAGTGAATTACTTTCTCAGGGTTCTGATAATAGGTAGCCAGGATTCACTGAGATTGTAGCCGGTGTCGCGGTTGAAATTATCAGGGTGTTTACGTATTTCAACCGCCTCCCTGATGATTCTGGGACGATATTGCTTTATACGGGCAAGAACATCCACCCCTTGGAACATGACATCATGGCCAGGTGTTAAAGCATGATCGGCAACAGCTGATTTATCAGGTTGAATGAGTCTGATACATCTATTATGTTCCTTAATGCGAGTGCATATTGTTCTCGAAGTCTGCCCGATGTAAACCTTGCCACAAGTACAGGGAACTCTGTAGATACCCGGTTGTTGCAATTTAGGCAAACTGTCCTTAGTTGGTCGCAGGAGTTGCCTAATCTTAACAGAAGTTCCAAATACAGTCCGTATGTTGTATCGACGTAGGATTTTAGCAATACGATCCGTTGTGTTATGTATGTACGGAAGGTAAGCAGTTCCTCTTACATCTCTTTTCTCAACTGACGTCCTATTATTATTTGTTGGTTTCAGAACCGTAGAAATCAAAGCCTTGCTATAACCGTTGCTCTCAAAGGTGGTTCGCAGGGTGTTAATTTCTTCTTGTAAAGAAGACACTTCACAAATCCTCCTAGCCCTGGTAGTTAGAGTTGTAAGGATACCATGTTTCTGGGCAGGGTGATGGTGAGAACTTGCGTGGAGATATCTATTGGTGTGTGTTGGCTTACGAAAAACGCTGTGTCCTAAAGATCCATCCTCTTTCTTGGTGACGAGAACATCTAAAAAAGGTATTTTGCCGTCAGATTCCTTTTCCATGGTGAAACAAATAGAAGGGTGCTGGAGATTAAGGTGATCCAGGAAATGGCTAAGATTTTCCTCACCTTCCGTCCAAACAACGAACGTGTCATCCACATAACGCCACCAGATCTTCGGTTTGAAAGGAGCCGACGACAAAGCTTTCTCTTCAAAGTTCTCCATGAAGAAATTAGCCACAACAGGAGAGAGAGGACTACCCATGGCCACACCATCAGTCTGCTCATAAAAATTCCCATTCCATAGAAAGTAGGAGGAGGTCATGCAGTGATAAAAAAGTCTTGTGATGTCTTCAGGAAAAAGGCCATTAATGAGAGACATAACACCATCAATAGGTACTCTCGTAAACAGAGACACCACGTCGAGACTCACTAGAATATCACCCGGCTGAAGTGTTATAGCTTTTAACTTTTCCACGAAGTGTGTGGAATCCTTAATGTACGAAGGCGTGTTACCCAGAAGCGGCTGAAGTAGTCTACCTAAGTATTTGGAAAGGGCATATGTAGGAGAACCAATCGTACTAACAATGGGTCTAAGAGGAACATCGTCCTTATGTATTTTAGGAAGACCATAGAGTCTCGGAGGAATAGCATCCCCTGGAAGGAGAGTCTTCGCTGCATCCGCTGGAATAGATGATTGCTTGATCAATTTGACGGTGACATTTGAGTAGCGAGTAGTAGGATCACGACTATTAATCCTATATACAGGATCTGATAACAAAGACGAGATCTTAGAATCATAATCAACCTTATCCAATACCACTGTCGCATTACCCTTGTCAGCGGGGAGAACGATAATATCAGAATTGTCCCTTAGATCTTTAAGTGCCCGGCTTTCACCTTGTTTTAAGTTGGTGTTAGGTGGCTTAGCTGTCTTGAGAACTCGGGAACATTCTTGCCTGGCTTCCTCGGCCTCTTCAGGTGTGAGGTGATGTACTGAGGATTCTACGGATGTAATAAGTTCTTCAATAGGAATTCTTCTAGGCGCTACAGCAAAATTGAGACCTTTAGCGAGAACTGCCTGTTGGGTATCACTTAGGGGGTTGCTGGACAAATTTACGACAACCTTGTTAGCATCAAGTCTAATGGCTTGAGATTTCTGCAACTGACATAACCTATCATATTTGGAAATATGTCTGTCCCTCACCTGATCTAGAACGCTGTTAGCTTGCACTGAAGAAATACGATCGAAGATATTCCATAATTCCTCACTTACGAAGTTTGAGAGGCGTAGATGTAGCTGTAGTAACTCCCTCGAAATAAAATCTAACTGCTTACGAGTATGCTGTAACCTCTCTATCAATAACGCCTTGCTTGCACGACGATAGATTCTCGTTGCCTTAGGTGTTCTGAAGGAATGCTTCAACATAACAAAATTCGGTAGAATATCATGATCCCGGCATCTTAGGAGAAAAGCGAGTGAAGAGATTAGACACACCTTCTTGCGTCGTAACCTACTGAATCTAGACATCAGTCGGAAAATATCCTCCCCATAGAGGTTTCTAATATTGTCATTTAGACTTTCACGGCCCGTGTTATTATTCATAATGTTGAATTTTGGGCTTATGCCGTGTTTTATTATATTGCAATTCGACGCGTTTCGAAAGAAACCATGTCTTTCATCGTCAGGAATAATCTGGAATACGACAATGTTGCTAAGAGAAAGCAACGAAGAACATATAGAAGGTGCCCAAAGATGGACGCCATTATAGCCCCATGTTAGGGACAACGGAAAGCAGCAGTGAATTACTTTCTCAGGGTTCTGATAATAGGTAGCCAGGATTCACTGAGATTGTAGCCGGTGTCGCGGTTGAAATTATCAGGGTGTTTACGTATTTCAACCGCCTCCCTGATGATTCTGGGACGATATTGCTTTATACGGGCAAGAACATCCACCCCTTGGAACATGACATCATGGCCAGGTGTTAAAGCATGATCGGCAACAGCTGATTTATCAGGTTGAATGAGTCTGATACATCTATTATGTTCCTTAATGCGAGTGCATATTGTTCTCGAAGTCTGCCCGATGTAAACCTTGCCACAAGTACAGGGAACTCTGTAGATACCCGGTTGTTGCAATTTAGGCAAACTGTCCTTAGTTGGTCGCAGGAGTTGCCTAATCTTAACAGAAGTTCCAAATACAGTCCGTATGTTGTATCGACGTAGGATTTTAGCAATACGATCCGTTGTGTTATGTATGTACGGAAGGTAAGCAGTTCCTCTTACATCTCTTTTCTCAACTGACGTCCTATTATTATTTGTTGGTTTCAGAACCGTAGAAATCAAAGCCTTGCTATAACCGTTGCTCTCAAAGGTGGTTCGCAGGGTGTTAATTTCTTCTTGTAAAGAAGACACTTCACAAATCCTCCTAGCCCTGGTAGTTAGAGTTGTAAGGATACCATGTTTCTGGGCAGGGTGATGGTGAGAACTTGCGTGGAGATATCTATTGGTGTGTGTTGGCTTACGAAAAACGCTGTGTCCTAAAGATCCATCCTCTTTCTTGGTGACGAGAACATCTAAAAAAGGTATTTTGCCGTCAGATTCCTTTTCCATGGTGAAACAAATAGAAGGGTGCTGGAGATTAAGGTGATCCAGGAAATGGCTAAGATTTTCCTCACCTTCCGTCCAAACAACGAACGTGTCATCCACATAACGCCACCAGATCTTCGGTTTGAAAGGAGCCGACGACAAAGCTTTCTCTTCAAAGTTCTCCATGAAGAAATTAGCCACAACAGGAGAGAGAGGACTACCCATGGCCACACCATCAGTCTGCTCATAAAAATTCCCATTCCATAGAAAGTAGGAGGAGGTCATGCAGTGATAAAAAAGTCTTGTGATGTCTTCAGGAAAAAGGCCATTAATGAGAGACATAACACCATCAATAGGTACTCTCGTAAACAGAGACACCACGTCGAGACTCACTAGAATATCACCCGGCTGAAGTGTTATAGCTTTTAACTTTTCCACGAAGTGTGTGGAATCCTTAATGTACGAAGGCGTGTTACCCAGAAGCGGCTGAAGTAGTCTACCTAAGTATTTGGAAAGGGCATATGTAGGAGAACCAATCGTACTAACAATGGGTCTAAGAGGAACATCGTCCTTATGTATTTTAGGAAGACCATAGAGTCTCGGAGGAATAGCATCCCCTGGAAGGAGAGTCTTCGCTGCATCCGCTGGAATAGATGATTGCTTGATCAATTTGACGGTGACATTTGAGTAGCGAGTAGTAGGATCACGACTATTAATCCTATATACAGGATCTGATAACAAAGACGAGATCTTAGAATCATAATCAACCTTATCCAATACCACTGTCGCATTACCCTTGTCAGCGGGGAGAACGATAATATCAGAATTGTCCCTTAGATCTTTAAGTGCCCGGCTTTCACCTTGTTTTAAGTTGGTGTTAGGTGGCTTAGCTGTCTTGAGAACTCGGGAACATTCTTGCCTGGCTTCCTCGGCCTCTTCAGGTGTGAGGTGATGTACTGAGGATTCTACGGATGTAATAAGTTCTTCAATAGGAATTCTTCTAGGCGCTACAGCAAAATTGAGACCTTTAGCGAGAACTGCCTGTTGGGTATCACTTAGGGGGTTGCTGGACAAATTTACGACAACCTTGTTAGCATCAAGTCTAATGGCTTGAGATTTCTGCAACTGACATAACCTATCATATTTGGAAATATGTCTGTCCCTCACCTGATCTAGAACGCTGTTAGCTTGCACTGAAGAAATACGATCGAAGATATTCCATAATTCCTCACTTACGAAGTTTGAGAGGCGTAGATGTAGCTGTAGTAACTCCCTCGAAATAAAATCTAACTGCTTACGAGTATGCTGTAACCTCTCTATCAATAACGCCTTGCTTGCACGACGATAGATTCTCGTTGCCTTAGGTGTTCTGAAGGAATGCTTCAACATAACAAAATTCGGTAGAATATCATGATCCCGGCATCTTAGGAGAAAAGCGAGTGAAGAGATTAGACACACCTTCTTGCGTCGTAACCTACTGAATCTAGACATCAGTCGGAAAATATCCTCCCCATAGAGGTTTCTAATATTGTCATTTAGACTTTCACGGCCCGTGTTATTATTCATAATGTTGAATTTTGGGCTTATGCCGTGTTTTATTATATTGCAATTCGACGCGTTTCGAAAGAAACCATGTCTTTCATCGTCAGGAATAATCTGGAATACGACAATGTTGCTAAGAGAAAGCAACGAAGAACATATAGAAGGTGCCCAAAGATGGACGCCATTATAGCCCCATGTTAGGGACAACGGAAAGCAGCAGTGAATTACTTTCTCAGGGTTCTGATAATAGGTAGCCAGGATTCACTGAGATTGTAGCCGGTGTCGCGGTTGAAATTATCAGGGTGTTTACGTATTTCAACCGCCTCCCTGATGATTCTGGGACGATATTGCTTTATACGGGCAAGAACATCCACCCCTTGGAACATGACATCATGGCCAGGTGTTAAAGCATGATCGGCAACAGCTGATTTATCAGGTTGAATGAGTCTGATACATCTATTATGTTCCTTAATGCGAGTGCATATTGTTCTCGAAGTCTGCCCGATGTAAACCTTGCCACAAGTACAGGGAACTCTGTAGATACCCGGTTGTTGCAATTTAGGCAAACTGTCCTTAGTTGGTCGCAGGAGTTGCCTAATCTTAACAGAAGTTCCAAATACAGTCCGTATGTTGTATCGACGTAGGATTTTAGCAATACGATCCGTTGTGTTATGTATGTACGGAAGGTAAGCAGTTCCTCTTACATCTCTTTTCTCAACTGACGTCCTATTATTATTTGTTGGTTTCAGAACCGTAGAAATCAAAGCCTTGCTATAACCGTTGCTCTCAAAGGTGGTTCGCAGGGTGTTAATTTCTTCTTGTAAAGAAGACACTTCACAAATCCTCCTAGCCCTGGTAGTTAGAGTTGTAAGGATACCATGTTTCTGGGCAGGGTGATGGTGAGAACTTGCGTGGAGATATCTATTGGTGTGTGTTGGCTTACGAAAAACGCTGTGTCCTAAAGATCCATCCTCTTTCTTGGTGACGAGAACATCTAAAAAAGGTATTTTGCCGTCAGATTCCTTTTCCATGGTGAAACAAATAGAAGGGTGCTGGAGATTAAGGTGATCCAGGAAATGGCTAAGATTTTCCTCACCTTCCGTCCAAACAACGAACGTGTCATCCACATAACGCCACCAGATCTTCGGTTTGAAAGGAGCCGACGACAAAGCTTTCTCTTCAAAGTTCTCCATGAAGAAATTAGCCACAACAGGAGAGAGAGGACTACCCATGGCCACACCATCAGTCTGCTCATAAAAATTCCCATTCCATAGAAAGTAGGAGGAGGTCATGCAGTGATAAAAAAGTCTTGTGATGTCTTCAGGAAAAAGGCCATTAATGAGAGACATAACACCATCAATAGGTACTCTCGTAAACAGAGACACCACGTCGAGACTCACTAGAATATCACCCGGCTGAAGTGTTATAGCTTTTAACTTTTCCACGAAGTGTGTGGAATCCTTAATGTACGAAGGCGTGTTACCCAGAAGCGGCTGAAGTAGTCTACCTAAGTATTTGGAAAGGGCATATGTAGGAGAACCAATCGTACTAACAATGGGTCTAAGAGGAACATCGTCCTTATGTATTTTAGGAAGACCATAGAGTCTCGGAGGAATAGCATCCCCTGGAAGGAGAGTCTTCGCTGCATCCGCTGGAATAGATGATTGCTTGATCAATTTGACGGTGACATTTGAGTAGCGAGTAGTAGGATCACGACTATTAATCCTATATACAGGATCTGATAACAAAGACGAGATCTTAGAATCATAATCAACCTTATCCAATACCACTGTCGCATTACCCTTGTCAGCGGGGAGAACGATAATATCAGAATTGTCCCTTAGATCTTTAAGTGCCCGGCTTTCACCTTGTTTTAAGTTGGTGTTAGGTGGCTTAGCTGTCTTGAGAACTCGGGAACATTCTTGCCTGGCTTCCTCGGCCTCTTCAGGTGTGAAGTGAAGTGTCTCTGTCAGAACCCTGAGAAAGTAATTCACTGCTGCTTTCCGTTGTCCCTAACATGGGGCTATAATGGCGTCCATCTTTGGGCACCTTCTATATGTTCTTCGTTGCTTTCTCTTAGCAACATTGTCGTATTCCAGATTATTCCTGACGATGAAAGACATGGTTTCTTTCGAAACGCGTCGAATTGCAATATAATAAAACACGGCATAAGCCCAAAATTCAACATTATGAATTACAGTTTCACTATGTTTGCACCCTGGTTCTTATTGTAGGTGTAGTCTACACCACATGCTGTGCCAACAATAGCTAATTTATTGGTAATGCAGATTCACTGTGTTTGCACCCTGGCTCTTATTGTAGGTGTAGTCTACACCACATGCTGTGCCAACAATAGCTAATTTATTGGTAATGCAGTTTCACTGTGTTTGCACTCTGGCTCTTATTGTAGGTGTAGTCTACACCACATGCTGTGCCAACAATAGCTAATTTATTGGTAAAGCAGTTTCACTCTGTTTGCACCCTGGTTCTTATTGTAGGTGTAGTCTACACCACATGCTGTGCCAACAATAGCTAATTTATTTGTAATGCAGGTTCACTGTGTTTGCACCCTGGCTCTTATTGCAGTTGTAGTCTACACCAAATGCTGTGCCAACAATAGCTATTTAGTTGGTAATGCAGATTCACTGTGTTTGCACCCTGGCTCTTATTGTAGGTGTAGTCTACACCACATGCTGTGCCAACAATAGCTAATTTATTGGTAATGCAGTTTCACTGTGTTTGCACTCTAGCTCTTATTGTAGGTGTAGTCTACACCACATGCTGTGCCAACAATAGCTAATTTATTGGTAAAGCAGTTTAACTCTGTTTGCACCCTGGTTCTTATTGTAGGTGTAGTCTACACCACATGCAGTGCCAACAATTGCTAATTTATTGGTAATGCATGTTCACTGGTTTGCACCCTTGCTCTTACTGAGGGTGTAGTCTACACCACATCCTGTGCCAACAATAGCTAATTTATTGGTAGTTAAGTTTCACTCTGTTTGCCCCCTGACTCTTATTGTAGGTGTAGTCTACACCACATGCTGTGCCAACAATAGCTAATTTATTGGTACTGCAGGTTCACTTTGTTTGCCCCCCGAGCTCTTATTGTAGGTGTAGTCTACACCACATGCTGTGCCAACAATAGCTAATTTATTGGTAATGCAGTTTCACTGTGTTTGCACCCTGGTTCTTATTGTAGGTGTAGTCTACACCACATGCAGTGCCAACAATAGCTAATTTAATGGTAATGCAGTTTAACTGTGATTGCCCTCTGGCTCTTATTGTAGGTGTAGTCTACACCACATGCTGTGCTAACAATAGCTAATTTACTGGTAGAGCAGTTTCACTGTGTTTGCACCCTGGCTCTTATTGTAGTTGTAGTCTACACCACATGCTGTGCTAACAATAGCTAATTTATTGGTAATGCAGGTTAACTGTGTTTGCACCCTGACTCTTATTGTAGGTGTAGTCTACACCACATGCTGTGCCAACAGTAGCTAATTTATTGGTGATGCAGGTTCACTGTGTTTGCACCCTGGTTCTTATTGTAGGTGTAGTTTACACCACATGCTGTGCCAACAATAGCTAATTTATTTGTAATGCAGGTTCACTGTGTTTGCACCCTGGCTCTTATTGCAGTTGTAGTCTACACCAAATGCTGTGCCAACAATAGCTAATTAGTTGGTAATGCGGATTCACTGTGTTTGCACCCTGGCTCTTATTGTAGGTGTAGTCTACACCACATGCTGTGCCAACAATAGCTAATTTATTGGTAATGCAGTTTCACTGTGTTTGCACTCTGGCTCTTATTGTAGGTGTAGTATACACCACATGCTGTGCCAACAATAGCTAATTTATTGGTAAAGCAGTTTCACTATGTTTGCACCCTGGTTCTTATTGTAGGTGTAGTCTACACCACATGCTGTGCCAACAATAGCTAATTTATTGGTAATGCAGATTCACTGTGTTTGCACCCTGGCTCTTATTGTAGGTGTAGTCTACACCACATGCTGTGCAAACAATAGCTAATTTATTGGTAATGCAGTTTCACTGTGTTTGCACTCTGGCTCTTATTGTAGGTGTAGTCTACACCACATGCTGTGCCAACAATAGCTAATTTATTGGTAAAGCAGTTTCACTCTGTTTGCACCCTGGTTCTTATTGTAGGTGTAGTCTACACCACATGCTGTGCCAACAATAGCTAATTTATTTGTAATGCAGGTTCACTGTGTTTGCACCCTGGCTCTTATTGCAGTTGTAGTCTACACCAAATGCTGTGCCAACAATAGCTAATTAGTTGGTAATGCAGATTCACTGTGTTTGCACCCTGGCTCTTATTGTAGGTGTAGTCTACACCACATGCTGTGCCAACAATAGCTAATTTATTGGTAATGCGGTTTCACTGTGTTTGCACTCTAGCTCTTATTGTAGGTGTAGTCTACACCACATGCTGTGCCAACAATAGCTTATTTATTGGTAAAGCAGTTTAACTCTGTTTGCACCCTGGTTCTTATCGTAGGTGTAGTCTACACCACATGCAGTGCCAACAATTGCTAATTTATTGGTAATGCATGTTCACTGTGTTTGCACCCTTGCTCTTACTGAGGGTGTAGTCTACACCACATCCTGTGCCAACAATAGCTAATTTATTGGTAGTTCAGTTTCACTCTGTTTGCCCCCTGACTCTTATTGTAGGTGTAGTCTACACCACATGCTGTGCCAACAATAGCTAATTTATTGGTACTGCAGGTTCACTTTGTTTGCCCCCCGAGCTCTTATTGTAGGTGTAGTCTACACCACATGCTGTGCCAACAATAGCTAATTTATTGGTAATGCAGTTTCACTCTGTTTGCACCCTGGCTCTTACTGTAGGTGTAGTCTACACCACATGCTGTGCCAACAATAGCTAATTTATTGGTAAGGCAGGTTCACTGTGTTTGCACCCTGACTCTTATTGTAGGTGTAGTCTACACCACATGCTGTGCCAACAATAGCTAATTTATTGGTAATGCAGGTTCACTGTGTTTGCACCCTGACTCTTATTGTAGGTGTAGTCTACACCACCTGCTGTGCCAACAATAGCTAATTTATTGTTAATGCAGTTTCACTGTGTTTGCATCCTGGCTCTTACTGTAGGTGTAGTCTACACCACATGCTGTGCCAACAATAGCTAATTTATTGGTAATGCAGTTTCACTGTGTTTGCCCCCTGGCTGTTATTGTAGGTGTAGTCTACACCACATGCTGTGCCAACAATAGCTAATTTATTGGTAATGGAGGTTCACTGTGTTTGCACCCTGACTCTTATTGTAGGTGTAGTCTACACCACATGCTGTGCTAACAATAGCTAATTTATTGGTAATGCAGGTTCACTGTGTTTGCACCCTGATTCTTATTGTAGGTGTAGTCTACACCACATGCTGTGCCAACAATAGCTAATTTATTGGTAATGGAGGTTCACTGTGTTTTCACCCTGGCTCTTATTGTAGGTGTAGTCTACAACACATGCTGTTCTAACAGTAGCTAATTTATTGGTAATGCAGGTTCACTGTGTTTGCACCCTGACTCTTATTGTAGGTGTAGTCTACACCACAAGCTATGCCGACAATAGCTATTTATTTGAAAGCAGTTTCACTGTTATTGCACCCTAGCTCTTATTGTAGGTGTAGTCTACACCACATGCTGCGCTAGCCGTAGATAATTTATTGGTAATGCAGGTTCACTGTGTTTGCCTTCTGGCTCTTATTGTAGGTGCAGTCAACACCACATGCTGTGCCAACAATTGCTAATTTATTGGTAATGCAGGTTCACTGTGTTTGCACCCTGGCTCTTATTGTAGGTGTAGTCTACACCACATGCTGTGCCAACAATAGCTAATTTATTGGTAATGCAGGTTCACTGTGTTTGCACCCTGACTCTTATTGTAGGTGTAGTCTACACCACATGCTGTGCCAACAATAGCTAATTTATTGGTAATGGAGGTTCACTGTGTTTTCACCCTGGCTCTTATTGTAGGTGTGGTCTACACCACATGCTGTTCTAACAGTAGCTAATTTATTGGTAATGCAGGTTCACTGTGTTTGCACCCTGACTCTTATTGTAGGTGTAGTCTACACCACAAGCTATGCCAACAATAGCTTTTTATTTGAAAGCAGTTTCACTGTTATTGCACCCTAGCTCTTATTGTAGGTGTAGTCTACACCACATGCTGCGCTAGCCGTAGATAATTTATTGGTAATGCAGGTTCACTGTGTTTGCCTTCTGGCTCTTATTGTAGGTGCAGTCAACACCACATGCTGTGCCAACAATTGCTAATTTATTGGTAATGCAGGTTCACTGTGTTTGCACCCTGGCTCTTATTGTAGGTGTAGTCTACACCACCTGCTGTGCCAACAATAGCTAATTTATTGTTAATGCAGTTTCACTGTGTTTGCACCCTGGCTCTTACTGTAGGTGTAGTCTACACCACATGCTGTGCCAACAATAGCTAATTTATTGGTAATGCAGTTTCACTTTGTTTGCCCCCTGGCTGTTATTGTAGGTGTAGTCTACACCACATGCTGTGCCAACAATAGCTAATTTATTGGTAATGCAGTTTCACTGTGTTTGCCCCCTGGCTGTTATTGTAGGTGTAGTCTACACCACATGCTGTGCCAACAATAGCTAATTTATTGGAAATGGAGGTTCACTGTGTTTTCACCCTGGCTGTTATTGTAGGTGTGGTCTACACCACATGCTGTGCCAACAATAGCTAATTTATTGGTAATGCAGGTTCACTGTGTTTGCACCCTGACTCTTATTGTAGGTGTAGTCTACACCACATGCTGTTCTAACAGTAGCTAATTTATTGGTAATGCAGGTTCACTGTGTTTGCACCCTGACTCTTATTGTAGGTGTAGTCTACACCACATGCTATGCCAACAATAGCTATTTATTTGAAAGCAGTTTCACTGTTATTGCACCCTAGCTCTTATTGTAGGTGTAGTCTACACCACATGCTGCGCTAGCCGTAGCTAATTTATTGGTAATGCAGGTTCACTGTGTTTGCCTTCTGGCTCTTATTGTAGGTGTAGTCAACACCACATGCTGTGCCAACAATTGTTAATTTATTGGTAATGCAGGTTCACTGTGTTTGCACCCTGGCTCTTATTGTAGGTGTAGTCTACACCACATGCTGTGCCAACAATAGCTAATATATTGGTAATGCAGGTTCACTGTGTTTGCACCCTGACTCTTATTGTAGGTGTAGTCTACACCACATGCTGTTCCAACAATAGCTAATGTATTGGTAATGCAGGTTCACTGTGTTTGCACCCCGGCTCTAATTGTAGGTGTAGTCTACACCACATGCTGTGCTAACAATTGCTAATTTATTGGTATTACAGTTTCACTGTGTTTGCCCCCTGAACCTTATTTTAGGTGTAGTCTACACCACATGCTGTGCTAACAATAGCTAATTTATTGGTAATGCAGTTTCACTGTGTTTGCCCCCTGGCTCTTATTGTAGGTGTAGTCTACACCACATGCTGTGCTAACAATAGCTAATTTATTGGTATTACAGATTCACTGAGTTTGCCCCCTGAACCTTATTGTAGGTGTAGTCTACACCACATGCTGTGCTAACAATAGCTAATTTATTGGTAATGCAGTTTCACTGTGTTTGCACCCTGACTCTTATTGTAGGTGTAGTCTACACCACATGCTGTGCTAATAATAGCTAATTTATTGGTAATGCAGTTTCACTGTGTTTGCCCCATGGCTCTTATTATAGGTGTAGTCTACACCACATGCTGTGCTAACAATAGCTAATTTATTGGTATTACAGTTTCACTGTGTTTGCCCTCTGAACCTTATTGTAGGTGTAGTCTACACCACACGCTGTGCTAACAATAGCTAATTTATTGGTAATGCAGGTTCCCTGTGTTTGCACCCTGGCTATTATTGTAGTTGTAGTCTACACCACATGCTGTGCCAACAATAGCTAATTTATTGGTATTACAGTTTCACTGTGTTTGCCCTCTGAACCTTATTGTAGGTGTAGTCTACACCACACGCTGTGCTAACAATTGCTAATTTATTGGTAATGCAGGTTCACTGTGTTTGCACCCTGGCTCTTATTGTAGGTATAGTCTACAGCACATGCTGTACCAACAATAATTAATTTATTGGCAATGCAGTTTAACTGTGATTGCCCCCTGGCTCTTATTGTAGGTGTAGTCTACACCACATGCTGTGCTAACAATAGCTAATTTACTGGTAGAGCAGTTTCACGGTGTTTGCACCCTGGCTCTTATTGTAGTTGTAGTCTACACCACATGCTGTGCCAACAATAGCTAATTTATTGGTAATGCAGTTTAACTGTGATTGCCCCCTGGCTCTTATTGTAGGTGTAGTCTACACCACATGCTGTGCTAACAATAGCTAATTTACTGGTAGAGCAGTTTCACTGTGTTTGCACCCTGGCTCTTATTGTAGTTGTAGTCTACACCACATGCTGTGCCAACAATAGCTAATTTATTGGTAATGCAGGTTCCCTGTGTTTGCCCCCTGGCTCTTATTGTAGGTATAGTCTACAGCACATGCTGTTCCAACAAAAGCTAATTTATTGGTAATGCAGGTTCACTGTGTTTGCACCCTGTCTCTTATTGTAGGTGTAGTCTACACCACATGCTGTTCCAACAATAGCTAATGTATTGGTAATGCAGGTTCACTGTGTTTGCACCCCGGCTCTAATTGTAGGTGTAGTCTACACCACATGCTGTGCCAACAATAGCTAAGTTATTGGTAATGCAGGTTCACTGTGTTTGCACCCTGACTCTTATTGTAGGTGTAGTCTACACCACATGCTGTGCTAACAATAGCTAATTTATTGGTAATGCAGGTTCACTGTGTTTGCACCCTGACTCTTATTGTAGGTGTAGTCTACACCACATGCTGTGCCAACAATAGCTAATTTATTGGTAATGCAGGTTCACTGTGTTTGCACCCTGGCTCTTATTGTAGGTGTAGTCTACACCACATGCTATGCCAACAATAGCTAATTTATTGGTAATGCAGGTTCACTGTGTTTGCATCCTGACTTTTATTGTAGGTGTAGTCTACACCACATGCTGTGCTAACAGTAGCTAATTTATTGGTAATGCAGGTTCACTGTGTTTGCACCCTGACTCTTATTGTAGGTGTAGTCTACACCACATGCTGTGCCAACAATAGCTAATTTATTGGTAATGCAGTTTCACTGAGTTTGCACCCTGGCTCTTACTGTAGGTGTTGTCTACACCACATGCTGTGCCAACAATAGCTAATTTTTTGGTAATGCAGTTTCACTGTGTTTGCCCCCTGGCTCTTATTGTAGGTGTAGTCTAGACCACATGCTGTGCCAACAATAGCTAATTTATTGGTAATGCAGGTTCACTGTGTTAGCACCCAGACTCTTATTGTAGGTGTAGTCTACACCACATGCTGTGCTAACAATTGCTAATTTATTGGTATTACAGTTTCACTGTGTTTGCCCCCTGAACCTTATTTTAGGTGTAGTCTACACCACATGCTGTGATTACAATAGCTAATTTATTGGTAATGCAGTTTCACTGTGTTTGCACCCTGACTCTTATTGTAGGTGTAGTCTACACCACATGCTGTGCTAACAATAGCTAATTTATTGGTATTACAGTTTCACTGTGTTTGCCCCCTGACTCTTATTGTAGGTGTAGTCTACACCCCATGCTGTGCCAACAATAGCTATTTATTGGAATGCAGTTTCACTGTTATTGCACCCTTGCTCTTATTGTAGGTGTAGTCTACACCACATGCTGCGCTAGCCGTAGCTAATTTATTGGTAATGCAGGTTCACTGTGTTTGCCTTCTGGCTCTTATTGCAGGTGTAGTCAACACCACATGCTGTGCCAACAATTGCTAATTTATTGGAATTGCAGGTTCACTGTGTTTGAACCCTGGCTCTTATTGTAGGTGTAGTCTACACCACATGCTGTGCCAACAATAGCTAATTTATTGGTAATGCAGGTTCACTGTGTTTGCACCCTGGCTCCTATTGTAGGTGTAGTCTACACCACAAGCTGTGCTAACAATAGCTAATTTATTGGTAATGCTGGTTCACTGTGTTAGCACCCAGACTCTTATTGTAGGTGTAGTCTACACCACATGCTGTGCTAACAATTGCTAATTTATTGGTATTACATTTTCACTGTGTTTGCCCCCTGAACCTTATTTTAGATGTAGTCTACACCACATGCTGTGATAACAATAGCTAATTTATTGGTAATGCAGTTTCACTGTGTTTGCACCCTGACTCTTATTGTAGGTGTAGTCTACACCACATGCTGTGCTAACAATAGCTAATTTATTGGTATTACAGTTTCACTGTGTTTGCCCCCTGAACCTTATTGTAGGTGTAGTCTACACCACATGCTGTGCTAACAATAGCTAATTTATTGGTAATGCAGTTTCACTGTGTTTGCACCCTGACTCTTATTGTAGGTGTAGTCTACACCACATGCTGTGCAAAAATAGCTAATTTATTGGTAATGCAGTTTCACTGTGTTTGCCCCATGGCTCTTATTATAGGTGTAGTCTACACCACATGCTGTGCTAACAATAGCTAATTTATTGGTATTAGAGTTTCACTGTGTTTGCCCTCTGAACCTTATTGTAGGTGTAGTCTACACCACACGCTGTGCTAACAATAGCTAATTTATTGGTAATGCAGGTTCCCTGTGTTTGCACCCTGGCTCTTATTGTAGTTGTAGTCTACACCACATGCTGTGCCAACAATAGCTAATTTATTGGTAATGCAGGTTCCCTGTGTTTGAACCCTGACTCCTATTGTAAGTATAGTCTACAGCACATGCTGTACCAACAATAGCTAATTTATTGGTAATGCAGTTTAACTGTGATTGCCCCCTGGCTCTTATTGTAGGTGTAGTCTACACCAGATGTTGTGCTAACAATAGCTAATTTACTGTTAGAGCAGTTTCACTGTGTTTGCACCCTGGCTCTTATTGTAGTTGTAGTCTACACCACATGCTGTGCCAACAATAGATAATTTATTGGTAATGCAGTTTAACTGTGATTGCCCCCTGGCTCTTATTGTAGGTGTAGTCTACACCACATGCTGTGCTAACAATAGCTAATTTACTGGTAGAGCAGTTTCACTGTGTTTGCACCCTGGCTCTTATTGTAGTTGTAGTCTACACCACATGCTGTGCCAACAATAGCAAATTTATTGGTAATGCAGAATCCCAGTGTTTGCCCCCTGGCTCTTATTGTAGGTATAGTCTACAGCACATGCTGTTCCAACAATAGCTAATTTATTGGTAATGCAGGTTCACTGTGTTTGCACCCCGGCTCTAATTGTAGGTGTAGTCTACACCACATGCTGTGCCAACAATAGCTAATTTATTGGTAATGCAGGTTCACTGTGTTTGCACCCTGACTCTTATTGTAGGTGTAGTCTACACCACATGCTGTGCTAACAATAGCTAATTTATTGGTAATGCAGGTTCACTGTGTTTGCACCCTGACTCTTATTGTAGGTGTAGTCTACACCACATGCTGTGCTAACAGTAGCTAATTTATTGGTAATGCAGGTTCACTGTGTTTGCACCCTGACTTATTGTAGGTGTAGTCTACACCACATGCTGTGCCAAGAATAGCTATTTATTGGAATGCAGTTTCACTGTTATTGCACCCTAGCTCTTATTGTAGGTGTAGTCTACACCAAATGCTGCGCTAGCCGTAGCTAATTTATTGGTAATGCAGGTTCACTGTGTTTGCCTTCTGGCTCTTATTGTAGGTGTAGTCAAGACCACATGCTGTGCCAACAATTGCTAATTTCTTGGTAATGCAGGTTCACTGTGTTTGCACCCTGGCTCTTATTGTAGGTGTAGTCTACACCACATGGGGTGCCAACAATAGCTAATTTATTGGTAATGCAGGTTCACTGTGTTTGCACCCTGGCTCCTATTGTAGGTGTAGTCTACACCACAAGCTGTTCTAACAATAGCTAATTTATTGGTAATGCTGGTTAACTGTGTTTGCACCCAGACTCTTACTGTAGGTGTAGTCTACACCACATGCTGTTCCAACAATAGTTAATTTATTGGTAATGCAGGTTCACTGTGTTTGCACCCTGACTCTTATTGTAGGTGTAGTCTACACCACATGCTGTGCCAACAATAGCTATTTATTTGAATGTAGTTTCACTGTTATTGCACCCTAGCTCTTATTGTAAGTGTAGTCTACACCACATGCTGCGCTAGCCGTAGCTAATTTATTGGTAATGCAGGTTCACTTTGTTTGCCTTCTGGCTCTTATTGTAGGTGTAGTCAACACCACATGCTGTGCCAACAATTGCTAATTTATTGGTAATGAAGGTTCACTCTGTTTGCACCCTGGCTCTTATTGTAGGTGTAGTCTACACCACAAGCTGTGCTAATAATAGCTAATTTATTGGTAATGCTGGTTCACTGTGTTAGCACCCAGACTCTTATTGTAGGTGTAGTCTACACCACATGCTGTGCTAACAATTGCTAATTTATTTGTATTACAGTTTCACTGTGTTTGCCCCCTGAACCTTATTTTATGTGTAGTCTACACCAAATGCTGTGCTAACAATAGCTAATTTATTGGTAATGCAGTTTCACTGTGTTTGCCCCCTGGCTCTTATTGTAGGTGTAGTCTACACCACATGCTGTGCTAACAATAGCTTATTTATTGGTATTACATTTTCACTGTGTTTGCCCCCTGAACCTTATTGTAGGTGTAGTCTACACCACATGCTGTGCTAACAATAGCTAATTTATTGGTTATGCAGTTTCACTGTGTTTGCACCCTGACTCTTATTGTAGGTGTAGTCTACACCACATGCTGTGCTAATAATAGCTAATTTATTGGTAATGCAGTTTCACTGTGTTTGCCCCATGGCTCTTATTATAGGTGTAGTCTACACCACATGCTGTGCTAACAATAGATAATTTATTGGTATTACAGTTTCACTGTGTTTGCCCTCTGAACCTTATTGTAGGTGTAGTCTACACCACACGCTGTGCTAACAATAGCTAATTTATTGGTAATGCAGGTTTCCTGTGTTTGCACCCTGGCTCTTATTGTAGTTGTAGTCTACACCACATGCTGTGCCAACAATAGCTAATTTATTGGTAATGCAGGTTCCCTGTGTTTGAACCCTGACTCCTATTGTAGGTATAGTCTACAGCACATGCTGTACCAACAATAACTAATTTATTGGCAATGCAGTTTAACTCTGATTGCCCCCTGGCTCTTATTGTAGGTGTAGTCTACACCACATGCTGTGCTAACAATAGCTAATTTACTGGTAGAGCAGTTTCACTGTGTTTGCACCCTGGCTCTTATTGTAGTTGTAGTCTACACCACATGCTGTGCCAACAATAGCTAATTTATTGGTAATGCAGTTTAACTGTGATTGCCCCCTGGCTCTTATTGTAGGTGTAGTCTACACCACATGCTGTGCTAACAATAGCTAATTTACTGGTAGAGCAGTTTCACTGTGTTTGCACCCTGGCTCTTATTGTAGTTGTAGTCTACACCACATGCTGTGCCAACAATAGCTAATTTATTGGTAATGCAGGTTCCCTGTGTTTGCCCCCTGGCTCTTATTGTAGGTATAGTCTACAGCACATGCTGTTCCAACAAAAGCTAATTTATTGGTAATGCAGGTTCACTGTGTTTGCTCCCTGACTCTTATTGTAGGTGTAGTCTACACCACATGCTGTTCCAACAATAGCTAATGTATTGGTAATGCAGGTTCACTGTGTTTGCACCCCGGCTCTAATTGCAGGTGTAGTCTACACCACATGCTGTGCCAACAATAGCTAATTTATTGGTAATGCAGTTTCACTGTGTTTGCACCCTGACTCTTATTGTAGGTGTAGTCTACACCACATGCTGTGTTAACAATAGCTAATTTTTTGGTAATGCAGGTTAACTGTGTTTGCACCCTGACTCTTATTGTAGGTGTAATCTACACCACATGTTGTGCCAACAATAGCTAATTTATTGGTAATGCAGGTTCACTGTGTTTGCACCCTGGCTCTTATTGTAGGTGTAGTCTACACCACATGCTGTGCCAACAATAGCTAATTTATTGGTAATGCAGTTTCACTGAGTTTGCACCCTGGCTCTTACTGTAGGTGTTGTCTACACCACATGCTGTGCCAACAATAGCTAATTTATTGGTAATGCAGTTTCACTGTGTTTGCCCCCTGGCTCTTATTGTAGGTGTAGTCTACACCACATGCTGTGCCACCAATAGCTAATTTATTGGTAATGCAGGTTCACTGTGTTTGCACCCTGACTCTTATTGAAGGTGTAGTCTACACCACATGCTGTGCTAACAATAGCTAATTTATTGGTAATGCAGGTTCACTGTGTTTGCACCCTGACTCTTATTTTAGGTGTAGTCTACACCACATGCTGTGCCAACAATAGCTAATTTATTGGAAATGCAGGTTCACTGTGTTTGCACCCTGACCCTTATTGTAGGTTTAGTCTACACCACATGCTGTGCTAACAGTAGCTAATTTATTGGTAATGCAGGTTCACTGTGTTTGCACCCTGACTCTTATTGTAGGTGTAGTCTACACACCATGCTGTGCCAACAATAGCTATTTATTGGAATGCAGTTTCACTGTTATTGCACCCTTGCTCTTATTGTAGGTGTAGTCTAAACCACATTCTGCGCTAGCCGTAGCTAATTTATTGGTAATGCAGGTTCACTGTGTTTGCCTTCTGGCTCTTATTGTAGGTGTAGTCAACACAACATGCTGTGCCATCAATTGCTAATTTATTGGTAATGCAGGTTCACTGTGTTTGCACCCTGGCTCTTATTGTAGGTGTAGTCTACACCACATGCTGTGCCTACAATAGCTAATTTATTGGTAATGCAGGTTCACTGTGTTTGCACCCTGGCTCTTATTGTAGGTGTAGTCTACACCACAAGCTGTGCTAACAATAGCTAATTTATTGGTACTGCTGGTTCACTCTGTTAGCACCCAGACTCTTATTGTAGGTGTAGTCTACACCACATGCTGTGCTAACAATTGCTAATTTATTGGTATTACAGTTTCACTGTGTTTGCCCCCTGAACCGTATTTTAGGTGTACTCTACACCACATGCTGTGCCTACAATAGCTAATTTATTGGAAATGCAGGTTCACTGTGTTTGCACCCTGGCTCTTATTGTAGGTGTAGTCTACACCACATGCTGTGCCTACAATAGCTAATTTATTGGTAATGCAGGTTCACTGTGTTTGCACCCTGGCTCCTATTGTAGGTGTAGTCTACACCACAAGCTGTGCTAACAATAGCTAATTTATTGGTACTGCTGGTTCACTCTGTTAGCACCCAGACTCTTATTGTAGGTGTAGTCTACACCACATGCTGTGCTAACAATAGCTAATTTATTGGTAATGCAGGTTCACTGTGTTTGCACCCTGACTCTTATTGTAGGTGCAGTCTACACCACATGCTGTGCCAACAATAGCTAATTTATTGGTAATGCAGGTTCACTGTGTTTGCACCCTGGCTCTTATTGTAGGTGTAGTCTACACCACATGCTATGCCAACAATAGCTAATTTATTGGTAATGCAGGTTCACTGTGTTTGCATCCTGACTTTTATTGTAGGTGTAGTCTACACCACATGCTGTGCTAACAGTAGCTAATTTATTGGTAATGCAGGTTCACTGTGTTTGCACCCTGACTCTTATTGTAGGTGTAGTCTACACCACATGCTGTGCCAACAATAGCTAATTTATTGGTAATGCAGTTTCACTGAGTTTGCACCCTGGCTCTTACTGTAGGTGTTGTCTACACCACATGCTGTGCCAACAATAGCTAATTTTTTGGTAATGCAGTTTCACTGTGTTTGCCCCCGGCTCTTATTGTAGGTGTAGTCTAGACCACATGCTGTGCCAACAATAGCTAATTTATTGGTAATGCAGGTTCACTGTGTTAGCACCCAGACTCTTATTGTAGGTGTAGTCTACACCACATGCTGTGCTAACAATTGCTAATTTATTGGTATTACAGTTTCACTGTGTTTGCCCCCTGAACCTTATTTTAGGTGTAGTCTACACCACATGCTGTGATTACAATAGCTAATTTATTGGTAATGCAGTTTCACTGTGTTTGCACCCTGACTCTTATTGTAGGTGTAGTCTACACCACATGCTGTGCTAACAATAGCTAATTTATTGGTATTACAGTTTCACTGTGTTTGCCCCCTGACTCTTATTGTAGGTGTAGTCTACACCCCATGCTGTGCCAACAATAGCTATTTATTGGAATGCAGTTTCACTGTTATTGCACCCTTGCTCTTACTGTAGGTGTAGTCTACACCACATGCTGCGCTAGCCGTAGCTAATTTATTGGTAATGCAGGTTCACTGTGTTTGCCTTCTGGCTCTTATTGCAGGTGTAGTCAACACCACATGCTGTGCCAACAATTGCTAATTTATTGGAATTGCAGGTTCACTGTGTTTGAACCCTGGCTCTTATTGTAGGTGTAGTCTACACCACATGCTGTGCCAACAATAGCTAATTTATTGGTAATGCAGGTTCACTGTGTTTGCACCCTGGCTCCTATTGTAGGTGTAGTCTACACCACAAGCTGTGCTAACAATAGCTAATTTATTGGTAATGCTGGTTCACTGTGTTAGCACCCAGACTCTTATTGTAGGTGTAGTCTACACCACATGCTGTGCTAACAATTGCTAATTTATTGGTATTACAGTTTCACTGTGTTTGCCCCCTGAACCTTATTTTAGGTGTAGTCTACACCACATGCTGTGATAACAATAGCTAATTTATTGGTAATGCAGTTTCACTGTGTTTTCACCCTGACTCTTATTGTAGGTGTAGTCTACACCACATGCTGTGCTAACAATAGCTAATTTATTGGTATTACAGTTTCACTGTGTTTGCCCCCTGAACCTTATTGTAGGTGTAGTCTACACCACATGCTGTGCTAACAATAGCTAATTTATTGGTAATGCAGTTTCACTGTGTTTGCACCCTGACTCTTATTGTAGGTGTAGTCTACACCACATGCTGTGCAAAAATAGCTAATTTATTGGTAATGCAGTTTCACTGTGTTTGCCCCATGGCTCTTATTATAGGTGTAGTCTACACCACATGCTGTGCTAACAATAGCTAATTTATTGGTATTAGAGTTTCACTGTGTTTGCCCTCTGAACCTTATTGTAGGTGTAGTCTACACCACACGCTGTGCTAACAATAGCTAATTTATTGGTAATGCAGGTTCCCTGTGTTTGCACCCTGGCTCTTATTGTAGTTGTAGTCTACACCACATGCTGTGCCAACAATAGCTAATTTATTGGTAATGCAGGTTCCCTGTGTTTGAACCCTGACTCCTATTGTAAGTATAGTCTACAGCACATGCTGTACCAACAATAGCTAATTTATTGGTAATGCAGTTTAACTGTGATTGCCCCCTGGCTCTTATTGTAGGTGTAGTCTACACCACATGCTGTGCTAACAATAGCTAATTTACTGTTAGAGCAGTTTCACTGTGTTTGCACCCTGGCTCTTATTGTAGTTGTAGTCTACACCACATGCTGTGCCAACAATAGATAATTTATTGGTAATGCAGTTTAACTGTGATTGCCCCCTGGCTCTTATTGTAGGTGTAGTCTACACCACATGCTGTGCTAACAATAGCTAATTTACTGGTAGAGCAGTTTCACTGTGTTTGCACCCTGGCTCTTATTGTAGTTGTAGTCTACACCACATGCTGTGCCAACAATAGCAAATTTATTGGTAATGCAGAATCCCAGTGTTTGCCCCCTGGCTCTTATTGTAGGTATAGTCTACAGCACATGCTGTTCCAACAATAGCTAATTTATTGGTAATGCAGGTTCACTGTGTTTGCACCCCGGCTCTAATTGTAGGTGTAGTCTACACCACATGCTGTGCCAACAATAGCTAATTTATTGGTAATGCAGGTTCACTGTGTTTGCACCCTGACTCTTATTGTAGGAGTAGTCTACACCACATGCTGTGCTAACAATAGCTAATTTATTGGTAATGCAGGTTCACTGTGTTTGCACCCTGACTCTTATTGTAGGTGTAGTCTACACCGCATGCTGTGCTAACAGTAGCTAATTTATTGGTAATGCAGGTTCACTGTGTTTGCACCCTGACTTATTGTAGGTGTAGTCTACACCACATGCTGTGCCAAGAATAGCTATTTATTGGAATGCAGTTTCACTGTTATTGCACCCTAGCTCTTATTGTAGGTGTAGTCTACACCAAATGCTGCTCTAGCCGTAGCTAATTTATTGGTAATGCAGGTTCACTGTGTTTGCCTTCTGGCTCTTATTGTAGGTGTAGTCAAGACCACATGCTGTGCCAACAATTGCTAATTTCTTGGTAATGCAGGTTCACTGTGTTTGCACCCTGGCTCTTATTGTAGGTGTAGTCTACACCACATGGGGTGCCAACAATAGCTAATTTATTGGTAATGCAGGTTCACTGTGTTTGCACCCTGGCTCCTATTGTAGGTGTAGTCTACACCACAAGCTGTGCTAACAATAGCTAATTTATTGGTAATGCTGGTTAACTGTGTTTGCACCCAGACTCTTACTGTAGGTGTAGTCTACACCACATGCTGTGCCAACAATAGTTAATTTATTGGTAATGCAGGTTCACTGTGTTTGCACCCTGACTCTTATTGTAGGTGTAGTCTACACCACATGCTGTGCCAACAATAGCTATTTATTTGAATGTAGTTTCACTGTTATTGCACCCTAGCTCTTATTGTAAGTGTAGTCTACACCACATGCTGCGCTAGCCGTAGCTAATTTATTGGTAATGCAGGTTCACTTTGTTTGCCTTCTGGCTCTTATTGTAGGTGTAGTCAACACCACATGCTGTGCCAACAATTGCTAATTTATTGGTAATGCAGGTTCAATCTGTTTGCACCCTGGCTCTTATTGTAGGTGTAGTCTACACCACAAGCTGTGCTAACAATAGCTAATTTATTGGTAATGCTGGTTCACTGTGTTAGCACCCAGACTCTTATTGTAGGTGTAGTCTACACCACATGCTGTGCTAACAATTGCTAATTTATTTGTATTACAGTTTCACTGTGTTTGCCCCCTGAACCTTATTTTATGTGTAGTCTACACCAAATGCTGTGCTAACAATAGCTAATTTATTGGTAATGCAGTTTCACTGTGTTTTCCCCCTGGCTCTTATTGTAGGTGTAGTCTACACCACATGCTGTGCTAACAATAGCTTATTTATTGGTATTACATTTTCACTGTGTTTGCCCCCTGAACCTTATTGTAGGTGTAGTCTACACCACATGCTGTGCTAACAATAGCTAATTTATTGGTAATGCAGTTTCACTGTGTTTGCACCCTGACTCTTATTGTAGGTGTAGTCTACACCACATGCTGTGCTAATAATAGCTAATTTATTGGTAATGCAGTTTCACTGTGTTTGCCCCATGGCTCTTATTATAGGTGTAGTCTACACCACATGCTGTGCTAACAATAGATAATTTATTGGTATTACAGTTTCACTGTGTTTGCCCTCTGAACCTTATTGTAGGTGTAGTCTACACCACACGCTGTGCTAACAATAGCTAATTTATTGGTAATGCAGGTTCCCTGTGTTTGCACCCTGGCTCTTATTGTAGTTGTAGTCTACACCACATGCTGTGCCAACAATAGCTAATTTATTGGTAATGCAGGTTCCCTGTGTTTGAACCCTGACTCCTATTGTAGGTATAGTCTACAGCACATGCTGTACCAACAATAACTAATTTATTGGCAATGCAGTTTAACTCTGATTGCCCCCTGGCTCTTATTGTAGGTGTAGTCTACACCACATGCTGTGCTAACAATAGCTAATTTACTGGTAGAGCAGTTTCACTGTGTTTGCACCCTGGCTCTTATTGTAGTTGTAGTCTACACCACATGCTGTGCCAACAATAGCTAATTTATTGGTAATGCAGTTTAACTGTGATTGCCCCCTGGCTCTTATTGTAGGTGTAGTCTACACCACATGCTGTGCTAACAATAGCTAATTTACTGGTAGAGCAGTTTCACTGTGTTTGCACCCTGGCTCTTATTGTAGTTGTAGTCTACACCACATGCTGTGCCAACAATAGCTAATTTATTGGTAATGCAGGTTCCCTGTGTTTGCCCCCTGGCTCTTATTGTAGGTATAGTCTACAGCACATGCTGTTCCAACAAAAGCTAATTTATTGGTAATGCAGGTTCACTGTGTTTGCACCCTGACTCTTATTGTAGGTGTAGTCTACACCACATGCTGTTCCAACAATAGCTAATGTATTGGTAATGCAGGTTCACTGTGTTTGCACCCCGGCTCTAATTGCAGGTGTAGTCTACACCACATGCTGTGCCAACAATAGCTAATTTATTGGTAATGCAGGTTCACTGTGTTTGCACCCTGACTCTTATTGTAGGTGTAGTCTACACCACATGCTGTGTTAACAATAGCTAATTTTTTGGTAATGCAGGTTCACTGTGTTTGCACCCTGACTCTTATTGTAGGTGTAATCTACACCACATGCTGTGCCAACAATAGCTAATTTATTGGTAATGCAGGTTCAATGTGTTTGCACCCTGGCTCTTATTGTAGGTGTAGTCTACACCACATGCTGTGCCAACAATAGCTAAATTATTGGTAATGCAGGTTCACTGTGTTTGCACCCTGACTCTTATTGTAGGTGTAGTCTACACCACATGCTGTGCTAACAGTAGCTAATTTATTGGTAATGCAGGTTCACTGTGTTTGCTCCCTGACTCTTATTGTAGGTGTAGTCTACACCACATGCTGTGCCAACAATAGCTAATTTATTGGTAATGCAGGTTCACTGTGTTTGCACCCTGACTCTTATTGTAGGGTTAGTCTACACCACATGCTGTGCCAACAATAGCTAATTTATTGGTAATGCAGTTTCACTGAGTTTGCACCCTGGCTCTTACTGTAGGTGTTGTCTACACCACATGCTGTGCCAACAATAGCTAATTTATTGGTAATGCAGTTTCACTGTGTTTGCCCCCTGGCTCTTATTGTAGGTGTAGTCTACACCACATGCTGTGCCACCAATAGCTAATTTATTGGTAATGCAGGTTCACTGTGTTTGCACCCTGACTCTTATTGAAGGTGTAGTCTACACCACATGCTGTGCTAACAATAGCTAATTTATTGGTAATGCAGGTTCACTGTGTTTGCACCCTGACTCTTATTTTAGGTGTAGTCTACACCACATGCTGTGCCAACAATAGCTAATTTATTGGAAATGCAGGTTCACTGTGTTTGCACCCTGACTCTTATTGTAGGTTTAGTCTACACCACATGCTGTGCTAACAGTAGCTAATTTATTGGTAATGCAGGTTCACTGTGTTTGCACCCTGACTCTTATTGTAGGTGTAGTCTACACACCATGCTGTGCCAACAATAGCTATTTATTGGAATGCAGTTTCACTGTTATTGCACCCTTGCTCTTATTGTAGGTGTAGTCTAAACCACATTCTGCGCTAGCCGTAGCTAATTTATTGGTAATGCAGGTTCACTGTGTTTGCCTTTGGCTCTTATTGTAGGTGTAGTCAACACAACATGCTGTGCCAACAATTGCTAATTTATTGGTAATGCAGGTTCACTGTGTTTGCACCCTGGCTCTTATTGTAGGTGTAGTCTACACCACATGCTGTGCCTACAATAGCTAATTTATTGGTAATGCAGGTTCACTGTGTTTGCACCCTGGCTCCTATTGTAGGTGTAGTCTACACCACAAGCTGTGCTAACAATAGCTAATTTATTGGTACTGCTGGTTCACTCTGTTAGCACCCAGACTCTTATTGTAGGTGTAGTCTACACCACATGCTGTGCTAACAATTGCTAATTTATTGGTATTACAGTTTCACTGTGTTTGCCCCCTGAACCGTATCTTAGGTGTAGTCTACACCACATGCTGTGCTAACAATAGCTAATTTATTGGTAATGCAGTTTCACTGTGTTTGCACCCTGACTCTTATTGTAGGTGTAGTCTACACCACATGCTGTGCCAACAATAGCTAATTTATTGGTAAAGCAGTTTCACTCTGTTTGCACCCTGGTTCTTATTGTAGGTGTAGTCTACACCACATGCTGTGCCAACAATAGCTAATTTATTTGTAATGCAGGTTCACTGTGTTTGCACCCTGGCTCTTATTGCAGTTGTAGTCTACACCAAATGCTGTGCCAACAATAGCTAATTAGTTGGTAATGCAGATTCACTGTGTTTGCACCCTGGCTCTTACTGTAGGTGTAGTCTACACCACATGCTGTGCCAACAATAGCTAATTTATTGGTAATGCAGCTTCACTGTGTTTGCACTCTAGCTCTTATTGTAGGTGTAGTCTACACCACATGCTGTGCCAACAATAGCTAATTTATTGGTAAAGCAGTTTCACTCTGTTTGCACCCTGGTTCTTATTGTAGGTGTAGTCTACACCACATGCAGTGCCAACAATTGCTAATTTATTGGTAATGCATGTTCACTGTGTTTGCACCCTTGCTCTTACTGAGGGTGTAGTCTACACCACATCCTGTGCCAACAATAGCTAATTTATTGGTAGTTCAGTTTCACTCTGTTTGCCCCCTGACTCTTATTGTAGGTGTAGTCTACACCACATGCTGTGCCAACAATAGCTAATTTATTGGTAATGCAGTTTCACTGTGTTTGCACCCTGGCTCTTACTGTAGGTGTAGTCTACACCACATGCTGTGCCAACAATAGCTAATTTATTGGTAATGCAGGTTCACTGTGTTTGCACCCTGGCTCTTACTGTAGGTGTAGTCTACACCACATGCTGTGCCAACAATAGCTAATTTATTGGTAATGCAGGTTCACTGTGTTTGCACCCTGACTCTTATTGTAGGTGTAGTCTACACCACATGCTGTGCCAACAATTGCTAATTTATTGGTAATGCAGGTTCACTGTGTTTGCACCCTGACTCTTATTGTAGGTGTAGTCTACACCACCTGCTGTGCCAACAATAGCTAATTTATTGTTAATGCAGTTTCACTGTGTTTGCACCCTGGCTCTTACTGTAGGTGTAGTCTACACCACATGCTGTGCCAACAATAGCTAATTTATTGGAAATGCAGTTTCACTGAGTTTGCCCCCTGGCTGTTATTGTAGGTGTAGTCTACACCACATGCTGTGCCAACAATAGCTAATTTATTGGTAATGGAGGTTCACTGTGTTTGCACCCTGACTCTTATTGTAGGTGTAGTCTACACCACATGCTGTGCTAACAATAGCTAATTTATTGGTAATGCAGGTTCACTGTGTTTGCACCCTGATTCTTATTGTAGGTGTAGTCTACACCACATGCTGTGCCAACAATAGCTAATTTATTGGTAATGGAGGTTCACTGTGTTTTCACCCTGGCTCTTATTGTAGGTGTGGTCTACACCACATGCTGTTCTAACAGTAGCTAATTTATTGGTAATGCAGGTTCACTGTGTTTGCACCCTGACTCTTATTGTAGGTGTAGTCTACACCACAAGCTATGCCAACAATAGCTATTTATTTGAAAGCAGTTTCACTGTTATTGCACCCTAGCTCTTATTGTAGGTGTAGTCTACACCACATGCTGCGCTAGCCGTAGCTAATTTATTGGTAATGCAGGTTCACTGTGTTTGCCTTCTGGCTCTTATTGTAGGTGTAGTCAACACCACATGCTGTGCCAACAATTGCTAATTTATTGGTAATGCAGGTTCACTGTGTTTGCACCCTGGCTCTTATTGTAGGTGTAGTCTACACCACCTGATGTGCCAACAATAGCTAATTTATTGTTAATGCAGTTTCACTGTGTTTGCACCCTGGCTCTTACTGTAGGTGTAGTCTACACCACATGTTGTGCCAACAATAGCTAATTTATTGGTAATGCAGTTTCACTGTGTTTGCCTTCTGGCTCTTATTGTAGGTGTAGTCTACACCACATGCTGTGCCAACAATAGCTAATTTATTGGTAATGCAGTTTCACTGTGTTTGCCCCCTGGCTGTTATTGTAGGTGTAGTCTACACCACATGCTGTGCCAACAATAGCTAATTTATTGGTAATGGAGGTTCACTGTGTTTTCACCCTGGCTCTTATTGTAGGTGTGGTCTACACCACATGCTGTGCCAACAATAGCTAATTTATTGGTAATGCAGTTTCACTGTGTTTGCCCCCTGGCTGTTATTGTAGGTGTAGTCTACACCACATGCTGTGCCAACAATAGCTAATTTATTGGTAATGCAGTTTCACTGTGTTTGCCCCCTGGCTGTTATTGTAGGTGTAGTCTACACCACATGCTGTGCCAACAATAGCTAATTTATTGGTAATGGAGGTTCACTGTGTTTGCACCCTGACTCTTATTGTAGGTGTAGTCTACACCACATGCTGTTCTAACAGTATCTAATTTATTGGTAATGCAGGTTCACTGTGTTTGCACCCTGACTCTTATTGTAGGTGTAGTCTACACCACATGCTATGCCAACAATAGCTATTTATTTGAAAGCAGTTTCACTGTTATTGCACCCTAGCTCTTATTGTAGGTGTAGTCAACACCACATGCTGTGCCAACAATTGTTAATTTATTGGTAATGCAGGTTCACTGTGTTTGCACCCTGGCTCTTATTGTAGGTGTAGTCTACACCACATGCTGTGCCAACAATAGCTAATATATTGGTAATGCAGGTTCACTGTGTTTCCCCCTGACTCTTATTGTAGGTGTAGTCTACACCACATGCTGTGCCAACAATAGCTAATTTATTGGTAATGCAGGTTCACTGTGTTTGCACCCCGGCTCTAATTGTAGGTGTAGTCTACACCACATGCTGTGCTAACAATTGCTAATTTATTGGTATTACAGTTTCACTGTGTTTGCCCCCTGAACCTTATTTCAGGTGTAGTCTACACCACATGCTGTGCTAACAATAGCTAATTTATTGGTAATGCAGTTTCACTGTGTTCGCCCCCTGGCTCTTATTGTAGGTGTAGTCTACACCACATGCTGTGCTAACAATAGCTAATTTATTGGTATTACAGATTCACTGAGTTTGCCCCCTGAACCTTATTGTAGGTGTAGTCTACACCACATGCTGTGCTAACAATAGCTAATTTATTGGTAATGCAGTTTCACTGTGTTTGCACCCTGACTCTTATTGTAGGTGTAGTCTACACCACATGCTGTGCTAATAATAGCTAATTTATTGGTAATGCAGTTTCACTGTGTTTGCCCCATGGCTCTTATTATAGGTGTAGTCTACACCACATGCTGTGCTAACAATAGCTAATTTATTGGTATTACAGTTTCACTGTGTTTGCCCTCTGAACCTTATTGTAGGTGTAGTCTACACCACACGCTGTGCTAACAATAGCTAATTTATTGGTAATGCAGGTTCCCTGTGTTTGCACCCTGGCTATTATTGTAGTTGTAGTCTACACCACATGCTGTGCCAACAATAGCTAATTTATTGGTAATGCAGGTTCCCTGTGTTTGAACCCTGACTCCTATTGTAGGTATAGTCTACAGCACATGCTGTACCAACAATAATTAATTTATTGGCAATGCAGTTTAACTGTGATTGCCCCCTGGCTCTTATTGTAGGTGTAGTCTACACCACATGCTGTGCTAACAATAGCTAATTTACTGGTAGAGCAGTTTCACGGTGTTTGCACCCTGGCTCTTATTGTAGTTGTAGTCTACACCACATGCTGTGCCAACAATAGCTAATTTATTGGTAATGCAGTTTAACTGTGATTGCCCCCTGGCTATTATTGTAGGTGTAGTCTACACAACATGCTGTGCTAACAATAGCTAATTTACTGGTAGAGCAGTTTCACTGTGTTTGCAACCTGGCTCTTATTGTAGTTGTAGTCTACACCACATGCTGTGCCAACAATAGCTAATTTATTGGTAATGCAGGTTCACTGTGTTTGCACCCCAGGCTCTAATTGTAGGTGTAGTCTACACCACATGCTGTGCCAACAATAGCTAATTTATTGGTAATGCAGGTTCACTGTGTTTGCACCCTGACTCTTATTGTAGGTGTAGTCTACACCACATGCTGTGCTAACAATAGCTAATTTATTGGTAATGCAGGTTCACTGTGTTTGCACCCTGACTCTTATTGTAGGTGTAGTCTACACCACATGCTGTGCCAACAATAGCTAATTTATTGGTAATGCAGGTTCACTGTGTTTGCACCCTGGCTCTTATTGTAGGTGTAGTCTACACCACATGCTATGCCAACAATAGCTAATTTATTGGTAATGCAGGTTCACTGTGTTTGCATCCTGACTCTTATTGTAGGTGTAGTCTACACCACATGCTGTGCTAACAGTAGCTAATTTATTGGTAATGCAGGTTCACTGTGTTTGCACCCTGACTCTTATTGTAGGTGTAGTCTACACCACATGCTGTGCCAACAATAGCTAATTTATTGGTAATGCAGTTTCACTGAGTTTGCACCCTGGCTCTTACTGTAGGTGTTGTCTACACCACATGCTGTGCCAACAATAGCTAATTTTTTGGTAATGCAGTTTCACTGTGTTTGCCCCCTGGCTCTTATTGTAGGTGTAGTCTAGACCACATGCTGTGCCAACAATAGCTAATTTATTGGTAATGCAGGTTCACTGTGTTAGCACCCAGACTCTTATTGTAGGTGTAGTCTACACCACATGCTGTGCTAACAATTGCTAATTTATTGGTATTACAGTTTCACTGTGTTTGCCCCCTGAACCTTATTTTAGGTGTAGTCTACACCACATGCTGTGATTACATTAGCTAATTTATTGGTAATGCAGTTTCACTGTGTTTGCACCCTGACTCTTATTGTAGGTGTAGTCTACACCACATGCTGTGCTAACAATAGCTAATTTATTGGTATTACAGTTTCACTGTGTTTGCCCCCTGACTCTTATTGTAGGTGTAGTCTACACCCCATGCTGTGCCAACAATAGCTATTTATTGGAATGCAGTTTCACTGTTATTGCACCCTTGCTCTTATTGTAGGTGTAGTCTACACCACATGCTGCGCTAGCCGTAGCTAATTTATTGGTAATGCAGGTTCACTGTGTTTGCCTTCTGGCTCATATTGCAGGTGTAGTCAACACCACATGCTGTGCCAACAATTGCTAATTTATTGGAATTGCAGGTTCACTGTGTTTGAACCCTGGCTCTTATTGTAGGTGTAGTCTACACCACATGCTGTGCCAACAATAGCTAATTTATTGGTAATGCAGGTTCACTGTGTTTGCACCCTGGCTCCTATTGTAGGTGTAGTCTACACCACAAGCTGTGCTAACAATAGCTAATTTATTGGTAATGCTGGTTCACTGTGTTAGCACCCAGACTCTTATTGTAGGTGTAGTCTACACCACATGCTGTGCTAACAATTGCTAATTTATTGGTATTACAGTTTCACTGTGTTTGCCCCCTGAACCTTATTTTAGGTGTAATCTACACCACATGGTGTGATAACAATAGCTAATTTATTGGTAATGCAGTTTCACTGTGTTTGCACCCTGACTCTTATTGTAGGTGTAGTCTACACCACATGCTGTGCTAACAATAGCTAATTTATTGGTATTACAGTTTCACTGTGTTTGCCCCCTGAACCTTATTGTAGGTGTAGTCTACACCACATGCTGTGCTAACAATAGCTAATTTATTGGTAATGCAGTTTCACTGTGTTTGCACCCTGACTCTTATTGTAGGTGTAGTCTACACCACATGCTGTGCAAAAATAGCTAATTTATTGGTAATGCAGTTTCACTGTGTTTGCCCCATGGCTCTTATTATAGGTGTAGTCTACACCACATGCTGTGCTAACAATAGCTAATTTATTGGTATTAGAGTTTCACTGTGTTTGCCCTCTGAACCTTATTGTAGGTGTAGTCTACACCACACGCTGTGCTAACAATAGCTAATTTATTGGTAATGCAGGTTCCCTGTGTTTGCACCCTGGCTCTTATTGTAGTTGTAGTCTACACCAAATGCTGTGCCAACAATAGCTAATTTATTGGTAATGCAGGTTCCCTGTGTTTGAACCCTGACTCCTATTGTAAGTATAGTCTACAGCACATGCTGTACCAACAATAGCTAATTTATTGGTAATGCAGTTTAACTGTGATTGCCCCCTGGCTCTTATTGTAGGTGTAGTCTACACCACATGCTGTGCTAACAATAGCTAATTTACTGTTAGAGCAGTTTCACTGTGTTTGCACCCTGGCTCTTATTGTAGTTGTAGTCTACACCACATGCTGTGCCAACAATAGATAATTTATTGGTAATGCAGTTTAACTGTGATTGCCCCCTGGCTCTTATTGTAGGTGTAGTCTACACCACATGCTGTGCTAACAATAGCTAATTTACTGGTAGAGCAGTTTCACTGTGTTTGCACCCTGGCTCTTATTGTAGTTGTAGTCTACACCACATGCTGTGCCAACAATAGCAAATTTATTGGTAATGCAGAATCCCTGTGTTTGCCCCCTGGCTCTTATTGTAGGTATAGTCTACAGCACATGCTGTTCCAACAATAGCTAATTTATTGGTAATGCAGGTTCACTGTGTTTGCACACAGGCTCTTATTGTAGGTGTAGTCTACACCACATGCTGTGCCAACAATAGCTAATTTATTGGTAATGCAGGTTCACTGTGTTTGCACCCTGACTTTTATTGTAGGTGTAGTCTACACCACATGCTGTGCTAACAATAGCTAATTTATTGGTAATGCAGGTTCACTGTGTTTGCACCCTGACTCTTATTGTAGGTGTAGTCTACACCACATGCTGTGCTAACAGTAGCTAATTTATTGGTAATGCAGGTTCACTGTGTTTGCACCCTGACTTATTGTAGGTGTAGTCTACACCACATGCTGTGCCAAGAATAGCTATTTATTGGAATGCAGTTTCACTGTTATTGCACCCTAGCTCTTATTGTAGGTGTAGTCTACACCAAATGCTGCGCTAGCCGTAGCTAATTTATTGGTAATGCAGGTTCACTGTGTTTGCCTTCTGGCTCTTATTGTAGGTGTAGTCAAGACCACATGCTGTGCCAACAATTGCTAATTTCTTGGTAATGCAGGTTCACTGTGTTTGCACCCTGGCTCTTATTGTAGGTGTAGTCTACACCACATGGGGTGCCAACAATAGCTAATTTATTGGTAATGCAGGTTCACTGTGTTTGCACCCTGGCTCCTATTGTAGGTGTAGTCTACACCACAAGCTGTGCTAACAATAGCTAATTAATTGGTAATGCTGGTTAACTGTGTTTGCACCCAGACTCTTACTGTAGGTGTAGTCTACACCACATGCTGTTCCAACAATAGTTAATTTATTGGTAATGCATGTTCACTGTGTTTGCACCCTGACTCTTATTGTAGGTGTAGTCTACACCACATGCTGTGCCAACAATAGCTATTTATTTGAATGTAGTTTCACTGTTATTGCACCCTAGCTCTTATTGTAAGTGTAGTCTACACCACATGCTGCGCTAGCCGTAGCTAATTTATTGGTAATGCAGGTTCACTTTGTTTGCCTTCTGGCTCTTATTGTAGGTGTAGTCAACACCACATGCTGTGCCAACAATTGCTAATTTATTGGTAATGCAGGTTCACTCTGTTTGCACCCTGGCTCTTATTGTAGGTGTAGTCTACACCACAAGCTGTGCTAACAATAGCTAATTTATTGGTAATGCTGGTTCACTGTGTTAGCACCCAGACTCTTATTGTAGGTGTAGTCTACACCACAAGCTGTGCTAACAATTGCTAATTTATTTGTATTACAGTTTCACTGTGTTTGCCCCCTGAACCTTATTTTATGTGTAGTCTACACCACATGCTGTGCTAACAATAGCTAATTTATTGGTAATGCAGTTTCACTGTGTTTGCCCCCTGGCTCTTATTGTAGGTGTAGTCTACACCACATGCTGTGCTAACAATAGCTTATTTATTGGTATTACAGTTTCACTGTGTTTGCCCCCTGAACCTTATTGAAGGTGTAGTCTACACCACATGCTGTGCTAACAATAGCTAATTTATTGGTAATGCAGTTTCACTGTGTTTGCACCCTGACTCTTATTGTAGGTGTAGTCTACACCACATGCTGTGCTAATAATAGCTAATTTATTGGTAATGCAGTTTCACTCTGTTTGCCCCATGGCTCTTATTATAGGTGTAGTCTACACCACATGCTGTGCTAACAATAGATAATTTATTGGTATTACAGTTTCACTGTGTTTGCCCTCTGAACCTTATTGTAGGTGTAGTCTACACCACACGCTGTGCTAACAATAGCTAATTTATTGGTAATGCAGGTTCCCTGTGTTTGCACCCTGGCTCTTATTGTGGTTGTAGTCTACACCACATGCTGTGCCAACAATAGCTAATTTATTGGTAATGCAGGTTCCCTGTGTTTGAACCCTGACTCCTATTGTAGGTATAGTCTACAGCACATGCTGTACCAACAATAACTAATTTATTGGCAATGCAGTTTAACTCTGATTGCCCCCTGGCTCTTATTGTAGGTGTAGTCTACACCGCATGCTGTGCTAACAATAGCTAATTTACTGGTAGAGCAGTTTCACTGTGTTTGCACCCTGGCTCTTATTGTAGTTGTAGTCTACACCACATGCTGTGCCAACAATAGCTAATTTATTGCTAATGCAGTTTAACTGTGATTGCCCCCTTGCTCTTATTGTAGGTGTAGTCTACACCACATGCTGTGCTAACAATAGCTAATTTACTGGTAGAGCAGTTTCACTGTGTTTGCACCCTGGCTCTTATTGTAGTTGTAGTCTACACCACATGCTGTGCCAACAATAGCTAATTTATTGGTAATGCAGGTTCCCTGTGTTTGCCCCCTGGCTCTTATTGTAGGTATAGTCTACAGCACATGATGTTCCAACAAAAGCTAATTTATTGGTAATGCAGGTTCACTGTGTTTGCACCCTGACTCTTATTGTAGGTGTAGTCTACACCACATGCTGTTCCAACAATAGCTAATGTATTGGTAATGCAGGTTCACTGTGTTTGCACCCCGGCTCTAATTGTAGGTGTAGTCTACACCACATGCTGTGCCAACAATAGCTAATTTATTGGTAATGCAGGTTCACTGTGTTTGCACCCTGACTCTTATTGTAGGTGTAGTCTACACCACATGCTGTGCTAACAGTAGCTAATTTATTGGTAATGCAGGTTCACTGTGTTTGCTCCCTGACTCTTATTGTAGGTGTAGTCTACACCACATGCTGTGCCAACAATAGCTAATTTATTGGTAATGCAGGTTCACTGTGTTTGCACCCTGACTCTTATTGTAGGGTTAGTCTACACCACATGCTGTGCCAACAATAGCTAATTTATTGGTAATGCAGTTTCACTGAGTTTGCACCCTGGCTCTTACTGTAGGTGTTGTCTACACCACATGCTGTGCCACCAATAGCTAATTTATTGGTAATGCAGGTTCACTGTGTTTGCACCCTGACTCTTATTGTAGGTGTAGTCTACACCACATGCTGTGCTAACAATAGCTAATTTATTGGTAATGCAGGTTCACTGTGTTTGCACCCTGACTCTTATTTTAGGTGTAGTCTACACCACATGCTGTGCCAACAATAGCTAATTTATTGGTAATGCAGGTTCACTGTGTTTGCACCCTGACTCTTATTGTAGGTTTAGTCTACACCACATGCTGTGCTAACAGTAGCTAATTTATTGGTAATGCAGGTTCACTGTGTTTGCACCCTGACTCTTATTGTAGGTGTAGTCTACACACCATGCTGTGCCAACAATAGCTATTTATTGGAATGCAGTTTCACTGTTATTGCACCCTTGCTCTTATTGTAGGTGTAGTCTAAACCACATTCTGCGCTAGCCGTAGCTAATTTATTGGTAATGCAGGTTCACTGTGTTTGCCTTCTGGCTCTTATTGTAGGTGTAGTCAACACCACATGCTGTGCCAACAATTGCTAATTTATTGGTAATGCAGGTTCACTGTGTTTGCACCCTGGCTCTTATTGTAGGTGTAGTCTACACCACATGCTGTGCCAACAATAGCTAATTTATTGGTAATGGAGGTTCACTGTGTTTGCACCCTGGCTCCTATTGTAGGTGTAGTCTACACCACAAGCTGTGCTAACAATAGCTAATTTATTGGTACTGCTGGTTCACTCTGTTAGCACCCAGACTCTTATTGTAGGTGTAGTCTACACCACATGCTGTGCTAACAATTGCTAATTTATTGGTATTACAGTTTCACTGTGTTTGCCCCCTGAACCTTATTTTAGGTGTAGTCTACACCACATGCTGTGCTAACAATAGCTAATTTATTGGTAATGCAGTTTCACTGTGTTTGCACCCTGACTCTTATTGTAGGTGTAGTCTACACCACATGCTGTGCTAACAATAACTAATTTATTGGTATTACAGTTTCACTGTGTTTGCCCCCTGAACCTTTTTGTAGGTGTAGTCTACACCACATGCTGTGCTAACAATAGCTAATTTATTGGTAATGCAGTTTCACTGTGTTTGCACCCTGACTCTTATTGTAGGTGTAGTCTACACCACATGCTGTGCTAACAATAGCTAATTTATTCGTAATGCAGTTTCACTGTGATTGCCCCATGGCTCTTATTATAGGTGTAGTCTACACCACATGCTGTGCTAACAATAGCTAATTTATTGGTATTACAGTCTCACTGTGTTTGCCCTCTGAACCTTATTGTAGGTGTAGTCTACACAACACGCTGTGCTAACAAAAGCTAATTTATTGGTAATGCACGTTCCCTGTGTTTGAACCCTGACTCCTATTTAGGTATAGTCTACAGCACATGATGTACCAACAATAGCTAATTTATTGGTAATGCAGTTTAACTGTGATTGCCCACTGGCTCTTATTGTAGGTGTAGTCTACACCACATGCTGTGCTAACAATAGCTAATTTACTGGTAGAGCAGTTTCACTGTGTTTGCACCCTGGCTCTTATTGTAGTTGTAGTCTACACCACATGCTGTGCCAACAATAGCTAATTTATTGGTAATGCAGTTTAACTGTGATTGCCCCCTGGCTCTTATTGTAGGTATAGTCAACACCACATGATGTGCTAACAATAGCTAATTTACTGGTAGAGCAGTTTCACTGTGTTTGCACCCTGGCTCTTATTGTAGTAGTAGTCTACAACACATGCTGTGCCAACAATAGCTAATTTATTGGTAATGCAGGTTCCCTGTGTTTGCCCCCTGGCTCTTATTGTAGGTATAGTCTACAGCACATGCTGTTCCAACAATAGCTAATTTATTGGTAATACAGGTTCACTGTGTTTGCACCCCGGCTCTAATTGTAGGTGTAGTCTACACCACATGATGTGTCAACAATACCTAATTTATTGGTAATGCAGGTTCACTGTGTTTGCACCCTGACTCTTATTGTAGGTGTAGTCTACACCACAAGCTGTGCTAACATTAGCTAATTTATTGGTAATGCAGGTTCACTGTGATTGCACCCTGACTCTTATTGTAGGTGTAGTCTACACCACATGCTGTGCTAACAATAGCTAATTTACTGGTAGAGCAGTTTCACTGTGTTTGCACCCTGGCTCTTATTGTAGTTGTAGTCTACACCACATGCTGTGCCAACAATAGCTAATTTATTGGTAATGCAGTTTAACTGTGATTGCCCCCTTGCTCTTATTGTAGGTGTAGTCTACACCACATGCTGTGCTAACAATAGCTAATTTACTGGTAGAGCAGTTTCACTGTGTTTGCACCCTGGCTCTTATTGTAGTTGTAGTCTACACCACATGCTGTGCCAACAATAGCTAATTTATTGGTAATGCAGGTTCCCTGTGTTTGCCCCCTGGCTCTTATTGTAGGTATAGTCTACAGCACATGCTGTTCCAACAAAAGCTAATTTATTGGTAATGCAGGTTCACTGTGTTTGCACCCTGACTCTTATTGTAGGTGTAGTCTACACCACATGCTGTTCCAACAATAGCTAATGTATTGGTAATGCAGGTTCACTGTGTTTGCACCCCGGCTCTAATTGTAGGTGTAGTCTACACCACATGCTGTGCCAACAATAGCTAATTTATTGGTAATGCAGGTTCACTGTGTTTGCACCCTGACTCTTATTGTAGGTGTAGTCTACACCACATGCTGTGCTAACAGTAGCTAATTTATTGGTAATGCAGGTTCACTGTGTTTGCTCCCTGACTCTTATTGTAGGTGTAGTCTACACCACATGCTGTGCCAACAATAGCTAATTTATTGGTAATGCAGGTTCACTGTGTTTGCACCCTGACTCTTATTGTAGGGTTAGTCTACACCACATGCTGTGCCAACAATAGCTAATTTATTGGTAATGCAGTTTCACTGAGTTTGCACCCTGGCTCTTACTGTAGGTGTTGTCTACACCACATGCTGTGCCAACAATAGCTAATTTATTGGTAATGCAGTTTCACTGTGTTTGCCCCCTGGCTCTTATTGTAGGTGTAGTCTACACCACATGCTGTGCCACCAATAGCTAATTTATTGGTAATGCAGGTTCACTGTGTTTGCACCCTGACTCTTATTGTAGGTGTAGTCTACACCACATGCTGTGCTAACAATAGCTAATTTATTGGTAATGCAGGTTCACTGTGTTTGCACCCTGACTCTTATTTTAGGTGTAGTCTACACCACATGCTGTGCCAACAATAGCTAATTTATTGGTAATGCAGGTTCACTGTGTTTGCACCCTGACTCTTATTGTAGGTTTAGTCTACACCACATGCTGTGCTAACAGTAGCTAATTTATTGGTAATGCAGGTTCACTGTGTTTGCACCCTGACTCTTATTGTAGGTGTAGTCTACACACCATGCTGTGCCAACAATAGCTATTTATTGGAATGCAGTTTCACTGTTATTGCACCCTTGCTCTTATTGTAGGTGTAGTCTAAACCACATTCTGCGCTAGCCGTAGCTAATTTATTGGTAATGCAGGTTCACTGTGTTTGCCTTCTGGCTCTTATTGTAGGTGTAGTCAACACCACATGCTGTGCCAACAATTGCTAATTTATTGGTAATGCAGGTTCACTGTGTTTGCACCCTGGCTCTTATTGTAGGTGTAGTCTACACCACATGCTGTGCCAACAATAGCTAATTTATTGGTAATGCAGGTTCACTGTGTTTGCACCCTGGCTCCTATTGTAGGTGTAGTCTACACCACAAGCTGTGCTAACAATAGCTAATTTATTGGTACTGCTGGTTCACTCTGTTAGCACCCAGACTCTTATTGTAGGTGTAGTCTACACCACATGCTGTGCTAACAATTGCTAATTTATTGGTATTACAGTTTCACTGTGTTTGCCCCCTGAACCTTATTTTAGGTGTAGTCTACACCACATGCTGTGCTAACAATAGCTAATTTATTGGTAATGCAGTTTCACTGTGTTTGCACCCTGACTCTTATTGTAGGTGTAGTCTACACCACATGCTGTGCTAACAATAACTAATTTATTGGTATTACAGTTTCACTGTGTTTGCCCCCTGAACCTTTTTGTAGGTGTAGTCTACACCACATGCTGTGCTAACAATAGCTAATTTATTGGTAATGCAGTTTCACTGTGTTTGCACCCTGACTCTTATTGTAGGTGTAGTCTACACCACATGCTGTGCTAACAATAGCTAATTTATTGGTAATGCAGTTTCACTGTGATTGCCCCATGGCTCTTATTATAGGTGTAGTCTACACCACATGCTGTGCTAACAATAGCTAATTTATTGGTATTACAGTCTCACTGTGTTTGCCCTCTGAACCTTATTGTAGGTGTAGTCTACACAACACGCTGTGCTAACAAAAGCTAATTTATTGGTAATGCACGTTCCCTGTGTTTGAACCCTGACTCCTATTTAGGTATAGTCTACAGCACATGATGTACCAACAATAGCTAATTTATTGGTAATGCAGTTTAACTGTGATTGCCCACTGGCTCTTATTGTAGGTGTAGTCTACACCACATGCTGTGCTAACAATAGCTAAATTACTGGTAGAGCAGTTTCACTGTGTTTGCACCCTGGCTCTTATTGTAGTTGTAGTCTACACCACATGCTGTGCCAACAATAGCTAATTTATTGGTAATGCAGTTTAACTGTGATTGCCCCCTGGCTCTTATTGTAGGTATAGTCAACACCACATGATGTGCTAACAATAGCTAATTTACTGGTAGAGCAGTTTCACTGTGTTTGCACCCTGGCTCTTATTGTAGTAGTAGTCTACAACACATGCTGTGCCAACAATAGCTAATTTATTGGTAATGCAGGTTCCCTGTGTTTGCCCCCTGGCTCTTATTGTAGGTATAGTCTACAGCACATGCTGTTCCAACAATAGCTAATTTATTGGTAATGCAGGTTCACTGTGTTTGCACCCCGGCTCTAATTGTAGGTGTAGTCTACACCACATGATGTGTCAACAATACCTAATTTATTGGTAATGCAGGTTCACTGTGTTTGCACCCTGACTCTTATTGTAGGTGTAGTCTACACCACAAGCTGTGCTAACATTAGCTAATTTATTGGTAATGCAGGTTCACTGTGATTGCACCCTGACTCTTATTGTAGGTGTAGTCTACACCACATGCTGTGCTAACAGTAGCTAATTTATTGGTAATGCAGGTTCACTGTGTTTGCACCCTGACATTTTGTAGGTGTAGTCTACACCACATGCTGTGCCAACAATAGCTATTTATTGGAATGCAGTTTCACTGTTATTGCACCCTAGCTCTTATTGTAGGTGTAGTCTACACCACATGCTGCGCTAGCCGTAGCTAATTTATTGGTAATGCAGGTTCACTGTGTTTGCCTTCTGGCTCTTATTGTAGGTGTAGTCAACACCACATGCTATGCCAACAATTGCTAATTTATTGGTAATGCAGGTTCACTGTGTTTGCACCCTGGCTCTTATTGTAGGTGTAGTCTACACCACATGCTGTGCCAACAATAGCTAATTTATTGGTAATGCAGGTTCACTGTGTTTGCACCCTGGCTCCTATTGTAGGTGTAGTCTACACCTCAAGCTGTGCTAACAATAGCTAATTTATTGGTAATGCTGGTTAACTGTGTTTGCACCCAGACTCTTACTGTAGGTGTAGTCTACACCACATGCTGTGCCAACAATAGCTAATTTATTGGTAATGCAGGTTCACTGTGTTTGCCCCCTGGCTCTTATTGTAGGTGTAGTCTACACCACATGCTGTCCTAACAATAGCCAATTTATTGGTAATGCAGGTTCACTGTGTTTGCACCCTGATTCTTATTGTAAGTGTAGTCTACACCACATGCTGTGCTAATAATTGCAAAATTATTGGTATTACAGTTTCACTGTGTTTGCCCCCTGAACCTTATTTTAGGTGTAGTCTACACCACATGCTGTGCTAACAATAGCTAATTTATTGGTAATGCAGTTTTACTGTGTTTGCAACCTGACTCTTATTGTAGGTGTAGTCTACACCACATGCTGTGCTAACAATAGCTAATTTATTGGTAATGCAGTTTCACTGTGTTTGCCCCCTGGCTCTTATTATAGGTGTAGTTTACACCACATGCTGTGCTAACAATAGCTAATTTATTGGTATTACAGTTTCACTGTGTTTGCCCTCTGAACCTTATTGTAGGTGTAGTCTACACCACATGCTGTGCTAACAATAGCTAATTTATTGGTAATGCAGGTTCCCTGTGTTTGCACCCTGGTTCTTATTGTAGTTGTAGTCTACACCACATGCTGTGCCAACAATAGCTAATTTATTGGTAATGCAGGTTCCCTGTGTTTGAACCCTGGCTCCTATTGTAGGTATGGTCTACATCACATGCTGTGCTAACAATAGCTAATTTACTGGTAGAGCAGTTTCACTGTGTTTGCACCCTGGCTCTTATTGTAGTTGTAGTCTACACCACATGCTGTGCCAACAATAGCTAATTTATTGGTAATGCAGTTTAACTGTGATTGCCCCTGGCTCTTATTGTAGGTGTAGTCTACACCACATGCTGTGCTAACAATAGCTAATTTACTGGTAAAGCAGTTTCACTGTGTTTGCACCCTGGCTCTTATTGTAGTTGTAGTCTACACCACATGCTGTGCCAACAATAGCTAATTTATTGGTAATGCAGGTTCCCTGTGTTTGCCCCCTGGCTCTTATTGTAGGTATAGTCTACAGCACATGCTGTTCCAACAATAGCTAATTTATTGGTATTGCAGGTTCACTGTGTTTGCACCCCGGCTCTAATTGTAGGTGTAGTCTACACCACATGCAGTGCCAACATAAGCTAATTTATTGGTAATGCAGTTTCACTGTGTTTGCACCCTGACTCTTATTGTAGGTGTAGTCTACACCACATGATGTGCCAACAATAGCTAATTTATTGGTAATGCAGGTTCCCAGTGGTTGCCCCCTGGCTCTTATTGTAGGTAGAGTCTACAGCACATGCTGTTCCAACAATAGCTAATTTATTGGTAATGCAGTTTCACTGTGTTTGCACCCTGGCTCTAATTGTAGGTGTAGTCTACACCACATGCTGTGCCAACAATAGCTAATTTATTGGTAATGCAGTTTCACTGTGTTTGCCTTCTGGCTCTTATTGTAGGTATAGTCTACACCACATGGTGTGCCAACAATAGCTAATTTATTGGTAATGCAGGTTCCCTGTGTTTGCCCCCTGGCTCTTATTGTAGGTATAGTCTACACCACATGCTGTGCCAACAATTGCTAATTTATTGGCAATGCAGGTTCACTGTGTTTGCACCCTGGCTCTAATTGTAGGTGTAGTCTACACCACATGCTGTGCCAACAATAGCTAATTTATTGGTAATGCAGTTTCACTGTGTTTGCTCTCTGGCTCTTATCGTAGGTATAGTCTACAGCACATGCTGTTCCAACAATAGCTAATTTATTGGTAATGCAGGTTCACTGTGTTTGCACCCTGGCTCTTATTGTAGGTGTAGTCTACACCACATGCTGTGCCAACAATAGCTAATTTATTGGTAATGCAGGTTCACTGTGTTTTCACCCTGACTCTTATTGTAGGTGTGGTCTACACCACATGCTGTGCTAACAGTAGCTAATTTATTGGTAATGCAGGTTCACTGTGTTTGCACCTGACTCTTATTGTAGGTGTAGTCTACACCCCATGCTGTGCCAACAATAGCTATTTATTGGAATGCAGTTTCACTGTTATTGCACCCTTGCTCTTATTGTAGGTGTAGTCTACTCCACATGCTGCGCTAGCCGTAGCTAATTTATTGGTAATGCAGGTTCATTGTGTTTGCCTTCTGGCTCTTATTGTAGGTGTAGTCAACACCACATGCTGTGCCAACAATTGCTAATTTATTGGTATTACAGTTTCACTGTGTTTGCCCCCTGAACCTTATTGTAGGTGTAGTCTACACCACATGCTGTGCTAACAATAGCTAATTTATTGGTAATGCAGTTTCAATGTGTTTGCACCCTGACTCTTATTGTAGGTGTAGTCTACACCACATGCTGTGCTAACAATAGCTAATTTATTGGTAATGCTGTTTCACTGTGTTTGCCCCATGGCTCTTATTATAGGTGTAGTCTACACCACATGCTGTGCTAACAATAGCTAATTTATTGGTATTACAGTTTCACTGTGTTTGCCCTCTGAACCTTATTGTGGGTGTAGTCTACACCACACGCTGTGCTAACAATAGCTAATTTATTGGTAATGCAGGTTCCCTGTGTTTGCACCCTGGCTCTTATTGTAGTTGTAGTCTACACCACATGCTGTGCCAACAATAGCTAATTTATTGGTAATGCAGGTTCCCTGTGTTTGAACCCTGACTCCTATTGTAGGTATAGTCTACAGCACATGTTGTACCAACAATAGCTAATTTATTGGTAATGCAGTTTAACTGCGATTGCCCCCTGGCTCTTATTGTAGGTGTAGTCTACACCACATGCTGTGCTAACAATAGCTAATTTACTGGTAGAGCAGTTTCACTGTGTTTGCACCCTGGCTCTTATTGTAGTTGAAGTCTATACCACATGCTGTGCCAAAAATAGCTAATTTATTGGTAATGCAGTTTAACTGTGATTGCTCCCTGGCTCTTATTGTAGGTGTAGTCTACACCACATGCTGTGCTAACTAATTTACTGGTAGAGCAGTTTCACTGTGTTTGCACCCTGGCTCTTATTGTAGTTGTAGTCTACACCACATGCTGTGCAAACAATAGCTAATTTATTGGTAATGCAGGTTCCCTGTGTTTGCCCCCTGGCTCTTATTGTAGGTATAGTCTACAGCACATGCTGTTCCAACAATAGCTAATTTATTGGTAATGCAGGTTCACTGTGTTTGCACCCCGGCTCTAATTGTAAGTGTAGTCTGCACCACATGCTGTGCCGACAATAGCTAATTTATTGGTAATGCAGGTTCACTGTGTTTGCACCCTGACTCTTATTGTAGGTGTAGTCTACACCACATGCTGTGCTAACAATAGCTAATTTATTGGTAATGCAGGTTCACTGTGTTTGCACCCTGACTCTTATTGTAGATGTAGTCTACACCACATGATGTGCCAACAATAGCTAATTTATTGGTAATTCACGTTCACTGTGTTTGCACCCTGGCTCTTATTGTAGGTGTAGTCTACACCACATGCTGTGCCGACAATAGCTAATTTATTGGTAATGCAGGTTCACTGTGTTTGCACCCTGACTCTTATTGTAGGTGTAGTCTACACCACATGCTGTGCTAACAGTAGCTAATTTATTGGTAATGCAGGTTCACTGTGTTTGCACCCTGACTTATTTTAGGAGTAGTCTACACCACATGCTGTGCCAACAATAGCTATTTATTGGAATGCAGTTTCACTGTTATTGCACCCTAGCTCTTATTGTAGGTGTTGTCTACACCACATGCTGCGCTAGCCGTAGCTAATTTATTGATAATGCAGGTTCACTGTGTTTGACTTCTAGGCTCTTATTGTAGGTGTAGTCAACACCACATGCTGTGCCAACAATTGCTAATTTATTGGTTATGCAGGTTCACTATGTTTGCTCCCTGTATCTTATTGTAGGTGTAGTCTACACCACATGCTGTGCTAACAATAGCTAATTTATTGGTAATGCAGTTTCACTGTGTTAGCACCCTGACTCTTATTGTAGGTGTAGTCTACACCACATGCTGTGCTAACAATAGCTAATTTATTGGTAATGCAGTTTCACTGTGTTTGCCCCATGGCTCTTATTATAGGTGTAGTCTACACCACATGCTGTGCTAACAATAGCTAATTTATTGGTATTACAGTTTCACTGTTTTTGCCCTCTGAACCTTATTGTAGGTGTAGTCTACACCACTCGCTGTGCTAACAATAGCTAATTTATTGGTAATGCTGGTTCCCTGTGTTTGCACCCTGGCTCTTATTGTAGTTGTAGTCTACACCACATGCTGTGCCAACAATAGCTAATTTATTGGTAATGCAGGTTCCCTGTGTTTGAAGCCTGACTCCTATTGTAGGTATAGTCTATTGCACATGCTGTACCAACAATAGCTAATTCATTGGTAATGCAGTTTAACTGTGATTACCCCCTGGCTTTTATTGTAGGTGTAGTCTACACCAAATGCTGTGCTAACAATAGCTAATTTACTGGTAGAGCAGTTTCACAGTGTTTGCACCCTGGCTCTTATTGTAGTTGTAGTCTACACCACATGCTGTGCCAACAATAGCTAATATATTGGTAATGCAGTTTAACTGTGATTTCCCCCTGGCTCTTATTGTAGGTGTAGTCTACACCACATGCTGTGCTAACTAATTGACTGGTAGAGCAGTTTCACTGTGTTTGCACACTGGCTCTTATTGTAGTTGTAGTCTATACCACATGCTGTGCAAACAATAGCTAATTTATTGGTAATGCAGGTTCCCAGTGTTTGCCCCCTGACTCTTATTGTAGATGTAGTCTACACCACATGCTGTGCCAACAATAGCTAATTTATTGGTAATGCAGGTTCATTGTGTTTGCACCCTGACTCTTATTGTAGGTGTAGTCTACACCACATGCTGTGCTAACAATAGCTAATTTATTGGTAATGCAGGTTCACTGTGTTTGCACCCTGACTCTTATTGTAGATGTAGTCTACACCACATGCTGTGCCAACAATAGCTAATTTATTGGTAATGCAGGTTCACTGTGTTTTCACCCTGACTCTTATTGTAGGTGTAGTCTACACCACATGCTGTGCTAACTAATTTACTGGTAGAGCAGTTTCACTGTGTTTGCACCCTGTCTCTTATTGTAGTTGTAGTCTACACCACATTCTGTGCAAACAATAGCTAATTTATTGGTAATGCAGGTTCCCTGTGTTTGCCCCCTGGCTCTTATTGTAGGTATAGTCTACAGCACATGCTGTTCCAACAATAGCTAATTTATTGGTAATGCAGGTTCACTGTGTTTGCACCCCGGCTCTAATTGTAGGTGTAGTCTACACCACATTCTGTGCCAACAATAGCTAATTTATTGGTAATGCAGGTTCACTGTGTTTGCACCCTGACTCTTATTGTAGGTGTAGTCTACACCACATGCTCTGCTAACAATAGCTAATTTATTGGTAATGCAGGTTCACTGTGTTTGCACCCTGACTCTTATTGTAGATGTAGTCTACACCACATGCTGTGCCAACAATAGCTAATTTATTGGTAATGCAGGTTCACTGTGTTTGCACCCTTGCTCTTATTGTAGGTGTAGTCTACACCACATGCTGTGCCAACAATTGCTAATTTATTGGTAATGCAGGTTCACTGTGTTTGCACCCTGGCTCTTATTGTAGGTGTAGTCTACACCACATGCTGTGCCAACAATAGCTAATTTATTGGTAATGCAGGTTCACTGTGTTTGCACCCTGGCTCCTATTGTAGGTGTAGTCTACACCACAAGCTGTGCTAACAATAGCTAATTTATTGTTAAAGCTGGTTCACTGTGTTTGCACCCAGACTCTTATTGTAGGTGTAGTCTACACCACATGCTGTGCCAACAATAGCTAATTTATTGGTAATGCAGGTTCACTTTGTTTGCCCCCTGGCTCTTATTGTAGGTTTAGTCTACACCACATGCTGTCCTAACAATAGCCAATTTATTGGTAATGCAGGTTCACTGTGTTTGCACCCTGACTCTTATTGTAAGTGTAGTCTACACCACATGCTGTGCTAACAATTGCAAATATATTGGTATTACAGTTTCACTGTGTTTGCCCCCTGAACCTTATTTTAGGTGTAGTCTACACCACATGCTGTGCTAACAATAGCTAATTTATTGGTAATGCAGTTTCACTGTGTTTGCACCCTGACTCTTATTGTAGGTGTAGTCTACACCACATGCTGTGCTAACAAAAGCTAATTTATTGGTAATGCCGTTTCACTGTGTTTGCACCCTGGTTCTTATTGTAGGTGTAGTCTACACCACATGCTGTGCAAAAAATAGCTAATTTATTGGTAATGCAGTTTCACTGTGTTTGCTCCCTGGCCCTTATTGTAGGTGTAGTCTACACCAGATGCTGTGCCAACAATAGGTATTTATTGGTAATGCAGTTTCACTGTGTTTGCACCCTGGTTCTTATTGTAGGTGTTGTCTACACCACATTCTGTGCTGACAGTAGCTAATTTTTTGGTAATGCAGGTTCACTGTGTTTGCCCCCTGACTCTTATTGTAGGTGTAGTCTACACCACATGCTGTGCCAACAGTAGCTAATTTAGTGGTAATATACTTTCACTGTTATTGCACCCTGGCTCTTATTGTAGGTGTAGTCTACACCACATGCTGTGCTACCAATAGTTAATTTATTGGTCATGCTGGTACTCTGTGTTTGAACCCTGACTCCTATTGTAGGTGTAGTCTACACCACATGCTGTGCCAACAATAGCTAATTTATTGGTAATGCAGGTTCACTGTGGTTGCCTCCTGGCTCTTATTGTAGTTGTAGTCTACAACACATGCTGTGCTAACAATTGCTAATTTATTGGCAATGCAGATTCACTGTGTTTGCACCCAGACTCTTATTGTAGGTGTAGTCTACACCACATGCTGTGCTAACAATAGCTCATTTATTGGTAATGCAGTTTCACTGTGTTTGCACCCTGGCTCTTATTGTAGGTGTAGTCTACACCACATGCTATGCCAATAATAGCTAATTTATTGGTAATGCAGGTTCACTGTGTTTTCCCCCTGACTCTTATTGTAGGTGTAGTCAACTCCACATGCTGTGCCAACTATAGCTAATTTATTGGTAATGCTGTTTCACTGTGTTTGCATCCTGGCTCTTATTGTAGGTGTAGTCTACCCCACATGCTGTGTTAACAATAGCTAATTTATTGGTAATGCAGTTTCACTGTGTTTGCACCCTGACTCTTATTGTTGGTGTAGTCTACACCACATGCTGTGCCAACAATAGCTAATTTATTGGTAATGCAGGTTCACTGTGGTTGCCTCCTGGCTCTTATTGTAGTTGTAGTCTACAACACATGCTGTGCTAACAATTGCTAATTTATTGGCAATGCAGATTCACTGTGTTTGCACCCAGACTCTTATTGTAGGTGTAGTCTACACCACATGCTGTGCCAACAATAGCTAATTTATTGGTAATGCAGTTTCACTCTGTTTGCACCCTGACTCTTATTGTAGGTTTAGTCTACACCACATCTTGTGCCAACAATAGCAAATTTATTGGTAATGCAGGTTCACTGTGTTTTCCCCCTGACTCTTATTGTAGGTGTAGTTTGCACCACATGCTGCGCCAACAATAGCTAATTTATTGGTAATGCAGGTTCACTGTGTTTGCACCCTGGCTCTTACTGTGGGTGTAGTCTACACCAAATGCTGTGCTAACAATAGCTAATTTGTTGGTAATGCAGTTTCACTGTGTTTGCACCCTGGCTCTTATTGTAGTTGTAGTCTACACCACATGCTGTGCCAACAATAGCTAATTTATTGGTAATGCAGGTTCACTGTGTTTGCCCCCTGGCTCCTACTGTAGGTGTAGTCTACACCTCATACTGTGCCAACAATAGCTAATTTATTGGTAATATAGGTTCTCTGTGTTTGCACCTTGGCTCTTAATGTAGGTGTAGTCTACACCACATGCTGTGCCAACAATGGATAATTTATTGGTAATGCAGGTTCACTGTGTTTGCACCCTTGCTCTTACTGAGTGTGTAGTCTACACCACATGCTGTGCCAACAATAGCTAATTTATTGGTAGTTCAGTTTCACTGTGTTTGCCCCCAGGCTCTTATTGTAGGTATAGTCTACACCACATGCAATTCCAACAATAGCTAATTTATTGGTAATATAGGTTCTCTGTGTTTGCACCCTGGCTCGTATTGTAGGTGTAGTCTACACCACATAATGTGCCAACAATAGCTAATTAACTGGTAATGCAGTTTCACTGTGTTTACACCCTGGTTATTATTGTAGGTGTGGTCTACACCACATGCTGTGCCAACAATAGCTATTTATTGGAATGCAGTTTCACTGTTATTGCACCCTAGCTCTTATTGTAGGTGTAGTCTACTCCACATGCTGTCCTAACAATAGCCAATTTATTGGTAATGCATGTTCACTGTGTTTGCATCCTGACTCTTAGTGTAGATGTAGTGTACACCACATGCTGTGCAAGCAATAGCTAATTTATTGGTATTACAGTTTCACTGTGTTTGCCCCCTGAACCTTATTTTAGGTGTAGTCTACACCACATGCTGTGCTAACAATAGCTAATTTATTGGTAGAGCAGTTTCACTGTGTTTGCACCCAGGCTCTTATTGTAGTTGTAGTCTACACCACATGCTGTGCCAACATTAGCTAATTTATTGGTAGAACAGTTTCACTGTGTTTTCACCCTGGCTTTTATTGTAGTTGTAGTCTACACCACATGCTGTGCCAACAATAGCTAATTTATTGGTAGAGCAGGTTCACTGTGTTTGCACCCAGGCTCTTATTGTAGGTGTAGTCTACACCACATGGTGTGCCAACAATAGCTAATTTATTGGTAATGCAGGTTCCCTCTGTTTGCCCCCTGGCTCTTATTGTAGGTGTAGTCTACACCACATGGTGTGCCAACAATAGCTAATTTATTGGTAATGCAGGTTCACTGTGTTTGCACCCTGGCTCTAATTGTAGGTGTAGTCTACACCACATGCTGTGCTAACAATAACTAATTTATTGGTAGAGCAGGTTCACTGTGTTTGCACCCAGGCTCTAATTGTGGTTGTAGTCTACACCACATGCTGTGCCAACAATAGCTAATTTATTGGTAGAGCAGGTTCACTGTGTTTGCACCCAGGCTCTAATTGTGGTTGTAGTCTACACCACATGCTGTGCCAACAATAGCTAATTTATTGGTAATGCAGGTTCCCTCTGTTTGCCCCCTGGCTCTTATTGTAGGTGTAGTCTACACCACATGGTGTGCCAACAATAGCTAATTTATTGGTAATGCAGGTTCACTGTGTTTGCACCCTGGCTCTAATTGTAGGTGTAGTCTACACCACATGCTGTGCCAACAATAGCTAATTTATTGGTAATGCAGTTTCACTGTGTTTGCTCTCTGGCTCTTATTGTAGGTATAGTCTACAGCACATGCTGTTCCAACAATAGCTAATTTATTGGTAATGCAGGTTCACTGTGTTTGCACCCTGGCTCTTATTGTAGGTGTAGTCTACACCACATGCTGTGCCAACAATAGCTAATTTATTGGTAATGTAGGTTCACTGTGTTTGCACCCTGACTCTTATTGTAGGTGTGGTCTACACCACATGCTGTGCTAACAGTAGCTAATTTATTGGTAATGCAGGTTCACTGTGTTTGCACCTGACTCTTATTGTAGGTGTAGTCTACACCCCATGCTGTGCCAACAATAGCTATTTATTGGAATGCAGTTTCACTGTTATTGCACCCTTGCTCTTATTGTAGGTGTAGTCTACACCACATGCTGCGCTAGCCGTAGCTAATTTATTGGTAATGCAGGTTCATTGTGTTTGCCTTCTGGCTCTTATTGTAGGTGTAGCCAACACCACATGCTGTGCCAACAATTACCAATTTATTGGAATTACAGTTTCACTGTGTTTGCCCCCTGAACCTTATTGTAGGTGTAGTCTACACCACATGCTGTGCCAACAATAGCTATTTATTGGAATGCAGTTTCACTGTTATTGCACCCTAGCTCTTATTGTAGGTGTAGTCTACACCACATGCTGCGCTAGCCGTAGCTAATTTATTGGTAATGCAGGTTCACTGTGTTTGACTTCTAGGCTCTTATTGTAGGTGTAGTCAACACCACATGCTGTGCCAACAATTGCTAATTTATTGGTAATGCAGGTTCACTGTGTTTGCTCCCTGGCTCTTATTGTAGGTGTAGTCTACACCACATGCTGTGCCAACAATAGCTAATTTATTGGTAATGCAGGTTCCGTGTTTGGAGCCTGACTCCTATTGTAGGTATAGTCTATTGCACATGCTGTACCAACAATAGCTAATTTATTGGAAATGCAGTTTAACTGTGATTGCCCCCTGGCTCTTATTGTAGGTGTAGTCTACACCACATGCTGTGCTAACAATAGCTAATTTACTGGTAATGCAGGTTCACTGTGTTTGCACCCTGACTCGTATTGTAGATGTAGTCTACACCACATGATGTGCCAACAATAGCTAATTTATTGGTAATGCAGTTTAACTGTGATTGCCCCCTGGCTCTTATTGTAGGTGTAGTCTACACCACATGCTGTGCTAACTAATTTACTGGTAGAACAGTTTCACTGTGTTTGCACCCTGGCTCTTATTGTAGTTGTAGTCTACACCACATGCTGTGCAAACAATAGTTAATTTATTGGTAATGCAGGTTCCCTGTGTTTGCCCCCTTGCTCTTATTGTAGGTATAGTCTGCAGCACATGCTGTTCCAACAATAGCTAATTTATTGGTAATGCAGGTTCACTGTGTTTGCACCCCGGCTCTAATTGTAGGTGTAGTCTACACCACATGCTGTGCCAACAATAGCTAATTTATTGGTAATGCAGGTTCACTGTGTTTGCACCCTGACTCTTATTGTAGGTGTAGTCTACACCACATGCTGTGCTAACAATAGCTAATTTATTGGTAATGCAGGTTCACTGTGTTTGCACCCTGACTCTTATTGTAGATGTAGTCTACACCACATGCTGTGCCAACAATAGCTAATTTATTGGTAATGCAGGTTCACTGTGTTTGCACCCTGACTCTTATTGTAGGTGTAGTCTACACCACATGCTGTGCTAACTAATTTACTGGTAGAGCAGTTTCACTGTGTTTGCACCCTGGCTCTTATTGTAGTTGTAGTCTACACCACATTCTGTGCAAACAATAGCTAATTTATTGGTAATGCAGGTTCCCTGTGTTTGCCCCCTGGCTCTTATTGTAGATATAGTCTACAGCACATGCTGTTCCAACAATAGCTAATTTATTGGTAATGCAGGTTCACTGTGTTTGCACCCCGGCTCTAATTGTAGGTGTAGTCTACACCACATTCTGTGCCAACAATAGCTAATTTATTGGTAATGCAGGTTCACTGGGTTTGCACCCTGGCTCCTATTGTAGGTGTAGTCTACACCACAAGCTGTGCTAACAATAGCTAATTTATTGTTAATGCTGGTTCACTGTGTTTGCACCCAGCCTCTTATTGTAGGTGTAGTCTACACCACATGCTGTGCCAACAATAGCTAATTTATTGGTAATGCAGGTTCACTGTGTTTGCCCCCTGGCTCTTATTGTAGGTGTAGTCTACACCACATGCTGTCCTAACAATAGCCAATTTATTGGTAATGCAGGTTCACTGTGTTTGCACCCTGACTCTTATTGTAAGTGTAGTCTACACCACATGCTGTGCTAACAATTGCAAATTTATTGGTATTACAGTTTCACTGTGTTTGCCCCCTGAACCTTATTTTAGGTGTAGTCTACACCACATGCTGTGCTAACAATAGCTAATTTATTGGTAATGCAGTTTCACTGTGTTTGCACCCTGACTCTTATTGTAGGTGTAGTCTACACCACATGCTGTGCTAACAAAAGCTAATTTATTGGTAATGCCGTTTCACTGTGTTTGCACCCTGGTTCTTATTGTAGGTGTAGTCTACACCACATGCTGTGCTAAAAATAGCTAATTTATTGGTAATGCAGTTTCAGTGTGTTTGCTCCCTGGCCCTTATTGTAGGTGTAGTCTACACCACATGCTGTGCCAACAATAGGTATTTATTGGTAATGCAGTTTCACTGTGTTTGCACCCTGGTTCTTATTGTAGGTGTTGTCTACACCACATTCTGTGCTGACAGTAGCTAATTTTTTTGTAATGCAGGTTCAATGTGTTTGCCCCCTGACTCTTATTGTAGGTGTAGTCTACACCACATGCTGTGCCAACAGTAGCTAATTTAGTGGTAATGCACTTTCACTGTTATTGCACCCTGGCTCTTATTGTAGGTGTAGTCTACACCACTTGCTGTGCTACCAATAGTTAATTTATTGGTCATGCTGGTACTCTGTGTTTGAACCCTGACTCCTATTGTAGGTGTAGTCTACACCACATGCTGTGCCAACAATAGCTAATTTATTGGTAATGCAGGTTCACTGTGGTTGCCTCCTGGCTCTTATTGTAGTTGTAGTCTACAACACATGCTGTGCTAACAATTGCTAATTTATTGGCAATGCAGATTCACTGTGTTTGCACCCAGACTCTTATTGTAGGTGTAGTCTACACCACATGCTGTGCTAACAATAGCTCATTTATTGGTAATGCAGTTTCACTGTGTTTGCACCCTGGCTCTTATTGTAGGTGTAGTCTACACCACATGCTGTGCCAACAATAGCTAATTTATTGGTAATGCAGGTTCACTGTGTTTGCACCCTGACTCTTATTGTAGGTGTGGTCTACACCACATGCTGTGCTAACAGTAGCTAATTTATTGGTAATGCAGGTTCACTGTGTTTGCACCTGACTCTTATTGTAGGTGTAGTCTACACCCCATGCTGTGCCAACAATAGCTATTTATTGGAATGCAGTTTCACTGTTATTGCACCCTTGCTCTTATTGTAGGTGTAGTCTACACCACATGCTGCGCTAGCCGTAGCTAATTTATTGGTAATGCAGGTTCATTGTGTTTGCCTTCTGGCTCTTATTGTAGGTGTAGTCAACACCACATGCTGTGCCAACAATTACCAATTTATTGGTATTACAGTTTCACTGTGTTTGCCCCCTGAACCTTATTGTAGGTGTAGTCTACACCACATGCTGTGCCAACAATAGCTATTTATTGGAATGCAGTTTCACTGTTATTGCACCCTAGCTCTTATTGTAGGTGTAGTCTACACCACATGCTGCGCTAGCCGTAGCTAATTTATTGGTAATGCAGGTTCACTGTGTTTGACTTCTAGGCTCTTATTGTAGGTGTAGTCAACACCACATGCTGTGCCAACAATTGCTAATTTATTGGTAATGCAGGTTCACTGTGTTTGCTCCCTGGCTCTTATTGTAGGTGTAGTCTACACCACATGCTGTGCCAACAATAGCTAATTTATTGGTAATGCAGGTTCCGTGTTTGGAGCCTGACTCCTATTGTAGGTATAGTCTATTGCACATGCTGTACCAACAATAGCTAATTTATTGGTAATGCAGTTTAACTGTGATTGCCCCCTGGCTCTTATTGTAGGTGTAGTCTACACCACATGCTGTGCTAACAATAGCTAATTTACTGGTAATGCAGGTTCACTGTGTTTGCACCCTGACTCTTCTTGTAGATGTAGTCTACACCACATGATGTGCCAACAATAGCTAATTTATTGGTAATGCAGTTTAACTGTGATTGCCCCCTGGCTCTTATTGTAGGTGTAGTCTACACCACATGCTGTGCTAACTAATTTACTGGTAGAACAGTTTCACTGTGTTTGCACCCTGGCTCTTATTGTAGTTGTAGTCTACACCACATGCTGTGCAAACAATAGCTAATTTATTGGTAATGCAGGTTCCCTGTGTTTGCCCCCTTGCTCTTATTGTAGGTATAGTCTACAGCACATGCTGTTCCAACAATAGCTAATTTATTGGTAATGCAGGTTCACTGTGTTTGCACCCCGGCTCTAATTGTAGGTGTAGTCTACACCACATGCTGTGCCAACAATAGCTAATTTATTGGTAATGCAGGTTCACTGTGTTTGCACCCTGACTCTTATTGTAGGTGTAGTCTACACCACATGCTGTGCTAAAAATTGCTAATTTATTGGTAATGCAGTTTCACTGTGTTTGCTCCCTGGCCCTTATTGTAGGTGTAGTCTACACCACATGCTGTGCCAACAATAGCTATTTATTGGTAATGCAGTTTCACTGTGTTTGCACCCTGGTTCTTATTGTAGGTGTTGTCTACACCACATTCTGTGCTGACAGTAGCTAATTTTTAGGTAATGCAGGTTCACTGTGTTTGCCCCCTGACTCTTATTGTAGGTGTAGTCTACACCACATGCTGTGCCAACAGTAGCTAATTTAGTGGTAATGCACTATCACTGTTTTTGCACCCTGGCTCTTATTGTAGGTGTAGTCTACACCACTTGCTGTGCTACCAATAGTTAATTTATTGGTCATGCTGGTACACTGTGTTTGAACCCTGACTCCTATTGTAGGTGTAGTCTACACCACATGCTGTGCCAACAATAGCTAATTTATTGGTAATGCAGGTTCACTGTGGTTGCCTCCTGGCTCTTATTGTAGTTGTAGTCTACAACACATGCTGTGCTAACAATTGCTAATTTATTGGCAATGCAGATTCACTCTGTTTGCACCCAGACTCTTATTGTAGGTGTAGTCTACACCACATGCTGTGCTAACAATAGCTCATTTATTGGTAATGCAGTTTCACTGTGTTTGCACCCTGGCTCTTATTGTAGGTGTAGTCTACACCACATGCTGTGCCAATAATAGCTAATTTATTGGTAATGCAGGTTCACTGTGTTTTCCCCCTGACTCATATTGTAGGTGTAGTCAACTCCACATGCTGTGCCAACCATAGCTAATTTATTGGTAATGCTGTTTCACTGTGTTTGCATCCTGGCTCTTATTGTAGGTGTAGTCTACCCCACATGCTGTGTTAACAATAGCTAATGTATTGGTAATGCAGTTTCACTCTGTTTGCACCCTGACTCTTATTGTAGGTTTAGTCTACACCACATCCTGTGCCAACAATAGCTAATTTATTGGTAATGCAGGTTCACTGTGTTTTCCCCCTGACTCTTATTGTAGGTGTAGTTTGCACCACATGCTTCGCCAACAATAGCTAATTTATTGGTAATGCAGGTTCACTGTGTTTGCACCCTGGCTCTTACTGTGGGTGTAGTCTACACCAAATGCTGTGCCAACAATAGCTAATTTGTTGGTAATGCAGTTTCACTGTGTTTGCACCCTGGCTCTTATTGTAGTTGTAGTCTACACCACATGCTGTCCTAACAATAGCCAATTTATTGGTAATGCAGGTTCACTGTGTTTGCCCCCTGGCTCTTATTGTAGGTGTAGTCTACACCACATGCTGTGCCAACAATAGCTAATTAACTGGTAATGCAGTTTCACTGTGTTTACACCCTGGTTCTTATTGTAGGTGTGGTCTACACCACATGCTGTGCCAACAATAGCTATTTATTGGAATGCAGTTTCACTGTTATTGCACCCTAGCTCTTATTGTAGGTGTAGTCTACACCACATGCTGTGCTAACAATAGCTAATTTATTGGTAATGCAGTTTCACTGTGTTTACACCCTGGTTCTTATTGTAAGTGTAGTCTACACCACATGCTGTGCTAACAATAGCTAATTTATTGGTAATGCAGTTTCACTGTGTTTGCACCCTGGCTCTTATTGTAGGTGTAGTCTACACCACATGCTGTGCTAACAAAAGCTAATTTATTGGTAATGCCGTTTCACTGTGTTTGCACCCTGGTTCTTATTGTAGGTGTAGTCTACACCACATGCTGTGCCAATAATATCTAATTTATTGGTAATGCAGGTGCACTGTGTTTTCCCCCAGACTCTTATTGTATGTGTAGTCAACTCCACATGCTGTGCCAACAATAGCTAATTTATTGGTAATGCTGTTTCACTGTGTTTGCATCCTGGCTCGTATTGTAGGTGTAGTCTACCCCACATGCTGTGTTAACAATAGCTAATTTATTGGTAATGCAGTTTCACTGTGTTTGCACCCAGGCTCTTATTGTAGTTGTAGTCTACACCACATGCTGTGCCAACATTAGCTAATTTATTGGTAGAACAGTTTCACTGTGTTTTCACCCTGGCTTTTATTGTAGTTGTAGTCTACACCACATGCTGTGCCAACAATAGCTAATTTATTGGTAATGTAGTTTAACTGTGATTACCCCCTGACTCTTAATGTAGGTGTAGTCTACACCACATGCTGTGCTAACAATAGCTAATTTATTGGTAGAGCAGGTTCACTGTGTTTGCCCCCTTGCTCTTATTGTAGGTATAGTCTGCAGCACATGCTGTTCCAACAATAGCTAATTTATTGGTAATGCAGGTTCACTGTGTTTGCACCCCGGCTCTAATTGTAGGTGTAGTCTACACCACATGCTGTGCCAACAATAGCTAATTTATTGGTAATGCAGGTTCCCTCTGTTTGCCCCCTGGCTCTTATTGTAGGTGTAGTCTACACCACATGGTGTGCCAACAATAGCTAATTTATTGGTAATGCAGGTTCACTGTGTTTGCACCCTGGCTCTAATTGTAGGTGTAGTCTACACCACATGCTGTGCCAACAATAGCTAATTTATTGGTAATGCAGTTTCACTGTGTTTGCTCTCTGGCTCTTATTGTAGGTATAGTCTACAGCACATGCTGTTCCAACAATAGCTAATTTATTGGTAATGCAGGTTCACTGTGTTTGCACCCTGGCTCTTATTGTAGGTGTAGTCTACACCACATGCTGTGCCAACAATAGCTAATTTATTGGTAATGCAGTTTCACTGTGTTTGCTCTCTGGCTCTTATTGTAGGTATAGTCTACAGCACATGCTGTTCCAACAATAGCTAATTTATTGGTAATGCAGGTTCACTGTGTTTGCACCCTGGCTCTTATTGTAGGTGTAGTCTACACCACATGCTGTGCCAACAATAGCTAATTTATTGGTAATGTAGGTTCACTGTGTTTGCACCCTGACTCTTATTGTAGGTGTGGTCTACACCACATGCTGTGCTAACAATTACCAATTTATTGGAATTACAGTTTCACTGTGTTTGCCCCCTGAACCTTATTGTAGGTGTAGTCTACACCACATGCTGTGCCAACAATAGCTATTTATTGGAATGCAGTTTCACTGTTATTGCACCCTAGCTCTTATTGTAGGTGTAGTCTACACCACATGCTGCGCTAGCCGTAGCTAATTTATTGGTAATGCAGGTTCACTGTGTTTGACTTCTAGGCTCTTATTGTAGGTGTAGTCAACACCACATGCTGTGCCAACAATTGCTAATTTATTGGTAATGCAGGTTCACTGTGTTTGCTCCCTGGCTCTTATTGTAGGTGTAGTCTACACCACATGCTGTGCCAACAATAGCTAATTTATTGGTAATGCAGGTTCCGTGTTTGGAGCCTGACTCCTATTGTAGGTATAGTCTATTGCACATGCTGTACCAACAATAGCTAATTTATTGGAAATGCAGTTTAACTGTGATTGCCCCCTGGCTCTTATTGTAGGTGTAGTCTACACCACATGCTGTGCTAACAATAGCTAATTTACTGGTAATGCAGGTTCACTGTGTTTGCACCCTGACTCGTATTGTAGATGTAGTCTACACCACATGATGTGCCAACAATAGCTAATTTATTGGTAATGCAGTTTAACTGTGATTGCCCCCTGGCTCTTATTGTAGGTGTAGTCTACACCACATGCTGTGCTAACTAATTTACTGGTAAAACAGTTTCACTGTGTTTGCACCCTGGCTCTTATTGTAGTTGTAGTCTACACCACATGCTGTGCAAACAATAGTTAATTTATTGGTAATGCAGGTTCCCTGTGTTTGCCCCCTTGCTCTTATTGTAGGTATAGTCTGCAGCACATGCTGTTCCAACAATAGCTAATTTATTGGTAATGCAGGTTCACTGTGTTTGCACCCCGGCTCTAATTGTAGGTGTAGTCTACACCACATGCTGTGCCAACAATAGCTAATTTATTGGTAATGCAGGTTCACTGTGTTTGCACCCTGACTCTTATTGTAGGTGTAGTCTACACCACATGCTGTGCTAACAATAGCTAATTTATTGGTAATGCAGGTTCACTGTGTTTGCACCCTGACTCTTATTGTAGATGTAGTCTACACCACATGCTGTGCCAACAATAGCTAATTTATTGGTAATGCAGGTTCACTGTGTTTGCACCCTGACTCTTATTGTAGGTGTAGTCTACACCACATGCTGTGCTAACTAATTTACTGGTAGAGCAGTTTCACTGTGTTTGCACCCTGGCTCTTATTGTAGTTGTAGTCTACACCACATTCTGTGCAAACAATAGCTAATTTATTGGTAATGCAGGTTCCCTGTGTTTGCCCCCTGGCTCTTATTGTAGATATAGTCTACAGCACATGCTGTTCCAACAATAGCTAATTTATTGGTAATGCAGGTTCACTGTGTTTGCACCCCGGCTCTAATTGTAGGTGTAGTCTACACCACATTCTGTGCCAACAATAGCTAATTTATTGGTAATGCAGGTTCACTGTGTTTGCACCCTGGCTCCTATTGTAGGTGTAGTCTACACCACAAGCTGTGCTAACAATAGCTAATTTATTGTTAATGCTGGTTCACTGTGTTTGCACCCAGCCTCTTATTGTAGGTGTAGTCTACACCACATGCTGTGCCAACAATAGCTAATTTATTGGTAATGCAGGTTCACTGTGTTTGCCCCCTGGCTCTTATTGTAGGTGTAGTCTACACCACATGCTGTCCTAACAATAGCCAATTTATTGGTAATGCAGGTTCACTGTGTTTGCACCCTGACTCTTATTGTAAGTGTAGTCTACACCACATGCTGTGCTAACAATTGCAAATTTATTGGTATTACAGTTTCACTGTGTTTGCCCCCTGAACCTTATTTTAGGTGTAGTCTACACCACATGCTGTGCTAACAATAGCTAATTTATTGGTAATGCAGTTTCACTGTGTTTGCACCCTGACTCTTATTGTAGGTGTAGTCTACACCACATGCTGTGCTAACAAAAGCTAATTTATTGGTAATGCCGTTTCACTGTGTTTGCACCCTGGTTCTTATTGTAGGTGTAGTCTACACCACATGCTGTGCTAAAAATAGCTAATTTATTGGTAATGCAGTTTCAGTGTGTTTGCTCCCTGGCCCTTATTGTAGGTGTAGTCTACACCACATGCTGTGCCAACAATAGGTATTTATTGGTAATGCAGTTTCACTGTGTTTGCACCCTGGTTCTTATTGTAGGTGTTGTCTACACCACATTCTGTGCTGACAGTAGCTAATTTTTTTGTAATGCAGGTTCAATGTGTTTGCCCCCTGACTCTTATTGTAGGTGTAGTCTACACCACATGCTGTGCCAACAGTAGCTAATTTAGTGGTAATGCACTTTCACTGTTATTGCACCCTGGCTCTTATTGTAGGTGTAGTCTACACCACTTGCTGTGCTACCAATAGTTAATTTATTGGTCATGCTGGTACTCTGTGTTTGAACCCTGACTCCTATTGTAGGTGTAGTCTACACCACATGCTGTGCCAACAATAGCTAATTTATTGGTAATGCAGGTTCACTGTGGTTGCCTCCTGGCTCTTATTGTAGTTGTAGTCTACAACACATGCTGTGCTAACAATTGCTAATTTATTGGCAATGCAGATTCACTGTGTTTGCACCCAGACTCTTATTGTAGGTGTAGTCTACACCACATGCTGTGCTAACAATAGCTCATTTATTGGTAATGCAGTTTCACTGTGTTTGCACCCTGGCTCTTATTGTAGGTGTAGTCTACACCACATGCTGTGCCAACAATAGCTAATTTATTGGTAATGCAGGTTCACTGTGTTTGCACCCTGACTCTTATTGTAGGTGTGGTCTACACCACATGCTGTGCTAACAGTAGCTAATTTATTGGTAATGCAGGTTCACTGTGTTTGCACCTGACTCTTATTGTAGGTGTAGTCTACACCCCATGCTGTGCCAACAATAGCTATTTATTGGAATGCAGTTTCACTGTTATTGCACCCTTGCTCTTATTGTAGGTGTAGTCTACACCACATGCTGCGCTAGCCGTAGCTAATTTATTGGTAATGCAGGTTCATTGTGTTTGCCTTCTGGCTCTTATTGTAGGTGTAGTCAACACCACATGCTGTGCCAACAATTACCAATTTATTGGTATTACAGTTTCACTGTGTTTGCCCCCTGAACCTTATTGTAGGTGTAGTCTACACCACATGCTGTGCCAACAATAGCTATTTATTGGAATGCAGTTTCACTGTTATTGCACCCTAGCTCTTATTGTAGGTGTAGTCTACACCACATGCTGCGCTAGCCGTAGCTAATTTATTGGTAATGCAGGTTCACTGTGTTTGACTTCTAGGCTCTTATTGTAGGTGTAGTCAACACCACATGCTGTGCCAACAATTGCTAATTTATTGGTAATGCAGGTTCACTGTGTTTGCTCCCTGGCTCTTATTGTAGGTGTAGTCTACACCACATGCTGTGCCAACAATAGCTAATTTATTGGTAATGCAGGTTCCGTGTTTGGAGCCTGACTCCTATTGTAGGTATAGTCTATTGCACATGCTGTACCAACAATAGCTAATTTATTGGTAATGCAGTTTAACTGTGATTGCCCCCTGGCTCTTATTGTAGGTGTAGTCTACACCACATGCTGTGCTAACAATAGCTAATTTACTGGTAATGCAGGTTCACTGTGTTTGCACCCTGACTCTTCTTGTAGATGTAGTCTACACCACATGATGTGCCAACAATAGCTAATTTATTGGTAATGCAGTTTAACTGTGATTGCCCCCTGGCTCTTATTGTAGGTGTAGTCTACACCACATGCTGTGCTAACTAATTTACTGGTAGAACAGTTTCACTGTGTTTGCACCCTGGCTCTTATTGTAGTTGTAGTCTACACCACATGCTGTGCAAACAATAGCTAATTTATTGGTAATGCAGGTTCCCTGTGTTTGCCCCCTTGCTCTTATTGTAGGTATAGTCTACAGCACATGCTGTTCCAACAATAGCTAATTTATTGGTAATGCAGGTTCACTGTGTTTGCACCCCGGCTCTAATTGTAGGTGTAGTCTACACCACATGCTGTGCCAACAATAGCTAATTTATTGGTAATGCAGGTTCACTGTGTTTGCACCCTGACTCTTATTGTAGGTGTAGTCTACACCACATGCTGTGCTAAAAATTGCTAATTTATTGGTAATGCAGTTTCACTGTGTTTGCTCCCTGGCCCTTATTGTAGGTGTAGTCTACACCACATGCTGTGCCAACAATAGCTATTTATTGGTAATGCAGTTTCACTGTGTTTGCACCCTGGTTCTTATTGTAGGTGTTGTCTACACCACATTCTGTGCTGACAGTAGCTAATTTTTAGGTAATGCAGGTTCACTGTGTTTGCCCCCTGACTCTTATTGTAGGTGTAGTCTACACCACATGCTGTGCCAACAGTAGCTAATTTAGTGGTAATGCACTATCACTGTTTTTGCACCCTGGCTCTTATTGTAGGTGTAGTCTACACCACTTGCTGTGCTACCAATAGTTAATTTATTGGTCATGCTGGTACACTGTGTTTGAACCCTGACTCCTATTGTAGGTGTAGTCTACACCACATGCTGTGCCAACAATAGCTAATTTATTGGTAATGCAGGTTCACTGTGGTTGCCTCCTGGCTCTTATTGTAGTTGTAGTCTACAACACATGCTGTGCTAACAATTGCTAATTTACTGGCAATGCAGATTCACTCTGTTTGCACCCAGACTCTTATTGTAGGTGTAGTCTACACCACATGCTGTGCTAACAATAGCTCATTTATTGGTAATGCAGTTTCACTGTGTTTGCACCCTGGCTCTTATTGTAGGTGTAGTCTACACCACATGCTGTGCCAATAATAGCTAATTTATTGGTAATGCAGGTTCACTGTGTTTTCCCCCTGACTCATATTGTAGGTGTAGTCAACTCCACATGCTGTGCCAACCATAGCTAATTTATTGGTAATGCTGTTTCACTGTGTTTGCATCCTGGCTCTTATTGTAGGTGTAGTCTACCCCACATGCTGTGTTAACAATAGCTAATGTATTGGTAATGCAGTTTCACTCTGTTTGCACCCTGACTCTTATTGTAGGTTTAGTCTACACCACATCCTGTGCCAACAATAGCTAATTTATTGGTAATGCAGGTTCACTGTGTTTTCCCCCTGACTCTTATTGTAGGTGTAGTTTGCACCACATGCTTCGCCAACAATAGCTAATTTATTGGTAATGCAGGATCACTGTGTTTGCACCCTGGCTCTTACTGTGGGTGTAGTCTACACCAAATGCTGTGCCAACAATAGCTAATTTGTTGGTAATGCAGTTTCACTGTGTTTGCACCCTGGCTCTTATTGTAGTTGTAGTCTACACCACATGCTGTCCTAACAATAGCCAATTTATTGGTAATGCAGGTTCACTGTGTTTGCCCCCTGGCTCTTATTGTAGGTGTAGTCTACACCACATGCTGTGCCAACAATAGCTAATTAACTGGTAATGCAGTTTCACTGTGTTTACACCCTGGTTCTTATTGTAGGTGTGGTCTACACCACATGCTGTGCCAACAATAGCTATTTATTGGAATGCAGTTTCACTGTTATTGCACCCTAGCTCTTATTGTAGGTGTAGTCTACACCACATGCTGTGCTAACAATAGCTAATTTATTGGTAATGCAGTTTCACTGTGTTTACACCCTGGTTCTTATTGTAAGTGTAGTCTACACCACATGCTGTGCTAACAATAGCTAATTTATTGGTAATGCAGTTTCACTGTGTTTGCACCCTGGCTCTTATTGTAGGTGTAGTCTACACCACATGCTGTGCTAACAAAAGCTAATTTATTGGTAATGCCGTTTCACTGTGTTTGCACCCTGGTTCTTATTGTAGGTGTAGTCTACACCACATGCTGTGCCAATAATATCTAATTTATTGGTAATGCAGGTGCACTGTGTTTTCCCCCAGACTCTTATTGTATGTGTAGTCAACTCCACATGCTGTGCCAACAATAGCTAATTTATTGGTAATGCTGTTTCACTGTGTTTGCATCCTGGCTCGTATTGTAGGTGTAGTCTACCCCACATGCTGTGTTAACAATAGCTAATTTATTGGTAATGCAGTTTCACTGTGTTTGCACCCAGGCTCTTATTGTAGTTGTAGTCTACACCACATGCTGTGCCAACATTAGCTAATTTATTGGTAGAACAGTTTCACTGTGTTTTCACCCTGGCTTTTATTGTAGTTGTAGTCTACACCACATGCTGTGCCAACAATAGCTAATTTATTGGTAATGTAGTTTAACTGTGATTACCCCCTGACTCTTAATGTAGGTGTAGTCTACACCACATGCTGTGCTAACAATAGCTAATTTATTGGTAGAGCAGGTTCACTGTGTTTGCCCCCTTGCTCTTATTGTAGGTATAGTCTGCAGCACATGCTGTTCCAACAATAGCTAATTTATTGGTAATGCAGGTTCACTGTGTTTGCACCCCGGCTCTAATTGTAGGTGTAGTCTACACCACATGCTGTGCCAACAATAGCTAATTTATTGGTAATGCAGGTTCCCTCTGTTTGCCCCCTGGCTTTTATTGTAGGTGTAGTCTACACCACATGGTGTGCCAACAATAGCTAATTTATTGGTAATGCAGGTTCACTGTGTTTGCACCCTGGCTCTAATTGTAGGTGTAGTCTACACCACATGCTGTGCCAACAATAGCTAATTTATTGGTAATGCAGTTTCACTGTGTTTGCTCTCTGGCTCTTATTGTAGGTATAGTCTACAGCACATGCTGTTCCAACAATAGCTAATTTATTGGTAATGCAGGTTCACTGTGTTTGCACCCTGGCTCTTATTGTAGGTGTAGTCTACACCACATGCTGTGCCAACAATAGCTAATTTATTGGTAATGCAGTTTCACTGTGTTTGCTCTCTGGCTCTTATTGTAGGTATAGTCTACAGCACATGCTGTTCCAACAATAGCTATTTTATTGGTAATGCAGGTTCACTGTGTTTGCACCCCGGCTCTAATTGTAGGTGTAGTCTACACCACATGCTGTGCCAACAATAGCTAATTTATTGGTAATGCAGGTTCACTGTGTTTGCACCCTGACTCTTATTGTAGGTGTAGTCTACACCACATGCTGTGCTAAAAATTGCTAATTTATTGGTAATGCAGTTTCACTGTGTTTGCTCCCTGGCCCTTATTGTAGGTGTAGTCTACACCACATGCTGTGCCAACAATAGCTATTTATTGGTAATGCAGTTTCACTGTGTTTGCACCCTGGTTCTTATTGTAGGTGTTGTCTACACCACATTCTGTGCTGACAGTAGCTAATTTTTAGGTAATGCAGGTTCACTGTGTTTGCCCCCTGACTCTTATTGTAGGTGTAGTCTACACCACATGCTGTGCCAACAGTAGCTAATTTAGTGGTAATGCACTATCACTGTTTTTGCACCCTGGCTCTTATTGTAGGTGTAGTCTACACCACTTGCTGTGCTACCAATAGTTAATTTATTGGTCATGCTGGTACACTGTGTTTGAACCCTGACTCCTATTGTAGGTGTAGTCTACACCACATGCTGTGCCAACAATAGCTAATTTATTGGTAATGCAGGTTCACTGTGGTTGCCTCCTGGCTCTTATTGTAGTTGTAGTCTACAACACATGCTGTGCTAACAATTGCTAATTTATTGGCAATGCAGATTCACTCTGTTTGCACCCAGACTCTTATTGTAGGTGTAGTCTACACCACATGCTGTGCTAACAATAGCTCATTTATTGGTAATGCAGTTTCACTGTGTTTGCACCCTGGCTCTTATTGTAGGTGTAGTCTACACCACATGCTGTGCCAATAATAGCTAATTTATTGGTAATGCAGGTTCACTGTGTTTTCCCCCTGACTCATATTGTAGGTGTAGTCAACTCCACATGCTGTGCCAACCATAGCTAATTTATTGGTAATGCTGTTTCACTGTGTTTGCATCCTGGCTCTTATTGTAGGTGTAGTCTACCCCACATGCTGTGTTAACAATAGCTAATGTATTGGTAATGCAGTTTCACTCTGTTTGCACCCTGACTCTTATTGTAGGTTTAGTCTACACCACATCCTGTGCCAACAATAGCTAATTTATTGGTAATGCAGGTTCACTGTGTTTTCCCCCTGACTCTTATTGTAGGTGTAGTTTGCACCACATGCTTCGCCAACAATAGCTAATTTATTGGTAATGCAGGATCACTGTGTTTGCACCCTGGCTCTTACTGTGGGTGTAGTCTACACCAAATGCTGTGCCAACAATAGCTAATTTGTTGGTAATGCAGTTTCACTGTGTTTGCACCCTGGCTCTTATTGTAGTTGTAGTCTACACCACATGCTGTCCTAACAATAGCCAATTTATTGGTAATGCAGGTTCACTGTGTTTGCCCCCTGGCTCTTATTGTAGGTGTAGTCTACACCACATGCTGTGCCAACAATAGCTAATTAACTGGTAATGCAGTTTCACTGTGTTTACACCCTGGTTCTTATTGTAGGTGTGGTCTACACCACATGCTGTGCCAACAATAGCTATTTATTGGAATGCAGTTTCACTGTTATTGCACCCTAGCTCTTATTGTAGGTGTAGTCTACACCACATGCTGTGCTAACAATAGCTAATTTATTGGTAATGCAGTTTCACTGTGTTTACACCCTGGTTCTTATTGTAAGTGTAGTCTACACCACATGCTGTGCTAACAATAGCTAATTTATTGGTAATGCAGTTTCACTGTGTTTGCACCCTGGCTCTTATTGTAGGTGTAGTCTACACCACATGCTGTGCTAACAAAAGCTAATTTATTGGTAATGCCGTTTCACTGTGTTTGCATCCTGGCTCGTATTGTAGGTGTAGTCTACCCCACATGCTGTGTTAACAATAGCTAATTTATTGGTAATGCAGTTTCACTGTGTTTGCACCCAGGCTCTTATTGTAGTTGTAGTCTACACCACATGCTGTGCCAACATTAGCTAATTTATTGGTAGAACAGTTTCACTGTGTTTTCACCCTGGCTTTTATTGTAGTTGTAGTCTACACCACATGCTGTGCCAACAATAGCTAATTTATTGGTAATGTAGTTTAACTGTGATTACCCCCTGACTCTTAATGTAGGTGTAGTCTACACCACATGCTGTGCTAACAATAGCTAATTTATTGGTAGAGCAGGTTCACTGTGTTTGCCCCCTTGCTCTTATTGTAGGTATAGTCTGCAGCACATGCTGTTCCAACAATAGCTAATTTATTGGTAATGCAGGTTCACTGTGTTTGCACCCCGGCTCTAATTGTAGGTGTAGTCTACACCACATGCTGTGCCAACAATAGCTAATTTATTGGTAATGCAGGTTCCCTCTGTTTGCCCCCTGGCTCTTATTGTAGGTGTAGTCTACACCACATGGTGTGCCAACAATAGCTAATTTATTGGTAATGCAGGTTCACTGTGTTTGCACCCTGGCTCTAATTGTAGGTGTAGTCTACACCACATGCTGTGCCAACAATAGCTAATTTATTGGTAATGCAGTTTCACTGTGTTTGCTCTCTGGCTCTTATTGTAGGTATTGTCTACAGCACATGCTGTTCCAACAATAGCTAATTTATTGGTAATGCAGGTTCACTGTGTTTGCACCCTGGCTCTTATTGTAGGTGTAGTCTACACCACATGCTGTGCCAACAATAGCTAATTTATTGGTAATGCAGTTTCACTGTGTTTGCTCTCTGGCTCTTATTGTAGGTATAGTCTACAGCACATGCTGTTCCAACAATAGCTATTTTATTGGTAATGCAGGTTCACTGTGTTTGCACCCTGGCTCTTATTGTAGGTGTAGTCTACACCACATGCTGTGCCAACAATAGCTAATTTATTGGTAATGTAGGTTCACTGTGTTTGCACCCTGACTCTTATTGTAGGTGTGGTCTACACCACATGCTGTGCTAACAGTAGCTAATTTATTGGTAATGCAGGTTCACTGTGTTTGCACCTGACTCTTATTGTAGGTGTAGTCTACACCCCATGCTGTGCCAACAATAGCTATTTATTGGAATGCAGTTTCACTGTTATTGCACCCTTGCTCTTATTGTAGGTGTAGTCTACACCACATGCTGCGCTAGCCGTAGCTAATTTATTGGTAATGCAGGTTCATTGTGTTTGCCTTCTGGCTCTTATTGTAGGTGTAGCCAACACCACATGCTGTGCCAACAATTACCAATTTATTGGAATTACAGTTTCACTGTGTTTGCCCCCTGAACCTTATTGTAGGTGTAGTCTACACCACATGCTGTGCCAACAATAGCTATTTATTGGAATGCAGTTTCACTGTTATTGCACCCTAGCTCTTATTGTAGGTGTAGTCTACACTACATGCTGCGCTAGCCGTAGCTAATTTATTGGTAATGCAGGTTCACTGTGTTTGACTTCTAGGCTCTTATTGTAGGTGTAGTCAACACCACATGCTGTGCCAACAATTGCTAATTTATTGGTAATGCAGGTTCACTGTGTTTGCTCCCTGGCTCTTATTGTAGGTGTAGTCTACACCACATGCTGTGCCAACAATAGCTAATTTATTGGTAATGCATGTTCCGTGTTTGGAGCCTGACTCCTATTGTAGGTATAGTCTATTGCACATGCTGTACCAACAATAGCTAATTTATTGGAAATGCAGTTTAACTGTGATTGCCCCCTGGCTCTTATTGTAGGTGTAGTCTACACCACATGCTGTGCTAACAATAGCTAATTTACTGGTAATGCAGGTTCACTGTGTTTGCACCCTGACTCGTATTGTAGATGTAGTCTACACCACATGATGTGCCAACAATAGCTAATTTATTGGTAATGCAGTTTAACTGTGATTGCCCCCTGGCTCTTATTGTAGGTGTAGTCTACACCACATGCTGTGCTAACTAATTTACTGGTAGAACAGTTTCACTGTGTTTGCACCCTGGCTCTTATTGTAGTTGTAGTCTACACCACATGCTGTGCAAACAATAGTTAATTTATTGGTAATGCAGGTTCCCTGTGTTTGCCCCCTTGCTCTTATTGTAGGTATAGTCTGCAGCACATGCTGTTCCAACAATAGCTAATTTATTGGTAATGCAGGTTCACTGTGTTTGCACCCCGGCTCTAATTGTAGGTGTAGTCTACACCACATGCTGTGCCAACAATAGCTAATTTATTGGTAATGCAGGTTCACTGTGTTTGCACCCTGACTCTTATTGTAGGTGTAGTCTACACCACATGCTGTGCTAACAATAGCTAATTTATTGGTAATGCAGGTTCACTGTGTTTGCACCCTGACTCTTATTGTAGATGTAGTCTACACCACATGCTGTGCCAACAATAGCTAATTTATTGGTAATGCAGGTTCACTGTGTTTGCACCCTGACTCTTATTGTAGGTGTAGTCTACACCACATGCTGTGCTAACTAATTTACTGGTAGAGCAGTTTCACTGTGTTTGCACCCTGGCTCTTATTGTAGTTGTAGTCTACACCACATTCTGTGCAAACAATAGCTAATTTATTGGTAATGCAGGTTCCCTGTGTTTGCCCCCTGGCTCTTATTGTAGATATAGTCTACAGCACATGCTGTTCCAACAATAGCTAATTTATTGGTAATGCAGGTTCACTGTGTTTGCACCCCGGCTCTAATTGTAGGTGTAGTCTACACCACATTCTGTGCCAACAATAGCTAATTTATTGGTAATGCAGGTTCACTGTGTTTGCACCCTGGCTCCTATTGTAGGTGTAGTCTACACCACAAGCTGTGCTAACAATAGCTAATTTATTGTTAATGCTGGTTCACTGTGTTTGCACCCAGCCTCTTATTGTAGGTGTAGTCTACACCACATGCTGTGCCAACAATAGCTAATTTATTGGTAATGCAGGTTCACTGTGTTTGCCCCCTGGCTCTTATTGTAGGTGTAGTCTACACCACATGCTGTCCTAACAATAGCCAATTTATTGGTAATGCAGGTTCAATGTGTTTGCACCCTGACTCTTATTGTAAGTGTAGTCTACACCACATGCTGTGCTAACAATTGCAAATTTATTGGTATTACAGTTTCACTGTGTTTGCCCCCTGAACCTTATTTTAGGTGTAGTCTACACCACATGCTGTGCTAACAATAGCTAATTTATTGGTAATGCAGTTTCACTGTGTTTGCACCCTGACTCTTATTGTAGGTGTAGTCTACACCACATGCTGTGCTAACAAAAGCTAATTTATTGGTAATGCCGTTTCACTGTGTTTGCACCCTGGTTCTTATTGTAGGTGTAGTCTACACCACATGCTGTGCTAAAAATAGCTAATTTATTGGTAATGCAGTTTCAGTGTGTTTGCTCCCTGGCCCTTATTGTAGGTGTAGTCTACACCACATGCTGTGCCAACAATAGGTATTTATTGGTAATGCAGTTTCACTGTGTTTGCACCCTGGTTCTTATTGTAGGTGTTGTCTACACCACATTCTGTGCTGACAGTAGCTAATTTTTTTGTAATGCAGGTTCAATGTGTTTGCCCCCTGACTCTTATTGTAGGTGTAGTCTACACCACATGCTGTGCCAACAGTAGCTAATTTAGTGGTAATGCACTTTCACTGTTATTGCACCCTGGCTCTTATTGTAGGTGTAGTCTACACCACTTGCTGTGCTACCAATAGTTAATTTATTGGTCATGCTGGTACTCTGTGTTTGAACCCTGACTCCTATTGTAGGTGTAGTCTACACCACATGCTGTGCCAACAATAGCTAATTTATTGGTAATGCAGGTTCACTGTGGTTGCCTCCTGGCTCTTATTGTAGTTGTAGTCTACAACACATGCTGTGCTAACAATTGCTAATTTATTGGCAATGCAGATTCACTGTGTTTGCACCCAGACTCTTATTGTAGGTGTAGTCTACACCACATGCTGTGCTAACAATAGCTCATTTATTGGTAATGCAGTTTCACTGTGTTTGCACCCTGGCTCTTATTGTAGGTGTAGTCTACACCACATGCTGTGCCAACAATAGCTAATTTATTGGTAATGCAGGTTCACTGTGTTTGCACCCTGACTCTTATTGTAGGTGTGGTCTACACCACATGCTGTGCTAACAGTAGCTAATTTATTGGTAATGCAGGTTCACTGTGTTTGCACCTGACTCTTATTGTAGGTGTAGTCTACACCCCATGCTGTGCCAACAATAGCTATTTATTGGAATGCAGTTTCACTGTTATTGCACCCTTGCTCTTATTGTAGGTGTAGTCTACACCACATGCTGCGCTAGCCGTAGCTAATTTATTGGTAATGCAGGTTCATTGTGTTTGCCTTCTGGCTCTTATTGTAGGTGTAGTCAACACCACATGCTGTGCCAACAATTACCAATTTATTGGTATTACAGTTTCACTGTGTTTGCCCCCTGAACCTTATTGTAGGTGTAGTCTACACCACATGCTGTGCCAACAATAGCTATTTATTGGAATGCAGTTTCACTGTTATTGCACCCTAGCTCTTATTGTAGGTGTAGTCTACACCACATGCTGCGCTAGCCGTAGCTAATTTATTGGTAATGCAGGTTCACTGTGTTTGACTTCTAGGCTCTTATTGTAGGTGTAGTCAACACCACATGCTGTGCCAACAATTGCTAATTTATTGGTAATGCAGGTTCACTGTGTTTGCTCCCTGGCTCTTATTGTAGGTGTAGTCTACACCACATGCTGTGCCAACAATAGCTAATTTATTGGTAATGCAGGTTCCGTGTTTGGAGCCTGACTCCTATTGTAGGTATAGTATATTGCACATGCTGTACCAACAATAGCTAATTTATTGGTAATGCAGTTTAACTGTGATTGCCCCCTGGCTCTTATTGTAGGTGTAGTTTACACCACATGCTGTGCTAACAATAGCTAATTTACTGGTAATGCAGGTTCACTGTGTTTGCACCCTGACTCTTATTGTAGATGTAGTCTACACCACATGATGTGCCAACAATAGCTAATTTATTGGTAATGCAGTTTAACTGTGATTGCCCCCTGGCTCTTATTGTAGGTGTAGTCTACACCACATGCTGTGCTAACTAATTTACTGGTAGAACAGTTTCACTGTGTTTGCACCCTGGCTCTCATTGTAGTTGTAGTCTACACCACATGCTGTGCAAACAATAGCTAATTTATTGGTAATGCAGGTTCCCTGTGTTTGCCCCCTTGCTCTTATTGTAGGTATAGTCTACAGCACATGCTGTTCCAACAATAGCTAATTTATTGGTAATGCAGGTTCACTGTGTTTGCACCCCGGCTCTAATTGTAGGTGTAGTCTACACCACATGCTGTGCCAACAATAGCTAATTTATTGGTAATGCAGGTTCACTGTGTTTGCACCCTGACTCTTATTGTAGGTGTAGTCTACACCACATGCTGTGCTAAAAATTGCTAATTTATTGGTAATGCAGTTTCACTGTGTTTGCTCCCTGGCCCTTATTGTAGGTGTAGTCTACACCACATGCTGTGCCAACAATAGCTATTTATTGGTAATGCAGTTTCACTGTGTTTGCACCCTGGTTCTTATTGTAGGTGTTGTCTACACCACATTCTGTGCTGACAGTAGCTAATTTTTAGGTAATGCAGGTTCACTGTGTTTGCCCCCTGACTCTTATTGTAGGTGTAGTCTACACCACATGCTGTGCCAACAGTAGCTAATTTAGTGGTAATGCACTTTCACTGTTTTTGCACCCTGGCTCTTATTGTAGGTGTAGTCTACACCACTTGCTGTGCTACCAATAGTTAATTTATTGGTCATGCTGGTACACTGTGTTTGAACCCTGACTCCTATTGTAGGTGTAGTCTACACCACATGCTGTGCCAACAATAGCTAATTTATTGGTAATGCAGGTTCACTGTGGTTGCCTCCTGGCTCTTATTGTAGTTGTAGTCTACAACACATGCTGTGCTAACAATTGCTAATTTATTGGCAATGCAGATTCACTCTGTTTGCACCCAGACTCTTATTGTAGGTGTAGTCTACACCACATGCTGTGCTAACAATAGCTCATTTATTGGTAATGCAGTTTCACTGTGTTTGCACCCTGGCTCTTATTGTAGGTGTAGTCTACACCACATGCTGTGCCAATAATAGCTAATTTATTGGTAATGCAGGTTCACTGTGTTTTCCCCCTGACTCATATTGTAGGTGTAGTCAACTCCACATGCTGTGCCAACCATAGCTAATTTATTGGTAATGCTGTTTCACTGTGTTTGCATCCTGGCTCTTATTGTAGGTGTAGTCTACCCCACATGCTGTGTTAACAATAGCTAATGTATTGGTAATGCAGTTTCACTCTGTTTGCACCCTGACTCTTATTGTAGGTTTAGTCTACACCACATCCTGTGCCAACAATAGCTAATTTATTGGTAATGCAGGTTCACTGTGTTTTCCCCCTGACTCTTATTGTAGGTGTAGTTTGCACCACATGCTTCGCCAACAATAGCTAATTTATTGGTAATGCAGGTTCACTGTGTTTGCACCCTGGCTCTTACTGTGGGTGTAGTCTACACCAAATGCTGTGCCAACAATAGCTAATTTGTTGGTAATGCAGTTTCACTGTGTTTGCACCCTGGCTCTTATTGTAGTTGTAGTCTACACCACATGCTGTCCTAACAATAGCCAATTTATTGGTAATGCAGGTTCACTGTGTTTGCCCCCTGGCTCTTATTGTAGGTGTAGTCTACACCACATGCTGTGCCAACAATAGCTAATTAACTGGTAATGCAGTTTCACTGTGTTTACACCCTGGTTCTTATTGTAGGTGTGGTCTACACCACATGCTGTGCCAACAATAGCTATTTATTGGAATGCAGTTTCACTGTTATTGCACCCTAGCTCTTATTGTAGGTGTAGTCTACACCACATGCTGTGCTAACAATAGCTAATTTATTGGTAATGCAGTTTCACTGTGTTTACACCCTGGTTCTTATTGTAAGTGTAGTCTACACCACATGCTGTGCTAACAATAGCTAATTTATTGGTAATGCAGTTTCACTGTGTTTGCACCCTGGCTCTTATTGTAGGTGTAGTCTACTCCACATGCTGTCCTAACAATAGCCAATTTATTGGTAATGCAGGTTCACTGTGTTTGCATCCTTACTCTTAGTGTAGATGTAGTGTACACCACATGCTGTGCAAGCAATAGCTAATTTATTGGTATTACAGTTTCACTGTGTTTGCCCCCTGAACCTTATTTTAGGTGTAGTCTACACCACATGCTGTGCTAACAATAGCTAATTTATTGGTAGAACAGTTTCACTGTGTTTGCACCCAGGCTCTTATTGTAGTTGTAGTCTACACCACATGCTGTGCCAACATTAGCTAATTTATTGGTAGAACAGTTTCACTGTGTTTGCACCCTGGCTCTTATTGTAGTTGTAGTCTACACCACATGCTGTGCCAACAATAGCTAATTTATTGGTAATGTAATTTAACTGTGATTACCCCCTGACTCTTAATGTAGGTGTAGTCTACACCACATGCTGTGCTAACAATAGCTAATTTATTGGTAGAGCAGTTTCACTGTGTTTGCAACCAGGCTCTAATTGTGGTTGTAGTCTACACCACATGCTGTGCCAACAATAGCTAATTTATTGGTAATGCAGGTTCCCTGTGTTTGCCCCCTGGCTCTTATTGTAGGTGTAGTCTACACCACATGGTGTGCCAACAATAGCTAATTTATTGGTAATGCAGGTTAACTGTGTTTGCACCCTGGCTCTTATTGTAGGTGTAGTCTACACCACATGCTGTGCCAACAATAGCTAATTTATTGGTAATGCAGGTTCACTGTGTTTGCACCCTGACTCTTATTGTAGGTGTAGTCTACACCACATGCTGTGCTAACAGTAGATAATTTATTGGTAATGCAGGTTCACTGTGTTTGCTTTCTGGCTCTTATTGTAGGTGTAGACAACACCACATGCTTTGCCAACAATTGCTAATTTATTGGTAATGCAGGTTCACTGTGTTTGCACCCTGGCTCTTATTGTAGGTGTAGTCTACACCACATGCTGTGCCAACAATAGCAAATTTATTGGTAAAGCAGGTTCACTGTGTTTGCACCCTGGCTCCTATTGTAGGTGTAGTCTACACCACAAGCTGTGCTAACAATAGCTAATTTATTGGTAATGGTGGTTCACTGTGTTTGCACCCAGACTCTTATTGTAGGTGTAGTCTACACCACATGCTGTGCCAACAATAGCTAATTTATTGGTAATGCAGGTTCACTGTGCTTGCCCCCTGGCTCTTATTGTAGGTGTAGTCTACACCACATGCTGTCCTAACAATATCCAATTTATTGGTAATGCAGGTTCACTGTGTTTGCACCCTGACTCTTATTGTATGTGTAGTCTACACCATATGCTGTGCTAACAATTGCTAATTTATTGGTATTACAGTTTCACTGTGTTTGCACCCTGACTCTTATTGTAGGTGTAGTCTACACCACATGCTGTGCTAACAATAGCTAATTTATTGGTAATGCAGTTTCACTTTGTTTGCCCCCTGGCTCTTATTATAGGTGTAGTCTACACCACATGCTGTGCTAACAATAGCTAATTTATTGGTATTACAGTTTCACTGTGTTTGCCCCCTGAACCTTATTGTAGGTGTAGTCTACACCACATGCTGTGCTAACAATAGCTAATTTATTGGTAATGCAGTTTCACTGTGTTTGCACCCTGACTCTTATTGTAGGTGTAGTCTACACCACATGCTGTGCTAACAATAGCTAATTTATTGGTAATGCAGTTTCACTTTGTTTGCCCCCTGGCTCTTATTATAGGTGTAGTCTACACCACATGCTGTGCTAACAATAGCTAATTTATTGGTATTACAGTTTCACTGTGTTTGCCCTCTGAACCTTATTGTAGGAGTAGTCTACACCACATGCTGTGCTAACAATAGCTAATTTACTGGTAGAGCAGTTTCACTGTGTTTCCACACTGGCTCTTATTGTAGTTGTAGTCTACACCACATGCTGTGCCAACAATAGCTAATTTATTGGTAATGCAGTTTAACTGTAATGCCCCCTGGCTCTTATTGTAGGTATAGTCTACAGCACATGCTGTGCCAACAATTGCTAATTTATTGGTAATGCAGGTTCACTGTGTTTGCACCCTGGCTCTTATTGTAGGTGTAGTCCACACCACATGCTGTGCCAACAATAGCTAATTTATTGGTAATGCAGGTTCACTGTGTTTGCACCCTGGCTCCTATTGTAGGTGTAGTCTACACCACAAGCTGTGCTAACAATAGCTAATTTATTGTTAATGCTGGTTCACTGTGTTTGCACCCAGACTCTTATTGTAGGTGTAGTCTACACCACATGCTGTGCCAACAATAGCTAATTTATTGGTAATGCAGGTTCACTGTGTTTGCCCCCTGGCTCTTATTGTAGGTGTAGTCTACACCACATGCTGTCCTAACAATAGCCAATTTATTGGTAATGCAGGTTCACTGTGTTTGCACCCTGACTCTTATTGTAAGTGTAGTCTACACCACATGAAGTGCTAACAATTGCAAATTTATTGGTATTACAGTTTCACTGTGTTTGCCCCCTGAACCTTATTTTAGGTGTAGTCTACACCACATGCTGTGCTAACAATAGCTTATTTATTGGTAATGCAGTTTCACTGTGTTGGCACCCTGACTCTTATTGTAGGTGTAGTCTACACCACATGCTGTGCTAACAAAAGCTAATTTATTGGTAATGCCGTTTCACTGTGTTTGCACCCTGGTTCTTATTGTAGGTGTAGTCTCCACCACATGCTGTGCTAAAAATAGCTAATTTATTGGTAATGCAGTTTCACTGTGTTTGCTCCCTGGCCCTTATTGTAGGTGTAGTCTACACCACATGCTGTGCCAACAATAGCTATTTATTGGTAATGCAGTTTCACTGTGTTTGCACCCTGGTTCTTATTGTAGGTGTTGTCTACACCACATTCTGTCCTGACAGTAGCTAATTTTTTGGTAATGCAGGTTCACTGTGTTTGCCCCCTGACTCTTATTGTAGGTGTAGTCTACACCACATGCTGTGCCAACAGTAGCTAATTTAGTGGTAATGCACTTTCACTGTTTTTGCACCCTGGCTCTTATTGTAGGTGTAGTCTACACCACATGCTGTGCTACCAATAGTTAATTTATTGGTCATGCTGGTACACTGTGTTTGAACCCTGACTCCTATTGTAGGTGTAGTCTACACCACATGCTGTGCCAACAATAGCTATTTATTGGTAATGCAGTTTCACTGTGTTTGCACCCTGGTTCTTATTGTAGGTGTTGTCTGCACCACATTCTGTCCTGACAGTAGCTAATTTTTTGGTAATGCAGGTTCACTGTGTTTGCCCCCTGACTCTTATTGTAGGTGTAGTCTACACCACATGCTGTGCTACCAATAGTTAATTTATTGGTCATGCTGGTACACTGTGTTTGAACCCTGACTCCTATTGTAGGTGTAGTCTACACCACATGCTGTGCCAACAATAGCTAATTTATTGGTAATGCAGGTTCACTGTGGTTGCCTCCTGGCTCTTATTGTAGTTGTAGTCTACAACACATGCTGTGCTAACAATTGCTAATTTATTGGCAATGCAGATTCACTGTGTTTGCACCCAGACTCTTATTGTAGGTGTAGTCTACACCACATGCTGTGCTAACAATAGCTCATTTATTGGTAATGCAGTTTCACTGTGTTTGCACCCTGGCTCTTATTGTAGGTGTAGTCTACACCACATGCTGTGCCAATAATATCTAATTTATTGGTAATGCAGGTGCACTGTGTTTTCCCCCAGACTCTTATTGTATGTGTAGTCAACTCCACATGCTGTGCCAACAATAGCTAATTTATTGGTAATGCTGTTTCACTGTGTTTGCATCCTGGCTCTTATTGTAGGTGTAGTCTACCCCACATGCTGTGTTAACAATAGCTAATTTATTGGTAATGCAATTTCACTGTGTTTGCACCCAGACACTTATTGAAGGTATAGTCTACACTACATGCTGTGCCAACAATAGCTAATTTATTGGTAATGCAGTTTCGCTGTGTTTGCACCCTGGCTCTTATGGTAGGTGTAGTCTACACCACATGCTGTGCTAACAATAGCTAATTTATTGGTAATGCAGTTTCACTGTGTTTGCATCCTGGCTCTTACTGTAGGTGTAGTCTACACCACATGCTGTGCTAACAATAGCTCATTTATTGGTAATGCAGTTTCACTGTGTTTGCACCCTGGCTCTTATTGTAGGTGTAGTCTACACCACATGCTGTGCCAATAATATCTAATTTATTGGTAATGCAGGTGCACTGTGTTTTCCCCCAGACTCTTATTGTATGTGTAGTCAACTCCACATGCTGTGCCAACAATAGCTAATTTATTGGTAATGCTGTTTCACTGTGTTTGCACCCTGACTTTTATTGTAGGTGTAGTCTACACCACATGCTGTGCCAACAATAGCTAATTTTTTGGTAATGCAATTTCACTGTGTTTGCACCCAGACACTTATTGAAGGTATAGTCTACACTACATGCTGTGCCAACAATAGCTAATTTATTGGTAATGCAGTTTCGCTGTGTTTGCACCCTGGCTCTTATGGTAGGTGTAGTCTACACCACATGCTGTGCTAACAATAGCTAATTTATTGGTAATGCAGTTTCACTGTGTTTGCATCCTGGCTCTTACTGTAGGTGTAGTCTACACCACATGCTGTGCCAACAATAGCTAATTTATTGGTAATGCAGTTTCACTGTGTTTGCTCCCTGGCCCTTATTGTAGGTGTAGTCTACACCACATGCTGTGCCAACAATAGCTAATTTATTGGTAATGCAGTTTCACTCTGTTTGCACCCTGACTCTTATTGTCGGTGTAGTCTACACCACATCCTGTGCCAACAATATCTAATTTATTGGTAATGCAGGTTCACTGTGTTTGCACCCTGGCTCTTACTGTGGGTGTAGTCTACACCAAATGCTGTGCCAACAATAGCTAATTTGTTGGTAATGCAGTTTCACTGTGTTTGCACCCTGGCTCTTATTGTAGTTGTAGTCTACACCACATGCTGTGCCAACAATAGCTAATTTATTGGTAATGCAGGTTAACTGTGTTTGCCCCCTGGCTCCTACTGTAGGTGTAGTCTACACCTCATACTGTGCCAACAATAGCTAATTTATTGGTAATATAGGTTCTCTGTGTTTGCACCCTGGCTCTTAATGTAGGTGTAGTCTACACCACATGCTGTGCCAACAATGGCTAATTAATTGGTAATGCAGGTTCACTGTGTTTGCACCCTTGCTCTTACTGAGTGTGTAGTCTACACCACATGCTGTGCCAACAATAGCTAATTTATTGGTAGTTCAGTTGCACTGTGTTTGCCCCCAGGCTCTTATTGTAGGTGTAGTCTACACCACATGATATTCCAACAATAGCTAATTTATTGGTAATATAGTTTCTCTGTGTTTGCACCCTGGCTCGTATTGTAGGTGTAGTCTACACCACATGCTGTGCCAACAATAGCTAATTTATTGGTAATGCAGGTTAACTGTGTTTGCCCCCTGGCTCCTACTGTAGGTGTAGTCTACACCTCATACTGTGCCAACAATAGCTAATTTATTGGTAATATAGGTTCTCTGTGTTTGCACCCTGGCTCTTAATGTAGGTGTAGTCTACACCACATGCTGTGCCAACAATGGCTAATTAATTGGTAATGCAGGTTCACTGTGTTTGCACCCTTGCTCTTACTGAGTGTGTAGTCTACACCACATGCTGTGCCAACAATAGCTAATTTATTGGTAGTTCAGTTGCACTGTGTTTGCCCCCAGGCTCTTATTGTAGGTGTAGTCTACACCACATGATATTCCAACAATAGCTAATTTATTGGTAATATAGTTTCTCTGTGTTTGCACCCTGGCTCGTATTGTAGGTGTAGTCTACACCACATGCTGTGCCAACAATAGCTAATTTATTGGTAATGCAGGTTAACTGTGTTTGCCCCCTGGCTCCTACTGTAGGTGTAGTCTACACCTCATACTGTGCCAACAATAGCTAATTTATTGGTAATATAGTTTCTCTGTGTTTGCACCCTGGCTCGTATTGTAGGTGTAGTCTACACCACATGCTGTGCCAACAATAGCTAATTAACTGGTAATGCAGTTTCTCTGTGTTTGCACCCTGACTCTTATTGTAGGTATAGTCTACACCACATCCTGTGCCAACAATAGCTAATTTATTGGTAATGCAGTTTCACTGTGTTTACACCCTGGTTCTTATAGTAAGTGTAGTCTACACCACATGCTGTGCTAACAATAGCTAATTTATTGGTAATGCAGGTTCACTGTGTTTGCATCCTGACTCTTATTGTAGATGTAGTGTACACCACATGCTGTGCAAGCAATAGCTAATTTATTGGTATTACAGTTTCACTGTGTTTGCCCCCTGAACCTTATTTTAGGTGTAGTCTACAGCACATGCTGTGCTAACATTAGCTAATTTATTGGTAGAGCAGTTTCACTGTGTTTGCATCCAGGCTCTTATTGTAGTTGTAGTCTACACCACATGCTGTGCCAACATTAGCTAATTTATTGGTAGAACAGTTTCACTGTGCTTGCACCCTGGCTCTTATTGTAGTTGTAGTCTACACCACATGCTGTGCCAACAATAGCTAATTTATTGGTAATGCAGTTTAACTGTGATTAACCCCTGGCTCTTATTGTAGATGTAGTCTACACCACATGCTGTGCTAACAATAGCTAATTTATTGGTAGAGCAGTTTCACTGTGTTTGCACCCAGGCTCTTATTGTAGTTGTAGTCTACACCACATGCCGTGCCAACAATAGCTAATTTATTGGTAATGCAGGTTCCCTTTGTTTGCCCCCTGGCTCTTATTGTAGGTGTAGTCTACACCACATGGTGTGCCAACAATTGCTAATTTATTGGTAATGCAGGTTGACTGTGTTTGCCTTCTGGCTCTTATTGTAGGTGTAGTCAACACCACATGCTTTGCCAACAATTGCTAATTTATTGGTAATGCAGGTTCTCTGTGTTTGCACCCTGACTCTTATTGTAGGTGTAGTCTACACCACATGCTGTGCCAACAATAGCTAATTTATTGGTAATGCAGGTTCACTGTGTTTGCACCCTGACTCTTATTGTAGGTGTAGTCTACACCACATGCTGTGCTAACAGTAGCTAATTTATTGGTAATGCAGGTTCTCTGTGTTTGCACCCTGACACTTATTGTAGGCGTAGTCTACACCACATGCTGTGCCAACAATAGCTATTTATTGGAATGCAGTTTCACAGTTATTGCACCCTACCTCTTGTTGTAGGTGTAGTCTACACCACATGCTGCGCTAGCCGTAGCTAATTTATTGGTAATGCAGGTTCACTGTGTTTGCCTTCTGGCTCTTATTGTAGGTGTAGTCAACACCACATGCTTTGCCAACAATTGCTAATTTATTGGTAATGCAGGTTCTCTGTGTTTGCACCCTGACTCTTATTGTAGGTGTAGTCTACACCACATGCTGTGCCAACAATAGCTATTTATTGGAATGCAGTTTCACTGTTATTGCACCCTAGCTCTTGTTGTAGGTGTAGTCTACACCACATGCTGCGCTAGCCGTAGCTAATTTATTGGTAATGCAGGTTCACTGTGTTTGCACCCTGGCTCTTATTGTAGGTGAAGTCTACACCACATGCTGTGCCAACAATAGCAAATTTATTGGTAATGCAGGTTCACTGTGTTTGCACCCTGGCTCCTATTGTAGGTGTAGTCTACACCACAACCTGTGCTAACAATAGCTAATTTATTGGTAATGGTGGTTCACTGTGTTTGCACCCAGACTCTTATTGTAGGTGTAGTCTACACCACATGCTGTGCCAACAATAGCTAATTTATTGGTAATGCAGGTTCACTGTGCTTGCCCCCTGGCTCTTATTGTAGGTGTAGTCTACACCACATGCTGTCCTAACAATATCCAATTTATTGGTAATGCAGGTTCACTGTGTTTGCACCCTGACTCTTATTGTAAGTGTAGTCTACACCACATGCTGTGCTAACAATTGCTAATTTATTGGTATTACAGTTTCATTGTGTTTGCCCCCTGGACCTAATTTTAGGTGTAGTCTACACCACATACTGTGCTAACAATAGCTAATTTATTGGTAATGCAGTTTCACTGTGTTTGCACCCTGGCTCTTATTGTAGGTGTAGTCTACAACACATGCTGTGCTAACAATAGCTAATTTATTGGTATTACAGTTTCACTGTGTTTGCCCCCTGAACCTTATTGTAGGTGTAGTCTACACCACATGCTGTGCTAACAATAGCTAATTTATTGGTAATTCAGTTTCACTGTGTTTGCACCCTGACTCTTATTGTAGGTGTAGTCTACACCAAATGCTGTGCCAACAATAGCTAATTTGTTGGTAATGCAGTTTCACTGTGTTTGCACCCTGGCTCTTATTGTAGTTGTAGTCTACACCACATGCTGCGGCAACAATAGCTAATTTATTGGTAATGCAGGTTCACTGTGTTTGCACCCTGGCTCTTACTGTGGGTGTAGTCTACACCTCATACTTTGCCAACAATAGCTAATTTATTGGTAATATAGGTTCTCTGTGTTTGCACCCTGGCTCTTATTGTAGGTGTAGTCTACACCACATGCTGTGCTAACAATAGCTAATTTATTGGTATTACAGTTTCACTGTGTTTGCCCCCTGAACCTTATTGTAGGTGTAGTCTACACCACATGCTGTGCTAACAATAGCTAATTTATTGGTAATTCAGTTTCACTGTGTTTGCACCCTGACTCTTATTGTAGGTGTAGTCTACACCAAATGCTGTGCCAACAATAGCTAATTTGTTGGTAATGCAGTTTCACTGTGTTTGCACCCTGGCTCTTATTGTAGTTGTAGTCTACACGACATGCTGCGGCAACAATAGCTAATTTATTGGTAATGCAGGTTCACTGTGTTTGCACCCTGGCTCTTACTGTGGGTGTAGTCTACACCTCATACTGTGCCAACAATAGCTAATTTATTGGTAATATAGGTTCTCTGTGTTTGCCCCCTGGCTCCTACTGTAGGTGTAGTCTACACCTCATACTGTGCCAACAATAGCTAATTTATTGGTAATATAGGTTCTCTGTGTTTGCACCCTGGCTCTTAATGTAGGTGTATTCTACACCACATGCTGTGCCAACAATGGCTAATTTATTGGTAATACAGGTTCACTGTGTTTGCACCCTTGCTCTTACTGAGTGTGTAGTCTACACCACATGCTGTGCCAACAATAGCTAATTTATTGGTAGTTCAGTTTCACTGTGTTTGCCCCCAGACTCTTATTGTAGGTATAGTCTACACCACATGCTATTCCAACAATAGCTAATTTATTGGTAATATAGGTTCTCTGTGTTTGCACCCTGGCTCGTATTGTAGGTGTAGTCTACACCACATGCTGTGCCAACAATAGCTAATTAACTGGTAATGCAGTTTCACTGTGTTTACACCCTGGTTCTTATTGTAGGTGTGGTCTACACCACATGCTGTGCCAACAATAGCTATTTATTGGAATGCAGTTTCACTGTTATTGCACCCTTGCTCTTATTGTAGGTGTAGTCTACACCACATGCTGTGCTAACAATAGCTAATTTATTGGTAATGCAGTTTCACTGTGTTTACACCCTGGTTCTTATTGTAAGTGTAGTCTACACCACATGCTGTGCTAACAATAGCTAATTTATTGGTAATGCAGTTTCACTGTGTTTGCACCCTGGCTCTTATTGTAGGTGTAGTCTACTCCACATGCTGTCCTAACAATAGCCAATTTATTGGTAATGCAGGTTCACTGTGTTTGCATCCTGACTCTTAGTGTAGATGTAGTGTACACCACATGCTGTGCAAGCAATAGCTAATTTATTGGTATTACAGTTTCACTGTGTTTGCCCCCTGAACCTTATTTTAGGTGTAGGCTACACCACATGCTGTGCTAACAATAGCTAATTTATTGGTAGAGCAGTTTCACTGTGTTTGCACCCAGGCCCTTATTGTAGTTGTAGTCTACACCACATGCTGTGCCAACATTAGCTAATTTATTGGTAGAACAGTTTCACTGTGTTTGCACCCTGGCTCTTATTGTAGTTGTAGTCTACACCACATGCTGTGCCAACAATAGCTAATTTATTGGTAATGTAGTTTAACTGTGATTACCCCCTGACTCTTAATGTAGGTGTAGTCTACACCACATGCTGTGCTAACAATAGCTAATTTATTGGTAGAGCAGTTTCACTGTGTTTGCACCCAGGCTCTAATTGTGGTTGTAGTCTACACCACATGCTGTGCCAACAATAGCTAATTTATTGGTAATGCAGGTTCACTGTGTTTGCACCCTGACTCTTATTGTAGGTGTAGTCTACACCACATGCTGTGCTAACAGTAGCTAATTTATTGGTAATGCAGGTTCTCTGTGTTTGCACCCTGACTCTTATTGTAGGTGTAGTCTACACCACATGCTGTGCCAACAATAGCTATTTATTGGAATGCAGTTTCACTGTTATTGCACCCTAGCTCTTGTTGTAGGTGTAGTCTACACCATATGCTGCGCTAGCCGTAGCTAATTTATTGGTAATGCAGGTTCACTGTGTTTGCTTTCTGGCTCTTATTGTAGGTGTAGTCTACATCACATGCTGTCCTAACAATATCCAATTTATTGGTAATGCAGGTTCACTGTGTTTGCACCCTGACTTTTATTGTAAGTGTAGTCTACACCACATGCTGTGCTAACAATTGCTAATTTATTGGTATAACAGTTTCACTGTGTTTGCCCCCTGGACCTTATTTTAGGTGTAGTCTACATCACATGCTCTGCTAACAATAACTAATTTATTGGTAATGCAGTTTCACTGTGTTTGCCCCCTGGCTCTTATTGTAGGTGTAGTCTACACCACATGCTGTGCTAACAATTGCTAATTTATTGGTATTACAGTTTCACTGTGTGTGCCCCCTGAACCTTATTGTAGGTGTAGTCTACACCACATGCTGTGCTTACAATAGCTAATTTATTGGTAATGCAGTTTCACTGTGTTTGCACCCTGACTCTTATTGTAGGTGTAGTCTACACCACATGCTGTGCTAACAATAGCTAATTTATTGGTAATGCAGTTTCACTGTGTTTGCCCCCTGGCTCTTATTATAGGTGTAGTCTACACCACATGCTGTGCTAACAATAGCTAATTTATTGGTATTACAGTTTCACTCTGTTTGCCCTCTGAACCTTATTGTAGGAGTAGTCTACACCACATGCTGTGCTAACAATAGCTAATTTACTGGTAGAGCAGTTTCACTGTGTTTCCACACTGGCTCTTATTGTAGTTGTAGTCTACACCACATGCTGTGCCAACAATAGCTAATTTATTGGTAATGCAGTTTAACTCTGATTGCCCCCTGGCTCTTATTGTAGGTATAGTCTACAGCACACGCTGTGCCAACAATTGCTAATTTATTGGTAATGCAGGTTCACTGAGTTTGCACCCTGGCTCTTATTGTAGGTGTAGTCTACACCACATGCTGTGCCAACAATAGCTAATTTATTGGTAATGCAGGTTCACTGTGTTTGCACCCTGGCTCCTATTGTAGGTGTAGTCTACACCACAAGCTGTGCTAACAATAGCTAATTTATTGTTAATGCTGGTTCACTGTGTTTGCACCCAGACTCTTATTGTAGGTGTAGTCACACCACATGCTGTGCCAACAATAGCTAATTTATTGGTAATGCAGGTTCACTGTGTTTGCCCCCTGGCTCTTATTGTAGGTGTAGTCTACACCACATGCTGTCCTAACAATAGCCAATTTATTGGTAATGCAGGTTCACTGTGTTTGCACCCTGACTCTTATTGTAAGTGTAGTCTACACCACATGCTGTGCTAACAATTGCAAATTTATTGGTATACCGTTTCACTGTGTTTGCCCCCTGAACCTTATTTTAGGTGTAGTCTACACCACATGCTGTGCTAACAATAGCTAATTTATTGGTAATGCAGTTTCACTGTGTTTGCACCCTGAACCTTATTGTAGGTGTAGTCTACACCACATGCTGTGCTAAAAATAGCTAATTTATTGGTAATGCAGTTTCACTGTGTTTGCTCCCTGGCCCTTATTGTAGGTGTAGTCTACACCACATGCTGTGCCAACAATAGCTATTTATTGGTAATGCAGTTTCACTGTGTTTGCACCCTGGTTCTTATTGTAGGTGTTATCTACACCACATTCTGTGCTGACAGTAGCTAATTTTTTGGTAATGCAGGTTCTCTGTGTTTGCCCCCTGACTCTTATTGTAGGTGTAGTCTACACCACATGCTGTGCAAACAGTAGCTAATTTAGTGGTAATGCACATTCACTGTTTTTGCACCCTGGCTCTTATTGTAGGTGTAGTCTACACCACTTGCTGTGCTACCAATAGTTAATTTATTGGTCATGCTGGTACACTGTGTTTGAACCCTGACTCCTATTGTAGGTGTAGTCTACACCACATGCTGTGCCAACAATAGCTAATTTATTGGTAATGCAGGTTCACTGTGGTTGCCTCCTGGCTCTTATTGTAGTTGTAGTCTACAACACATGCTGTGCAAACAATTGCTAATTTATTGGCAATGCAGATTCTCTGTGTTTGCACCCAGACTCTTATTGTAGGTGTAGTCTACACCACATGCTGTGCTAACAATAGCTCATTTATTGGTAATGCAGTTTCACTGTGTTTGCACCCTGGCTCTTATTGTAGGTGTAGTCTACACCACATGCTGTGCCAATAATAGCCAATTTATTGGTAATGCAGGTTCACTGTGTTTTCCCCCTGACTCTTATTGTAGGTGTAGTCAACTCCACATGCTGTGCCAACAATAGCTAATTTATTGGTAATGCTGTTTCACTGTGTTTGCACCCTGACACTTATTGAAGGTATAGTCTACACTACATGCTGTGCCAACAATAGCTAATTTATTGGTAATGCAGTTTCGCTGTGTTTGCACCCTGGCTCTTATGGTAGGTGTAGTCTACACCACATGCTGTGCTAACAATAGCTAATTTATTGGTAATGCAGTTTCACTGTGTTTGCATCCTGGTTCTTACTGTAGGTGTAGTCTACACCACATGCTGTGCCAACAATAGCTAATTTATTGGTAATGCAGTTTCACTGTGTTTGCTCCCTGGCCCTTATTGTAGGTGTAATTTACACCACATGCTGTGCCAACAATAGCTAATTTATTGGTAATGCAGTTTCACTCTGTTTGCACCCTGACTCTTATTGTAGGTGTAGTCTACACCACATGCTGTGCCAACAATAGCTAATTTATTGGTAATGCAGGTTCACTGTGTTTGCCCCCTGGCTCCTACTGTAGGTGTAGTCTACACCTCATACTGTGCCAACAATAGCTAATTTATTGGTAATATAGGTTCTCTGTGTTTGCACCCTGGCTCTTAATGTAGGTGTAGTCTACACCACATGCTGTGCCAACAATGGCTAATTTATTGGTAATGCAGTTTCACTGTGTTTGCTCCCTGGCCCTTATTGTAGGTGTAATTTACACCACATGCTGTGCCAACAATAGCTAATTTATTGGTAATGCAGTTTCACTCTGTTTGCACCCTGACTCTTATTGTAGGTGTAGTCTACACCACATGCTGTGCCAACAATAGCTAATTTATTGGTAATGCAGGTTCACTGTGTTTGCCCCCTGGCTCCTACTGTAGGTGTAGTCTACACCTCATACTGTGCCAACAATAGCTAATTTATTGGTAATATAGGTTCTCTGTGTTTGCACCCTGGCTCTTAATGTAGGTGTATTCTACACCACATGCTGTGCCAACAATGGCTAATTTATTGGTAATACAGGTTCACTGTGTTTGCACCCTTGCTCTTACTGAGTGTGTAGTCTACACCACATGCTGTGCCAACAATAGCTAATTTATTGGTAGTTCAGTTTCACTGTGTTTGCCCCCAGGCTCTTATTGTAGGTATAGTCTACACCACATGCTATTCCAACAATAGCTAATTTATTGGTAATATAGGTTCTCTGTGTTTGCACCCTGGCTCGTATTGTAGGTGTAGTCTACACCACATGCTGTGCCAACAATAGCTAATTAACTGGTAATGCAGTTTCACTGTGTTTACACCCTGGTTCTTATTGTAGGTGTGGTCTACACCACATGCTGTGCCAACAATAGCTATTTATTGGAATGCAGTTTCACTCTTATTGCACCCTTGCTCTTATTGTAGGTGTAGTCTACACCACATGCTGTGCTAACAATAGCTAATTTATTGGTAATGCAGTTTCACTGTGTTTACACCCTGGTTCTTATTGTAAGTGTAGTCTACACCACATGCTGTGCTAACAATAGCTAATTTATTGGTAATGCAGTTTCACTGTGTTTGCACCCTGGCTCTTATTGTAGGTGTAGTCTACTCCACATGCTGTCCTAACAATAGCCAATTTATTGGTAATGCAGGTTCACTGTGTTTGCATCCTGACTCTTAGTGTAGATGTAGTGCACACCACATGCTGTGCAAGCAATAGCTAATTTATTGGTATTACAGTTTCACTTTGTTTGCCCCCTGAACCTTATTTTAGGTGTAGGCTACACCACATGCTGTGCTAACAATAGCTAATTTATTGGTAGAGCAGTTTCACTGTGTTTGCACCCAGGCTCTTATTGTAGTTGTAGTCTACACCACATGCTGTGCCAACATTAGCTAATTTATTGGTAGAACAGTTTCACTGTGTTTGCACCCTGGCTCTTATTGTAGTTGTAGTCTACACCACATGCTGTGCCAACAATAGCTAATTTATTGGTAATGTAGTTTAACTGTGATTACCCCCTGACTCTTAATGTAGGTGTAGTCTACACCACATGCTGTGCTAACAATAGCTAATTTATTGGTAGAGCAGTTTCACTGTGTTTGCACCCAGGCTCTAATTGTGGTTGTAGTCTACAACACATGCTGTGCCAACAATAGCTAATTTATTGGTAATGCAGGTTCACTGTGTTTGCACCCTGACTCTTATTGTAGGTGTAGTCTACACCACATGCTGTGCTAACAGTAGCTAATTTATTGGTAATGCAGGTTCTCTGTGTTTGCACCCTGACTCTTATTGTAGGTGTAGTCTACACCACATGCTGTGCCAACAATAGCTATTTATTGGAATGCAGTTTCACTGTTATTGCACCCTAGCTCTTGTTGTAGGTGTAGTCTACACCATATGCTGCGCTAGCCGTAGCTAATTTATTGGTAATGCAGGTTCACTGTGTTTGCTTTCTGGCTCTTATTGTAGGTGTAGTCTACAACACATGCTGTCCTAACAATATCCAATTTATTGGTAATGCAGGTTCACTGTGTTTGCACCCTGACTTTTATTGTAAGTGTAGTCTATACCACATGCTGTGCTAACAATTGCTAATTTATTGGTATTACAGTTTCACTGTGTTTGCCCCCTGGACCTTATTTTAGGTGTAGTCTACATCACATGCTCTGCTAACAATAGCTAATTTATTGGTAATGCAATTTCACTGTGTTTGCCCCCTGGCTCTTATTGTAGGTGTAGTCTACACCACATGCTGTGCTAACAATTGCTAATTTATTGGTATTACAGTTTCACTGTGTGTGCCCCCTGAACCTTATTGTAGGTGTAGTCTACACCACATGCACTGCTAACAATAGCTAATTTATTGGTAATGCAGTTTCACTGTGTTTGCACCCTGACTCTTATTGTAGGTGTAGTCTACACCACATGCTGTGCTAACAATAGCTAATTTATTGGTAATGCAGTTTCACTGTGTTTGCCCCCTGGCTCTTATTATAGGTGTAGTCTACACCACATGCTGTGCTAACAATAGCTAATTTATTGGTATTACAGTTTCACTGTGTTTGCCCTCTGAACCTTATTGTAGGAGTAGTCTACACCACATGCTGTGCTAACAATAGCTAATTTACTGGTAGAGCAGTTTCACTGTGTTTCCACACTGGCTCTTATTGTAGTTGTAGTCTACACCACATGCTGTGCCAACAATAGCTAATTTATTGGTAATGCAGGTTCACTGTGTTTGCACCCTGGCTCCTATTGTAGGTGTAGTCTACACCACAAGCTGTGCTAACAATAGCTAATTTATTGTTAATGCTGGTTCACTGTGTTTGCACCCAGACTCTTATTGTAGGTGTAGTCACACCACATGCTGTGCCAACAATAGCTAATTTATTGGTAATGCAGGTTCACTGTGTTTGCCCCCTGGCTCTTATTGTAGGTGTAGTCTACACCACATGCTGTCCTAACAATAGCCAATTTATTGGTAATGCAGGTTCACTGTGTTTGCACCCTGACTCTTATTGTAAGTGTAGTCTACACCACATGCTGTGCTAACAATTGCAAATTTATTGGTATACAGTTTCACTGTGTTTGCCCCCTGAATCTTATTTTAGGTGTAGTCTACACCACATGCTGTGCTAACAATAGCTAATTTATTGGTAATGCAGTTTCACTGTGTTTGCACCCTGACTCTTATTGTAGGTGTAGTCTACACCACATGCTGTGCTAACAAAAGCTAATTTATTGGTAATGCCGTTTCACTGTGTTTGCCCCCTGAACCTTATTGTAGGTGTAGTCTACACCACATGCTGTGCTAAAAATAGCTAATTTATTGGTAATGCAGTTTCACTGTGTTTGCTCCCTGGCCCTTATTGTAGGTGTAGTCTACACCACATGCTGTGCCAACAATAGCTATTTATTGGTAATGCAGTTTCACTGTGTTTGCACCCTGGTTCTTATTGTAGGTGTTATCTACACCACATTCTGTGCTGACAGTAGCTAATTTTTTGGTAATGCAGGTTCTCTGTGTTTGCCCCCTGACTCTTATTGTAGGTGTAGTCTACACCACATGCTGTGCCAACAGTAGCTAATTTAGTGGTAATGCACATTCACTGTTTTTGCACCCTGGCTCTTATTGTAGGTGTAGTCTACACCACTTGCTGTGCTACCAATAGTTAATTTATTGGTCATGCTGGTACACTGTGTTTGAACCCTGACTCCTATTGTAGGTGTAGTCTACACCACATGCTGTGCCAACAATAGCTAATTTATTGGTAATGTAGGTTCACTGTGGTTGCCCCCTGGCTATTATTGTAGTTGTAGTCTACAACACATGCTGTGCTAACAATTGCTAATTTATTGGCAATGCAGATTCTCTGTGTTTGCACCCAGACTCTTATTGTAGGTGTAGTCTACACCACATGCTGTGCTAACAATAGCTCATTTATTGGTAATGCAGTTTCACTGTGTTTGCACCCTGGCTCTTATTGTAGGTGTAGTCTACACCACATGCTGTGCCAATAATAGCCAATTTATTGGTAATGCAGGTTCACTCTGTTTTCCCCCTGACTCTTATTGTAGGTGTAGTCAACTCCACATGCTGTGCCAACAATAGCTAATTTATTGGTAATGCTGTTTCACTGTGTTTGCACCCTGACACTTATTGAAGGTATAGTCTACACTACATGCTGTGCCAACAATATCTAATTTATTGGTAATGCAGTTTCGCTGTGTTTGCACCCTGGCTCTTATGGTAGGTGTAGTCTACACCACATGCTGTGCTAACAATAGCTAATTTATTGGTAATGCAGTTTCACTGTGTTTGCATCCTGGTTCTTACTGTAGGTGTAGTCTACACCACATGCTGTGCCAACAATAGCTAATTTATTGGTAATGCAGTTTCACTGTGTTTGCTCCCTGGCCCTTATTGTAGGTGTAATTTACACCACATGCTGTGCCAACAATAGCTAATTTATTGGTAATGCAGTTTCACTCTGTTTGCACCCTGACTCTTATTGTAGGTGTAGTCTACACCACATCCTGTGCCAACAATATCTAATTTATTGGTAATGCAGGTTCACTGTGTTTTCCCCCTGACTCTTTTTGTAGGTGTAGTCTAGACCACATGCTATTCCAACAATAGCTAATTTATTGGTAATATAGGTTCTCTGTGTTTGCACCCTGGCTCGTATTGTAGGTGTAGTCTACACCACATGCTGTGCCAACAATAGCTAATTAACTGGTAATGCAGTTTCTCTGTGTTTGCACCCTGACTCTTATTGTAGGTATAGTCTACACCACATCCTGTGCCAACAATAGCTAATTTATTGGTAATGCAGTTTCACTGTGTTTACACCCTGGTTCTTATAGTAAGTGTAGTCTACACCACATGCTGTGCTAACAATAGCTAATTTATTGGTAATGCAGTTTCACTGTGTTTGCACCCTGGCTCTTATTGTAGGTGTAGTCTACACCACATGCTGTCCTAACAATAGCCAATTTATTGGTAATGCAGGTTCACTGTGTTTGCATCCTGACTCTTATTGTAGATGTAGTGTACACCACATGCTGTGCAAGCAATAGCTAATTTATTGGTATTACAGTTTCACTGTGTTTGCCCCCTGAACCTTATTGTAGGTGTAGTCTACACCACATGCTGTGCTAACAATAGCTAATTTATTGGTAATGCAGTTTCACTGTGTTTGCACCCTGACTCTTATTGTAGGTGTAGTCTACACCACATGCTGTGCTAACAATAGCTAATTTATTGGTAATGCAGTTTCACTGTGTTTGTACCCTGGCTCTTATTATAGGTGTAGTCTACACCACATGCTGTGCTAACAATAGCTAATTTATTGGTATTACAGTTTCACTGTGTTTGCCCTCTGAACCTTATTGTAGGAGTAGTCTACACCACATGCTGTGCTAACAATAGCTAATTTACTGGTAGAACAGTTTCACTGTGTTTCCACACTGGCTCTTATTGTAGTTGTAGTCTACACCACATGCTGTGCCAACAATAGCTAATTTATTGGTAATGCAGTTTAACTGTGATTCCCCTCTGGCTCTTATTGTAGGTATAGTCTACAGCACATGCTGTGCCAACAATTGCTAATTTATTGGTAATGCAGGTTCACTGAGTTTGCACCCTGGCTCTTATTGTTGGTGTAGTCTACACCACAAGCTGTGCCAACAATAGCTAATTTATTGGTAATGCAGGTTCACTGTGTTTGCACCCTGGCTCCCATTGTAGGTGTAGTCTACACCACAAGCTGTGCTAACAATAGCTAATTTATTTTTAATGCTGGTTCACTGTGTTTGCACCCAGACTCTTATTGTAGGTGTAGTCACACCACATGCTGTGCCAACAATAGCTAATTTATTGGTAATGCAGGTTCACTGTGTTTGCCCCCTGGCTCTTATTGTAGGTGTAGTCTACACCACATGCTGTCCTAACAATAGCCAATTTATTGGTAATGCAGGTTCACTGTGTTTGCACCCTGACTCTTATTGTAAGTGTAGTCTACACCACATGCTGTGCTAACAATTGCAAATTTATTGGTATACAGTTTCACTGTGTTTGCCCCCTGAACCTTATTTTAGGTGTAGTCTACACAACATGCTGTGCTAACAATAGCTAATTTATTGGTAATGCAGTTTCACTGTGTTTGCACCCTGACTCTTATTGTAGGTAAAGTCTACACCACATGCTGTGCTAACAAAAGCTAATTTATTGGTAATGCCGTTTCACTGTGTTTGCACCCTGGTTCTTATTGTAGGTGTAGTCTACACCACATGCTGTGCTAAAAATAGCTAATTTATTGGTAATGCAGTTTCACTGTGTTTGCTCCCTGGCCCTTATTGTAGGTGTAGTCTACACCACATGCTGTGCCAACAATAGCTATTTATTGGTAATGCAGTTTCACTGTGTTTGCACCCTGGTTCTTATTGTAGGTGTTGTCTACACCACATTCTGTGCTGACAGTAGCTAATTTTTTGGTAATGCAGGTTCACTGTGTTTGCCCCCTGACTCTTATTGTAGGTGTAGTCTACCCCACATGCTGTGCCAACAGTAGCTAATTTAGTGGTAATGCACTTTCACTGTTTTTGCACCCTGGCTCTTATTGTAGGTGTAGTCTACACCACTTGCTGTTCTACCAATAGTTAATTTATTGGTCATGCTGGTACACTGTGTTTGAACCCTGACTCCTATTGTAGGTGTAGTCTACACCACATGCTGTGCCAACAATAGCTAATTTATTGGTAATGCAGGTTCACTGTGGTTGCCTCCTGGCTCTTATTGTAGTTGTAGTCTACAACACATGCTGTGCTAACAATTGCTAATTTATTGGCAATGCAGATTCACTGTGTTTGCACCCAGACTCTTATTGTAGGTGTAGTCTACACCACATGCTGTGCTAACAATAGCTCATTTATTGGTAATGCAGTTTCACTGTGTTTGCACCCTGGCTCTTATTGTAGGTGTAGTCTACACCACATGCTGTGCCAATAATAGCTAATTTATTGGTAATGCAGGTTCACTGTGTTTTCCCCCGGACTCTTATTGTAGGTGTAGTCAACTCCACATGCTGTGCCAACAATAGCTAATTTATTGGTAATGCTGTTTCACTGTGTTTGCATCCTGGCTCTTATTGTAGGTGTAGTCTACACCACATGCTGTGCCAACAATAGCTAATTTTTTGGTAATGCAATTTCACTTTGTTTGCACCCTGACACTTATTGAAGGTATAGTCTACACTACATGCTGTGCCAACAATAGCTAATTTATTGGTAATGCAGTTTCGCTGTGTTTGCACCCTGACTCTTATTGTAGGTGTAGTCTACACCAAATGCTGTGCCAACAATAGCTAATTTGTTGGTAATGCAGTTTCACTGTGTTTGCATCCTGGCTCTTACTGTAGGTGTAGTCTACACCACATGCTGTGCCAACAATAGCTAATTTATTGGTAATGCAGTTTCACTGTGTTTGCTCCCTGGCCCTTATTGTAGGTGTAATCTACACCACATGCTGTGCCAACAATAGCTGATTTATTGGTAATGCAGTTTCACTCTGTTTGCACCCTGACTCTTATTGTAGGTGTAGTCTACACCAAATGCTGTGCCAACAATAGCTAATTTGTTGGTAATGCAGTTTCACTGTGTTTGCACCCTGGCTCTTATTGTAGTTGTAGTCTACACCACATGCTGTGCCAACAATAGCTAATTTATTGGTAATGCAGGTTCACTGTGTTTGCCCCCTGGCTCCTACTGTAGGTGTAGTCTACACCTCATACTGTGCCAACAATAGCTAATTTATTGGTAATATAGGTTCTCTGTGTTTGCACCCTGGCTCTTAATGTAGGTGTAGTCTACACCACATGCTGTGCCAACAATGGCTAATTTATTGGTAATGCAGGTTCACTGTGTTTGCACCCTTGCTCTTACTGAGTGTGTAGTCTACACCACATGCTGTGCCAACAATAGCTAATTTATTGGTAGTTCAGTTGCACTGTGTTTGCCCCCAGGCTCTAATTGTAGGTATAGTCTACACCACATGCTATTCCAACAATAGCTAATTTATTGGTAATATAAGTTCTCTGTGTTTGCACCCTGGCTCGTATTGTAGGTGTAGTCTACACCACATGCTGTGCCAACAATAGCTAATTAACTGGTAATGCAGTTTCTCTGTGTTTGCACCCTGACTCTTATTGTAGGTATAGTCTACACCACATCCTGTGCCAACAATAGCTAATTTATTGGTAATGCAGTTTCACTGTGTTTACACCCTGGTTCTTATAGTAAGTGTAGTCTACACCACATGCTGTGCTAACAATAGCTAATTTATTGGTAATGCAGTTTCACTGTGTTTGCACCCTGGCTCTTATTGTAGGTGTAGTCTACACCACATGCTGTCCTAACAATAGCCAATTTATTGGTAATGCAGGTTCACTGTGTTTGCATCCTGACTCTTATTGTAGATGTAGTGTACACCACATGCTGTGCAAGCGATAGCTAATTTATTGGTATTACAGTTTCACTGTGTTTGCCCCCTGAACCTTATTTTAAGTGTAGTCTACAGCACATGCTGTGCTAACAATAGCTAATTATTGGTAGAGCAATTTCACTGTGTTTGCCCCCTGAACCTTATTTTAAGTGTAGTCTACAGCACATGCTGTGCTAACAATAGCTAATTATTGGTAGAGCAATTTCACTGTGTTTGCACCCAGGCTCTTATTGTAGTTGTAGTCTACACCACATGCTGTGCCAACAATAGCTAATTTATTGGTAATGCAGGTTCCCTGTGTTTGCCCCCTGGCTCTTATTGTAGGTGTAGTCTACACCACATGGTGTGCCAACAATAGCTAATTTATTGGTAATGCAGGTTGACTGTGTTTGCACCCTGGCTCTTATTGTAGGTGTAGTCTACACCACATGCTGTGCCAACAATAGCTAATTTATTGGTAATGCAGGTTCACTGTGTTTGCACCCTGACTCTTATTGTAGGTGTAGTCGACACCACATGCTGTGCTAACAGTAGCTAATTTATTGGTAATGCAGGTTCCCTGTGTTTGCACCCTGACTCTTATTGTAGGTGTAGTCTACACCACAAGCTGTGCCAACAATAGCTATTTATTGGAATGCAGTTTCACTCTTATTGCACCCTAGCTCTTGTTGTAGGTGTAGTCTACACCACATGCTGCGCTAGCCGTAGCTAATTTATTGGTAATGCAGTTTCACTGCGTTTGCCTTCTGGCTCTTATTGTAGGTGTAGTCAACACCACATGCTTTGCCAACAATTGCTAATTTATTGGTAATGCAGGTTCACTGTGTTTGCACCCTGGCTCTTATTGTAGGTGTAGTCTACACCACATGCTTTGCCAACAATAGCAAATTTATTGGTAATGCAGGTTCACTGTGTTTGCACCCTGGCTCCTATTGTAGGTGTAGTCTACACAACAAGCTGTGCTAACAATAGCTAATTTATTGGTAATGGTGGTTCACTGTGTTTGCACCCAGACTCTTATTGTAGGTGTAGTCTACACCACATGCTGTGCCAACAATAGCTAATTTATTGGTAATGCAGGTTCTTTGTGCTTGCCCCCTGGCTCTTATTGTAGGTGTAGTCTACACCACATGCTGTCCTAACAATATCCAATTTATTGGTAATGCAGGTTCACTGTGTTTGCACCCTGACTCTTATTGTAAGTGTAGTCTACACCACATGCTGTGCTAACAATTGCTAATTTATTGGTATTACAGTTTCACTGTGTTTGCCCCCTGGACCTTATTTTAGGTGTAGTCTACACCACATGCTGTGCTAACAATAGCTAATTTATTGGTAATGCAGTTTCACTGTGTTTGCCCCCTGGCTCTTATTGTAGGTGTAGTCTACACCACATGCTGTGCTAACAATAGCTAATTTATTGGTATTACAGTTTCACTGTGTTTGCCCCCTGAACCGTATTGTAGGTGTAGTCTACACCACATGCTGTGCAAACAATAGCTAATTTATTGGTAATGCAGTTTCACTGTGTTTGCACCCTGACTCTTATTGTAGGTGTAGTCTACACCACATGCTGTGCTAACAATAGCTAATTTATTGGTAATGCAGTTTCACTGTGTTTGCCCCCTGTCTCTTATTATAGGTGTAGTCTACACCACATGCCGTGCTAACAATAGCTAATTTATTGGTATTACAGTTTCACTGTGTTTGCCCTCTGAACCTTATTGTAGGAGTAGTCTACACCACATGCTGTGCTAACAATAGCTAATTTACTGGTAGAGCAGTTTCACTGTGTTTGCACACTGGCTCTTATTGTAGTTGTAGTCTACACCACATGCTGTGCCAACAATAGCTAATTTATTGGTAATGCAGTTTAACTGTGATTGCCCCCTGGCTCTTATTGTAGGTATAGTCTACAGCACATGCTGTTCCAACAATAGCTAATTTATTGGTAATGCAGTTTCACTGTGTTTGCCCTCTGAACCTTATTGTAGGTGTAGTCTACACCACATGCTGTGCCAACAATAGCTAATTTATTGGTAATGCAGTTTCACAGTGTTTGCACCCTGACTCTTATTGTAGGTGTAGTCTACACCACATGATGTGCCAACAATAGCTAATTTATTGGTTATGCAGGTTCCCTGTGTTTGCCCCCTGGCTCTTATTGTAGGTATAGTCTACAGCACATGCTGTTCCAACAGTAGCTATTTGATTGGTAATGCAGGTTCACTGTGTTTGCACCCCGGCTCTAATTGTAGGTGTAGTCTACAGCACATGCTGTTCCAACAATAGCTAATTTATTGGTAATGCAGTTTCTCTGTTTTTTCCTTCTGGCTCTTATTGTAGGTGTAGTCTACACCACATGCTGTGTCAACAATAGCTAATTTTTTGTTAATGCAGTTTCACTGTGTTTGCACCCTGACTCTTATTGTAGGTGTAGTCTACACCACATGATGTGCCAACAATAGCTAATTTATTGGTAATGCAGGTTCCCTGTGTTTGCCCCCTGGCTCTTATTGTAGGTATAGTCTACACCACATGCTGTGCCAACAGTAGCTAATTTAGTGGTAATGCACTTTCACTGTTTTTGCACCCTGGCTCTTATTGTAGGTGTAGTCTACACCACTTGCTGTGCTACCAATAGTTAATTTATTGGTCATGCTGGTACACTGTGTTTGAACCCTGACTCCTATTGTAGGTGTAGTCTACACCACATGCTGTGCCAACAATAGCTAATTTATTGGAAATGCAGGTTCACTGAGGTTGCCTCCTGGCTCTTATTGTAGTTGTAGTCTACAACACATGCTGTGCTAACTATTGCTAATTTATTGGTAATGCAGGTTCACTGTGTTTTCCCCCTGACTCTTATTGTAGGTGTAGTCAACTCCACATGCTGTGCCAACAATAGCTAATTTATTGGTAATGCTGTTTCACTGTGTTTGCATCCTGGCTCTTATTGTAGGTGTAGTCTACCCCACATGCTGTGCCAACAATAGCTAATTTTTTGGTAATGCAATTTCACTGTGTTTGCACCCTGACACTTATTGAAGGTATAGTCTACACTACATGCTGTGCCAACAATAGCTAATTTATTGGTAATGCAGTTTCGCTGTGTTTGCACCCTGGCTCTTATAGTAGGTGTAGTCTACACGACATGCTGTGCTAACGATAGCTAATTTATTGGTAATGCAGTTTCACTGTGTTTGCATCCTGGCTCTTACTGTAGGTGTAGTCTACACCACATGCTGTGCCAACAATAGCTAATTTATTGGTAATGCAGTTTCACTGTGTTTGCTCCCTGGCCCTTATTGTAGGTGTAGTCTACACCACATGCTGTGCCAACAATAGCTAATTTATTGGTAATGCAGTTTCACTCTGTTTGCACCCTGACTCTTATTGTAGGTGTAGTCTACACCACATCCTGTGCCAACAATAGCTAATTTATTGGTAATGCAGGTTCACTGTGTTTTCTCCCTGACTCTTATTGTAGGTGTAGTCTGCACCACATGCTGCGCCAACAATAGCTAATTTATTGGTAATGCAGGTTCACTGGGTTTGCACCCTGGCTCTTACTGTGGGTGTAGTCAACACCAAATGCTGTGCCAACAATAGCTAATTTGTTGGTAATGCAGTTTCACTGTGTTTGCACCCTGGCTCTTATTGTAGTTGTAGTCTACACCACATGCTGTGCCAACAATAGCTAATTTATTGGTAATGCAGGTTCACTGTGTTTGCCCCCTGGCTCCTACTGTAGGTGTAGTCTACTCCTCATACTGTGCCAACAACAGCTAATTTATTGGTAATATAGGTTCTCTGTGTTTGCACCCTGGCTCTTAATGTAGGTGTAGTCTACACCACATGCTGTGCCAACAATGGCTAATTTATTGGTAATGCAGGTTCACTGTGTTTGCACCCTTGCTCTTACTGAGTGTGTAGTCTACACCACATGCTGTGCCAACAATAGCTAATTTATTGGTAGTTCAGTTTCACTGTGTTTGCCCCCAGGCTCTTATTGTAGGTATAGTCTACACCACATGCTGTGCCAACAATGGCTAATTTGTTGGTAATGCAGTTTCACTGTGTTTGCACCCTGGCTCGTATTGTAGGTGTAGTCTACACCACATGCTGTGCCAACAATAGCTAATTAACTGGTAATGCAGTTTCTCTGTGTTTGCACCCTGACTCTTATTGTAGGTATAGTCTACACCACATCCTGTGCCAACAATAGCTAATTTATTGGTAATGCAGTTTCACTGTGTTTATACCCTGGTTCTTATTGTAATTGTAGTCTACACCACATGCTGTGCTAACAATAGCTAATTTATTGGTAATGCAGTTTCACTGTGTTTGCACCCTGGCTGTTATTGTAGGTGTAGTCTACACCACATGCTGTCCTAACAATAGCCAATTTATTGGTAATGCAGGTTCTCTGTGTTTGCATCCTGACTCTTATTGTAGATGTAGTGTACACCACATGCTGTGCCAACATTAGCTAATTTATTGGTAGAACAGTTTCACTGTGTTTGCACCCTGGCTCTTATTGTAGTTGTAGTCTACACCACATGCTGTGCCAACAATAGCTAATTTATTGGTAATGCAGTTTAACTGTGATTACCCCCTGGCTCTTATTGTAGGTGTAGTCTACACCACATGCTGTGCTAACAATAGCTAATTTATTGGTAGAGCAGTTTCACTGTGTTTGCACCCAGGCTCTTATTGTAGTTGTAGTCTACACCACATGCTGTGGCAACAATAGCTAATTTATTGGTAATGCAGGTTTCCTGTGTTTGCCCCCTGGCTCTTATTGTAGGTGTAGTCTACACCACATGGTGTGCCAACAATAGCTAATTTATTGGTAATGCAGGTTGACTGTGTTTACACCCTGGCTCTTATTGTAGGTGTAGTCTACACCACATGCTGTGCCAACAATAGCTAATTTATTGGTAATGCAGGTTCACTGTGTTTGCACCCTGACTCTTATTGTAGGTGTAGTATACACCACATGCTGTGCTAACAGTAGCTAATTTATTGGTAATGCAGGTTCTCTGTGTTTGCACCCTGACTCTTATTGTAGGTGTAGTCTACACCACATGCTGTGCCAACAATAGCTATTTATTGGAATGCAGTTTCACTGTTATTGCACCCTAGCTCTTGTTGTAGGTGTAGTCTACACCACATGCTGCGCTAGCCGTAGCTAATTTATTGGTAATGCAGTTTCACTGCGTTTGCCTTCTGGCTCTTATTGTAGGTGTAGTCAACACCACATGCTTTGCCAACAATTGCTAATTTATTGGTAATGCAGGTTCACTGTGTTTGCACCCTGGCTCTTATTGTAGGTGTAGTCTACACCACATGCTTTGCCAACAATAGCAAATTTATTGGTAATGCAGGTTCACTGTGTTTGCACCCTGGCTCCTATTGTAGGTGTAGTCTACACCACATGCTGTGCTAACAAAAGCTAATTTATTGGTAATGCCGTTTCAGTGTGTTTGCCCCCTGACTCTTATTGTAGGTGTAGTCTACACCACATGCTGTGCCAACAGTAGCTAATTTAGTGGTAATGCACTTTCACTGTTTTTGCACCCTGGCTCTTATTGTAGGTGTAGTCTACACCACTTGCTGTGCCAACAATAGCTAATTTATTGGTAATGCAGGTTCACTGTGTTTGCCCCCTGGCTCCTACTGTAGGTGTAGTCTACACCTCATACTGTGCCAACAATAGCTAATTTATTGGTAATATAGGTTCTCTGTGTTTGCACCCTGGCTCTTAATGTAGGTGTAGTCTACACCACATGCTGTGCCAACAATGGCTAATTTATTGGTAATGCAGGTTCACTGTGTTTGCACCCTTGCTCTTACTGAGTGTGTAGCCTACACCACATGCTGTGCCAACAATAGCTAATTTATTGGTAGTTCAGTTTCACTGTGTTTGCCCCCAGGCTCTTATTGTAGTTATAGTCTACACCACATGCTATTCCAACAATAGCTAATTTATTGGTAATATAGGTTCTCTGTGTTTGCACCCTGGCTCGTATTGTAGGTGTAGTCTACACCACATGCTGTGCCAACAATAGCAAATTAACTGGTAATGCAGTTTCTCTGTGTTTGCACCCTGACTCTTATTGTAGGTATAGTCTACACCACATCCTGTGCCAACAATAGCTAATTTATTGGTAATGCAGTTTCACTGTGTTTACACCCTGGTTCTTATAGTAAGTGTAGTCTACACCACATGCTGTGCTAACAATAGCTAATTTATTGGTAATGCAGTTTCACTGTGTTTGCACCCTGGCTCTTATTGTAGGTGTAGTCTACACCACATGCTGTCCTAACAATAGCCAATTTATTGGTAATGCAGGTTCACTGTGTTTGCATCCTGACTCTTATTGTAGATGTAGTGTACACCACATGCTGTGCAAGCAATAGCTAATTTATTGGTATTACAATTTCACTGTGTTTGCCCCCTGAACCTTATTTTAGGTGTAGTCTACAGCACATGCTGTGCTAACAATAGCTAATTTATTGGTAGAGCAATTTCACTGTGTTTGCACCCAGGCTCTTATTGTAGTTGTAGTCCACCAAATGCTGTGCCAACATTAGCTAATTTATTGGTAGAACAGTTTCACTGTGCTCGCACCCTGGCTCTTATTATAGTTGTAGTCTACACCACATGCTGTGCCAACAATAGCTAATTTATTGGTAATGCTGTTTAACTGTGATTACCCCCTGGCTCTTATTGTAGGTGTAGTCTACACCACATGCTGTGCTAACAATAGCTAATTTATTGGTAGAGCAGTTTCACCGTGTTTGCACCCAGGCTCTTATTGTAGTTGTAGTCTACACCACATGCTGTGCCAACAATAGCTAATTTATTGGTAATGCAGGTTCCCTGTGTTTGCCCCCTGGCTCTTATTGTAGGTGTAGTCTACACCACATGGTGTGCCAACAATAGCTAATTTATTGGTAAAGCAGGTTGACTGTGTTTGCACCCTGGCTCTTTTTGTAGGTGTAGTCTACACCACATGCTGTGCCAACAATAGCTAATTTATTGGTAATGCAGGTTCACTGTGTTTGCACCCTGACTCTTATTGTAGGTGTAGTCGACACCACATGCTGTGCTAACAGTAGCTAATTTATTGGTAATGCAGGTTCTCTGTGTTTGCACCCTGAATCTTATTGTAGGTGTAGTCTACACCACATGCTGTGCCAACAATAGCTATTTATTGGAATGCAGTTTCACTCTTATTGCACCCTAGCTCTTGTTGTAGGTGTAGTCTACACCACATGCTGCGCTAGCCGTAGCTAATTTATTGGTAATGCAGTTTCACTGCGTTTGCCTTCTGGCTCTTATTGTAGGTGTAGTCAACACCACATGCTTTGCCAACAATTGCTAATTTATTGGTAATGCAGGTTCACTGTGTTTGCACCCTGGCTCTTATTGTAGGTGTAGTCTACACCACATGCTTTGCCAACAATAGCAAATTTATTGGTAATGCAGGCTCACTGTGTTTGCACCCTGGCTCCTATTGTAGGTGTAGTCTACACAACAAGCTGTGCTAACAATAGCTAATTTATTGGTAATGGTGGTTCACTGTGTTTGCACCCAGACTCTTATTGTAGGTGTAGTCTACACCACATGCTGTGCCAATAATAGCTAATTTATTGGTAATGCAGGTTCTTTGTGCTTGCCCCCTGGCTCTTATTGTAGGTGTAGTCTACACCACATGCTGTCCTAACAATATCCAATTTATTGGTAATGCAGGTTCACTGTGTTTGCACCCTGACTCTTATTGTAAGTTTAGTCTACACCACATGCTGTGCTAACAATTGCTAATTTATTGGTATTACAGTTTCACTGTGTTTGCCCCCTGGACCTTATTTTAGGTGTAGTCTACACCACATGCTGTGCTAACAATAGCTAATTTATTGGTAATGCAGTTTCACTGTGTTTGCCCCCTGGCTCTTATTGTAGGTGTAGTCTACACCTCATGCTGTGCTAACAATAGCTAATTTATTGGTATTACAGTTTCACTGTGTTTGCCCCCTGAACCTTATTGTAGGTGTAGTCTACACCACATGCTGTGCCAACAATAGCTAATTTATTGGTAATGCAGTTTCACTGTGTTTGCACCCTGACTCTTATTGTAGGTGTAGTCTACACCACATGATGTGCCAACAATAGCTAATTTATTGGTTATGCAGGTTCCCTGTGTTTGCCCCCTGGCTCTTATTGTAGGTATAGTCTACAGCACATGCTGTTCCAACAGTAGCTATTTGATTGGTAATGCAGGTTCACTGTGTTTGCACCCCGGCTCTAATTGTAGGTGTAGTCTACAGCACATGCTGTTCCAACAATAGCTAATTTATTGGTAATGCAGTTTCTCTGTTTTTTCCTTCTGGCTCTTATTGTAGGTGTAGTCTACACCACATGCTGTGTCAACAATAGCTAATTTTTTGTTAATGCAGTTTCACTGTGTTTGCACCCTGACTCTTATTGTAGGTGTAGTCTACACCACATGATGTGCCAACAATAGCTAATTTATTGGTAATGCAGGTTCCCTGTGTTTGCCCCCTGGCTCTTATTGTAGGTATAGTCTACACCACATGCTGTGCCAACAGTAGCTAATTTAGTGGTAATGCACTTTCACTGTTTTTGCACCCTGGCTCTTATTGTAGGTGTAGTCTACACCACTTGCTGTGCTACCAATAGTTAATTTATTGGTCATGCTGGTACACTGTGTTTGAACCCTGACTCCTATTGTAGGTGTAGTCTACACCACATGCTGTGCCAACAATAGCTAATTTATTGGAAATGCAGGTTCACTGAGGTTGCCTCTTGGCTCTTATTGTAGTTGTAGTCTACAACACATGCTGTGCTAACTATTGCTAATTTATTGGTAATGCAGGTTCACTGTGTTTTCCCCCTGACTCTTATTGTAGGTGTAGTCAACTCCACATGCTGTGCCAACAATAGCTAATTTATTGGTAATGCTGTTTCACTGTGTTTGCATCCTGGCTCTTATTGTAGGTGTAGTCTACCCCACATGCTGTGCCAACAATAGCTAATTTTTTGGTAATGCAATTTCACTGTGTTTGCACCCTGACACTTATTGAAGGTATAGTCTACACTAAATGCTGTGCCAACAATAGCTAATTTATTGGTAATGCAGTTTCGCTGTGTTTGCACCCTGGCTCTTATAGTAGGTGTAGTCTACACGACATGCTGTGCTAACGATAGCTAATTTATTGGTAATGCAGTTTCACTGTGTTTGCATCCTGGCTCTTACTGTAGGTGTAGTCTACACCACATGCTGTGCCAACAATAGCTAATTTATTGGTAATGCAGTTTCACTGTGTTTGCTCCCTGGCCCTTATTGTAGGTGTAGTCTACACCACATGCTGTGCCAACAATAGCTAATTTATTGGTAATGCAGTTTCACTCTGTTTGCACCCTGACTCTTATTGTAGGTGTAGTCTACACCACATCCTGTGCCAACAATAGCTAATTTATTGGTAATGCAGGTTCACTGTGTTTTCTCCCTGACTCTTATTGTAGGTGTAGTCTGCACCACATGCTGCGCCAACAATAGCTAATTTATTGGTAATGCAGGTTCACTGGGTTTGCACCCTGGCTCTTACTGTGGGTGTAGTCTACACCAAATGCTGTGCCAACAATAGCTAATTTGTTGGTAATGCAGTTTCACTGTGTTTGCACCCTGGCTCTTATTGTAGTTGTAGTCTACACCACATGCTGTGCCAACAATAGCTAATTTATTGGTAATGCAGGTTCACTGTGTTTGCCCCCTGGCTCCTACTGTAGGTGTAGTCTACTCCTCATACTGTGCCAACAACAGCTAATTTATTGGTAATATAGGTTCTCTGTGTTTGCACCCTGGCTCTTAATGTAGGTGTAGTCTACACCACATGCTGTGCCAACAATGGCTAATTTATTGGTAATGCAGGTTCACTGTGTTTGCACCCTTGCTCTTACTGAGTGTGTAGTCTACACCACATGCTGTGCCAACAATAGCTAATTTATTGGTAGTTCAGTTTCACTGTGTTTGCCCCCAGGCTCTTATTGTAGGTATAGTCTACACCACATGCTATTCCAACAATAGCTAATTTATTGGTAATATAGGTTCTCTGTGTTTGCACCCTGGCTCGTATTGTAGGTGTAGTCTACACCACATGCTGTGCCAACAATAGCTAATTAACTGGTAATGCAGTTTCTCTGTGTTTGCACCCTGACTCTTATTGTAGGTATAGTCTACACCACATCCTGTGCCAACAATAGCTAATTTATTGGTAATGCAGTTTCACTGTGTTTATACCCTGGTTCTTATTGTAATTGTAGTCTACACCACATGCTGTGCTAACAATAGATAATTTATTGGTAATGCAGTTTCACTGTGTTTGCACCCTGGCTGTTATTGTAGGTGTAGTCTACACCACATGCTGTCCTAACAATAGCCAATTTATTGGTAATGCAGGTTCTCTGTGTTTGCATCCTGACTCTTATTGTAGATGTAGTGTACACCACATGCTGTGCCAACATTAGCTAATTTATTGGTAGAACAGTTTCACTGTGTTTGCACCCTGGCTCTTATTGTAGTTGTAGTCTACACCACATGCTGTGCCAACAATAGCTAATTTATTGGTAATGCAGTTTAACTGTGATTACCCCCTGGCTCTTATTGTAGGTGTAGTCTACACCACATGCTGTGCTAACAATAGCTAATTTATTGGTAGAGCAGTTTCACTGTGTTTGCACCCAGGCTCTTATTGTAGTTGTAGTCTACACCACATGCTGTGGCAACAATAGCTAATTTATTGGTAATGCAGGTTCCCTGTGTTTGCCCCCTGGCTCTTATTGTAGGTGTAGTCTACACCACATGGTGTGCCAACAATAGCTAATTTATTGGTAATGCAGGTTGACTTTGTTTACACCCTGGCTCTTATTGTAGGTGTAGTCTACACCACATGCTGTGCCAACAATAGCTAATTTATTGGTAATGCAGGTTCACTGTGTTTGCACCCTGACTCTTATTGTAGGTGTAGTATACACCACATGCTGTGCTAACAGTAGCTAATTTATTGGTAATGCAGGTTCTCTGTGTTTGCACCCTGACTCTTATTGTAGGTGTAGTCTACACCACATGCTGTGCCAACAATAGCTATTTATTGGAATGCAGTTTCACTGTTATTGCACCCTAGCTCTTGTTGTAGGTGTAGTCTACACCACATGCTGCGCTAGCCGTAGCTAATTTATTGGTAATGCAGTTTCACTGCGTTTGCCTTCTGGCTCTTATTGTAGGTGTAGTCAACACCACATGCTTTGCCAACAATTGCTAATTTATTGGTAATGCAGGTTCACTGTGTTTGCACCCTGGCTCTTATTGTAGGTGTAGTCTACACCACATGCTTTGCCAACAATAGCAAATTTATTGGTAATGCAGGTTCACTGTGTTTGCACCCTGGCTCCTATTGTAGGTGTAGTCTACACCACATGCTGTGCTAACAAAAGCTAATTTATTGGTAATGCCGTTTCAGTGTGTTTGCCCCCTGACTCTTATTGTAGGTGTAGTCTACACCACATGCTGTGCCAACAGTAGCTAATTTAGTGGTAATGCACTTTCACTGTTTTTGCACCCTGGCTCTTATTGTAGGTGTAGTCTACACCACTTGCTGTGCCAACAATAGCTAATTTATTGGTAATGCAGGTTCACTGTGTTTGCCCCCTGGCTCCTACTGTAGGTGTAGTCTACACCTCATACTGTGCCAACAATAGCTAATTTATTGGTAATATAGGTTCTCTGTGTTTGCACCCTGGCTCTTAATGTAGGTGTAGTCTACACCACATGCTGTGCCAACAATGGCTAATTTATTGGTAATGCAGGTTCACTGTGTTTGCACCCTTGCTCTTACTGAGTGTGTAGCCTACACCACATGCTGTGCCAACAATAGCTAATTTATTGGTAGTTCAGTTGCACTGTGTTTGCCCCCAGGCTCTTATTGTAGTTATAGTCTACACCACATGCTATTCCAACAATAGCTAATTTATTGGTAATATAGGTTCTCTGTGTTTGCACCCTGGCTCGTATTGTAGGTGTAGTCTACACCACATGCTGTGCCAACAATAGCAAATTAACTGGTAATGCAGTTTCTCTGTGTTTGCACCCTGACTCTTATTGTAGGTATAGTCTACACCACATCCTGTGCCAACAATAGCTAATTTATTGGTAATGCAGTTTCACTGTGTTAACACCCTGGTTCTTATAGTAAGTGTAGTCTACACCACATGCTGTGCTAACAATAGCTAATTTATTGGTAATGCAGTTTCACTGTGTTTGCACCCTGGCTCTTATTGTAGGTGTAGTCTACACCACATGCTGTCCTAACAATAGCCAATTTATTGGTAATGCAGGTTCACTGTGTTTGCATCCTGACTCTTATTGTAGATGTAGTGTACACCACATGCTGTGCAAGCAATAGCTAATTTATTGGTATTACAGTTTCACTGTGTTTGCCCCCTGAACCTTATTTTAGGTGTAGTCTACAGCACATGCTGTGCTAACAATAGCTAATTTATTGGTAGAGCAATTTCACTGTGTTTGCACCCAGGCTCTTATTGTAGTTGTAGTCCACCACATGCTGTGCCAACATTAGCTAATTTATTGGTAGAACAGTTTCACTGTGCTCGCACCCTGGCTCTTATTATAGTTGTAGTCTACACCACATGCTGTGCCAACAATAGCTAATTTATTGGTAATGCTGTTTAACTGTGATTACCCCCTGGCTCTTATTGTAGGTGTAGTCTACACCACATGCTGTGCTAACAATAGCTAATTTATTGGTAGAGCAGTTTCACTGTGTTTGCACCCAGGCTCTTATTGTAGTTGTAGTCTACACCACATGCTGTGCCAACAATAGCTAATTTATTGGTAATGCAGGTTCCCTGTGTTTGCCCCCTGGCTCTTATTGTAGGTGTAGTCTACACCACATGGTGTGCCAACAATAGCTAATTTATTGGTAAAGCAGGTTGACTGTGTTTGCACCCTGGCTCTTTTTGTAGGTGTAGTCTACACCACATGCTGTGCCAACAATAGCTAATTTATTGGTAATGCAGGTTCACTGTGTTTGCACCCTGACTCTTATTGTAGGTGTAGTCGACACCACATGCTGTGCTAACAGTAGCTAATTTATTGGTAATGCAGGTTCTCTGTGTTTGCACCCTGACTCTTATTGTAGGTGTAGTCTACACCACATGCTGTGCCAACAATAGCTATTTATTGGAATGCAGTTTCACTCTTATTGCACCCTAGCTCTTGTTGTAGGTGTAGTCTACACCACATGCTGCGCTAGCCGTAGCTAATTTATTGGTAATGCAGTTTCACTGCGTTTGCCTTCTGGCTCTTATTGTAGGTGTAGTCAACACCACATGCTTTGCCAACAATTGCTAATGTATTGGTAATGCAGGTTCACTGTGTTTGCACCCTGGCTCTTATTGTAGGTGTAGTCTACACCACATGCTTTGCCAACAATAGCAAATTTATTGGTAATGCAGGCTCACTGTGTTTGCACCCTGGCTCCTATTGTAGGTGTAGTCTACACAACAAGCTGTGCTAACAATAGCTAATTTATTGGTAATGGTGGTTCACTGTGTTTGCACCCAGACTCTTATTGTAGGTGTAGTCTACACCACATGCTGTGCCAATAATAGCTAATTTATTGGTAATGCAGGTTCTTTGTGCTTGCCCCCTGGCTCTTATTGTAGGTGTAGTCTACACCACATGCTGTCCTAACAATATCCAATTTATTGGTAATGCAGGTTCACTGTGTTTGCACCCTGACTCTTATTGTAAGTTTAGTCTACACCACATGCTGTGCTAACAATTGCTAATTTATTGGTATTACAGTTTCACTGTGTTTGCCCCCTGGACCTTATTTTAGGTGTAGTCTACACCACATGCTGTGCTAACAATAGCTAATTTATTGGTAATGCAGTTTCACTGTGTTTGCCCCCTGGCTCTTATTGTAGGTGTAGTCTACACCTCATGCTGTGCTAACAATAGCTAATTTATTGGTATTACAGTTTCACTGTGTTTGCCCCCTGAACCTTATTGTAGGTGTAGTCTACACCACATGCTGTGCAAACAATAGCTAATTTATTGGTAATGCAGTTTCACTGTGTTTGCACCCTGACTCTTATTGTAGGTGTAGTCTACACCACATGCTGTGCTAACAATAGCTTGCAGTTTCAATGTGTTTGCCCCCTGGCTCTTATTATAGGTGTAGTCTACACCACATGCCGTGCTAACAATAGCTAATTTATTGGTATTACAGTTTCACTGTGTTTGCCCTCTGAACATTATTGTAGGAGTAGTCTACACCACATGCTGTGCTAACAATAGCTAATTTACTGGTAGAGCAGTTTCACTGTGTTTGCACACTGGCTCTTATTGTAGCTGTAGTCTACACCACATGCTGTGCCAACAATAGCTAATTTATTGGTAATGCAGTTTAACTGTGATTGCCCCCTGGCTCTAATTGTAGGTATAGTCTACAGCACATGCTGTTCCAACAATAGCTAATTTATTGGTAATGCAGTTTCACTGTGTTTGCCCTCTGAACCTTATTGTAGGTGTAGTCTACACCACATGCTGTGCCAACAATAGCTAATTTATTGATAATGCAGTTTCACTGTGTTTGCACCCTGACTCTTATTGTAGGTGTAGTCTACACCACATGATGTGCCAACAATAGCTAATTTATTGGTTATGCAGGTTCCCTGTGTTTGCCCCCTGGCTCTTATTGTAGGTATAGTCTACAGCACATGCTGTTCCAACAGTAGCTATTTGATTGGTAATGCAGGTTCACTGTGTTAGCACCCCGGCTCTAATTGTAGGTGTAGTCTACAGCACATGCTGTTCCAACAATAGCTAATTTATTGGTAATGCAGTTTCTCTGTGTTTGCCTTCTGGCTCTTATTGTAGGTGTAGTCTACACCACATGCTGTGTCAACAATAGCTAATTTTTTGTTAATGCAGTTTCACTGTGTTTGCACCCTGACTCTTATTGTAGGTGTAGTCTACACCACATGATGTGCCAACAATAGCTAATTTATTGGTAATGCAGGTTCCCTGTGTTTGCCCCCTGGCTCTTATTGTAGGTATAGTCTACACCACATGCTGTGCCAACAGTAGCTAATTTAGTGGTAATGCACTTTCACTGTTTTTGCACCCTGGCTCTTATTGTAGGTGTAGTCTACACCACTTGCTGTGCTACCAATAGTTAATTTATTGGTCATGCTGGTACACTGTGTTTGAACCCTGACTCCTATTGTAGGTGTAGTCTACACCACATGCTGTGCCAACAATAGCTAATTTATTGGTAATGCAGGTTCACTGTGGTTGCCTCCTGGCTCTTATTGTAGTTGTAGTCTACAACACATGCTGTGCTAACTATTGCTAATTTATTGGTAATGCAGGTTCACTGTGTTTTCCCCCTGACTCTTATTGTAGGTGTAGTCAACTCCACATGCTGTGCCAACAATAGCTAATTTATTGGTAATGCTGTTTCACTGTGTTTGCATCCTGGCTCTTATTGTAGGTGTAGTCTACCCCACATGCTGTGTTAACAATAGCTAATTTATTGGTAATGCAGTTTCACTGTGTTTGCACCCTGACTTTTATTGTAGGTGTAGTCTACACCACATGCTGTGCCAACAATAGCTAATTTTTTGGTAATGCAATTTCACTGTGTTTGCACCCTGACACTTATTGAAGGTATAGTCTACACTACATGCTGTGCCAACAATAGCTAATTTATTGGTAATGCAGTTTCGCTGTGTTTGCACCCTGGCTCTTATGGTAGGTGTAGTCTACACGACATGCTGTGCTAACGATAGCTAATTTATTGGTAATGCAGTTTCACTGTGTTTGCATCCTGGCTCTTACTGTAGGTGTAGTCTACACCACATGCTGTGCCAACAATAGCTAATTTATTGGTAATGCAGTTTCACTGTGTTTGCTCCCTGGCCCTTATTGTAGTTGTAGTCTACACCACATGCTGTGCCAACAATAGCTAATTTATTGGTAATGCAGTTTCACTCTGTTTGCACCCTGACTCTTATTGTAGGTGTAGTCTACACCACATCCTGTGCCAACAATAGCTAATTTATTGGTAATGCAGGTTCACTGTGTTTTCCCCCTGACTCTTATTGTAGGTGTAGTCTGCACCACATGCTGCGCCAACAATAGCTAATTTATTGGTAATGCATGTTCACTGTGTTTGCACCCTGGCTCTTACTGTGGGTGTAGTCTACACCAAATGCTGTGCCAACAATAGCTAATTTGTTGGTAATGCAGTTTCACTGTGTTTGCACCCTGGCTCTTATTGTAGTTGTAGTCTACACCACATGCTGTGCCAACAATAGCTAATTTATTGGTAATGCAGGTTCACTGTGTTTGCCCCCTGGCTCCTACTGTAGGTGTAGTCTACTCCTCATACTGTGCCAACAACAGCTAATTTATTGGTAATATAGGTTCTCTGTGTTTGCTCCCTGGCTCTTAATGTAGGTGTAGTCTACACCACATGCTGTGCCAACAATGGCTAATTTATTGGTAATGCAGGTTCACTGTGTTTGCACCCTTGCTCTTACTGAGTGTGTAGTCTACACCACATGCTGTGCCAACAATAGCTAATTTATTGGTAGTTCAGTTTCACTGTGTTTGCCCCCAGGCTCTTATTGTAGGTATAGTCTACACCACATGCTATTCCAACAATAGCTAATTTATTGGTAATATAGGTTCTCTCTGTTTGCACCCTGGCTCGTATTGTAGGTGTAGTCTACACCACATGCTGTGCCAACAATAGCTAATTAACTGGTAATGCAGTTTCTCTGTGTTTGCACCCTGACTCTTATTGTAGGTATAGTCTACACCACATCCTGTGCCAACAATAGCTAATTTATTGGTAATGCAGTTTCGCTGTGTTTATACCCTGGTTCTTCTTGTAATTGTAGTCTACACCACATGCTGTGCTTACAATAGCTAATTTATTGGTAATGCAGTTTCACTGTGTTTGCACCCTGGCTGTTATTGTAGGTGTAGTCTACACCACATGCTGTCCTAACAATAGCCAATTTATTGGTAATGCAGGTTCTCTGTGTTTGCATCCTGACTCTTATTGTAGATGTAGTGTACACCACATGCTGTGCCAACATTAGCTAATTTATTGGTAGAACAGTTTCACTGTGTTTGCACCCTGGCTCTTATTGTAGTTGTAGTCTACATCACATGCTGTGCCAACAATAGCTAATTTATTGGTAATGCAGTTTAACTGTGATTACCCCCTGGCTCTTATTGTAGGTGTAGTCTACACCACATGCTGTGCTAACAATAGCTAATTTATTGGTAGAGCAGTTTCACTGTGTTTGCACCCAGGCTCTTATTGTAGTTGTAGTCTACACCACATGCTGTGCCAACAATAGCTAATTTATTGGTAATGCAGGTTCCCTGTGTTTGCCCCCTGGCTCTTATTGTAGGTGTAGTCTACACCACATGGTGTGCCAACAATAGCTAATTTATTGGTAATGCAGGTTGACTGTGTTTACACCCTGGCTCTTATTGTAGGTGTAGTCTACACCACATGCTGTGCCAACAATAGCTAATTTATTGGTAATGCAGGTTCACTGTGTTTGCACCCTGACTCTTATTGTAGGTGTAGTATACACCACATGCTGTGCTAACAGTAGCTAATTTATTGGTAATGCAGGTTCTCTTTGTTTGCACCCTGACTCTTATTGTAGGTGTAGTCTACACCACATGCTGTGCCAACAATAGCTATTTATTGGAATGCAGTGTCACTGTTATTGCACCCTAGCTCTTGTTGTAGGTGTAGTCTACACCACATGCTGCGCTAGCCGTAGCTAATTTATTGGTAATGCAGGTTCACTGTGTTTGCCTTCTGGCTCTTATTGTAGGTGTAGTCTAGACCACATGCTGTGCTAACAATAGCTAATTTATTGGTATTACAGTTTCACTGTGTTTGCCCCCTGAACCTTATTGTAGGTGTAGTCTACACCACATGCTGTGCTAACAATAGCTAATTTATTGGTAATGCAGTTTCACTGTGTTTGCACCCTGACTCTTATTGTAGGTGTAGTCTACACCACATGCAGTGCTAACAATAGCTAATTTATTGGTAATGCAGTTTCACTGTGTTTGCCCCCTGGCTCTTATTATAGGTGTAGTCTACACCACATGCTGTGCTAACAATAGCTAATTTATTGGTATTACAGTTTCACTGTGTTTGCCCTCTGAACCTTATTGTAGGAGTAGTCTACACCACATGCTGTGCTAACAATAGCTAATTTACTGGTAGAGCAGTTTCACTGTTTTTCCACACTGGCTCTTATTGTAGTTGTAGTCTACACCACATGCTGTGCCAACAATAGCTAATTTATTGGTAATGCAGTTTAACTGTGATTGCCCCCTGGCTCTTATTGTAGGCATAGTCTACAGCACATGCTGTGCCAACAATTGCTAATTTATTGGTAATGCAGGTTCACTGTGTTTGCACCCTGGCTCTTATTGTAGGTGTAGTCTACACCACATGCTGTGCCAACAATAGCTAATTTATTGGTAATGCAGGTTCACTGTGTTTGCCCCCTGGCTCTTATTATAGGTGTAGTCTACACCACATGCTGTGCTAACAATAGCTAATTTATTGGTATTACAGTTTCACTGTGTTTGCCCTCTGAACCTTATTGTAGGAGTAGTCTACACCACATGCTGTGCTAACAATAGCTAATTTACTGGTAGAGCAGTTTCACTGTTTTTCCACACTGGCTCTTATTGTAGTTGTAGTCTACACCACATGCTGTGCCAACAATAGCTAATTTATTGGTAATGCAGTTTAACTGTGATTGCCCCCTGGCTCTTATTGTAGGCATAGTCTACAGCACATGCTGTGCCAACAATTGCTAATTTATTGGTAATGCAGGTTCACTGTGTTTGCACCCTGGCTCTTATTGTAGGTGTAGTCTACACCACATGCTGTGCCAACAATAGCTAATTTATTGGTAATGCAGGTTCACTGTGTTTGCCCCCTGGCTCTTATTGTAGGTGTAGTCTACACCACATGCTGTCCTAACAATAGCCAATTTATTGGTAATGCAGGTTCACTGCGTTTGCACCCTGACTCTTATTGTAAGTGTAGTCTACACCACATGCTGTGCTAACAATTGCAAATTTATTGGTATACAGTTTCACTGTGTTTGCCCCCTGAACCTTATTTTAGGTGTAGTCTACACCACATGCTGTGCTAACAATAGCTAATTTATTGGTAATGCAGTTTCACTGTGTTTGCACCCTGACTCTTATTGTAGGTGTAGTCTACACCACATGCTGTGCTAACAAAAGCTAATTTATTGGTAATGCCGTTTCACTGTGTTTGCCCCCTGACTCTTATTGTAGGTGTAGTCTACACCACATGCTGTGCCAACAGTAGCTAATTTAGTGGTAATGCACTTTCACTGTTTTTGCACCCTGGCTCTTATTGTAGGTGTAGTCTACACCACTTGCTGTGCTACCAATAGTTAATTTATTGGTCATGCTGGTACACTGTGTTTGAACCCTGACTCCTATTGTAGGTGTAGTCTACAACACATGCTGTGCCAACAATAGCTAATTTATTGGTAATGCAGGTTCACTGTGGTTGCCTCCTGGCTCGTATTGTAGTTGTAGTCTACAACACATGTTGTGCTAACAATTGCTAATTTATTGGCAATGCAGATTCACTGTGTTTGCACCCAGACTCTTATTGTAGGTGTAGTCTACACCACATGCTGTGCTAACAATAGCTCATTTATTGGTAATGCAGTTTCACTGTGTTTGCACCCTGGCTCTTATTGTAGGTGTAGTCTACACCACATTCTGTGCCAATAATAGCTAATTTATTGGTAATGCAGGTTCACTGTGTTTTCCCCCTGACTCTTATTGTAGGTGTAGTCAACTCCACAAGCTGTGCCAACAATAGCTAATTTATTGGTAATGCTGTTTCACTGTGTTTGCATCCTGGCTCTTATTGTAGGTGTAGTCTACCCCACATGCTGTGTTAACAATAGCTAATTTATTGGTAATGCAGTTTCACTGTGTTTGCACCCTGACTTTTATTGTAGGTGTAGTCTACACCACATGCTGTGCCAACAATAGCTAATTTTTTGGTAATACAATTTCACTGTGTTTGCACCCTGACACTTATTGAAGGTATAGTCTACACTACATGCTGTGCCAACAATAGCTAATTTATTGGTAATGCAGTTTCGCTGTGTTTGCACCCTGGCTCTTATGGTAGGTGTAGTCTACACCACATGCTGTGCTAACAATAGCTAATTTATTGGTAATGCAGTCTCACAGTGTTTGCATCCTGGCTCTTACTGTAGGTGTAGTCTACACCACATGCTGTGCCAACAATAGCTAATTTATTGGTAATGCAGTTTCACTTGTTTGCTCCCTGGCCCTTATTGTAGGTGTAATCTACACCACATGCTGTGCCAACAATAGCTCATTTATTGGTAATGCAGTTTCACTCTGTTTGCACCCTGACTCTTATTGTAGGTTTAGTCTACACCACATCCTGTGCCAACAATATCTAATTTATTGGTAATGCAGGTTCACTGTGTTTTCCTCCTGACTTATTGTAGGTGTAGTCTGCACCACATGCTGCGCCAACAATAGCTAATTTATTGGTAATGCAGGTTCACTGTGTTTGCACCCTGGCTCTTACTGTGGGTGTAGTCTACACCAAATGCTGTGCCAACAATAGCTAATTTATTGGTAATGCAGTTTCACTGTGTTTGCACCCTGGCTCTTATTGTAGTTGTAGTCTACACCACATGCTGTGCCAACAATAGCTAATTTATTGGTAATGCAGGTTCACTGTGTTTGCCCCCTGGCTCCTACTGTAGGTGTAGTCTACACCTCATACTGTGCCAACAATAGCTAATTTATTGGTAATATAGGTTCTCTGTGTTTGCACCCTGGCTCTTAATGTAGGTGTAGTCTACACCACATGCTGTGCCAACAATGGCTAATTTATTGGTAATGCAGGTTCACTGTGTTTGCACCCTTGCTCTTACTGAGTGTGTAGTCTACACCACATGCTGTGCCAACAATAGCTAATTTATTGGTAGTTCAGTTGCACTGTGTTTGCCCCCAGGCTCTTATTGTAGGTATAGTCTACACCACATGCTATTCCAACAATAGCTAATTTATTGGTAATATAGGTTCTCTGTGTTTGCACCCTGGCTCGTATTGTAGGTGTAGTCTACACCACATGCTGTGCCAAAAATAGCTAATTAACTGGTAATGCAGTTTGTCTGTGTTTGCACCCTGACTCTTATTGTAGGTATAGTCTACACCACATCCTGTGCCAACAATAGCTAATTTATTGGTAATGCAGTTTCACTGTGTTTACACCCTGGTTCTTATAGTAAGTGGAGTCTACACCACATGCTGTGCTAACAATAGCTAATTTATTTGTAATGCAGTTTCACTGTGTTTGCACCCTGGCTCTTATTGTAGGTGTAGTCTACACCACATGCTGTCCTAACAATAGCCAATTTATTGGTAATGCAGGTTCACTGTGTTTGCATCCTGACTCTTATTGTAGATGTAGTGTACACCACATGCTGTGCAAGCAATAGCTAATTTATTGCTATTACAGTTTCACTGTGTTTGCCCCCTGAACCTTATTTTAGGTGTAGTCTACAGCACATGCTGTGCTAACAATAGCTAATTTATTGGTAGAGCAATTTCACTGTGTTTGCACCCAGGCTCTTATTGTAGTTGTAGTCCACCACATGCTGTGCCAACATTAGCTAATTTATTGGTAGAACAGTTTCACTGTGCTTGCACCCTGGCTCTTATTGTAGTTGTAGTCTACACCACATGCTGTGCCAACAATAGCTAATTTATTGGTAATGCAGTTTAACTGTGATTACACCCTGGCTCTTATTGTAGGTGTAGTCTACACCACATGCTGTGCTAACAATAGCTAATTTATTGGTAGAGCAGTTTCACTGTGTTTGCACCCAGGCTCTTATTGTAGTTGTAGTCTACACCAAATGTTGTGCCAACAATAGCTAATTTATTGGTAATGCAGGTTCCCTGTGTTTGCCCCCTGGCTCTTATTGTAGGTGTAGTCTACACCACATGGTGTGCCAACAATAGCTAATTTATTGGTAATGCAGGTTGACTGTGTTTGCACCCTGGCTCTTATTGTAGGTGTAGTCTACACCACATGCTGTGCCAACAATAGCTAATTTATTGGTAATGCAGGTTCACTGTGTTTGCACCCTGACTCTTATTGTAGGTGTAGTCTACACCACATGCTGTGCTAACAGTAGCTAATTTATTGGTAATGCAGGTTCTCTGTGTTTGCACCCTGACTCTTATTGTAGGTGTAGTCTACACCACATGCTGTGCCAACAATAGCTATTTATTGGAATGCAGTTTCACTGTTATTGCACCCTAGCTCTTGTTGTAGGTGTAGTCTACACCACATGTTGCGCTAGCCGTAGCTAATTTATTGGTAATGCAGGTTCACTCTGTTTGCCTTCTGGCTCTTATTGTAGGTGTAGTCAACACCACATGCTTTGCCAACAATTGCTAATTTATTGGTAATGCAGGTTCACTGTGTTTGCACCCTGGCTCTTATTGTAGGTGTAGTCTACACCACATGCTGTGCCAACAATAGCAAATTTATTGGTAATGCAGGTTCACTGCGTTTGCACCCTGGCTCCTATTGTAGGTGTAGTCTACACCACAAGCTGTGCTAACAATAGCTAACTTATTGGTAATGGTGGTTCACTGTGTTTGCACCCAGACTCTTATTGTAGGTGTAGTCTACACCACATGCTGTGCCAACAATAACTAATTTATTGGTAATGCAGGTTCTTTGTGCTTGCCCCCTGGCTCTTATTGTAGGTGTAGTCTACACCACATGCTGTCCTAACAATATCCGATTTATTGGTAATGCAGGTTCACTGTGTTTGCACCCTGACTCTTATTTTAAGTGTAGTCTACGCCACATGCTGTGCTAACAAATGCTAATTATTGGTATAACAGTTTCACTGTGTTTGCCCCCTGGACCTTATTTTAGGTGTAGTCTACACCACATGCTGTGCTAACAATAGCTCATTTATTGGTAATGCAGTTTCACTCTGTTTGCACCCTGACTCTTATTGTAGGTGTAGTCTACACCACATCCTGTGCCAACAATAGCTAATTTATTGGTAATGCAGGTTCACTGTGTTTTCCCCCTGACTCTTATTGTAGGTGTAGTCTGCACCACATGCTGCGCCAACAATAGCTAATTTATTGGTAATGCATGTTCACTGTGTTTGCACCCTGGCTCTTACTGTGGGTGTAGTCTACACCAAATGCTGTGCCAACAATAGCTAATTTGTTGGTAATGCAGTTTCACTGTGTTTGCACCCTGGCTGTTATTGTAGTTGTAGTCTACACCACATGCTGTGCCAACAATAGCTAATTTATTGGTAATGCAGGTTCACTGTGTTTGCCCCCTGGCTCCTACTGTAGGTGTAGTCTACTCCTCATACTGTGCCAACAACAGCTAATTTATTGGTAATATAGGTTCTCTGTGTTTGCACCCTGGCTCTTAATGTAGGTGTAGTCTACACCACATGCTGTGCCAACAATGGCTAATTTATTGGTAATGCAGGTTCACTGTGTTTGCACCCTTGCTCTTACTGAGTGTGTAGTCTACACCACATGCTGTGCCAACAATAGCTAATTTATTGGTAGTTCAGTTTCACTGTGTTTGCCCCCAGGCTCTTATTGTAGGTATAGTCTACACCACATGCTATTCCAACAATAGCTAATTTATTGGTAATATAGGTTCTCTCTGTTTGCACCCTGGCTCGTATTGTAGGTGTAGTCTACACCACATGCTGTGCCAACAATAGCTAATTAACTGGTAATGCAGTTTCTCTGTGTTTGCACCCTGACTCTTATTGTAGGTATAGTCTACACCACATCCTGTGCCAACAATAGCTAATTTATTGGTAATGCAGTTTCGCTGTGTTTATACCCTGGTTCTTCTTGTAATTGTAGTCTACACCACATGCTGTGCTAACAATAGCTAATTTATTGGTAATGCAGTTTCACTGTGTTTGCACCCTGGCTGTTATTGTAGGTGTAGTCTACACCACATGCTGTCCTAACAATAGCCAATTTATTGGTAATGCAGGTTCTCTGTGTTTGCATCCTGACTCTTATTGTAGATGTAGTGTACACCACATGCTGTGCCAACATTAGCTAATTTATTGGTAGAACAGTTTCACTGTGTTTGCACCCTGGCTCTTATTGTAGTTGTAGTCTACATCACATGCTGTGCCAACAATAGCTAATTTATTGGTAATGCAGTTTAACTGTGATTACCCCCTGGCTCTTATTGTAGGTGTAGTCTACACCACATGCTGTGCTAACAATAGCTAATTTATTGGTAGAGCAGTTTCACTGTGTTTGCACCCAGGCTCTTATTGTAGTTGTAGTCTACACCACATGCTGTGCCAACAATAGCTAATTTATTGGTAATGCAGGTTCCCTGTGTTTGCCCCCTGGCTCTTATTGTAGGTGTAGTCTACACCACATGGTGTGCCAACAATAGCTAATTTATTGGTAATGCAGGTTGACTGTGTTTACACCCTGGCTCTTATTGTAGGTGTAGTCTACACCACATGCTGTGCCAACAATAGCTAATTTATTGGTAATGCTGTTTCACTGTGTTTGCATCCTGGCTCTTATTGTAGGTGTAGTCTACCCCACATGCTGTGTTAACAATAGCTAATTTATTGGTAATGCAGTTTCACTGTGTTTGCACCCTGACTTTTATTGTAGGTGTAGTCTACACCACATGCTGTGCCAACAATAGCTAATTTTTTGGTAATACAATTTCACTGTGTTTGCACCCTGACACTTATTGAAGGTATAGTCTACACTACATGCTGTGCCAACAATAGCTAATTTATTGGTAATGCAGTTTCGCTGTGTTTGCACCCTGGCTCTTATGGTAGGTGTAGTCTACACCACATGCTGTGCTAACAATAGCTAATTTATTGGTAATGCAGTCTCACTGTGTTTGCATCCTGGCTCTTACTGTAGGTGTAGTCTACACCACATGCTGTGCCAACAATAGCTAATTTATTGGTAATGCAGTTTCACTTGTTTGCTCCCTGGCCCTTATTGTAGGTGTAATCTACACCACATGCTGTGCCAACAATAGCTCATTTATTGGTAATGCAGTTTCACTCTGTTTGCACCCTGACTCTTATTGTAGGTGTAGTCTACACCACATCCTGTGCCAACAATATCTAATTTATTGGTAATGCAGGTTCACTGTGTTTTCCTCCTGACTTATTGTAGGTGTAGTCTGCACCACATGCTGCGCCAACAATAGCTAATTTATTGGTAATGCAGGTTCACTGTGTTTGCACCCTGGCTCTTACTGTGGGTGTAGTCTACACCAAATGCTGTGCCAACAATAGCTAATTTGTTGGTAATGCAGTTTCACTGTGTTTGCACCCTGGCTCTTATTGTAGTTGTAGTCTACACCACATGCTGTGCCAACAATAGCTAATTTATTGGTAATGCAGGTTCACTGTGTTTGCCCCCTGGCTCCTACTGTAGGTGTAGTCTACACCTCATACTGTGCCAACAATAGCTAATTTATTGGTAATATAGGTTCTCTGTGTTTGCACCCTGGCTCTTAATGTAGGTGTAGTCTACACCACATGCTGTGCCAACAATGGCTAATTTATTGGTAATGCAGGTTCACTGTGTTTGCACCCTTGCTCTTACTGAGTGTGTAGTCTACACCACATGCTGTGCCAACAATAGCTAATTTATTGGTAGTTCAGTTGCACTGTGTTTGCCCCCAGGCTCTTATTGTAGGTATAGTCTACACCACATGCTATTCCAACAATAGCTAATTTATTGGTAATACAGGTTCTCTGTGTTTGCACCCTGGCTCGTATTGTAGGTGTAGTCTACACCACATGCCGTGCCAACAATAGCTAATTAACTGGTAATGCAGTTTGTCTGTGTTTGCACCCTGACTCTTATTGTAGGTATAGTCTACACCACATCCTGTGCCAACAATAGCTAATTTATTGGTAATGCAGTTTCACTGTGTTTACACCCTGGTTCTTATAGTAAGTGGAGTCTACACCACATGCTGTGCTAACAATAGCTAATTTATTTGTAATGCAGTTTCACTGTGTTTGCACCCTGGCTCTTATTGTAGGTGTAGTCTACACCACATGCTGTCCTAACAATAGCCAATTTATTGGTAATGCAGGTTCACTGTGTTTGCATCCTGACTCTTATTGTAGATGTAGTGTACACCACATGCTGTGCAAGCAATAGCTAATTTATTGCTATTACAGTTTCACTGTGTTTGCCCCCTGAACCTTATTTTAGGTGTAGTCTACAGCACATGCTGTGCTAACAATAGCTAATTTATTGGTAGAGCAATTTCACTGTGTTTGCACCCAGGCTCTTATTGTAGTTGTAGTCCACCACATGCTGTGCCAACATTAGCTAATTTATTGGTAGAACAGTTTCACTGTGCTTGCACCCTGGCTCTTATTGTAGTTGTAGTCTACACCACATGCTGTGCCAACAATAGCTAATTTATTGGTAATGCAGTTTAACTGTGATTACACCCTGGCTCTTATTGTAGGTGTAGTCTACACCACATGCTGTGCTAACAATAGCTAATTTATTGGTAGAGCAGTTTCACTGTGTTTGCACCCAGGCTCTTATTGTAGTTGTAGTCTACACCAAATGTTGTGCCAACAATAGCTAATTTATTGGTAATGCAGGTTCCCTGTGTTTGCCCCCTGGCTCTTATTGTAGGTGTAGTCTACACCACATGGTGTGCCAACAATAGCTAATTTATTGGTAATGCAGGTTGACTGTGTTTGCACCCTGGCTCTTATTGTAGGTGTAGTCTACACCACATGCTGTGCCAACAATAGCTAATTTATTGGTAATGCAGGTTCACTGTGTTTGCACCCTGACTCTTATTGTAGGTGTAGTCTACACCACATGCTGTGCTAACAGTAGCTAATTTATTGGTAATGCAGGTTATCTGTGTTTGCACCCTGACTCTTATTGTAGGTGTAGTCTACACCACATGCTGTGCCAACAATAGCTATTTATTGGAATGCAGTTTCACTGTTATTGCACCCTAGCTCTTGTTGTAGGTGTAGTCTACACCACATGTTGCGCTAGCCGTAGCTAATTTATTGGTAATGCAGGTTCACTCTGTTTGCCTTCTGGCTCTTATTGTAGGTGTAGTCAACACCACATGCTTTGCCAACAATTGCTAATTTATTGGTAATGCAGGTTCACTGTGTTTGCACCCTGGCTCTTATTGTAGGTGTAGTCTACACCACATGCTGTGCCAACAATAGCAAATTTATTGGTAATGCAGGTTCACTGCGTTTGCACCCTGGCTCCTATTGTAGGTGTAGTCTACACCACAAGCTGTGCTAACAATAGCTAACTTATTGGTAATGGTGGTTCACTGTGTTTGCACCCAGACTCTTATTGTAGGTGTAGTCTACACCACATGCTGTGCCAACAATAACTAATTTATTGGTAATGCAGGTTCTTTGTGCTTGCCCCCTGGCTCTTATTGTAGGTGTAGTCTACACCACATGCTGTCCTAACAATATCCGATTTATTGGTAATGCAGGTTCACTGTGTTTGCACCCTGACTCTTATTTTAAGTGTAGTCTACGCCACATGCTGTGCTAACAAATGCTAATTATTGGTATAACAGTTTCACTGTGTTTGCCCCCTGGACCTTATTTTAGGTGTAGTCTACACCACATGCTGTGCTAACAATAGCTCATTTATTGGTAATGCAGTTTCACTCTGTTTGCACCCTGACTCTTATTGTAGGTGTAGTCTACACCACATCCAGTGCCAACAATAGCTAATTTATTGGTAATGCAGGTTCACTGTGTTTTCCCCCTGACTCTTATTGTAGGTGTAGTCTGCACCACATGCTGCGCCAACAATAGCTAATTTATTGGTAATGCATGTTCACTGTGTTTGCACCCTGGCTCTTACTGTGGGTGTAGTCTACACCAAATGCTGTGCCAACAATAGCTAATTTGTTGGTAATGCAGTTTCACTGTGTTTGCACCCTGGCTCTTATTGTAGTTGTAGTCTACACCACATGCTGTGCCAACAATAGCTAATTTATTGGTAATGCAGGTTCACGGTGTTTGCCCCCTGGCTCCTACTGTAGGTGTAGTCTACTCCTCATACTGTGCCAACAACAGCTAATTTATTGGTAATATAGGTTCTCTGTGTTTGCACCCTGGCTCTTAATGTAGGTGTAGTCTACACCACATGCTGTGCCAACAATGGCTAATTTATTGGTAATGCAGGTTCACTGTGTTTGCACCCTTGCTCTTACTGAGTGTGTAGTCTACACCACATGCTGTGCCAACAATAGCTAATTTATTGGTAGTTCAGTTTCACTGTGTTTGCCCCCAGGCTCTTATTGTAGGTATAGTCTACACCACATGCTATTCCAACAATAGCTAATTTATTGGTAATATAGGTTCTCTCTGTTTGCACCCTGGCTCGTATTGTAGGTGTAGTCTACACCACATGCTGTGCCAACAATAGCTAATTAACTGGTAATGCAGTTTCTCTGTGTTTGCACCCTGACTCTTATTGTAGGTATAGTCTACACCACATCCTGTGCCAACAATAGCTAATTTATTGGTAATGCAGTTTCGCTGTGTTTATACCCTGGTTCTTCTTGTAATTGTAGTCTACACCACATGCTGTGCTAACAATAGCTAATTTATTGGTAATGCAGTTTCACTGTGTTTGCACCCTGGCTGTTATTGTAGGTGTAGTCTACACCACATGCTGTCCTATCAATAGCCAATTTATTGGTAATGCAGGTTCTCTGTGTTTGCATCCTGACTCTTATTGTAGATGTAGTGTACACCACATGCTGTGCCAACATTAGCTAATTTATTGGTAGAACAGTTTCACTGTGTTTGCACCCTGGCTCTTATTGTAGTTGTAGTCTACATCACATGCTGTGCCAACAATAGCTAATTTATTGGTAATGCAGTTTAACTGTGATTACCCCCTGGCTCTTATTGTAGGTGTAGTCTACACCACATGCTGTGCTAACAATAGCTAATTTATTGGTAGAGCAGTTTCACTGTGTTTGCACCCAGGCTCTTATTGTAGTTGTAGTCTACACCACATGCTGTGCCAACAATAGCTAATTTATTGGTAATGCAGGTTCCCTGTGTTTGCCCCCTGGCTCTTATTGTAGGTGTAGTCTACACCACATGGTGTGCCAACAATAGCTAATTTATTGGTAATGCAGGTTGACTGTGTTTACACCCTGGCTCTTATTGTAGGTGTAGTCTACACCACATGCTGTGCCAACAATAGCTAATTTATTGGTAATGCAGGTTCACTGTGTTTGCACCCTGACTCTTATTGTAGGTGTAGTATACACCACATGCTGTGCTAACAGTAGCTAATTTATTGGTAATGCAGGTTCTCTGTGTTTGCACCCTGACTCTTATTGTAGGTGTAGTCTACACCACATGCTGTGCCAACAATAGCTATTTATTGGAATGCAGTTTCACTGTTATTGCACCCTAGCTCTTGTTGTAGGTGTAGTCTACACCACATGCTGCGCTAGCCGTAGCTAATTTATTGGTAATGCAGGTTCACTGTGTTTGCCTTCTGGCTCTTATTGTAGGTGTAGTCTAGACCACATGCTGTGCTAACAATAGCTAATTTATTGGTATTACAGTTTCACTGTGTTTGCCCCCTGAACCTTATTGTAGGTGGAGTCTACACCACATGCTGTGCTAACAATAGCTAATTTATTGGTAATGCAGTTTCACTGTGTTTGCACCCTGACTCTTATTGTAGGTGTAGTCTACACCACATGCAGTGCTAACAATAGCTAATTTATTGGTAGAGCAGTTTCACTGTTTTTCCACACTGGCTCTTATTGTAGTTGTAGTCTACACCACATGCTGTGCCAACAATAGCTAATTTACTGGTAGAGCAGTTTCACTGTTTTTCCACACTGGCTCTTATTGTAGTTGTAGTCTACACCACATGCTGTGCCAACAATAGCTAATTTATTGGTAATGCAGTTTAACTGTGATTGCCCCCTGGCTCTTATTGTAGGCATAGTCTACAGCACATGCTGTGCCAACAATTGCTAATTTATTGGTAATGCAGGTTCACTGTGTTTGCACCCTGGCTCTTATTGTAGGTGTAGTCTACACCACATGCTGTGCCAACAATAGCTAATTTATTGGTAATGCAGGTTCACTGTGTTTGCACCCTGGCTCCTATTGTAGGTGTAGTCTACACCACAAGCTGTGCTAACAATAGCTAATTTATTGTTAATGCTGGTTCACTGTGTTTGCACCCAGACACTTATTGTAGGTGTAGTCTACACCACATTCTGTGCCAACAATAGCTAATTTATTGGTAATGCAGGTTCACTGTGTTTGCCCCCTGGCTCTTATTGTAGGTGTAGTCTACACCACATGCTGTCCTAACAATAGCCAATTTATTGGTAATGCAGGTTCACTGCGTTTGCACCCTGACTCTTATTGTAAGTGTAGTTTACACCACATGCTGTGCTAACAATTGCAAATTTATTGGTATACAGTTTCACTGTGTTTGCCCCCTGAACCTTATTTTAGGTGTAGTCTACACCACATGCTGTGCTAACAATAGCTAATTTATTGGTAATGCAGTTTCACTGTGTTTGCACCCTGACTCTTATTGTAGGTGTAGTCTACACCACATGCTGTGCTAACAAAAGCTAATTTATTGGTAATGCCGTTTCACTGTGTTTGCCCCCTGACTCTTATTGTAGGTGTAGTCTACACCACATGCTGTGCCAACAGTAGCTAATTTAGTGGTAATGCACTTTCACGGTTTTTGCACCCTGGCTCTTATTGTAGGTGTAGTCTACACCACTTGCTGTGCTACCAATAGTTAATTTATTGGTCATGCTGGTACACTGTGTTTGAACCCTGACTCTTATTGTAGGTGTAGTCTACAACACATGCTGTGCCAACAATAGCTAATTTATTGGTAATGCAGGTTCACTGTGGTTGCCTCCTGGCTCGTATTGTAGTTGTAGTCTACAACACATGTTGTGCTAACAATTGCTAATTTATTGGCAATGCAGATTCACTGTGTTTGCACCCAGACTCTTATTGTAGGTGTAGTCTACACCACATGCTGTGCTAACAATAGCACATTTATTGGTAATGCAGTTTCACTGTGTTTGCACCCTGGCTCTTATTGTAGGTGTAGTCTACACCACATTCTGTGCCAATAATAGCTAATTTATTGGTAATGCAGGTTCACTGTGTTTTCCCCCTGACTCTTATTGTAGGTGTAGTCAACTCCACATGCTGTGCCAACAATAGCTAATTTATTGGTAATGCTGTTTCACTGTGTTTGCATCCTGGCTCTTATTGTAGGTGTAGTCTACCCCACATGCTGTGTTATCAATAGCTAATTTATTGGTAATGCAGTTTCACTGTGTTTGCACCCTGACTTTTATTGTAGGTGTAGTCTACACCACATGCTGTGCCAACAATAGCTAATTTTTTGGTAATACAATTTCACTGTGTTTGCACCCTGACACTTATTGAAGGTATAGTCTACACTACATGCTGTGCCAACAATAGCTAATTTATTGGTAATGCAGTTTCGCTGTGTTTGCACCCTGGCTCTTATGGTAGGTGTAGTCTACACCACATGCTGTGCTAACAATAGCTAATTTATTGGTAATGCAGTCTCACTGTGTTTGCATCCTGGCTCTTACTGTAGGTGTAGTCTACACCACATGCTGTGCCAACAATAGCTAATTTATTGGTAATGCAGTTTCACTTGTTTGCTCCCTGGCCCTTATTGTAGGTGTAATCTACACCACATGCTGTGCCAACAATAGCTCATTTATTGGTAATGCAGTTTCACTCTGTTTGCACCCTGACTCTTATTGTAGGTGTAGTCTACACCACATCCTGTGCCAACAATATCTAATTTATTGGTAATGCAGGTTCACTGTGTTTTCCTCCTGACTTATTGTGGGTGTAGTCTGCACCACATGCTGCGCCAACAATAGCTAATTTATTGGTAATGCAGGTTCACTGTGTTTGCACCCTGGCTCTTACTGTGGGTGTAGTCTACACCAAATGCTGTGCCAACAATAGCTAATTTGTTGGTAATGCAGTTTCACTGTGTTTGCACCCTGGCTCTTATTGTAGTTGTAGTCTACACCACATGCTGTGCCAACAATAGCTAATTTATTGGTAATGCAGGTTCACTGTGTTTGCCCCCTGGCTCCTACTGTAGGTGTAGTCTACACCTCATACTGTGCCAACAATAGCTAATTTATTGGTAATATAGGTTCTCTGTGTTTGCACCCTGGCTCTTAATGTAGGTGTAGTCTACACCACATGCTGTGCCAACAATGGCTAATTTATTGGTAATGCAGGTTCACTGTGTTTGCACCCTTGCTCTTACTGAGTGTGTAGTCTACACCACATGCTGTGCCAACAATAGCTAATTTATTGGTAGTTCAGTTGCACTGTGTTTGCCCCCAGGCTCTTATTGTAGGTATAGTCTACACCACATGCTATTCCAACAATAGCTAATTTATTGGTAATATAGGTTCTCTGTGTTTGCACCCTGGCTCGTATTGTAGGTGTAGTCTACACCACATGCTGTGCCAACAATAGCTAATTAACTGGTAATGCAGTTTGTCTGTGTTTGCACCCTGACTCTTATTGTAGGTATAGTCTACACCACATCCTGTGCCAACAATAGCTAATTTATTGGTAATGCAGTTTCACTGTGTTTACACCCTGGTTCTTATAGTAAGTGGAGTCTACACCACATGCTGTGCTAACAATAGCTAATTTATTTGTAATGCAGTTTCACTGTGTTTGCACCCTGGCTCTTATTGTAGGTGTAGTCTACACCACATGCTGTCCTAACAATAGCCAATTTATTGGTAATGCAGGTTCACTGTGTTTGCATCCTGACTCTTATTGTAGATGTAGTGTACACCACATGCTGTGCAAGCAATAGCTAATTTATTGCTATTACAGTTTCACTGTGTTTGCCCCTGAACCTTATTTTAGGTGTAGTCTACAGCACATGCTGTGCTAACAATAGCTAATTTATTGGTAGAGCAATTTCACTGTGTTTGCACCCAGGCTCTTATTGTAGTTGTAGTCCACCACATGCTGTGCCAACATTAGCTAATTTATTGGTAGAACAGTTTCACTGTGCTTGCACCCTGGCTCTTATTGTAGTTGTAGTCTACACCACATGCTGTGCCAACAATAGCTAATTTATTGGTAATGCAGTTTAACTGTGATTACACCCTGGCTCTTATTGTAGGTGTAGTCTACACCACATGCTGTGCTAACAATAGCTAATTTATTGGTAGAGCAGTTTCACTGTGTTTGCACCCAGGCTCTTATTGTAGTTGTAGTCTACACCAAATGTTGTGCCAACAATAGCTAATTTATTGGTAATGCAGGTTCCCTGTGTTTTCCCCCTGGCTCTTATTGTAGGTGTAGTCTACACCACATGGTGTGCCAACAATAGCTAATTTATTGGTAATGCAGGTTGACTGTGTTTGCACCCTGGCTCTTATTGTAGGTGTAGTCTACACCACATGCTGTGCCAACAATAGCTAATTTATTGGTAATGCAGGTTCACTGTGTTTGCACCCTGACTCTTATTGTAGGTGTAGTCTACACCACATGCTGTGCTAACAGTAGCTAATTTATTGGTAATGCAGGTTCTCTGTGTTTGCACCCTGACTCTTATTGTAGGTGTAGTCTACACCACATGCTGTGCCAACAATAGCTATTTATTGGAATGCAGTTTCACTGTTATTGCACCCTAGCTCTTGTTGTAGGTGTAGTCTACACCACATGTTGCGCTAGCCGTAGCTAATTTATTGGTAATGCAGGTTCACTCTGTTTGCCTTCTGGCTCTTATTGTAGGTGTAGTCAACACCACATGCTTTGCCAACAATTGCTAATTTATTGGTAATGCAGGTTCACTGTGTTTGCACCCTGGCTCTTATTGTAGGTGTAGTCTACACCACATGCTGTGCCAACAATAGCTAATTTATTGGTAATGCAGGTTCACTGTGTTTGCCCCCTGGCTCCTACTGTAGGTGTAGTCTACTCCTCATACTGTGCCAACAACAGCTAATTTATTGGTAATATAGGTTCTCTGTGTTTGCACCCTGGCTCTTAATGTAGGTGTAGTCTACACCACATGCTGTGCCAACAATGGCTAATTTATTGGTAATGCAGGTTCACTGTGTTTGCACCCTTGCTCTTACTGAGTGTGTAGTCTACACCACATGCTGTGCCAACAATAGCTAATTTATTGGTAGTTCAGTTTCACTGTGTTTGCCCCCAGGCTCTTATTGTAGGTATAGTCTACACCACATGCTATTCCAACAATAGCTAATTTATTGGTAATATAGGTTCTCTCTGTTTGCACCCTGGCTCGTATTGTAGGTGTAGTCTACACCACATGCTGTGCCAACAATAGCTAATTAACTGGTAATGCAGTTTCTCTGTGTTTGCACCCTGACTCTTATTGTAGGTATAGTCTACACCACATCCTGTGCCAACAATAGCTAATTTATTGGTAATGCAGTTTCGCTGTGTTTATACCCTGGTTCTTCTTGTAATTGTAGTCTACACCACATGCTGTGCTAACAATAGCTAATTTATTGGTAATGCAGTTTCACTGTGTTTGCACCCTGGCTGTTATTGTAGGTGTAGTCTACACCACATGCTGTCCTAACAATAGCCAATTTATTGGTAATGCAGGTTCTCTGTGTTTGCATCCTGACTCTTATTGTAGATGTAGTGTACACCACATGCTGTGCCAACATTAGCTAATTTATTGGTAGAACAGTTTCACTGTGTTTGCACCCTGGCTCTTATTGTAGTTGTAGTCTACATCACATGCTGTGCCAACAATAGCTAATTTATTGGTAATGCAGTTTAACTGTGATTACCCCCTGGCTCTTATTGTAGGTGTAGTCTACACCACATGCTGTGCTAACAATAGCTAATTTATTGGTAGAGCAGTTTCACTGTGTTTGCACCCAGGCTCTTATTGTAGTTGTAGTCTACACCACATGCTGTGCCAACAATAGCTAATTTATTGGTAATGCAGGTTCCCTGTGTTTGCCCCCTGGCTCTTATTGTAGGTGTAGTCTACACCACATGGTGTGCCAACAATAGCTAATTTATTGGTAATGCAGGTTGACTGTGTTTACACCCTGGCTCTTATTGTAGGTGTAGTCTACACCACATGCTGTGCCAACAATAGCTAATTTATTGGTAATGCTGTTTCACTGTGTTTGCATCCTGGCTCTTATTGTAGGTGTAGTCTACCCCACATGCTGTGTTAACAATAGCTAATTTATTGGTAATGCAGTTTCACTGTGTTTGCACCCTGACTTTTATTGTAGGTGTAGTCTACACCACATGCTGTGCCAACAATAGCTAATTTTTTGGTAATACAATTTCACTGTGTTTGCACCCTGACACTTATTGAAGGTATAGTCTACACTACATGCTGTGCCAACAATAGCTAATTTATTGGTAATGCAGTTTCGCTGTGTTTGCACCCTGGCTCTTATGGTAGGTGTAGTCTACACCACATGCTGTGCTAACAATAGCTAATTTATTGGTAATGCAGTCTCACTGTGTTTGCATCCTGGCTCTCACTGTAGGTGTAGTCTACACCACATGCTGTGCCAACAATAGCTAATTTATTGGTAATGCAGTTTCACTTGTTTGCTCCCTGGCCCTTATTGTAGGTGTAATCTACACCACATGCTGTGCCAACAATAGCTCATTTATTGGTAATGCAGTTTCACTCTGTTTGCACCCTGACTCTTATTGTAGGTGTAGTCTACACCACATCCTGTGCCAACAATATCTAATTTATTGGTAATGCAGGTTCACTGTGTTTTCCTCCTGACTTATTGTAGGTGTAGTCTGCACCACATGCTGCGCCAACAATAGCTAATTTATTGGTAATGCAGGTTCACTGTGTTTGCACCCTGGCTCTTACTGTGGGTGTAGTCTACACCAAATGCTGTGCCAACAATAGCTAATTTGTTGGTAATGCAGTTTCACTGTGTTTGCACCCTGGCTCTTATTGTAGTTGTAGTCTACACCACATGCTGTGCCAACAATAGCTAATTTATTGGTAATGCAGGTTCACTGTGTTTGCCCCCTGGCTCCTACTGTAGGTGTAGTCTACACCTCATACTGTGCCAACAATAGCTAATTTATTGGTAATATAGGTTCTCTGTGTTTGCACCCTGGCTCTTAATGTAGGTGTAGTCTACACCACATGCTGTGCCAACAATGGCTAATTTATTGGTAATGCAGGTTAACTGTGTTTGCACCCTTGCTCTTACTGAGTGTGTAGTCTACACCACATGCTGTGCCAACAATAGCTAATTTATTGGTAGTTCAGTTGCACTGTGTTTGCCCCCAGGCTCTTATTGTACGTATAGTCTACACCACATGCTATTCCAACAATAGCTAATTTATTGGTAATATAGGTTCTCTGTGTTTGCACCCTGGCTCGTATTGTAGGTGTAGTCTACACCACATGCTGTGCCAACAATAGCTAATTAACTGGTAATGCAGTTTGTCTGTGTTTGCACCCTGACTCTTATTGTAGGTATAGTCTACACCACATCCTGTGCCAACAATAGCTAATTTATTGGTAATGCAGTTTCACTGTGTTTACACCCTGGTTCTTATAGTAAGTGGAGTCTACACCACATGCTGTGCTAACAATAGCTAATTTATTTGTAATGCAGTTTCACTGTGTTTGCACCCTGGCTCTTATTGTAGGTGTAGTCTACACCACATGCTGTCCTAACAATAGCCAATTTATTGGTAATGCAGGTTCACTGTGTTTGCATCCTGACTCTTATTGTAGATGTAGTGTACACCACATGCTGTGCAAGCAATAGCTAATTTATTGCTATTACAGTTTCACTGTGTTTGCCCCCTGAACCTTATTTTAGGTGTAGTCTACAGCACATGCTGTGCTAACAATAGCTAATTTATTGGTAGAGCAATTTCACTGTGTTTGCACCCAGGCTCTTATTGTAGTTGTAGTCCACCACATGCTGTGCCAACATTAGCTAATTTATTGGTAGAAGAGTTTCACTGTGCTTGCACCCTGGCTCTTATTGTAGTTGTAGTCTACACCACATGCTGTGCCAACAATAGCTAATTTATTGGTAATGCAGTTTAACTGTGATTACACCCTGGCTCTTATTGTAGGTGTAGTCTACACCACATGCTGTGCTAACAATAGCTAATTTATTGGTAGAGCAGTTTCACTGTGTTTGCACCCAGGCTCTTATTGTAGTTGTAGTCTACACCAAATGTTGTGCCAACAATAGCTAATTTATTGGTAATGCAGGTTCCCTGTGTTTGCCCCCTGGCTCTTATTGTAGGTGTAGTCTACACCACATGGTGTGCCAACAATAGCTAATTTATTGGTAATGCAGGTTGACTGTGTTTGCACCCTGGCTCTTATTGTAGGTGTAGTCTACACCACATGCTGTGCCAACAATAGCTAATTTATTGGTAATGCAGGTTCACTGTGTTTGCACCCTGACTCTTATTGTAGGTGTAGTCTACACCACATGCTGTGCTAACAGTAGCTAATTTATTGGTAATGCAGGTTCTCTGTGTTTGCACCCTGACTCTTATTGTAGGTGTAGTCTACACCACATGCTGTGCCAACAATAGCTATTTATTGGAATGCAGTTTCACTGTTATTGCACCCTAGCTCTTGTTGTAGGTGTAGTCTACACCACATGTTGCGCTAGCCGTAGCTAATTTATTGGTAATGCAGGTTCACTCTGTTTGCCTTCTGGCTCTTATTGTAGGTGTAGTCAACACCACATGCTTTGCCAACAATTGCTAATTTATTGGTAATGCAGGTTCACTGTGTTTGCACCCTGGCTCTTATTGTAGGTGTAGTCTACACCACATGCTGTGCCAACAATAGCAAATTTATTGGTAATGCAGGTTCACTGCGTTTGCACCCTGGCTCCTATTGTAGGTGTAGTCTACACCACAAGCTGCGCTAACAATAGCTAACTTATTGGTAATGGTGGTTCACTGTGTTTGCACCCAGACTCTTATTGTAGGTGTAGTCTACACCACATGCTGTGCCAACAATAACTAATTTATTGGTAATGCAGGTTCTTTGTGCTTGCCCCCTGGCTCTTATTGTAGGTGTAGTCTACACCACATGCTGTCCTAACAATATCCGATTTATTGGTAATGCAGGTTCACTGTGTTTGCACCCTGACTCTTATTTTAAGTGTAGTCTACGCCACATGCTGTGCTAACAAATGCTAATTATTGGTATAACAGTTTCACTGTGTTTGCCCCCTGGACCTTATTTTAGGTGTAGTCTACACCACATGCTGTGCTAACAATAGCTCATTTATTGGTAATGCAGTTTCACTCTGTTTGCACCCTGACTCTTATTGTAGGTGTAGTCTACACCACATCCTGTGCCAACAATAGCTAATTTATTGGTAATGCAGGTTCACTGTGTTTTCCCCCTGACTCTTATTGTAGGTGTAGTCTGCACCACATGCTGCGCCAACAATAGCTAATTTATTGGTAATGCATGTTCACTGTGTTTGCACCCTGGCTCTTACTGTGGGTGTAGTCTACACCAAATGCTGTGCCAACAATAGCTAATTTGTTGGTAATGCAGTTTCACTGTGTTTGCACCCTGGCTCTTATTGTAGTTGTAGTCTACACCACATGCTGTGCCAACAATAGCTAATTTATTGGTAATGCAGGTTCACTGTGTTTGCCCCCTGGCTCCTACTGTAGGTGTAGTCTACTCCTCATACTGTGCCAACAACAGCTAATTTATTGGTAATATAGGTTCTCTGTGTTTGCACCCTGGCTCTTAATGTAGGTGTAGTCTACACCACATGCTGTGCCAACAATGGCTAATTTATTGGTAATGCAGGTTCACTGTGTTTGCACCCTTGCTCTTACTGAGTGTGTAGTCTACACCACATGCTGTGCCAACAATAGCTAATTTATTGGTAGTTCAGTTTCACTGTGTTTGCCCCCAGGCTCTTATTGTAGGTATAGTCTACACCACATGCTATTCCAACAATAGCTAATTTATTGGTAATATAGGTTCTCTCTGTTTGCACCCTGGCTCGTATTGTAGGTGTAGTCTACACCACATGCTGTGCCAACAATAGCTAATTAACTGGTAATGCAGTTTCTCTGTGTTTGCACCCTGACTCTTATTGTAGGTATAGTCTACACCACATCCTGTGCCAACAATAGCTAATTTATTGGTAATGCAGTTTCGCTGTGTTTATACCCTGGTTCTTCTTGTAATTGTAGTCTACACCACATGCTGTGCTAACAATAGCTAATTTATTGGTAATGCAGTTTCACTGTGTTTGCACCCTGGCTGTTATTGTAGGTGTAGTCTACACCACATGCTGTCCTAACAATAGCCAATTTATTGGTAATGCAGGTTCTCTGTGTTTGCATCCTGACTCTTATTGTAGATGTAGTGTACACCACATGCTGTGCCAACATTAGCTAATTTATTGGTAGAACAGTTTCACTGTGTTTGCACCCTGGCTCTTATTGTAGTTGTAGTCTACATCACATGCTGTGCCAACAATAGCTAATTTATTGGTAATGCAGTTTAACTGTGATTACCCCCTGGCTCTTATTGTAGGTGTAGTCTACACCACATGCTGTGCTAACAATAGCTAATTTATTGGTAGAGCAGTTTCACTGTGTTTGCACCCAGGCTCTTATTGTAGTTGTAGTCTACACCACATGCTGTGCCAACAATAGCTAATTTATTGGTAATGCAGGTTCCCTGTGTTTGCCCCCTGGCTCTTATTGTAGGTGTAGTCTACACCACATGGTGTGCCAACAATAGCTAATTTATTGGTAATGCAGGTTGACTGTGTTTACACCCTGGCTCTTATTGTAGGTGTAGTCTACACCACATGCTGTGCCAACAATAGCTAATTTATTGGTAATGCAGGTTCACTGTGTTTGCACCCTGACTCTTATTGTAGGTGTAGTATACACCACATGCTGTGCTAACAGTAGCTAATTTATTGGTAATGCAGGTTCTCTGTGTTTGCACCCTGACTCTTATTGTAGGTGTAGTCTACACCACATGCTGTGCCAACAATAGCTATTTATTGGAATGCAGTTTCACTGTTATTGCACCCTAGCTCTTGTTGTAGGTGTAGTCTACACCACATGCTGCGCTAGCCGTAGCTAATTTATTGGTAATGCAGGTTCACTGTGTTTGCCTTCTGGCTCTTATTGTAGGTGTAGTCTAGACCACATGCTGTGCTAACAATAGCTAATTTATTGGTATTACAGTTTCACTGTGTTTGCCCCCTGAACCTTATTGTAGGTGTAGTCTACACCACATGCTGTGCTAACAATAGCTAATTTATTGGTAATGCAGTTTCACTGTGTTTGCACCCTGACTCTTATTGTAGGTGTAGTCTACACCACATGCAGTGCTAACAATAGCTAATTTATTGGTAATGCAGTTTCACTGTGTTTGCCCCCTGGCTCTTATTATAGGTGTAGTCTACACCACATGCTGTGCTAACAATAGCTAATTTATTGGTATTACAGTTTCACTGTGTTTGCCCTCTGAACCTTATTGTAGGAGTAGTCTACACCACATGCTGTGCTAACAATAGCTAATTTACTGGTAGAGCAGTTTCACTGTTTTTCCACACTGGCTCTTATTGTAGTTGTAGTCTACACCACATGCTGTGCCAACAATAGCTAATTTATTGGTAATGCAGTTTAACTGTGATTGCCCCCTGGCTCTTATTGTAGGCATAGTCTACAGCACATGCTGTGCCAACAATTGCTAATTTATTGGTAATGCAGGTTCACTGTGTTTGCACCCTGGCTCTTATTGTAGGTGTAGTCTACACCACATGCTGTGCCAACAATAGCTAATTTATTGGTAATGCAGGTTCACTGTGTTTGCACCCTGGCTCCTATTGTAGGTGTAGTCTACACCACAAGCTGTGCTAACAATAGCTAATTTATTGTTAATGCTGGTTCACTGTGTTTGCACCCAGACACTTATTGTAGGTGTAGTCTACACCACATGCTGTGCCAACAATAGCTAATTTATTGGTAATGCAGGTTCACTGTGTTTGCCCCCTGGCTCTTATTGTAGGTGTAGTCTACACCACATGCTGTCCTAACAATAGCCAATTTATTGGTAATGCAGGTTCACTGCGTTTGCACCCTGACTCTTATTGTAAGTGTAGTCTACACCACATGCTGTGCTAACAATTGCAAATTTATTGGTATACAGTTTCACTGTGTTTGCCCCCTGAACCTTATTTTAGGTGTAGTCTACACCACATGCTGTGCTAACAATAGCTAATTTATTGGTAATGCAGTTTCACTGTGTTTGCACCCTGACTCTTATTGTAGGTGTAGTCTACACCACATGCTGTGCTAACAAAAGCTAATTTATTGGTAATGCCGTTTCACTGTGTTTGCCCCCTGACTCTTATTGTAGGTGTAGTCTACACCACATGCTGTGCCAACAGTAGCTAATTTAGTGGTAATGCACTTTCACGGTTTTTGCACCCTGGCTCTTATTGTAGGTGTAGTCTACACCACTTGCTGTGCTACCAATAGTTAATTTATTGGTCATGCTGGTACACTGTGTTTGAACCCTGACTCTTATTGTAGGTGTAGTCTACAACACATGCTGTGCCAACAATAGCTAATTTATTGGTAATGCAGGTTCACTGTGGTTGCCTCCTGGCTCGTATTGTAGTTGTAGTCTACAACACATGTTGTGCTAACAATTGCTAATTTATTGGCAATGCAGATTCACTGTGTTTGCACCCAGACTCTTATTGTAGGTGTAGTCTACACCACATGCTGTGCTAACAATAGCTCATTTATTGGTAATGCAGTTTCACTGTGTTTGCACCCTGGCTCTTATTGTAGGTGTAGTCTACACCACATTCTGTGCCAATAATAGCTAATTTATTGGTAATGCAGGTTCACTGTGTTTTCCCCCTGACTCTTATTGTAGGTGTAGTCAACTCCACATGCTGTGCCAACAATAGCTAATTTATTGGTAATGCTGTTTCACTGTGTTTGCATCCTGGCTCTTATTGTAGGTGTAGTCTACCCCACATGCTGTGTTATCAATAGCTAATTTATTGGTAATGCAGTTTCACTGTGTTTGCACCCTGACTTTTATTGTAGGTGTAGTCTACACCACATGCTGTGCCAACAATAGCTAATTTTTTGGTAATACAATTTCACTGTGTTTGCACCCTGACACTTATTGAAGGTATAGTCTACACTACATGCTGTGCCAACAATAGCTAATTTATTGGTAATGCAGTTTCGCTGTGTTTGCACCCTGGCTCTTATGGTAGGTGTAGTCTACACCACATGCTATGCTAACAATAGCTAATTTATTGGTAATGCAGTCTCACTGTGTTTGCATCCTGGCTCTTACTGTAGGTGTAGTCTACACCACATGCTGTGCCAACAATAGCTAATTTATTGGTAATGCAGTTTCACTTGTTTGCTCCCTGGCCCTTATTGTAGGTGTAATCTACACCACATGCTGTGCCAACAATAGCTCATTTATTGGTAATGCAGTTTCACTCTGTTTGCACCCTGACTCTTATTGTAGGTGTAGTCTACACCACATCCTGTGCCAACAATATCTAATTTATTGGTAATGCAGGTTCACTGTGTTTTCCTCCTGACTTATTGTAGGTGTAGTCTGCACCACATGCTGCGCCAACAATAGCTAATTTATTGGTAATGCAGGTTCACTGTGTTTGCACCCTGGCTCTTACTGTGGGTGTAGTCTACACCAAATGCTGTGCCAACAATAGCTAATTTGTTGGTAATGCAGTTTCACTGTGTTTGCACCCTGGCTCTTATTGTAGTTGTAGTCTACACCACATGCTGTGCCAACAATAGCTAATTTATTGGTAATGCAGGTTCACTGTGTTTGCCCCCTGGCTCCTACTGTAGGTGTAGTCTACACCTCATACTGTGCCAACAATAGCTAATTTATTGTTAATATAGGTTCTCTGTGTTTGCACCCTGGCTCTTAATGTAGGTGTAGTCTACACCACATGCTGTGCCAACAATGGCTAATTTATTGGTAATGCAGGTTCACTGTGTTTGCACCCTTGCTCTTACTGAGTGTGTAGTCTACACCACATGCTGTGCCAACAATAGCTAATTTATTGGTAGTTCAGTTGCACTGTGTTTGCCCCCAGGCTCTTATTGTAGGTATAGTCTACACCACATGCTATTCCAACAATAGCTAATTTATTGGTAATATAGGTTCTCTGTGTTTGCACCCTGGCTCGTATTGTAGGTGTAGTCTACACCACATGCTGTGCCAACAATAGCTAATTAACTGGTAATGCAGTTTGTCTGTGTTTGCACCCTGACTCTTATTGTAGGTATAGTCTACACCACATCCTGTGCCAACAATAGCTAATTTATTGGTAATGCAGTTTCACTGTGTTTACACCCTGGTTCTTATAGTAAGTGGAGTCTACACCACATGCTGTGCTAACAATAGCTAATTTATTTGTAATGCAGTTTCACTGTGTTTGCACCCTGGCTCTTATTGTAGGTGTAGTCTACACCACACGCTGTCCTAACAATAGCCAATTTATTGGTAATGCAGGTTCACTGTGTTTGCATCCTGACTCTTATTGTAGATGTAGTGTACACCACATGCTGTGCAAGCAATAGCTAATTTATTGCTATTACAGTTTCACTGTGTTTGCCCCCTGAACCTTATTTTAGGTGTAGTCTACAGCACATGCTGTGCTAACAATAGCTAATTTATTGGTAGAGCAATTTCACTGTGTTTGCACCCAGGCTCTTATTGTAGTTGTAGTCCACCACATGCTGTGCCAACATTAGCTAATTTATTGGTAGAACAGTTTCACTGTGCTTGCACCCTGGCTCTTATTGTAGTTGTAGTCTACACCACATGCTGTGCCAACAATAGCTAATTTATTGGTAATGCAGTTTAACTGTGATTACACCCTGGCTCTTATTGTAGGTGTAGTCTACACCACATGCTGTGCTAACAATAGCTAATTTATTGGTAGAGCAGTTTCACTGTGTTTGCACCCAGGCTCTTATTGTAGTTGTAGTCTACACCAAATGTTGTGCCAACAATAGCTAATTTATTGGTAATGCAGGTTCCCTGTGTTTTCCCCCTGGCTCTTATTGTAGGTGTAGTCTACACCACATGGTGTGCCAACAATAGCTAATTTATTGGTAATGCAGGTTGACTGTGTTTGCACCCTGGCTCTTATTGTAGGTGTAGTCTACACCACATGCTGTGCCAACAATAGCTAATTTATTGGTAATGCAGGTTCACTGTGTTTGCACCCTGACTCTTATTGTAGGTGTAGTCTACACCACATGCTGTGCTAACAGTAGCTAATTTATTGGTAATGCAGGTTCTCTGTGTTTGCACCCTGACTCTTATTGTAGGTGTAGTCTACACCACATGCTGTGCCAACAATAGCTATTTATTGGAATGCAGTTTCACTGTTATTGCACCCTAGCTCTTGTTGTAGGTGTAGTCTACACCACATGTTGCGCTAGCCGTAGCTAATTTATTGGTAATGCAGGTTCACTCTGTTTGCCTTCTGGCTCTTATTGTAGGTGTAGTCAACACCACATGCTTTGCCAACAATTGCTAATTTATTGGTAATGCAGGTTCACTGTGTTTGCACCCTGGCTCTTATTGTAGGTGTAGTCTACACCACATGCTGTGCCAACAATAGCAAATTTATTGGTAATGCAGGTTCACTGCGTTTGCACCCTGGCTCCTATTGTAGGTGTAGTCTACACCACAAGCTGTGCTAACAATAGCTAACTTATTGGTAATGGTGGTTCACTGTGTTTGCACCCAGACTCTTATTGTAGGTGTAGTCTACACCACATGCTGTGCCAACAATAGCTAATTTATTGGTAATGCAGGTTCTTTGTGCTTGCCCCCTGGCTCTTATTGTAGGTGTAGTCTACACCACATGCTGTCCTAACAATATCCGATTTATTGGTAATGCAGGTTCACTGTGTTTGCACCCTGACTCTTATTGTAAGTGTAGTCTACGCCACATGCTGTGCTAACAAATGCTAATTATTGGTATAACAGTTTCACTGTGTTTGCCCCCTGGACCTTATTTTAGGTGTAGTCTACACCACATGCTGTGCTAACAATAGCTAATTTATTGGTAATGCAGTTTCACTGTGTTTGCCCCCTGGCTCTTATTGTAGGTGTAGTCTACACCACATGCTGTGCTAACAATAGCTAATTTATTGGTATTACAGTTTCACTGTGTTTGCCCCCTGAACCTTATTGTAGGTGTAGTCTACACACATGCTGTGCTAACAATAGCTAATTTATTGTTAATGCAGTTTCACTGTGTTTGCACCCTGACTCTTATTGTAGGTGTAGTCTACACCACATGCTGTGCTAACAATAGCTAATTTATTGGTAATGCAGTTTCACTGTGTTTGCCCCCTGGCTCTTATTATAGATGTAGTCTACACCACATGCTGTGCTAACAATAGCTAATTTATTGGTATTACAGTTTCACTGTGTTTGCCCTCTGAACCTTATTGTAGGAGTAGTCTACACCACATGCTGTGCTAACAATAGCTAATTTACTGGTAGAGCAGTTTCACTGTGTTTGCACACTGGCTCTTATTGTAGTTGTAGTCTACACTACATGCTGTGCCAACAATAGCTAATTTATTGGTAATGCAGTTTAACTGTGATTGCCCCCTGGCTCTTATTGTAGGTATAGTCTACAGCACATGCTGTTCCAACAATAGCTAATTTATTGGTAATGCAGTTTCACTGTGTTTGCCCTCTGAACCTTATTGTAGGTGTAGTCTACACCACATGCTGTGCCAACAATAGCTAATTTATTGGTAATGCAGTTTCACTGTGTTTGCACCCTGACTCTTATTGTAGGTGTAGTCTACACCACATGATGTGCCAACAATAGCTAATTAATTGGTAATGCAGGTTCCCTGTGTTTGCCCCCTGGCTCTTATTGTAGGTATAGTCTACAGCACATGCTGTTCCAACAGTAGCTAATTGATTGGTAATGCAGGTTCACTGTGTTTGCACCCCGGCTCTAATTGTAGGTGTAGTCTACAGCACATGCTGTTCCAACAATAGCTAATTTATTGGTAATGCAGTTTCTCTGTGTTTGCCTTCTGGTTCTTATTGTAGGTGTAGTCTACACCACATGCTGTGTCAACAATAGCTAATTTTTTGTTAATGCAGTTTCACTGTGTTTGCACCCTGACTCTTATTGTAGGTGTAGTCTACACCACATGATGTGCCAACAATAGCTAATTTATTGGTAATGCAGTTTCACTGTGTTTGCACCCTGACTCTTATTGTAGGTGTAGTCTACACCACATGATGTGCCAACAATAGCTAATTTATTGGTAATGCAGGTTCCCTGTGTTTGCCCCCTGGCTCTTATTGTAGGTATAGTCTACACCACATGCTGTGCCAACAGTAGCTAATTTAGTGGTAATGCACTTTCACTGTTTTTGCACCCTGGCTCTTATTGTAGGTGTAGTCTACACCACTTGCTGTGCTACCAATAGTTAATTTATTGGTCATGCTGGTACACTGTGTTTGAACCCTGACTCCTATTGTAGGTGTAGTCTACATCACATGCTGTGCCAACAATAGCTAATTTATTGGTAATGCAGGTTCACTGTGGTTGCCTCCTGGCTCTTATTGTAGTTGTAGTCTACAACACATGCTGTGCTAACAATTGCTAATTTATTGGCAATGCAGATTCACTGTGTTTGCACCCAGACTCTTATTGTAGGTGTAGTCTACACCACATGCTGTGCTAACAATAGCTCATTTATTGGTAATGCAGTTTCACTGTGTTTGCACCCTGGCTCTTATTGTAGGTGTAGTCTACACCACATGCTGTGCCAATAATAGCTAATTTATTGGAAATGCAGGTTCACTGTGTTTTCCCCCTGACTCTTATTGTAGGTGTAGTCAACTCCACATGCTGTGCCAACAATAGCTAATTTTTTGGTAATGCAATTTCACTGTGTTTGCTCCCTGACACTTATTGAAGGTATAGTCTACACTTCATGCTGTGCCAACAATAGCTAATTTATTGGTAATGCAGTTTCACTGTGTTTGCATCCTGGCTCTTACTGTAGGTGTTGTCTACACCACATGCTGTGCCAACAATAGCTAATTTATTGGTAATGCAGTTTCACTGTGTTTGCCCCCTGGCTCTTATTGTAGGTGTAGTCTACACCACATGCTGTGCTAACAATAGCTAATTTATTGGTATTACAGTTTCACTGTGTTTGCCCCCTGAACCTTATTGTAGGTGTAGTCTACACCACATGCTGTGCTAACAATAGCTAATTTATTGGTAATGCAGTTTCACTGTGTTTGCATCCGGGCTCTTACTGTAGGTGTTGTCTACACCACAAGCTGTGCTAACAATAGCTAATTTATTGTTAATGCTGGTTCACTGTGTTTGCACCCAGACACTTATTGTAGGTGTAGTCCAAACCACATGCTGTGCCAACAATAGCTAATTTATTGGTAATGCAGGTTCACTGTGTTTGCCCCCTGGCTCTTATTGTAGGTGTAGTCTACACCACATGCTGTCCTAACAATAGCCAATTTATTGGTAATGCAGGTTCACTGTGTTTGCACCCTGACTCTTATTGTAAGTGTAGTCTACACCACATGCTGTGCTAACAATTGCAAATTTATTGGTATACAGTTTCACTGTGTTTGCCCCCTGAACCTTATTTTAGGTGTAGTCTACACCACATGCTGTGCCAACAATAGCTAATTTATTGGTAATGCAGGTTCACTGTGTTTGCACCCTGGCTCCTATTGTAGGTGTAGTCTACACCACAAGCTGTGCTAACAATAGCTAATTTATTGTTAATGCTGGTTCACTGTGTTTGCACCCAGACACTTATTGTAGGTGTAGTCTACACCACATGCTGTGCCAACAATAGCTAATTTATTGGTAATGCAGGTTCACTGTGTTTGCCCCCTGGCTCTTATTGTAGGTGTAGTCTACACCACATGCTGTCCTAACAATAGCCAATTTATTGGTAATGCAGGTTCACTGCGTTTGCACCCTGACTCTTATTGTAAGTGTAGTCTACACCACATGCTGTGCTAACAATTGCAAATTTATTGGTATACAGTTTCACTGTGTTTGCCCCCTGAACCTTATTTTAGGTGTAGTCTACACCACATGCTGTGCTAACAATAGCTAATTTATTGGTAATGCAGTTTCACTGTGTTTGCACCCTGACTCTTATTGTAGGTGTAGTCTACACCACATGCTGTGCTAACAAAAGCTAATTTATTGGTAATGCCGTTTCACTGTGTTTGCCCCCTGACTCTTATTGTAGGTGTAGTCTACACCACATGCTGTGCCAACAGTAGCTAATTTAGTGGTAATGCACTTTCACGGTTTTTGCACCCTGGCTCTTATTGTAGGTGTAGTCTACACCACTTGCTGTGCTACCAATAGTTAATTTATTGGTCATGCTGGTACACTGTGTTTGAACCCTGACTCTTATTGTAGGTGTAGTCTACAACACATGCTGTGCCAACAATAGCTAATTTATTGGTAATGCAGGTTCACTGTGGTTGCCTCCTGGCTCGTATTGTAGTTGTAGTCTACAACACATGTTGTGCTAACAATTGCTAATTTATTGGCAATGCAGATTCACTGTGTTTGCACCCAGACTCTTATTGTAGGTGTAGTCTACACCACATGCTGTGCTAACAATAGCTCATTTATTGGTAATGCAGTTTCACTGTGTTTGCACCCTGGCTCTTATTGTAGGTGTAGTCTACACCACATTCTGTGCCAATAATAGCTAATTTATTGGTAATGCAGGTTCACTGTGTTTTCCCCCTGACTCTTATTGTAGGTGTAGTCAACTCCACATGCTGTGCCAACAATAGCTAATTTATTGGTAATGCTGTTTCACTGTGTTTGCATCCTGGCTCTTATTGTAGGTGTAGTCTACCCCACATGCTGTGTTATCAATAGCTAATTTATTGGTAATGCAGTTTCACTGTGTTTGCACCCTGACTTTTATTGTAGGTGTAGTCTACACCACATGCTGTGCCAACAATAGCTAATTTTTTGGTAATACAATTTCACTGTGTTTGCACCCTGACACTTATTGAAGGTATAGTCTACACTACATGCTGTGCCAACAATAGCTAATTTATTGGTAATGCAGTTTCGCTGTGTTTGCACCCTGGCTCTTATGGTAGGTGTAGTCTACACCACATGCTGTGCTAACAATAGCTAATTTATTGGTAATGCAGTCTCACTGTGTTTGCATCCTGGCTCTTACTGTAGGTGTAGTCTACACCACATGCTGTGCCAACAATAGCTAATTTATTGGTAATGCAGTTTCACTTGTTTGCTCCCTGGCCCTTATTGTAGGTGTAATCTACACCACATGCTGTGCCAACAATAGCTCATTTATTGGTAATGCAGTTTCACTCTGTTTGCACCCTGACTCTTATTGTAGGTGTAGTCTACACCACATCCTGTGCCAACAATATCTAATTTATTGGTAATGCAGGTTCACTGTGTTTTCCTCCTGACTTATTGTAGGTGTAGTCTGCACCACATGCTGCGCCAACAATAGCTAATTTATTGGTAATGCAGGTTCACTGTGTTTGCACCCTGGCTCTTACTGTGGGTGTAGTCTACACCAAATGCTGTGCCAACAATAGCTAATTTGTTGGTAATGCAGTTTCACTGTGTTTGCACCCTGGCTCTTATTGTAGTTGTAGTCTACACCACATGCTGTGCCAACAATAGCTAATTTATTGGTAATGCAGGTTCACTGTGTTTGCCCCCTGGCTCCTACTGTAGGTGTAGTCTACACCTCATACTGTGCCAACAATAGCTAATTTATTGGTAATATAGGTTCTCTGTGTTTGCACCCTGGCTCTTAATGTAGGTGTAGTCTACACCACATGCTGTGCCAACAATGGCTAATTTATTGGTAATGCAGGTTCACTGTGTTTGCACCCTTGCTCTTACTGAGTGTGTAGTCTACACCACATGCTGTGCCAACAATAGCTAATTTATTGGTAGTTCAGTTGCACTGTGTTTGCCCCCAGGCTCTTATTGTAGGTATAGTCTACACCACATGCTATTCCAACAATAGCTAATTTATTGGTAATATAGGTTCTCTGTGTTTGCACCCTGGCTCGTATTGTAGGTGTAGTCTACACCACATGCTGTGCCAACAATAGCTAATTAACTGGTAATGCAGTTTGTCTGTGTTTGCACCCTGACTCTTATTGTAGGTATAGTCTACACCACATCCTGTGCCAACAATAGCTAATTTATTGGTAATGCAGTTTCACTGTGTTTACACCCTGGTTCTTATAGTAAGTGGAGTCTACACCACATGCTGTGCTAACAATAGCTAATTTATTTGTAATGCAGTTTCACTGTGTTTGCACCCTGGCTCTTATTGTAGGTGTAGTCTACACCACACGCTGTCCTAACAATAGCCAATTTATTGGTAATGCAGGTTCACTGTGTTTGCATCCTGACTCTTATTGTAGATGTAGTGTACACCACATGCTGTGCAAGCAATAGCTAATTTATTGCTATTACAGTTTCACTGTGTTTGCCCCCTGAACCTTATTTTAGGTGTAGTCTACAGCACATGCTGTGCTAACAATAGCTAATTTATTGGTAGAGCAATTTCACTGTGTTTGCACCCAGGCTCTTATTGTAGTTGTAGTCCACCACATGCTGTGCCAACATTAGCTAATTTATTGGTAGAACAGTTTCACTGTGCTTGCACCCTGGCTCTTATTGTAGTTGTAGTCTACACCACATGCTGTGCCAACAATAGCTAATTTATTGGTAATGCAGTTTAACTGTGATTACACCCTGGCTCTTATTGTAGGTGTAGTCTACACCACATGCTGTGCTAACAATAGCTAATTTATTGGTAGAGCAGTTTCACTGTGTTTGCACCCAGGCTCTTATTGTAGTTGTAGTCTACACCAAATGTTGTGCCAACAATAGCTAATTTATTGGTAATGCAGGTTCCCTGTGTTTTCCCCCTGGCTCTTATTGTAGGTGTAGTCTACACCACATGGTGTGCCAACAATAGCTAATTTATTGGTAATGCAGGTTGACTGTGTTTGCACCCTGGCTCTTATTGTAGGTGTAGTCTACACCACATGCTGTGCCAACAATAGCTAATTTATTGGTAATGCAGGTTCACTGTGTTTGCACCCTGACTCTTATTGTAGGTGTAGTCTACACCACATGCTGTGCTAACAGTAGCTAATTTATTGGTAATGCAGGTTCTCTGTGTTTGCACCCTGACTCTTATTGTAGGTGTAGTCTACACCACATGCTGTGCCAACAATAGCTATTTATTGGAATGCAGTTTCACTGTTATTGCACCCTAGCTCTTGTTGTAGGTGTAGTCTACACCACATGTTGCGCTAGCCGTAGCTAATTTATTGGTAATGCAGGTTCACTCTGTTTGCCTTCTGGCTCTTATTGTAGGTGTAGTCAACACCACATGCTTTGCCAACAATTGCTAATTTATTGGTAATGCAGGTTCACTGTGTTTGCACCCTGGCTCTTATTGTAGGTGTAGTCTACACCACATGCTGTGCCAACAATAGCAAATTTATTGGTAATGCAGGTTCACTGCGTTTGCACCCTGGCTCCTATTGTAGGTGTAGTCTACACCACAAGCTGTGCTAACAATAGCTAACTTATTGGTAATGGTGGTTCACTGTGTTTGCACCCAGACTCTTATTGTAGGTGTAGTCTACACCACATGCTGTGCCAACAATAGCTAATTTATTGGTAATGCAGGTTCTTTGTGCTTGCCCCCTGGCTCTTATTGTAGGTGTAGTCTACACCACATGCTGTCCTAACAATATCCGATTTATTGGTAATGCAGGTTCACTGTGTTTGCACCCTGACTCTTATTGTAAGTGTAGTCTACGCCACATGCTGTGCTAAGAAATGCTAATTATTGGTATAACAGTTTCACTGTGTTTGCCCCCTGGACCTTATTTTAGGTGTAGTCTACACCACATGCTGTGCTAACAATAGCTAATTTATTGGTAATGCAGTTTCACTGTGTTTGCCCCCTGGCTCTTATTGTAGGTGTAGTCTACACCACATGCTGTGCTAACAATAGCTAATTTATTGGTATTACAGTTTCACTGTGTTTGCCCCCTGAACCTTATTGTAGGTGTAGTCTACACACATGCTGTGCTAACAATAGCTAATTTATTGGTAATGCAGTTTCACTGTGTTTGCACCCTGACTCTTATTGTAGGTGTAGTCTACACCACATGCTGTGCTAACAATAGCTAATTTATTGGTAATGCAGTTTCACTGTGTTTGCCCCCTGGCTCTTATTATAGGTGTAGTCTACACCACATGCTGTGCTAACAATAGCTAATTTATTGGTATTACAGTTTCACTGTGTTTGCCCTCTGAACCTTATTGTAGGAGTAGTCTACACCACATGCTGTGCTAACAATAGCTAATTTACTGGTAGAGCAGTTTCACTGTGTTTGCACACTGGCTCTTATTGTAGTTGTAGTCTACACTACATGCTGTGCCAACAATAGCTAATTTATTGGTAATGCAGTTTAACTGTGATTGCCCCCTGGCTCTTATTGTAGGTATAGTCTACAGCACATGCTGTTCCAACAATAGCTAATTTATTGGTAATGCAGTTTCACTGTGTTTGCCCTCTGAACCTTATTGTAGGTGTAGTCTACACCACATGCTGTGCCAACAATAGCTAATTTATTGGTAATGCAGTTTCACTGTGTTTGCACCCTGACTCTTATTGTAGGTGTAGTCTACACCACATGATGTGCCAACAATAGCTAATTTATTGGTAATGCAGGTTCCCTGTGTTTGCCCCCTGGCTCTTATTGTAGGTATAGTCTACAGCACATGCTGTTCCAACAGTAGCTAATTGATTGGTAATGCAGGTTCACTGTGTTTGCACCCCGGCTCTAATTGTAGGTGTAGTCTACAGCACATGCTGTTCCAACAATAGCTAATTTATTGGTAATGCAGTTTCTCTGTGTTTGCCTTCTGGTTCTTATTGTAGGTGTAGTCTACACCACATGCTGTGTCAACAATAGCTAATTTTTTGTTAATGCAGTTTCACTGTGTTTGCACCCTGACTCTTATTGTAGGTGTAGTCTACACCACATGATGTGCCAACAATAGCTAATTTATTGGTAATGCAGTTTCACTGTGTTTGCACCCTGACTCTTATTGTAGGTGTAGTCTACACCACATGATGTGCCAACAATAGCTAATTTATTGGTAATGCAGGTTCCCTGTGTTTGCCCCCTGGCTCTTATTGTAGGTATAGTCTACACCACATGCTGTGCCAACAGTAGCTAATTTAGTGGTAATGCACTTTCACTGTTTTTGCACCCTGGCTCTTATTGTAGGTGTAGTCTACACCACTTGCTGTGCTACCAATAGTTAATTTATTGGTCATGCTGGTACACTGTGTTTGAACCCTGACTCCTATTGTAGGTGTAGTCTACATCACATGCTGTGCCAACAATAGCTAATTTATTGGTAATGCAGGTTCACTGTGGTTGCCTCCTGGCTCTTATTGTAGTTGTAGTCTACAACACATGCTGTGCTAACAATTGCTAATTTATTGGCAATGCAGATTCACTGTGTTTGCACCCAGACTCTTATTGTAGGTGTAGTCTACACCACATGCTGTGCTAACAATAGCTCATTTATTGGTAATGCAGTTTCACTGTGTTTGCACCCTGGCTCTTATTGTAGGTGTAGTCTACACCACATGCTGTGCCAATAATAGCTAATTTATTGGAAATGCAGGTTCACTGTGTTTTCCCCCTGACTCTTATTGTAGGTGTAGTCAACTCCACATGCTGTGCCAACAATAGCTAATTTTTTGGTAATGCAATTTCACTGTGTTTGCTCCCTGACACTTATTGAAGGTATAGTCTACACTTCATGCTGTGCCAACAATAGCTAATTTATTGGTAATGCAGTTTCACTGTGTTTGCATCCTGGCTCTTACTGTAGGTGTTGTCTACACCACATGCTGTGCCAACAATAGCTAATTTATTGGTAATGCAGTTTCACTGTGTTTGCCCCCTGGCTCTTATTGTAGGTGTAGTCTACACCACATGCTGTGCTAACAATAGCTAATTTATTGGTATTACAGTTTCACTGTGTTTGCCCCCTGAACCTTATTGTAGGTGTAGTCTACACCACATGCTGTGCTAACAATAGCTAATTTATTGGTAATGCAGTTTCACTGTGTTTGCATCCGGGCTCTTACTGTAGGTGTTGTCTACACCACAAGCTGTGCTAACAATAGCTAATTTATTGTTAATGCTGGTTCACTGTGTTTGCACCCAGACACTTATTGTAGGTGTAGTCCAAACCACATGCTGTGCCAACAATAGCTAATTTATTGGTAATGCAGGTTCACTGTGTTTGCCCCCTGGCTCTTATTGTAGGTGTAGTCTACACCACATGCTGTCCTAACAATAGCCAATTTATTGGTAATGCAGGTTCACTGTGTTTGCACCCTGACTCTTATTGTAAGTGTAGTCTACACCACATGCTGTGCTAACAATTGCAAATTTATTGGTATACAGTTTCACTGTGTTTGCCCCCTGAACCTTATTTTAGGTGTAGTCTACACCACATGCTGTGCTAACAATGGCTAATTTATTGGTAATGCAATTTCACTGTGTTTGCACCCTGACTCTTATTGTAGGTGTAGTCTACACCACATGCTGTGCTAACAAAAGCTAATTTATTGGTAATGCCGTTTCACTGTGTTTGCCCCCTGACTCTTATTGTAGGTGTAGTCTACACCACATGCTGTGCCAACAGTAGCTAATTTAGTGGTAATGCACTTTCACTGTTTTTTCACCCTGGCTCTTATTGTAGGTGTAGTCTACACCACTTGCTGTGCCAACAATAGCTAATTTATTGGTAATGCAGGTTCACTGTGTTTGCCCCCTGGCTCCTACTGTAGGTGTAGTCTACACCTCATACTGTGCCAACAATAGCTAATTTATTGGTAATATAGGTTCTCTGTGTTTGCACCCTGGCTCTTAATGTAGGTGTAGTCTACACCACATGCTGTGCCAACAATGGCTAATTTATTGGTAATGCAGGTTCACTGTGTTTGCACCCTTGCTCTTACTGAGTGTGTAGTCTACACCACATGCTGTGCCAACAATAGCTAATTTATTGGTAGTTCAGTTGCACTGTGTTTGCCCCCAGGCTCTTATTGTAGTTATAGTCTACACCACATGCTATTTCAACAATAGCTAATTTATTGGTAATATAGGTTCTCTGTGTTTGCACCCTGGCTCGTATTGTAGGTGTAGTCTACACCACATGCTGTGCCAACAATAGCTAATTAACTGGTAATGCAGTTTCTCTGTGTTTGCACCCTGACTCTTATTGTAGGTATAGTCTACACCACATCCAGTGCCAACAATAGCTAATTTATTGGTAATGCAGTTTCACTGTGTTTACACCCTGGTTCTTATAGTAAGTGTAGTCTACACCACATGCTGTCCTAACAATAGCCAATTTATTGGTAATGCAGGTTCACTGTGTTTGCATCCTGACTCTTATTGTAGATGTAGTGTACACCACATGCTGTGCAAGCAATAGCTAATTTATTGGTATTACAGTTTCACTGTGTTTGCCCCCTGTACCTTATTTTAGGTGTAGTCTACAGCAGATGCTGAGCTAACAATAGCTAATTTATTGGTAGAGCAATTTCACTGTGTTTGCACCCAGGCTCTTATTGTAGTTGTAGTCCACCACATGCTGTGCCAACATTAGCTAATTTATTGGTAGAACAGTTTCACTGTGCTCGCACCCTGGCTCTTATTGTAGTTGTAGTCTACACCACATGCTGTGCCAACAATAGCTAATTTATTGGTAATGCTGTTTAACTGTGATTACCCCCTGGCTCTTATTGTAGGTGTAGTCTACACCACATGCTGTGCTAACAATAGCTAATTTATTGGTAGAGCAGTTTCACTGTGTTTGCACCCTGACTCTTATTGTAGGTATAGTCTACACCACATCCTGTGCCAACAATAGCTAATTTATTGGTAATGCAGTTTCACTGTGTTTACACCCTGGTTCTTATAGTAAGTGTAGTCTACACCACATGCTGTGCTAACAATAGCTAATTTATTGGTAATGCAGTTTCACTGTGTTTGCACCCTGGCTCTTATTGTAGGTGTAGTCTACACCACATGCTGTCCTAACAATAGCCAATTTATTGGTAATGCAGGTTCCCTGTGTTTGCCCCCTGGCTCTTATTGTAGGTGTAGTCTACACCACATGGTGTGCCAACAATAGCTAATTTATTGGTAATGCAGGTTGACTGTGTTTGCACCCTGGCTCTTTTTGTAGGTGTAGTCTACACCACATGCTGTGCCAACAATAGCTAATTTATTGGTAATGCAGGTTCACTGTGTTTGCACCCTGACTCTTATTGTAGGTGTAGTCGACACCACATGCTGTGCTAACAGTAGCTAATTTATTGGTAATGCAGGTTCTCTGTGTTTGCACCCTGGCTCTTATTGTAGGTGTAGTCTACACCACATGCTGTGCCAACAATAGCTATTTATTGGAATGCAGTTTCACTCTTATTGCACCCTAGCTCTTGTTGTAGGTGTAGTCTACACCACATGCTGCGCTAGCCGTAGCTAATTTATTGGTAATGCAGTTTCACTGCGTTTGCCTTCTGGCTCTTATTGTAGGTGTAGTCAACACCACATGTTTTGCCAACAATTGCTAATTTATTGGTAATGCAGGTTCACTGTGTTTGCACCCTGGCTCTTATTGTAGGTGTAGTCTACACCACATGCTTTGCCAACAATAGCAAATTTATTGGTAATGCAGGTTCACTGTGTTTGCACCCCGGCTCCTATTGTAGGTGTAGTCTACACAACAAGCTGTGCTAACAATAGCTAATTTATTGGTAATGGTGGTTCACTGTGTTTGCACCCAGACTCTTATTGTAGGTGTAGTCTACACCACATGCTGTGCCAACAATAGCTAATTTATTGGTAATGCAGGTTCTTTGTGCTTGCCCCCTGGCTCTTATTGTAGGTGTAGTCTACACCACATGCTGTCCTAACAATATCCAATTTATTGGTAATGCAGGTTCACTGTGTTTGCACCCTGACTCTTATTGTAAGTGTAGTCTACACCACATGCTGTGCTAACAATTGCTAATTTATTGGTATTACAGTTTCACTGTGTTTGCCCCCTGGACCTTATTTTAGGTGTAGTCTACACCACATGCTGTGCTAACAATAGCTAATTTATTGGTAATGCAGTTTCACTGTGTTTGCCCCCTGGCTCTTATTGTAGGTGTAGTCTACACCACATGCTGTGCTAACAATAGCTAATTTATTGGTATTACAGTTTCACTGTGTTTGCCCCCTGAACCTTATTGTAGGTGTAGTCTACACCACATGCTGTGCAAACAATAGCTAATTTATTGGTAATGCAGTTTCACTGTGTTTGCACCCTGACTCTTATTGTAGGTGTAGTCTACACCACATGCTGTGCTAACAATAGCTTGCAGTTTCACTGTGTTTGCCCCCTGGCTCTTATTATAGGTGTAGCCTACACCACATGCCGTGCTAACAATAGCTAATTTATTGGTATTACAGTTTCACTGTGTTTGCCCTCTGAACCTTATTGTAGGAGTAGTCTACACCACATGCTGTGCTAACAATAGCTAATTTACTGGTAGAGCAGTTTCACTGTGTTTGCACACTGGCTCTTATTGTAGTTGTAGTCTACACCACATGCTGTGCCAACAATAGCTAATTTATTGGTAATGCAGTTTAACTGTGATTGCCCCCAGGCTCTTATTGTAGGTATAGCCTACAGCACATGCTGTTCCAACAATAGCTAATTTATTGGTAATGCAGTTTCACTGTGTTTGCCCTCTGAACCTTATTGTAGGTGTAGTCTACACCACATGCTGTGCCAACAATAGCTAATTTATTGGTAATGCAGTTTCACTGTGTTTGCACCCTGACTCTTATTGTAGGTGTAGTCTACACCATATGATGTGCCAACAATAGCTAATTTATTGGTTATGCAGGTTCCCTGTGTTTGCCCCCTGGCTCTTATTGTAGGTATAGTCTACAGCACATGCTGTTCCAACAGTAGCTATTTGATTGGTAATGCAGGTTCACTGTGTTTGCACCCCGGCTCTAATTGTAGGTGTAGTCTACAGCACATGCTGTTCCAACAATAGCTAATTTATTGGTAATGCAGTTTCTCTGTGTTTGCCTTCTGGCTCTTATTGTGGGTGTAGTCTACACCACATGCTGTGTCAACAATAGCTAATTTTTTGTTAATGCAGTTTCACTGTGTTTGCACCCTGACTCTTATTGTAGGTGTAGTCTACACCACATGATGTGCCAACAATAGCTAATTTATTGGTAATGCAGGTTCCCTGTGTTTGCCCCCCGGGCTCTTATTGTAGGTATAGTCTACACCACATGCTGTGCCAACAGTAGCTAATTTAGTGGTAATGCACTTTCACTGTTTTTGCACCCTGGCTCTTATTGTAGGTGTAGTCTACACCACTTGCTGTGCTACCAATAGTTAATTTATTGGTCATGCTGGTACACTGTGTTTGAACCCTGACTCCTATTGTAGGTGAAGTCTACACCACATGCTGTGCCAACAATAGCTAATTTATTGGTAATGCAGGTTCACTGTGGTTGCCTCCTTGCTCTTATTGTAGTTGTAGTCTACAACACATGCTGTGCTAACTATTGCTAATTTATTGGTAATGCAGGTTCACTGTGTTTTCCCCCTGACTCTTATTGTAGGTGTAGTCAACTCCACATGCTGTGCCAACAATAGCTAATTTATTGGTAATGCTGTTTCACTGTGTTTGCATCCTGGCTCTTATCGTAGGTGTAGTCTACCCCACATGCTGTGTTAACAATAGCTAATTTATTGGTAATGCAGTTTCACTGTGTTTGCACCCTGACTTTTATTGTAGGTGTAGTCTACACCACATGCTGTGCCAACAATAGCTAATTTTTTGGTAATGCAATTTCACTGTGTTTGCACCCTGACACTTATTGAAGGTATAGTCTACACTACATGCTGTGCCAACAATAGCTAATTTATTGGTAATGCAGTTTCGCTGTGTTTGCACCCTGGCTCTTATGGTAGGTGTAGTCTACACGACATGATGTGCTAACGATAGCTAATTTATTGGTAATGCAGTTTCACTGTGTTTGCATCCTGGCTCTTACTGTAGGTGTAGTCTACACCACATGCTGTGCCAACAATAGCTAATTTATTGGTAATGCAGTTTCACTGTGTTTGCTCCCTGGCCCTTATTGTAGGTGTAGTCTACACCACATGCTGTGCCAACAATAGCTAATTTATTGGTAATGCAGTTTCACTCTGTTTGCACCCTGACTCTTATTGTAGGTGTAGTCTACACCACATCCTGTGCCAACAATAGCTAATTTATTGGTAATGCAGGTTCACTGTGTTTTCCCCCTGACTCTTATTGTAGGTGTAGTCTACACCACATGCTGCGCCAACAATAGCTAATTTATTGGTAATGCATGTTCACTGTGTTTGCACCCTGGCTCTTACTGTGGGTGTAGTCTACACCAAATGCTGTGCCAACAATAGCTAATTTGTTGGTAATGCAGTTTCACTGTGTTTGCACCCTGGCTCTTAGTGTAGTTGTAGTCTACACCACATGCTGTGCCAACAATAGCTAATTTATTGGTAATGCAGGTTCACTGTGTTTGCCCCCTGGCTCCTACTGTAGGTGTAGTCTACTCCTCATACTGTGCCAACAACAGCTAATTTATTGGTAATATAGGTTCTCTGTGTTTGCACCCTGGCTCTTAATGTAGGTGTAGTCTACACCACATGCTGTGCCAACAATGGCTAATTTATTGGTAATGCAGGTTCACTGTGTTTGCACCCTTGCTCTTACTGAGTGTGTAGTCTACACCACATGCTGTGCCAACAATAGCTAATTTATTGGTAGTTCAGTTTCACTGTGTTTGCCCCCAGGCTCTTATTGTAGGTATAGTCTACACCACATGCTATTCCAACAATAGCTAATTTATTGGTAATATAGGTTCTCTCTGTTTGCACCCTGGCTCGTATTGTAGGTGTAGTCTACACCACATGCTGTGCCAACAATAGCTAATTAACTGGTAATGCAGTTTCTCTGTGTTTGCACCCTGACTCTTATTGTAGGTGTAGTCTACACCACATGCTGTGCTAACAATAGCTAATTTATTGGTAATGCAGTTTCACTGTGTTTGCACCCTGGCTGTTATTGTAGGTGTAGTCTACACCACATGCTGTCCTAACAATAGCCAATTTATTGGTAATGCAGGTTCTCTGTGTTTGCATCCTGACTCTTATTGTAGATGTAGTGTACACCACATGCTGTGCCAACATTAGCTAATTTATTGGTAGAACAGTTTCACTGTGTTTGCACCCTGGCTCTTATTGTAGTTGTAGTCTACACCACATGCTGTGCCAACAATAGCTAATTTATTGGTAATGCAGTTTAACTGTGATTACCCCCCTGGCTCTTATTGTAGGTGTAGTCTACACCACATGCTGTGCTAACAATAGCTAATTTATTGGTAGAGCAGTTTCACTGTGTTTGCACCCAGGTTCTTATTGTAGTTGTAGTCTACACCACATGCTGTGCCAACAATAGCTAATTTATTGGTAATGCAGGTTCCCTGTGTTTGCCCCCTGGCTCTTATTGTAGGTGTAGTCTACACCACATGGTGTGCCAACAATAGCTAATTTATTGGTAATGCAGGTTGACTGTGTTTACACCCTGGCTCTTATTGTAGGTGTAGTCTACACCACATGCTGTGCCAACAATAGCTAATTTATTGGTAATGCAGGTTCACTGTGTTTGCACCCTGACTCTTATTGTAGGTGTAGTATACACCACATGCTGTGCTAACAGTAGCTAATTTATTGGTAATGCAGGTTCTCTGTGTTTGCACCCTGACTCTTATTGTAGGTGTAGTCTACACCACATGCTGTGCCAACAATAGCTATTTATTGGAATGCAGTTTCACTGTTATTGCACCCTAGCTCTTGTTGTAGGTGTAGTCTACACCTCATGCTGCGCTAGCCGTAGCTAATTTATTGGTAATGCAGGTTCACTGTGTTTGCCTTCTGGCTCTTATTGTAGGTGTAGTCTAGACCACATGCTGTGCTAACAATAGCTAATTTATTGGTATTACAGTTTCACTGTCTTTGCCCCCTGAACCTTATTGTAGGTGTAGTCTACACCACATGCTGTGCTAACAATAGCTAATTTATTGGTAATGCAGTTTAACTGTGTTTGCACCCTGACTCTTATTGTAGGTGTAGTCTACACCACATGCAGTGCTAACAATAGCTAATTTATTGGTAATGCAGTTTCACTGTGTTTGCCCCCTGGCTCTTATTATAGGTGTAGTCTACACCACATGCTGTGCTAACAATAGCTAATTTATTGGTATTACAGTTTCACTGTGTTTGCCCTCTGAACCTTATTGTAGGAGTAGTCTACACCACATGCTGTGCTAACAATAGCTAATTAACTGGTAGAGCAGTTTCACTGTTTTTCCACACTGGCTCTTATTGTAGTTGTAGTGTACACCACATGCTGTGCCAACAATAGCTAATTTATTGGTAATGCAGTTTAACTGTGATTGCCCCCTGGCTCTTATTGTAGGTATAGTCTACAGCACATGCTGTGCCAACAATTGCTAATTTATTGGTAATGCAGGTTCACTGTGTTTGCACCCTGGCTCTTATTGTAGGTGTAGTCTACACCACATGCTGTGCCAACAATAGCTAATTTATTGGTAATGCAGGTTCACTGTGTTTGCACCCTGGCTCCTATTGTAGGTGTAGTCTACACCACAAGCTGTGCTAACAATAGCTAATTTATTGTTAATGCTGGTTCACTGTGTTTGCACCCAGACACTTATTGTAGGTGTAGTCTACACCACATGCTGTGCCAACAATAGCTAATTTATTGGTAATGCAGGTTCACTGTGTTTGCCCCCTGGCTCTTATTGTAGGTGTAGTCTACACCACATGCTGTCCTAACAATAGCCAATTTATTGGTAATGCAGGTTCACTGCGTTTGCACCCTGACTCTTATTGTAAGTGTAGTCTACACCACATGCTGTGCTAACAATTGCAAATTTATTGGTATACAGTTTCACTGTGTTTGCCCCCTGAACCTTATTTTAGGTGTAGTCTACACCACATGCTGTGCTAACAATAGCTAATTTATTGGTAATGCAGTTTCACTGTGTTTGCACCCTGACTCTTATTGTAGGTGTAGTCTACACCACATGCTGTGCTAACAAAAGCTAATTTATTGGTAATGCCGTTTCACTGTGTTTGCCCCCTGATTCTTATTGTAGGTGTAGTCTACACCACATGCTGTGCCAACAGTAGCTAATTTAGTGGTAATGCACTTTCACTGTTTTTGCACCCTGGCTCTTATTGTAGGTGTAGTCTACACCACTTGCTGTGCTACCAATAGTTAATTTATTGGTCATGCTGGTACACTGTGTTTGAACCCTGACTCCTATTGTAGGTGTAGTCTACAACACATGCTGTGCCAACAATAGCTAATTTATTGGTAATGCAGGTTCACTGTGGTTGCCTCCTGCCTCGTATTGTAGTTGTAGTCTACAACACATGTTGTGCTAACAATTGCTAATTTATTGGCAATGCAGATTCACTTTGCTTGCACCCAGACTCTTATTGTAGGTGTAGTCTACACCACATGCTGTGCTAACAATAGCTCATTTATTGGTAATGCAGTTTCACTGTGTTTGCACCCTGGCTCTTATTGTAGGTGTAGTCTACACCACATGCAGTGCCAATAATAGCTAATTTATTGGTAATGCAGGTTCACTGTGTTTTCCCCCTGACTCTTATTGTAGGTGTAGTCAACTCCACATGCTGTGCCAACAATAGCTAATTTATTGGTAATGCTGTTTCACTGTGTTTGCATCCTGGCTCTTATTGTAGGTGTAGTCTACCCCACATGCTGTGTTAACAATAGCTAATTTATTGGTAATGCAGTTTCACTGTGTTTGCACCCTGACTTTTATTGTAGGTGTAGTCTACACCACATGCTGTGCCAACAATAGCTAATTTTTTGGTAATACAATTTCACTGTGTTTGCACCCTGACACTTATTGAAGGTATAGTCTACACTACATGCTGTGCCAACAATAGCTAATTTATTGGTAAAGCAGTTTCGCTGTGTTTGCACCCTGGCTCTTATGGTAGGTGTAGTCTACACCACATGCTGTGCTAACAATAGCTAATTTATTGGTAATGCATTCTCACTGTGTTTGCATCCTGGCTCTTACTGTAGGTGTAGTCTACACCACATGCTGTGCCAACAATAGCTAATTTATTGGTAATGCAGTTTCACTTGTTTGCTCCCTGGCCCTTATTGTAGGTGTAATCTACACCACATGCTGTGCCAACAATAGCTCATTTATTGGTAATGCAGTTTCACTCTGTTTGCACCCTGACTCTTATTGTAGGTGTAGTCTACACCACATCCTGTGCCAACAATATCTAATTTATTGGTAATGCAGGTTCACTGTGTTTTCCTCCTGACTTATTGTAGGTGTAGTCTGCACCACATGCTGCGCCAACAATAGCTAATTTATTGGTAATGCAGGTTCACTGTGTTTGCACCCTGGCTCTTACTGTGGGTGTAGTCTACACCAAATGCTGTGCCAACAATAGCTAATTTGTTGGTAATGCAGTTTCACTGTGTTTGCACCCTGGCTCTTATTGTAGTTGTAGTCTACACCACATGCTGTGCCAACAATAGCTAATTTATTGGTAATGCAGGTTCACTGTGTTTGCATCCTGGTTCTTATTGTAGGTGTAGTCTACACCTCATGCTGTGCTAACAATAGCTAATTTATTGGTAATGCAGTTTCACTGTGTTTGCACCCTGGCTCTTATTGTAGTTGTAGTCAACACCACATGCTGTGCCAACAATGGCTAATTTATTGGTAATGCAGGTTCACTGTGTTTGCACCCTTGCTCTTACTGAGTGTGTAGTCTACACCACATGCTGTGCCAACAATAGCTAATTTATTGGTAGTTCAGTTGCACTGTGTTTGCCCTCAGGCTCTTATTGTAGGTATAGTCTACACCACATGCTATTCCAACAATAGCTAATTTATTGGTAATATAGGTTCTCTGTGTTTGCACCCTGGCTCGTATTGTAGGTGTAGTCTACACCACATGCTGTGCCAACAATAGCTAATTAACTGGTAATGCAGTTTGTCTGTGTTTGCACCCTGACTCTTATTGTAGGTATAGTCTACACCACATCCTGTGCCAACAATAGCTAATTTATTGGTAATGCAGTATCACTGTGTTTACACCCTGGTTCTTATAGTAAGTGGAGTCTACACCACATGCTGTGCTAACAATAGCTAATTTATTTGTAATGCAGTTTCACTGTGTTTGCACCCTGGCTCTTATTGTAGGTGTAGTCTACACCACATGCTGTCCTAACAATAGCCAATTTATTGGTAATGCAGGTTCACTGTGTTTGCATCCTGACTCTTATTGTAGATGTAGTGTACACCACATGCTGTGCAAGCAATAGCTAATTTATTGCTATTACAGTTTCACTGTGTTTGCCCCCTGAACCTTATTTTAGGTGTAGTCTACAGCACATGCTGTGCTAACAATAGCTAATTTATTGGTAGAGCAATTTCACTGTGTTTGCACCCAGGCTCTTATTGTAGTTGTAGTCCACCACATGCTGTGCCAACATTAGCTAATTTATTGGTAGAACAGTTTCACTGTGCTTGCACCCTGGTTCTTATTGTAGTTGTAGTCTACACCACATGCTGTGCCAACAATAGCTAATTTATTGGTAATGCAGTTTAACTGTGATTACACCCTGGCTCTTATTGTAGCTGTAGTCTACACCACATGCTGTGCTAACAATAGCTAATTTATTGGTAGAGCAGTTTCACTGTGTTTGCACCCAGGCTCTTATTGTAGTTGTAGTCTACACCAAATGTTGTGCCAACAATAGCTAATTTATTGGTAATGCAGGTTCCCTGTGTTTGCCCCCTGGCTCTTATTGTAGGTGTAGTCTACACCACATGGTGTGCCAACAATAGCTAATTTATTGGTAATGCAGGTTGACTGTGTTTGCACCCTGGCTCTTATTGTAGGTGTAGTCTACACCACATGCTGTGCCAACAATAGCTAATTTATTGGTAATGCAGGTTCACTGTGTTTGCACCCTGACTCTTATTGTAGGTGTAGTCTACACCACATGCTGTGCTAACAGTAGCTAATTTATTGGTAATGCAGGTTCTCTGTGTTTGCACCCTGACTCTTATTGTAGGTGTAGTCTACACCACATGCTGTGCCAACAATAGCTATTTATTGGAATGCAGTTTCACTGTTATTGCACCCTAGCTCTTGTTGTAGGTGTAGTCTCCACCACATGTTGCGCTAGCCGTAGCTAATTTATTGGTAATGCAGGTTCACTCTGTTTGCCTTCTGGCTCTTATTGTAGGTGTAGTCAACACCACATGCTTTGCCAACAATTGCTAATTTATTGGTAATGCAGGTTCACTGTGTTTGCACCCTGGCTCTTATTGTAGGTGTAGTCTACACCACATGCTGTGCCAACAATAGCAAATTTATTGGTAATGCAGGTTCACTGCGTTTGCACCCTGGCTCCTATTGTAGGTGTAGTCTACACCACAAGCTGTGCTAACAATAGCTAACTTATTGGTAATGGTGGTTCACTGTGTTTGCACCCAGACTCTTATTGTAGGTGTAGTCTACACCACGTGCTGTGCCAACAATAGCTAATTTATTGGTAATGCAGGTTCTTTGTGCTTGCCCCCTGGCTCTTATTGTAGGTGTAGTCTACACCACATGCTGTCCTAACAATATCCGATTTATTGGTAATGCAGGTTCACTGTGTTTGCACCCTGACTCTTATTGTAAGTGTAGTCTACGCCACATGCTGTGCTAACAAATGCTAATTTATTGGTAAAACAGTTTCACTGTGTTTGCCCCCTGGACCTTATTTTAGGTGTAGTCTACACCACATGCTGTGCTAACAATAGCTAATTTATTGGTAATGCAGTTTCACTGTGTTTGCCCCCTGGCTCTTATTGTAGGTGTAGTCTACACCACATGCTGTGCTAACAATAGCTAATTTATTGGTATTACAGTTTCACTGTGTTTGCCCCCTGAACCTTATTGTAGGTGTAGTCTACACACATGCTGTGCTAACAATAGCTAATTTATTGGTAATGCAGTTTCACTGTGTTTGCACCCTGACTCTTATTGTAGGTGTAGTCTACACCACATGCTGTGCTAACAATAGCTAATTTATTGGTAATGCAGTTTCACTGTGTTTGCCCCCTGGCTCTTATTATAGGTGTAGTCTACACCACATGCTGTGCTAACAATAGCTAATTTATTGGTATTACAGTTTCACTGTGTTTGCTCTCTGAACCTTATTGTAGGAGTAGTCTACACCACATGCTGTGCTAACAATAGCTAATTTACTGGTAGAGCAGTTTCACTGTGTTTGCACACTGGCTCTTATTGTAGTTGTAGTCTACACTACATGCTGTGCCAACAATAGCTAATTTATTGGTAATGCAGTTTAACTGTGATTGCCCCCTGGCTCTTATTGTAGGTATAGTCTACAGCACATGCTGTTCCAACAATAGCTAATTTATTGGTAATGCAGTTTCACTGTGTTTGACCTCTGAACCTTATTGTAGGTGTAGTCTACACCACATGCTGTGCCAACAATAGCTAATTTATTGGTAATGCAGTTTCACTGTGTTTGCACCCTGACTCTTATTGTAGGTGTAGTCTACACCACATGATGTGCCAACAATAGCTAATTTATTGGTAATGCAGGTTCCCTGTGTTTGCCCCCTGGCTCTTATTGTAGGTATAGTCTACAGCACATGCTGTTCCAACAGTAGCTAATTGATTGGTAATGCAGGTTCACTGTGTTTGCACCCCGGCTCTAATTGTAGGTGTAGTCTACAGCACATGCTGTTCCAACAATAGCTAATTTATTGGTAATGCAGTTTCTCTGTGTTTGCCTTCTGGCTCTTATTGTAGGTGTAGTCTACACCACATGCTGTGTCAACAATAGCTAATTTTTTGTTAATGCAGTTTCACTGTGTTTGCACCCTGACTCTTATTGTAGGTGTAGTCTACACCACATGATGTGCCAACAATAGCTAATTTATTGGTAATGCAGTTTCACTGTGTTTGCACCCTGACTCTTATTGTAGGTGTAGTCTACACCACATGATGTGCCAACAATAGCTAATTTATTGGTAATGCAGGTTCCCTGTGTTTGCCCCCTGGCTCTTATTGTAGGTATAGTCTACACCACATGCTGTGCCAACAGTAGCTAATTTAGTGGTAATGCACTTTCACTGTTTTTGCACCCTGGCTCTTATTGTAGGTGTAGTCAACTCCACATGCTGTGCCAACAATAGCTAATTTATTGGTAATGCAGGTTCACTGTGGTTGCCTCCTGGCTCTTATTGTAGTTGTAGTCTACAACACATGCTGTGCTAACAATTGCTAATTTATTGGCAATGCAGATTCACTGTGTTTGCACCCAGACTCTTATTGTAGGTGTAGTCTACACCACATGCTGTGCTAACAATAGCTCATTTATTGGTAATGCAGTTTCACTGTGTTTGCACCCTGGCTCTTATTGTAGGTGTAGTCTACACCACATGCTGTGCCAATAATAGCTAATTTATTGGAAATGCAGGTTCACTGTGTTTTCCCCCTGACTCTTATTGTAGGTGTAGTCAACTCCACATGCTGTGCCAACAATAGCTAATTTTTTGGTAATGCAATTTCACTGTGTTTGCTCCCTGACACTTATTGAAGGTATAGTCTACACTTCATGCTGTGCCAACAATAGCTAATTTATTGGTAATGCAGTTTCACTGTGTTTGCATCCTGGCTCTTACTGTAGGTGTTGTCTACACCACATGCTGTGCCAACAATAGCTAATTTATTGGTAATGCAGTTTCACTGTGTTTGCCCCCTGGCTCTTATTGTAGGTGTAGTCTACACCACATGCTGTGCTAACAATAGCTAATTTATTGGTATTACAGTTTCACTGTGTTTGCCCCCTGAACCTTATTGTAGGTGTAGTCTACACCACATGCTGTGCTAACAATAGCTAATTTATTGGTAATGCAGTTTCACTGTGTTTGCACCCTGACTCTTATTGTAGGTGTAGTCTACACCACATGCTGTGCTAACAATAGCTAATTTATTGGTAATGCAGTTTCACTTTGTTTGCCCCCTGGCTCTTATTATAGGTGTAGTCTACACCACATGCTGTGCTAACAATAGCTAATTTATTGGTATTACAGTTTCACTGTGTTTGCCCTCTGAACCTTATTGTAGGAGTAGTCTACACCACATGCTGTGCTAACAATAGCTAATTTACTGGTAGAGCAGTTTCACTGTGTTTCCACACTGGCTCTTATTGTAGTTGTAGTCTACACCACATGCTGTGCCAACAATAGCTAATTTATTGGTAATGCAGTTTAACTGTAATTGCCCCCTGGCTCTTATTGTAGGTATAGTCTACAGCACATGCTGTGCCAACAATTGCGCATTTATTGGTAATGCAGGTTCACTGTGTTTGCACCCTGGCTCTTATTGTAGGTGTAGTCCACACCACATGCTGTGCCAACAATAGCTAATTTATTGGTAATGCAGGTTCACTGTGTTTGCACCCTGGCTCCTATTGTAGGTGTAGTCTACACCACAAGCTGTGCTAACAATAGCTAATTTATTGTTAATGCTGGTTCACTGTGTTTGCACCCAGACTCTTATTGTAGGTGTAGTCTACACCACATGCTGTGCCAACAATAGCTAATTTATTGGTAATGCAGGTTCACTGTGTTTGCCCCCTGGCTCTTATTATAGGTGTAGTCTACACCACATGCTGTCCTAACAATAGCCAATTTATTGGTAATGCAGGTTCACTGTGTTTGCACCCTGACTCTTATTGTAAGTGTAGTCTACACCACATGCTGTGCTAACAATTGCAAATTTATTGGTATTACAGTTTCACTGTGTTTGCCCCCTGAACCTTATTTTAGGTGTAGTCTACACCACATGCTGTGCTAACAATAGCTTATTTATTGGTAATGCAGTTTCACTGTTTTTGCACCCTGACTCTTATTGTAGGTGTAGTCTACAGCACATGCTGTGCTAACAAAAGCTAATTTATTGGTAATGCAGTTTCACTGTGTTTGCTCCCTGGCCCTTATTGTAGGTGTAGTCTACACCACATGCTGTGCCAACAATAGCTATTTATTGGTAATGCAGTTTCACTGTGTTTGCACCCTTGTTCTTATTGTAGGTGTGTCTACACCACATTCTGTGCTGACAGTAGCTGAATTTTGGTAATGCAGGTTCACTGTGTTTGCCCCCTGACTCTTATTGTAGGTGTAGTCTACACCACATGCTGTGCCAACAGTAGCTAATTTAGTGGTAATGCACTTTCACTGTTTTTGCACCCTGGCTCTTATTGTAGGTGTAGTCTACACCACTTGCTGTGCTACCAATAGTTAATTTATTGGTCATGCTGGTACACTGTGTTTGAACCCTGACTCCTATTGTAGGTGTAGTCTACACCACATGCTGTGCCAACAATAGCTAATTTATTGGTAATGCAGGTTCACTGTGGTTGCCTCCTGGCTCTTATTGTAGTTGTAGTCTACAACACATGCTGTGCTAACAATTGCTAATTTATTGGCAATGCAGATTCACTGTGTTTGCACCCAGACTCTTATTGTAGGTGTAGTCTACACCACATGCTGTGCTAACAATAGCTCATTTATTGGTAATGCAGTTTCACTGTGTTTGCACCCTGGCTCTTATTGTAGGTGTAGTCTACACCACATGCTGTGCCAATAATATCTAATATATTGGTAATGCAGGTGCACTGTGTTTTCCCCCTGACTCTTATTGTATGTGTAGTCAACTCCACATGCTGTGCCAACAATAGCTAATTTATTGGTAATGCTGTTTCACTGTGTTTGCATCCTGGCTCTTATTGTAGGTGTAGTCTACCCCACATGCTGTGTTAACAATAGCTAATTTATTGGTAATGCAGTTTCACTGTGTTTGCACCCTGACTTTTATTGTAGGTGTAGTCTACACCACATGCTGTGCCAACAATAGCTAATTTTTTGGTAATGCAATTTCACTGTGTTTGCACCCAGACACTTATTGAAGGTATAGTCTACACTACATGCTGTGCCAACAATAGCTAATTTATTGGTAATGCAGTTTCGCTGTGTTTGCACCCTGGCTCTTATGGTAGGTGTAGTCTACACCACATGCTGTGCTAACAATAGCTAATTTATTGGTAATGCAGTTTCACTGTGTTTGCATCCTGGCTCTTACTGTAGGTGTAGTCTACACCACATGCTGTGCCAACAATAGCTAATTTATTGGTAATGCAGTTTCACTGTGTTTGCTCCCTGGCCCTTATTGTAGGTGTAGTCTACACCACATGCTGTGCCAACGATAGCTAATTTATTGGTAATGCAGTTTCACTCTGTTTGCACCCTGACTCTTATTGTCGGTGTAGTCTACACCACATCCTGTGCCAACAATATCTAATTTATTGGTAATGAAGGTTCACTGTGTTTTCCCCCTGACTCTTATTGTAGGTGTAGTCTGCACCACATGCTGCGCCAACAATAGCTAATTTATTGGTAATGCAGGTTCACTGTGTTTGCACCCTGGCTCTTACTGTGGGTGTAGTCTACACCAAATGCTGTGCCAACAATAGCTAATTTGTTGGTAATGCAGTTTCACTGTGTTTGCACCCTGGCTCTTATTATAGTTGTAGTCTACACCACATGCTGTGCCAACAATAGCTAATTTATTGGTAATGCAGGTTAACTGTGTTTGCCCCCTGGCTCCTAGTGTAGGTGTAGTCTACACCTCATACTGTGCCAACAATAGCTAATTTATTGGTAATATACGTTCCCTGTGTTTGCACCCTGGCTCTTAATGTAGGTGTAGTCTACACCACATGCTGTGCCAACAATGGCTAATTAATTGGTAATGCAGGTTCACTGTGTTTGCACCCGTGCTCTTACTGAGTGTGTAGTCTACACCACATGCTGTGCCAACAATAGCTAATTTATTGGTAGTTCAGTTGCACTGTGTTTGCCCCCAGGCTCTTATTGTAGGTATAGTCTTCACCACATGATATTCCAACAATAGCTAATTTATTGGTAATATAGTTTCTCTGTGTTTGCACCCTGGCTCGTATTGTAGATGTAGTCTACACCACATGCTGTGCCAACAATAGCTAATTAACTGGTAATGCAGTTTCTCTGTGTTTGCACCCTGACTCTTATTGTAGGTATAGTCTACACCACATCCTGTGCCAACAATAGTTAATTTATTGGTAATGCAGTTTCACTCTGTTTACACCCTGGTTCTTATAGTAAGTGTAGTCTACACCACATGCTGTGCTAACAATAGCTAATTTATTGGTAATGCAGGTTCACTGTGTTTGCATCCTGACTCTTATTGTAGATGTAGTGTACACCACATGCTGTGCAAGCAATAGCTAATTTATTGGTATTACAGTTTCACTGTGTTTGCCCCCTGAACCTTATTTTAGGTGTAGTCTACAGCACATGCTGTGCTAACAATAGCTAATTTATTGGTAGAGCAGTTTCACTGTGTTTGCACCCAGGCTCTTATTGTAGTTGTAGCCTACACCACATGCTGTGCCAACATTAGCTAATTTATTGGTAGAACAGTTTCACTGTGCTTGCACCCTGGCTCTTATTGTAGTTGTAGTCTACACCACATGCTGTGCCAACAATAGCTAATTTATTGGTAATGCAGTTTAACTGTGATTACCCCCTGGCTCTTATTGTAGATGTAGTCTACACCACATGCTGTGCTAACAATAGCTAATTTATTGGTATTACAGTTTCACTGTGTTTGCCCTCTGAACCTTATTGTAGGAGTAGTCTACACCACATGCTGTGCTAACAATAGCTAATTTACTGGTAGAGCAGTTTCACTTTGTTTGCACACTGGCTCTTATTGTAGTTGTAGTCTACACTACATGCTGTGCCAACAATAGCTAATTTATTGGTAATGCAGTTTAACTGTGATTGCCCCCTGGCTCTTATTGTAGGTATAGTCTACAGCACATGCTGTTCCAACAATAGCTAATTTATTGGTAATGCAGTTTCACTGTGTTTGCCCTCTGAACCTTATTGTAGGTGTAGTCTACACCACATGCTGTGCCAACAATAGCTAATTTATTGGTAATGCAGTTTCACTGTGTTTGCACCCTGACTCTTATTGTAGGTGTAGTCTACACCACATGATGTGCCAACAATAGCTAATTTATTGGTAATGCAGGTTCCCTGTGTTTGCCCCCTGGCTCTTATTGTAGGTATAGTCTACAGCACATGCTGTTCCAACAGTAGCTAATTGATTGGTAATGCAGGTTCACTGTGTTTGCACCCCGGCTCTAATTGTAGGTGTAGTCTACAGCACATGCTGTTCCAACAATAGCTAATTTATTGGTAATGCAGTTTCTCTGTGTTTGCCTTCTGGCTCTTATTGTAGGTGTAGTCTACACCACATGCTGTGTCAACAATAGCTAATTTTTTGTTAATGCAGTTTCACTGTGTTTGCACCCTGACTCTTATTGTAGGTGTAGTCTACACCACATGATGTGCCAACAATAGCTAATTTATTGGTAATGCAGTTTCACTGTGTTTGCACCCTGACTCTTATTGTAGGTGTAGTCTACACCACATGATGTGCCAACAATAGCTAATTTATTGGTAATGCAGGTTCCCTGTGTTTGCCCCCTGGCTCTTATTGTAGGTATAGTCTACACCACATGCTGTGCCAACAGTAGCTAATTTAGTGGTAATGCACTATCACTGTTTTTGCACCCTGGCTCTTATTGTAGGTGTAGTCTACACCACTTGCTGTGCTACCAATAGTTAATTTATTGGTCATGCTGGTACACTGTGTTTGAACCCTGACTCCTATTGTAGGTGTAGTCGACACCACATGCTGTGCCAACAATAGCTAATTTATTGGTAATGCAGGTTCACTGTGGTTGCCTCCTGGCTCTTATTGTAGTTGTAGTCTACAACACATGCTGTGCTAACAATTGCTAATTTATTGGCAATGCAGATTCACTGTGTTTGCACCCAGACTCTTATTGTAGGTGTAGTCTACACCACATGCTGTGCTAACAATAGCTCATTTATTGGTAATGCAGTTTCACTGTGTTTGCACCCTGGCTCTTATTGTAGGTGTAGTCTACACCACATGCTGTGCCAATAATAGCTAATTTATTGGAAATGCAGGTTCACTGTGTTTTCCCCCTGACTCTTATTGTAGGTGTAGTCAACTCCACATGCTGTGCTAACAATAGCTAATTTATTGGTATTACAGTTTCACTGTGTTTGCCCTCTGAACCTTATTTTAGGAGTAGTCTACACCACATGCTGTGCTAACAATAGCTAATTTACTGGTAGAGCAGTTTCACTGTGTTTCCACACTGGCTCTTATTGTAGTTGTAGTCTACACCACATGCTGTGCCAACAATAGCTAATTTATTGGTAATGCAGTTTAACTGTAATTGCCCCCTGGCTCTTATTGTAGGTATAGTCTACAGCACATGCTGTGCCAACAATTGCGCATTTATTGGTAATGCAGGTTCACTGTGTTTGCACCCTGGCTCTTATTGTAGGTGTAGTCCACACCACATGCTGTGCCAACAATAGCTAATTTATTGGTAATGCAGGTTCACTGTGTTTGCACCCTGGCTCCTATTGTAGGTGTAGTCTACACCACAAGCTGTGCTAACAATAGCTAATTTATTGTTAATGCTGGTTCACTGTGTTTGCACCCAGACTCTTATTGTAGGTGTAGTCTACACCACATGCTGTGCCAACAATAGCTAATTTATTGGTAATGCAGGTTCACTGTGTTTGCCCCCTGGCTCTTATTATAGGTGTAATCTACACCACATGCTGTCCTAACAATAGCCAATTTATTGGTAATGCAGGTTCACTGTGTTTGCACCCTGACTCTTATTGTAAGTGTAGTCTACACCACATGCTGTGCTAACAATTGCAAATTTATTGGTATTACAGTTTCACTGTGTTTGCCCCCTGAACCTTATTTTAGGTGTAGTCTACACCACATGCTGTGCTAACAATAGCTTATTTATTGGTAATGCAGTTTCACTGTGTTTGCACCCTGACTCTTATTGTAGGTGTAGTCTACAGCACATGCTGTGCTAACAAAAGCTAATTTATTGGTAATGCCGTTTCACTGTGTTTGCACCCTGGTTCTTATTGTAGGTGTAGTCTTCACCACATGCTGTGCTAAAAATAGCTAATTTATTGGTAATGCAGTTTCACTGTGTTTGCTCCCTGGCCCTTATTATAGGTGTAGTCTACACCACATGCTGTGCCAACAATAGCTATTTATTGGTAATGCAGTTTCACTGTGTTTGCACCCTTGTTCTTATTGTAAGTGTGTCTACACCACATTCTGTGCTGACAGTAGCTAAATTTTGGTAATGCAGGTTCACTGTGTTTGCCCCCTGACTCTTATTGTAGGTGTAGTCTACACCACATGCTGTGCCAACAGTAGCTAATTTAGTGGTAATGCACTTTCACTGTTTTTGCACCCTGGCTCTTATTGTAGGTGTAGTCTACACCACTTGCTGTGCTACCAATAGTTAATTTATTGGTCATGCTGGTACACTGTGTTTGAAACCTGACTCCTATTGTAGGTGTAGTCTACACCACATGCTGTGCCAACAATAGCTAATTTATTGGTAATGCAGGTTCACTGTGGTTGCCTCCTGGCTCTTATTGTAGTTGTAGTCTACAACACATGCTGTGCTAACAATTGCTAATTTATTGGCAATGCAGATTCACTGTGTTTGCACCCAGACTCTTATTGTAGGTGTAGTCTACACCACATGCTGTGCTAACAATAGCTCATTTATTGGTAATGCAGTTTCACTGTGTTTGCACCCTGGCTCTTATTGTAGGTGTAGTCTACACCACATGCTGTGCCAATAATATCTAATTTATTGGTAATGCAGGTGCACTGTGTTTTCCCCCTGACTCTTATTGTATGTGTAGTCAACTCCACATGCTGTGCCAACAATAGCTAATTTATTGGTAATGCTGTTTCACTGTGTTTGCATCCTGGCTCTTATTGTAGGTGTAGTCTACCCCACATGCTATGTTAACAATAGCTAATTTATTGGTAATGCAGTTTCACTGTGTTTGCACCCTGACTTTTATTGTAGGTGTAGTCTACACCACATGCTGTGCCAACAATAGCTAATTTTTTGGTAATGCAATTTCACTGTGTTTGCACCCAGACACTTATTGAAGGTATAGTCTACACTACATGCTGTGCCAACAATAGCTAATTTATTGGTAATGCAGTTTCGCTGTGTTTGCACCCTGGCTCTTATGGTAGGTGTAGTCTACACCACATGCTGTGCTAACAATAGCTAATTTATTGGTAATGCAGTTTCACTGTGTTTGCATCCTGGCTCTTACTGTAGGTGTAGTCTACACCACATGCTGTGCCAACAATAGCTAATTTATTGGTAATGCAGTTTCACTGTGTTTGCTCCCTGGCCCTTATTGTAGGTGTAGTCTACACCACATGCTGTGCCAACGATAGCTAATTTATTGGTAATGCAGTTTCACTCTGTTTGCACCCTGACTCTTATTGTCGGTGTAGTCTACACCACATTCTGTGCCAACAATATCTAATTTATTGGTAATGCAGGTTCACTGTGTTTTCCCCCTGACTCTTATTGTAGGTGTAGTCTGCACCACATGCTGCGCCAACAATAGCTAATTTATTGGTAATGCAGGTTCACTGTGTTTGCACCCTGGCTCTTACTGTGGGTGTAGTCTACACCAAATGCTGTGCCAACAATAGCTAATTTGTTGGTAATGCAGTTTCACTGTGTTTGCACCCTGGCTCTTATTATAGTTGTAGTCTACACCACATGCTGTGCCAACAATAACTAATTTATTGGTAATGCAGGTTAACTGTGTTTGCCCCCTGGCTCCTACTGTAGGTGTAGTCTACACCTCATACTGTGCCAACAATAGCTAATTTATTGGTAATATACGTTCTCTGTGTTTGCACCCTGGCTCTTAATGTAGGTGTAGTCTACACCACATGCTGTGCCAACAATGGCTAATTAATTGGTAATGCAGTTTCACTTTGTTTGCCCCCTGGCTCTTATTATAGGTGTAGTCTACACCACATGCTGTGCTAACAATAGCTAATTTATTGGTATTACAGTTTCACTGTGTTTGCCCTCTGAACCTTATTGTAGGAGTAGTCTACACCACATGCTGTGCTAACAATAGCTAATTTACTGGTAGAGCAGTTTCACTGTGTTTCCACACTGGCTCTTATTGTAGTTGTAGTCTACACCACATGCTGTGCCAACAATAGCTAATTTATTGGTAATGCAGTTTAACTGTAATTGCCCCCTGGCTCTTATTGTAGGTATAGTCTACAGCACATGCTGTGCCAACAATTGCGCATTTATTGGTAATGCAGGTTCACTGTGTTTGCACCCGTGCTCTTACTGAGTGTGTAGTCTACACCACATGCTGTGCCAACAATAGCTAATTTATTGGTAGTTCAGTTGCACTGTGTTTGCCCCCAGGCTCTTATTGTAGGTATAGTCTTCACCACATGATATTCCAACAATAGCTAATTTATTGGTAATATAGTTTCTCTGTGTTTGCACCCTGGCTCGTATTGTAGGTGTAGTCTACACCACATGCTGTGCCAACAATAGCTAATTAACTGGTAATGCAGTTTCTCTGTGTTTGCACCCTGACTCTTATTGTAGGTATAGTCTACACCACATCCTGTGCCAACAATAGTTAATTTATTGGTAATGCAGTTTCACTCTGTTTACACCCTGGTTCTTATAGTAAGTGTAGTCTACACCACATGCTGTGCTAACAATAGCTAATTTATTGGTAATGCAGGTTCACTGTGTTTGCATCCTGACTCTTATTGTAGATGTAGTGTACACCACATGCTGTGCAAGCAATAGCTAATTTATTGGTATTACAGTTTCACTGTGTTTGCCCCCTGAACCTTATTTTAGGTGTAGTCTACAGCACATGCTGTGCTAACAATAGCTAATTTATTGGTAGAGCAGTTTCACTGTGTTTGCACCCAGGCTCTTATTGTAGTTGTAGCCTACACCACATGCTGTGCCAACATTAGCTAATTTATTGGTAGAACAGTTTCACTGTGTTTGCACCCTGGCTCTTATTGTAGTTGTAGTCTACACCACATGCTGTGCCAACAATAGCTAATTTATTGGTAATGCAGTTTAACTGTGATTACCCCCTGGCTCTTATTGTAGATGTAGTCTACACCACATGCTGTGCTAACAATAGCTAATTTATTGGTAGAGCAGTTTCACTGTGTTTGCACCCAGGCTCTTATTGTAGTTGTAGTCTACACAACATGCTGTGCCAACAATAGCTAATTTATTGGTAATGCAGGTTCCCTGTGTTTGCCCCCTGGCTCTTATTGTAGGTGTAGTCTACACCACATGGTGTGCCAACAATAGCTAATTTATTGGTAATGCAGGTTGACTGTGTTTGCACCCTGGCTCTTATTGTAGGTGTAGTCTACACCACATGCTGTGCCAACAATAGCTAATTTATTGGTAATGCAGGTTCACTGTGTTTGCACCCTGACTCTTATTGTAGGTGTAGTCTACACCACATGCTGTGCTAACAGTAGCTAATTTATTGGTAATGCAGGTTCTCTGTGTTTGCACCCTGACTCTTATTGTAGGCGTAGTCTACACCACATGCTGTGCCAACAATAGCTATTTATTGGAATGCAGTTTCACAGTTATTGCACCCTACCTCTTGTTGTAGGTGTAGTCTACACCACATGCTGCGCTGGCCGTAGCTAATTTATTGGTAATGCAGGTTCACTGTGTTTGCCTTCTGGCTCTTATTGTAGGTGTAGTCAACACCACATGCTTTGCCAACAATTGCTAATTTATTGGTAATGCAGGTTCTCTGTGTTTGCACCCTGACTCTTATTGTAGGTGTAGTCTACACCACATGCTGTGCCAACAATAGCTATTTATTGGAATGCAGTTTCACTGTTATTGCACCCTAGCTCTTGTTGTAGGTGTAGTCTACACCACATGCTGCGCTAGCCGTAGCTAATTTATTGGTAATGCAGGTTCACTGTGTTTGCACCCTGGCTCTTATTGTAGGTGAAGTCTACACCACATGCTGTGCCAACAATAGCAAATTTATTGGTAATGCATGTTCACTGTGTTTGCACCCTGGCTCCTATTGTAGGTGTAGTCTACACCACAAGCTGTGCTAACAATAGCTAATTTATTGGTAATCTTGGTTCACTGTGTTTGCACCCAGACTCATATTGTAGGTGTAGTCTACACCACATGCTGTGCCAACAATAGCTAATTTATTGGTAATGCAGGTTCACTGTGCTTGCCCCCTGGCTCTTATTGTAGGTGTAGTCTACACCACATGCTGTCCTAACAATATCCAATTTATTGGTAATGCAGGTTCACTGTGTTTGCACCCTGACTCTTATTGTAAGTGTAGTCTACACCACATGCTGTGCTAACAATTGCTAATTTATTGGTATTAGAGTTTCATTGTGTTTGCCCCCTGGACCTAATTTTAGGTGTAGTCTACACCACATGCTGTGCTAACAATAGCTAATTTATTGGTAATGCAGTTTCACTGTGTTTGCCCCCTGGCTCTTATTGTAGGTGTAGTCTACACCACATGCTGTGCTAACAATAGCTAATTTATTGGTATTACAGTTTCACTGTGTTTGCCCCCTGAACCTTATTGTAGGTGTAGTCTACACCACATGCTGTGCTAACAATAGCTAATTTATTGGTAATTCAGTTTCACTGTGTTTGCACCCTGACTCTTATTGTAGGTGTAGTCTACACCAAATGCTGTGCCAACAATAGCTAATTTGTTGGTAATGCAGTTTCACTGTGTTTGCACCCTGGCTCTTATTGTAGTTGTAGTCTACACCACATGCTGTGCCAACAATAGCTAATTTATTGGTAATGCAGGTTCACTGTGTTTGCCCCCTGGCTCCTACTGTAGGTGTAGTCTACACCTCATACTGTGCCAACAATAGCTAATTTATTGGTAATATAGGTTCTCTGTGTTTGCACCCTGGCTCTTAATGTAGGTGTATTCTACACCACATGCTGTGCCAACAATGGCTAATTTATTGGTAATGCAGGTTCACTGTGTTTGCACCCTTGCTCTTACTGAGTGTGTAGTCTACACCACATGCTGTGCCAACAATAGCTAATTTATTGGTAGTTCAGTTTCACTGTGTTTGCCCCCAGGCTCTTATTGTAGGTATAGTCTACACCACATGCTATTCCAACAATAGCTAATTTATTGGTAATATAGGTTCTCTGTGTTTGCACCCTGGCTCGTATTGTAGGTGTAGTCTACACCACATGCTGTGCCAACAATAGCTAATTAACTGGTAATGCAGTTTCACTGTGTTTACACCCTGGTTCTTATTGTAGGTGTGGTCTACACCACATGCTGTGCCAACAATAGCTATTTATTGGAATGCAGTTTCACTGTTATTGCACCCTAGCTCTTATTGTAGGTGTAGTCTACACCACATGCTGTGCTAACAATAGCTAATTTATTGGTAGAGCAGTTTCACTGTGTTTGCACCCAGGCTCTAATTGTGGTTGTAGTCTACACCACATGCTGTGCCAACAATAGCTAATTTATTGGTAATGCAGGTTCCCTGTGTTTGCCCCCTGTCCCTTATTGTAGGTGTAGTCTACACCACATGGTGTGCCAACAATAGCTAATTTATTGGTAATGCAGGTTGACTGTGTTTGCACCCTGGCTCTTATTGTAGGTGTAGTCTACACCACATGCTGTGCCAACAATAGCTAATTTATTGGTAATGCAGGTTCACTGTGTTTGCACCCTGACTCTTATTGTAGGTGTAGTCTACACCACATGCTGTGCTAACAGTAGCTAATTTATTGCTAATGCAGGATTTCTCTGTTTGCACCCTGACTCTTATTGTAGGTGTAGTCTACACAAACATGCTGTGCCAACAATAGCTATTTATTGGAATGCAGTTTCACTGTTATTGCACCCCAGCTCTTGTTGTAGGTGTAGTCTACACCATATGCTGCGCTAGCCTTAGCTAATTTATTGGTAATGCAGGTTCACTGTGTTTGCTTTCTGGCTCTTATTGTAGGTGTAGTCTACACCACATGCTGTCCTAACAATATCCAATTTATTGGTAATGCAGGTTCACTGTGTTTGCACCCTGACTTTTATTGTAAGTGTAGTCTACACCACATGCTGTGCTAACAATTGCTAATTTATTGGTATTACAGTTTCACTGTGTTTGCCCCCTGGAACTTATTTTAGGTGTAGTCTACACCACATGCTCTGCTAACAATAGCTAATTTATTGGTAATGCAGTTTCACTGTGTTTGCCCCCTGGCTCTTATTGTAGGTGTAGTCTACACCACATGCTGTGCTAACAATAGCTAATTTATTGGTATTACAGTTTCACTGTGTGTGCCCCCTGAACCTTATTGTAGGTGTAGTCTACACCACATGCTGAGCTAACAATAGCTAATTTATTGGTAATGCAGTTTCACTGTGTTTGCACCCTGACTCTTATTGTAGGTGTTGTCTACACCACATGCTGTGCTAACAATAGCTAATTTATTGGTAATGCAGTTTCACTGTGTTTGCCCCCTGGCTCTTATTATAGGTGTAGTCTACACCACATGCTGTGCTAACAATAGCTAATTTATTGGTATTACAGTTTCACTGTGTTTGCCCTCTGAACCTTATTGTAGGAGTAGTCTACACCACATGCTGTGCTAACAATAGCTAATTTACTGGTAGAGCAGTTTCACTGTGTTTCCACACTGGCTCTTATTGTAGTTGTAGTCTACACCACATGCTGTGCCAACAATAGCTAATTTATTGGTAATGAAGTTTAACTGTGATTGCCCCCTGGCTCTTATTGTAGGTATAGTCTACAGCACACGCTGTGCCAACAATTGCTAATTTATTGGTAATGCAGGTTCACTGAGTTTGCACCCTGGCTCTTATTGTAGGTGTAGTCTACACCACATGCTGTGCCAACAATAGCTAATTTATTGGTAATGCAGGTTCACTGTGTTTGCACCCTGGCTCCTATTGTAGGTGTAGTCTACACCACAAGCTGTGCTAACAATAGCTAATTTATTGTTAATGCTGGTTCACTGTGTTTGCACCCAGACTCTTATTGTAGGTGTAGTCACACCACATGCTGTGCCAACAATAGCTAATTTATTGGAAATGCAGGTTCACTGTGTTTGCCCCTGGCTCTTATTGTAGGTGTAGTCTACACCACATGCTGTCCTAACAATAGCCAATTTATTGGTAATGCAGGTTCACTGTGTTTGCACCCTGACTCTTATTGTAAGTGTAGTCTACACCACATGCTGTGCTAACAATTGCAAATTTATTGGTATACAGTTTCACTGTGTTTGCCCCCTGAACCTTATTTTAGGTGTAGTCAACACCACATGCTGTGCTAACAATAGCTAATTTATTGGTAATGCAGTTTCACTGTGTTTGCACCCTGACTCTTATTGTAGGTGTAGTCTACACCACATGCTGTGCTAACAAAAGCTAATTTATTGGTATTGCCGTTTCACTGTGTTTGCACCCTGGTTCTTATTGTAGGTGTAGTCTACACCACATGCTGTGCTAAAAATAGCTAATTTATTGGTAATGCAGTTTCACTGTGTTTGCTCCCTGGCCCTTATTGTAGGTGTAGTCTACACCACATGCTGTGCCAACAATAGCTATTTATTGGTAATGCAGTTTCACTGTGTTTGCACCCTGGTTCTTATTGTAGGTGTTATCTACACCACATTCTGTGCTGACAGTAGCTAATTTTTTGGTAATGCAGGTTCACTGTGTTTGCCCCCTGACTCTTATTGTAGGTGTAGTCTACACCACATGCTGTGCCAACAGTAGCTAATTTAGTGGTAATGCACTTTCACTGTTTTTGCACCCTGGCTCTTATTGTAGGTGTAGTCTACACCACTTGCTGTGCTACCAATAGTTAATTTATTGGTCATGCTGGTACACTGTGTTTGAACCCTGACTCCTATTGTAGGTGTAGTCTACACCACATGCTGTGCCAACAATAGCTAATTTATTGGTAATGCAGGTTCACTGTGGTTGCCTCCTGGCTCTTATTGTAGTTGTAGTCTACAACACATGCTGTGCTAACAATTGCTAATTTATTGGCAATGCAGATTCCCTGTGTTTGCACCCAGACTCTTATTGTAGGTGTAGTCTACACCACATGCTGTGCTAACAATAGCTCATTTATTGGTAATGCAGTTTCACTGTGTTTGCACCCTGGCTCTTATTGTAGGTGTAGTCTACACCACATGCTGTGCCAATAATAGCTAATTTATTGGTAATGCAGGTTCACTGTGTTTTCCCCCTGACTCTTATTGTAGGTGTAGTCAACTCCACATGCTGTGCCAACAATAGCTAATTTATTGGTAATGCTGTTTCACTGTGTTTGCATCCTGGCTCTTATTGTAGGTGTAGTCTACCCCACATGCTGTGTTAACAATAGCTAATTTATTGGTAATGCAGTTTCACTGTGTTTGCACCCTGACTTTTATTGTAGGTGTAGTCTACACCACATGCTGTGCCAACAATAGCTAATTTTTTGGTAATGCAATTTCACTGTGTTTGCACCCTGACACTTATTGAAGGTATAGTCTACACTACATGCTGTGCCAACAATAGCTAATTTATTGGTAATGCAGTTTCGCTGTGTTTGCACCCTGGCTCTTATGGTAGGTGTAGTCTACACCACATGCTGTGCTAACAATAGCTAATTTATTGGTAATGCAGTTTCACTGTGTTTGCATCCTGGCTCTTACTGTAGGTGTAGTCTACACCACATGCTGTGCCAGCAATAGCTAATTTATTGGTAATGCAGTTTCACTATGTTTGCTCCCTGGCCCTTATTGTAGGTGTAATTTACACCACATGCTGTGCCAACAATAGCTAATTTATTGGTAATGCAGTTTCACTCTGTTTGCACCCTGACTCTTATTGTAGGTGTAGTCTACACCACATCCTGTGCCAACAATATCTAATTTATTGGTAATGCAGGTTCACTGTGTTTTCCCCCTGACTCTTTTTGTAGGTGTAGTCTGAACCACATGCTGCGCCAACAATAGCTAATTTATTGGTAATGCAGGTTCACTGTGTTTGCACCCTGGCTCTTACTGTGGGTGTAGTCTACACCAAATGCTGTGCCAACAATAGCTAATTTGTTGGTAATGCAGTTTCACTGTGTTTGCACCCTGGCTCTTATTGTAGTTGTAGTCTACACCACATGCTGTGCCAACAATAGCTAATTTATTGGTAATATAGGTTCACTGTGTTTGCCCCCTGGCTCCTACTGTAGGTGTAGTCTACACCTCATACTGTGCCAACAATAGCTAATTTATTGGTAATATAGGTTCTCTGTGTTTGCACCCTGGCACTTAATGTAGGTGTAGTCTACACCACATGCTGTGCCAACAATGGCTAATTTATTGGTAATGCAGGTTCACTTTGTATGCACCCTTGCTCTTACTGAGTGTGTAGTCTACACCACATGCTGTGCCAACAATAGCTAATTTATTGGTAGTTCAGTTGCACTGTGTTTGCCCCCAGGCTCTTATTGTAGGTATAGTCTACACCACATGCTATTCCAACATTAGCTAATTTATTGGTAATATAGGTTCTCTGTGTTTGCACCCTGGCTCGTATTGTAGGTGTAGTCTACACCACATGCTGTGCCAACAATAGCTAATTAACTGGTAATGCAGTTTCTCTGTGTTTGCACCCTGACTCTTATTGTAGGTATAGTCTACACCACATCCTGTGCCAACAATAGCTAATTTATTGGTAATGCAGTTTCACTGTGTTTACACCCTGGTTCTTATAGTAAGTGTAGTCTACACCACATGCTGTGCTAACAATAGCTAATTTATTGGTAATGCAGTTTCACTGTGTTTGCACCCTGGCTCTTATTGTAGGTGTAGTCTACACCACATGCTGTCCTAACAATAGCCAATTTATTGGTAATGCATGTTCACTGTGTTTGCATCCTGACTCTTATTGTAGATGTAGTGTACACCACATGCTGTGCAAGCAATAGCTAATTTATTGGTATTACAGTTTCACTGTGTTTGCCCCCTGAACCTTATTGTAGGTGTAGTCTACACCACATGCTGTGCTAACAATAGCTAATTTATTGGTAATGCAGTTTCACTGTGTTTGCACCCTGACTCTTATTGTAGGTGTAGTCTACACCACATGCTGTGCTAATAATAGCTAATTTATTGGTAATGCAGATTCACTGTGTTTGCCCCCTGGCTCTTATTATAGGTGTAGTCTACACCACATGCTGTGCTAACAATAGCTAATTTATTGGTATTACAGTTTCACTGTGTTTGCCCTCTGAACCTTATTGTAGGAGTAGTCTACACCACATGCTGTGCTAACAATAGCTAATTTACTGGTAGAGCAGTTTCACTGTGTTTCCACACTGGCTCTTATTATAGTTGTAGTCTACACCACATGCTGTGCCAACAATAGCTAATTTATTGGTAATGCAGTTTAACTGTGATTGCCCCCTGGCTCTTATTGTAGGTATAGTCTACAGCACATGCTGTGCCAACAATTGCTAATTTATTGGTAATGCAGGTTCACTGAGTTTGCACCCTGGCTCTTATTGTAGGTGTAATTTACACCACATGCTGTGCCAACAATAGCTAATTTATTGGTAATGCAGTTTCACTGTGTTTGCACCCTGACTCTTATTGTAGGTAAAGTCTACACCACATGCTGTGCTAACAAAAGCTAATTTATTGGTAATGCCGTTTCACTGTGTTTGCACCCTGGTTCTTATTGTAGGTGTAGTCTACACCACATGCTGTGCTAAAAAAAGCTAATTTATTGATAATGCAGGTTCACTGTGTTTGCACCCTGGCTCCCATTGTAGGTGTAGTCTACACCACAAGCTGTGCTAACAATAGCTAATTTATTGTTAATGCTGGTTCACTGTGTTTGCACCCAGACTCTTATTGTAGATGTAGTCACACCACATGCTGTGCCAACAATAGCTAATTTATTGATAATGCAGGTTCACTGTGTTTGCACCCTGGCTCCCATTGTAGGTGTAGTCTACACCACAAGCTGTGCTAACAATAGCTAATTTATTGTTAATGCTGGTTCACTGTGTTTGCACCCAGACTCTTATTGTAGATGTAGACACACACCACATGCTGTGCCAACAATAGCTAATTTATTGGTAATGCAGGTTCACTGTGTTTGCCCCCTGGCTCTTATTGTAGGTGTAGTCTACACCACATGCTGTCCTAACAATAGCCAATTTATTGGTAATGCAGGTTCACTGTGTTTGCACCCTGACTCTTATTGTAAGTGTAGTCTACACCACATGCTGTGCTAACAATTGCAAATTTATTGGTATTACAGTTTCACTGTGTTTGCCCCCTGAACCTTATTTTAGGTGTAGTCTACACCACATGCTGTGCTAACAATAGCTTATTTATTGGTAATGCAGTTTCACTGTGTTTGCACCCTGACTCTTATTGTAGGTGTAGTCTACAGCACATGCTGTGCTAACAAAAGCTAATTTATTGGTAATGCCGTTTCACTGTGTTTGCTCCCTGGCCCTTATTGTAGGTGTAGTCTACACCACATGCTGTGCCAACAATAGCTATTTATTGGTAATGCAGTTTCACTGTGTTTTGCACCCTGGTTCTTATTGTAGGTGTTGTCTACACCACATTCTGTGCTGACAGTAGCTAATTTTTTGGTAATGCAGGTTCACTGTGTTTGCCCCCTGACTCTTATTGTAGGTGTAGTCTACACCACATGCTGTGCCAACAGTAGCTAATTTAGTGGTAATGCACTTTCACTGTTTTTGCACCCTGGCTCTTATTGTAGGTGTAGTCTACACCACTTGCTGTTCTACCAATAGTTAATTTATTGGTCATGCTGGTACACTGTGTTTGAACCCTGACTCCTATTGTAGGTGTAGTCTACAACACATGCTGTGCCAACAATAGCTAAGTTATTGGTAATGCAGATTCACTGTGTTTGCACCCAGACTCTTATTGTAGGTGTAGTCTACACCGAATGCTGTGCTAACAATAGCTCATTTATTGGTAATGCAGTTTCACTGTGTTTGCACCCTGGCTCTTATTGTAGGTGTAGTCTACACCACATGCTGTGCCAATAATAGCTAATTTATTGGTAATGCAGGTTCACTGTGTTTTCCCCCGGACTCTTATTGTAGGTGTAGTCAACTCCACATGCTGTGCCAACAATAGCTAATTTATTGGTAATGCTGTTTCACTGTGTTTGCATCCTGGCTCTTATTGTAGGTGTAGTCTTCACCACATGCTGTGCCAACAATAGCTAATTTTTTGGTAATGCAATTTCACTTTGTTTGCACCCTGACACTTATTGAAGGTATAGTCTACACTACATGCTGTGCCAACAATAGCTAATTTATTGGTAATGCAGTTTCGCTGTGTTTGCACCCTGGCTCTTATGGTAGGTGTAGTCTACACCACATGCTGTGCTAACAATAGCTAATTTATTGGTAATGCAGTTTCACTGTGTTTGCATCCTGGCTCTTACTGTAGGTGTAGTCTACACCACATGCTGTGCCAACATTAGCTAATTTATTGGTAATGCAGGTTCACTGTGTTTGCTCCCTGGCCCTTATTGTAGGTGTAATCTACACCACATGCTGTGCCAACAATAGCTAATTTATTGGTAATGCAGTTTCACTCTGTTTGCACCCAGACTCTTATTGTAGGTGTAGTCTACACCAAATGCTGTGCCAACAATAGCTAATTTGTTGGTAATGCAGTTTCACTGTGTTTGCACCCTGGCTCTTATTGTAGTTGTAGTCTACACCACATGCTGTGCCAACAATAGCTAATTTATTGGTAATGCAGGTTCACTGTGTTTGCCCCCTGGCTCCTACTGTAGGTGTAGTCTACACCTCATACTGTGCCAACAATAGCTAATTTATTGGTAATATAGGTTCTCTGTGTTTGCACCCTGGCTCTTAATGTAGGTGTAGTCTACACCACATGCTGTGCCAACAATGGCTAATTTATTGGTAATGCAGGTTCACTGTGTTTGCACCCTTGCTCTTACTGAGTGTGTAGTCTACACCACATGCTGTGCCAACAATAGCTAATTTATTGGTAGTTCAGTTGCACTGTGTTTGTCCCCAGGCTCTTATTGTAGGTATAGTCAACACCACATGCTATTCCAACAATAGCTAATTTATTGGTAATATAGGTTCTCTGTGTTTGCACCCTGGCTCGTATTGTAGGTGTAGTCTACACCACATGCTGTGCCAACAATAGCTAATTAACTGGTAATGCAGTTTCTCTGTGTTTGCACCCTGACTCTTATTGTAGGTATAGTCTACACCACATCCTGTGCCAACAATAGCTAATTTATTGGTAATGCAGTTTCACTGTGTTTACACCCTGGTTCTTATAGTAAGTGTAGTCTACACCACATGCTGTGCTAACAATAGCTAATTTATTGGTAATGCAGTTTCACTGTGTTTGCACCCTGGCTCTTATTGTAGGTATAGTCTACACCACATGCTGTGCTAACAATAGCTAATTTATTGGTAATGCAGTTTCACTGTGTTTGCATCCTGACTCTTATTGTAGATGTAGTGTACACCACATGCTGTGCAAGCAATAGCTAATTTATTGGTATTACAGTTTCACTGTGTTTGCCCCCTGAACCTTATTTTAGGTGTAGTCTACAGCACATGCTGTGCTAACAATAGCTAATTTATTGGTAGAGCAATTTCACTGTGTTTGCACCCAGGCTCTTATTGTAGTTGTAGTCCACCACATGCTGTGCCAACATTAGCTAATTTATTGGTAGAACAGTTTCACTGTGCTCGCACCCTGGCTCTTATTGTAGTTGTAGTCTACACCACATGCTGTGCCAACAATAGCTAATTTATTGGTAATGCTGTTTAACTGTGATTACCCCCTGGCTCTTATTGTAGGTGTAGTCTACACCACATGCTGTGCTAACAATAGCTAATTTATTGGTAGAGCAGTTTCACTGTGTTTGCACCCAGGCTCTTATTGTAGTTGTAGTCTACACCACATGCTGTGCCAACAATAGCTAATTTATTGGTAATGCAGGTTCCCTGTGTTTGCCCCCTGGCTCTTATTGTAGGTGTAGTCTACACCACATGGTGTGCCAACAATAGCTAATTTATTGGTAATGCAGGTTGACTGTGTTTGCACCCTGGCTCTTATTGTAGGTGTAGTCTACACCACATGCTGTGCCAACAATAGCTAATTTATTGGTAATGCAGGTTCACTGTGTTTGCACCCTGACTCTTTATGTAGGTGTAGTCGACACCACATGCTGTGCTAACAGTAGCTAATTTATTGGTAATGCAGGTTCTCTGTGTTTGCACCCTTACTCTTATTGTAGGTGTAGTCTACACCACATGCTGTGCCAACAATAGCTATTTATTGGAATATAGTTTCACTGTTATTGCACCCTAGCTCTTGTTGTAGGTGTAGTCTACACCACATGCTGCGCTAGCCGTAGCTAATTTATTGGTAATGCAGTTTCACTGCGTTTGCCTTCTGGCTCTTATTGTAGGTGTAGTCAACACCACATGCTTTGCCAACAATTGCTAATTTATTGGTAATGCAGGTTCACTGTGTTTGCACCCTGGCTCTTATTGTAGGTGTAGTCTACACCACATGCTTTGCCAACAATAGCAAATTTATTGGTAATGCAGGTTCACTGTGTTTGCACCCTGGCTCCTATTGTAGGTGTAGTCTACACAACAAGCTGTGCTAACAATACCTAATTTATTGGTAATGCAGGTTCACTGTGTTTGCACCCTGACTCTTATTGTAAGTGTAGTCTACACCACATGCTGTGCTAACAATTGCTAATTTATTGGTATTACAGTTTCACTGTGTTTGCCCCCTGGACCTTATTTTAGGTGTAGTCTACACCACATGCTGTGCTAACAATAGCTAATTTATTGGTAATGCAGTTTCACTGTGTTTGCCCCCTGGCTCTTATTGTAGGTGTAGTCTACACCACATGCTGTGCTAACAATAGCTAATTTATTGGTATTACAGTTTCACTGTGTTTTCCCCCTGAACCTTATTGTAGGTGTAGTCTACACCACATGCTGTGCAAACAATAGCTAATTTATTGGTAATGCAGTTTCACTGTGTTTGCACCCTGACTCTTATTGTAGGTGTAGTCTACACAACATGCTGTGCTAACAATAGCTAATTTATTGGTAATGCAGTTTCGCTGTGTTTGCCCCCTGGCTCTTATTATAGGTGTAGTCTACACCACATGCTGTGCTAACAATAGCTAATTTACTGGTAGAGCAGTTTCACTGTGTTTGCACACTGGCTCTAATTGTAGTTGTAGTCTACACCACATGCTGTGCCAACAATAGCTAATTTATTGGTAATGTAGTTTAACTGTGATTGCCCCCTGGCTCTTATTGTAGGTATAGTCTACAGCACATGCTGTTCCAACAATAGCTAATTTATTGGTAATGCAGTTTCACTGTGTTTGCCCTCTGAACCTTATTGTAGGTGTAGTCTACACCACATGCTGTGCCAACAATAGCTAATTTATTGGTAATGCAGTTTCACTGTGTTTGCACCCTGACTCTTATTGTAGGTGTAGTCTACACCACATGATGTGCCAACAATAGCTAATTTATTGGTAATGCAGGTTCCCTGTGTGTGCCCCCTGGCTCTTATTGTAGGTATAGTCTACAGCACATGCTGTTCCAACAGTAGCTATTTGATTGGTAATGCAGGTTCACTGTGTTTGCACCCCGGCTCTAATTGTTGGTGTAGTCTACAGCACATGCTGTTCCAACAATAGCTAATTTATTGGTAATGCAGTTTCTCTGTGTTTGCCTTCTGGCTCTTATTGTAGGTGTAGTCTACACCACATGCTGTGTCAACAATAGCTAATTTTTTGTTAATGCAGTTTCACTGTGTTTGCACCCTGACTCTTATTGTAGGTGTAGTCTACACCACATGCTGTGTCAACAATTGCTAATTTTTTGTTAATGCAGTTTCACCGTGTTTGCACCCTGGCTCTTATTGTAGGTGTAGTCTACACCACATGATGTGCCAACAGTAGCTAATTTAGTGGTAATGCACTTTCACTGTTTTTGCACCCTGGCTCTTATTGTAGGTGTAGTCTACACCACTTGTTGTGCTACCAATAGTTAATTTATTGGTCATGCTGGTACACTGTGTTTGAACCCTGACTCCTATTGTAGGTGTAGTCTACACCACATGCTGTGCCAACAATAGCTAATTTATTGGTAATGCAGGTTCACTGTGGTTGCCTCCTGGCTCTTATTGTAGTTGTAGTCTACAACACATGCTGTGCTAACTATTGCTAATTTATTGGTAATGCAGGTTCACTGTGTTTTCCCCCTGACTCTTATTGTAGGTGTAGTCAACTCCACATGCTGTGCCAACAATAGCTAATTTATTGGTAATGCTGTTTCACTGTGTTTGCATCCTGGCTCTTATTGTAGGTGTAGTCTACCCCACATGCTGTGTTAACAATAGCTAATTTATTGGTAATGCAGTTTCACTGTGTTTGCACCCTGACTTTTATTGTAGTTGTAGTCTACACCACATGCTGTGCCAACAATAGCTAATTTATTGGTAATGCTGTTTCACTGTGTTTGCATCCTGGCTCTTATTGTAGGTGTAGTCTACCCCACATGCTGTGTTAACAATAGCTAATTTATTGGTAATGCAGTTTCACTGTGTTTGCACCCTGGCTCTTATTGTAGGTGTAGTCTACACCTCATACTGTGCCAACAATAGCTAATTTTTTGGTAATGCAGTTTCACTGTGTTTGCACCCTGACTTTTATTGTAGGTATAGTCTACACCACATGCTGTGCCAACAATAGCTAATTTTTTGGTAATGCAGTTTCACTGTGTTTGCACCCTGGCTCTTATTGTAGGTGTAGTCTACACCACATACTGTGCCAACAATAGCTAATTTATTGGTAATGCAGTTTCACTGTGTTTGCACCCTGACACTTATTGAAGGTATAGTCTACACCACATGCTGTGCCAACAATAGCTAATTTTTTGGTAATGCAGTTTCACTGTGTTTGCACCCTGACTTTTATTGTAGGTATAGTCTACACCACATGCTGTGCCAACAATAGCTAATTTATTGGTAATGCAGTTTCGCTGTGTTTGCACCCTGGCTCTTATGGTAGGTGTAGTCTACACCACATGCTGTGCTAACGATAGCTAATTTATTGGTAATGCAGTTTCACTGTGTTTGCATCCTGGCTCTTACTGTAGGTGTAGTCTACACCACATGCTGTGCCAACAATAACTAATTTATTGGTAATGCAGTTTCACTGTGTTTGCTCCCTGGCCCTTATTGTAGGTGTAGTCTACACCAAATTCTGTGCCAACAATAGCTAATTTATTGGTAATGCAGTTTCACTCTGTTTGCACCCTGACTCTTATTGTAGGTGTAGTCTACACCACATCCTGTGCCAACAATAGCTAATTTATTGGTAATGCAGGTTCACTGTGTTTTCCCCCTGACTCTTATTGTAGGTGTAGTCTGCACCACATGCTGCGCCAACAATAGCTAATTTATTGGTGATGCAGGTTCACTGTGTTTGCACCCTGGCTCTTACTGTGGGTGTAGTCTACACCAAATGCTGTCCCAACAATAGCTAATTTGTTGGTAATGCAGTTTCACTGTGTTTGCACCCTGGCTCTTATAGTAGTTGTAGTCTACACCACATGCTGTGCCAACAATAGCTAATTTATTGGTAATGCAGGTTCACTGTGTTTCCCCCTGGCTCCTACTGTAGGTGTAGTCTACTCCTCATACTGTGCCAACAATAGCTAATTAATTGGTAATATAGGTTCTCTGTGTTTGCACCCTGGCTCTTAATGTAGGTGTAGTCTACACCACATGCTGTGCCAACAATGGCTAATTTATTGGTAATGCAGGTTCACTGTGTTTGCACCCTTGCTCTTACTGAGTGTGTAGTCTACACCACATGCTGTGCCAACAATAGCTAATTTATTGGTAGTTCAGTTTCACTGTGTTTGCCCCCAGGCTCTTATTGTAGGTATAGTCTACACCACATGCTATTCCAACAATAGCTAATTTATTGGTAATATAGGTTCTCTGTGTTTGCACCCTGGCTCGTATTGTAGGTGTAGTCTACACCACATGCTGTGCCAACAATAGCTAATTAACTGGTAATGCAGTTTCTCTGTGTTTGCACCCTGACTCTTATTGTAGGTATAGTCTACACCACATCCTGTGCCAACAATAGCTAATTTATTGGTAATGCAGTTTCACTGTGTTTATACCCTGGTTCTTATTGTAATTGTAGTCTACACCACATGCTGTGCTAACAATAGCTAATTTATTGGTAATGCAGTTTCACTGTGTTTGCACCCTGGCTCTTATTGTAGGTGTAGTCTACACCACATGCTGTCCTAACAATAGCCAATTTATTGGTAATGCAGGTTCACTGTGTTTGCATCCTGACTCTTATTGTAGATGTAGTGTACACCACATGCTGTGCCAACATTAGCTAATTTATTGGTAGAACAGTTTCACTGTGTTTGCACCCTGGCTCTTATTGTAGTTGTAGTCTACACCACATGCTGTGCCAACAATAGCTAATTTATTGGTAATGCAGTTTAACTGTGATTACCCCCTGGCTCTTATTGTAGGTATAGTCTACACCACATGCTGTGCTAACAATAGCTAATTTATTGGTAGAGCAGTTTCACTGTGTTTGCACCCAGGCTCTTATTGTAGTTGTAGTCTACACCACATGCTGTGCCAACAATAGCTAATTTATTGGTAATGCAGGTTCCCTGTGTTTGCCCCCTGGCTCTTATTGTAGGTGTAGACTACACCACATGCTGTGCCAACAATAGCTAATTTATTGGTAATGCAGGTTCACTGTGTTTGCACCCTGACTCTTATTGTAGGTGTAGTATACACCACATCCTGTGCTAACAGTAGCTAATTTATTGGTAATGCAGGTTCTCTGTGTTTGCACCCTGACTCTTATTGTAGGTGTAGTCTACACCACATGCTGTGCCAACAATAGCTATTTATTGGAATGCAGTTTCACTGTTATTGCACCCTAGCTCTTGTTGTAGGTGTAGTCTACACCACATGCTGCGCTAGCCGTAGCTAATTTATTGGTAATGCAGGTTCACTGTGTTTGCCTTCTGGCTCTTATTGTAGGTGTAGTCTACACCACATGCTGTGCTAACAATAGCTAATTTATTGGTATTACAGTTTCACTGTGTTTGCCCCCTGAACCTTATTGTAGGTGTAGTCTACACCACATGCTGTGCTAACAATAGCTAATTTATTGGTAATGCAGTTTCACTGTGTTTGCACCCTGACTCTTATTGTAGGTGTAGTCTACACCACATGCTGTGCTAACAATAGCTAATTTATTGGTAATGCAGTTTCACTGTGTTTGCCCCCTGGCTCTTATTATAGGTGTAGTCTACACCACATGCTGTGCTAACAATAGCTAATTTATTGGTATTACAGTTTCACTGTGTTTGCCCTCTGAACCTTATTGTAGGAGTAGTCTACACCACATGCTGTGCTAACAATAGCTAATTTACTGGTAGAGCAGTTTCACTGTTTTTCCACACTGGCTCTTATTGTAGTTGTAGTCTACACCACATGCTGTGCCAACAATAGCTAATTTATTGGTAATGCAGTTTAACTGTGATTGCCCCCTGGCTCTTATTGTAGGTATAGTCTACAGCACATGCTGTGCCAACAATTGCTAATTTATTGGTAATGCAGGTTCACTGTGTTTGCACCCTGGCTCTTATTGTAGGTGTAGTCTACACCACATGCTGTGCCAACAATAGCTAATTTATTGGTAATGCAGGTTCACTGTGTTTGCACCCTGGCTCCTATTGAAGGTGTAGTCTACACCACAAGCTGTGCTAACAATAGCTAATTTATTGTTAATGCTGGTTCACTGTGTTTGCACCCAGACTCTTATTGTAGGTGTAGTCTACACCACATGCTGTGCCAACAATAGCTAATTTATTGGTAATGCAGGTTCACTGTGTTTGCCCCCTGGCTCTTATTGAAGGTGTAGTCTACACCACATGCTGTCCTAACAATAGCCAATTTATTGGTAATGCAGGTTCACTGTGTTTGCACCCTGACTCTTATTGTAAGTGTAGTCTACACCACATGCTGTGCTAACAATTGCAAATTTATTGGTATACAGTTTCACTGTGTTTGCCCCCTGAACCTTATTTTAGGTGTAGTCTACACCACATGCTGTGCTAACAATAGCTAATTTATTGGTAATGCAGTTTCACTGTGTTTGCACCCTGACTCTTATTGTAGGTGTAGTCTACACCACATGCTGTGCTAACAAAAGCTAATTTATTGGTAATGCCGTTTCACTGTGTTTGCCCCCTGACTCTGATTGTAGGTGTAGTCTACACCACATGCTGTGCCAACAGTAGATAATTTAGTGGTAATGCACTTTCACTGTTTTTGCACCCTGGCTCTTATTGTAGGTGTAGTCTACACCACTTGCTGTGCTACCAATAGTTAATTTATTGGTCATGCTGGTACACTGTGTTTGAACCCTGACTCCTATTGTAGGTGTAGTCTACAACACATGCTGTGCCAACAATAGCTAATTTATTGGTAATGCAGGTTCACTGTGGTTGCCTCCTGGCTCGTATTGTAGTTGTAGTCTACATCACATGTTGTGCTAACAATTGCTAATTTATTGGCAATGCAGATTCACTGTGTTTGCACCCAGACTCTTATTGTAGGTGTAGTCTACACCACATGCTGTGCTAACAATAGCTCATTTATTGGTAATGCAGTTTCACTGTGTTTGCACCCTGGCTCTTATTGTAGGTGTAGTCTACACCACATGCTGTGCCAATAATAGCTAATTTATTGGTAATGCAGGTTCACTGTGTTTTCCCCCTGACTCTTATTGTAGGTGTAGTCAACTCCACATGCTGTGCCAAAAATAGCTAATTTATTGGTAATGCTGTTTCACTGTGTTTGCATCCTGGCTCTTATTGTAGGTGTAGTCTACCCCACATGCTGTGTTAACAATAGCTAATTTATTGGTAATGCAGTTTCACTGTGTTTGCAACCTGACTTTTATTGTAGGTGTAGTTTACACCACATGCTGTGCCAACAATAGCTAATTTTTTGGTAATGCAATTTCACTGTGTTTGCACCCTGACACTTATTGAAGGTATAGTCTACACTACATGCTGTGCCAACAATAGCTAATTTATTGGTAATGCAGTTTCGCTGTGTTTGCACCCTGGCTCTTATGTTAGGTGTAGTCTACACCACATGCTGTGCTAACAATAGCTAATTTATTGGTAATGCAGTCTCACTGTGTTTGCATCCTGGCTCTTACTGTAGGTGTAGTCTACACCACATGCTGTGCCAACAATAGCTAATTTATTGGTAATGCAGTTTCACTGTGTTTGCTCCCTGGCCCTTATTGTAGGTGTAATCTACACCACATGCTGTGCTAACAATAGCTCATTTATTGGTAATGCAGTTTCACTGTGTTTGCACCCTGACTCTTATTGTAGGTGTAGTCTACACCACATCCTGTGCCAACAATATCTAATTTATTGGTAATGCAGGTTCACTGTGTTTTCCTCCTGACTCTTATTGTAGGTGTAGTCTGCACCACATGCTGCGCCAACAATAGCTAATTTATTGGTAATGCAGGTTCACTGTGTTTGCACCCTGGCTCTTACTGTGGGTGTAGTCTACACCAAATGCTGTGCCAACAATAGCTAATTTGTTGGTAATGCAGTTTCACTGTGTTTGCACCCTGGCTCTTATTGTAGTTGTAGTCTACACCACATGCTGTGCCAACAATAGCTAATTTATTGGTAATGCAGGTTCACTGTGTTTGCCCCCTGGCTCCTACTGTAGGTGTAGTCTACACCTCATACTGTGCCAACAATAGCTAATTTATTGGTAATATAGGTTCTCTGTGTTTGCACCCTGGCTCTTAATGTAGGTGTAGTCTACACCACATGCTGTGCCAACAATGGCTAATTTATTGGTAATGCAGGTTCACTGTGTTTGCACCCTTGCTCTTACTGAGTGTGTAGTCTACACCACATGCTGTGCCAACAATAGCTAATTTATTGGTAGTTCAGTTGCACTGTGTTTGCCCCCAGGCTCTTATTGTAGGTATAGTCTACACCACATGCTATTCCAACAATAGCTAATTTATTGGTAATATAGGTTCTCTGTGTTTGCACCCTGGCTCGTATTGTAGGTGTAGTCTACACCACATGCTGTGCCAACAATAGCTAATTAACTGGTAATGCAGTTTCTCTGTGTTTGCACCCTGACTCTTATTGTAGGTATAGTCTACACCACATCCTGTGCCAACAATAGCTAATTTATTGGTAATGCAGTTTCACTGTGTTTACACCCTGGTTCTTATAGTAAGTGGAGTCTACACCACATGCTGTGCTAACAATAGCTAATTTATTTGTAATGCAGTTTCACTGTGTTTGCACTCTGGCTCTTATTGTAGGTGTAGTCTACACCACATGCTGTCCTAACAATAGCCAATTTATTGCTAATGCAGGTTCACTGTGTTTGCATCCTGACTCTTATTGTAGATGTAGTGTACACCACATGCTGTGCAAGCAATAGCTAATTTATTGCTATTACAGTTTCACTGTGTTTGCCCCCTGAACCTTATTTTAGGTGTAGTCTACAGCACATGCTGTGCTAACAATAGCTAATTTATTGGTAGAGCAATTTCACTGTGTTTGCACCCAGGCTCTTATTGTAGTTGTAGTCCACCACATGCTGTGCCAACATTAGCTAATTTATTGGTAGAACAGTTTCACTGTGCTTGCACCCTGGCTCTTATTGTAGTTGTAGTCTACACCACATGCTGTGCCAACAATAGCTAATTTATTGGTAATGCAGTTTAACTGTGATTACCCCCTGGCTCTTATTGTAGGTGTAGTCTACACCACATGCTGTGCTAACAATAGCTAATTTATTGGTAGAGCAGTTTCACTGTGTTTGCACCCAGGCTCTTATTGTAGTTGTAGTCTACACCACATGCTGTGCCAACAATAGCTAATTTATTGGTAATGCAGGTTCCCTGTGTTTGCCCCCTGGCTCTTATTGTAGGTGTAGTCTACACCACATGGTGTGCCAACAATAGCTAATTTATTGGTAATGCAGGTTGACTGTGTTTGCACCCTGGCTCTTATTGTAGGTGTAGTCTACACCACATGCTGTGCCAACAATAGCTAATTTATTGGTAATGCAGGTTCACTGTGTTTGCACCCTGACTCTTATAGTAGGTGTAGTCTACACCACATGCTGTGCTAACAGTAGCTAATTTATTGGTAATGCAGGTTCTCTGTGTTTGCACCCTGACTCTTATTGTAGGTGTAGTCTACACCACATGCTGTGCCAACAATAGCTATTTATTGGAATGCAGTTTCACTGTTATTGCACCCTAGCTCTTGTTGTAGGTGTAGTCTACACCACATGTTGCGCTAGCCGTAGCTAATTTATTGGTAATGCAGGTTCACTCTGTTTGCCTTCTGGCTCTTATTGTAGGTGTAGTCAACACCACATGCTTTGCCAACAATTGCTAATTTATTGGTAATGCAGGTTCACTGTGTTTGCACCCTGGCTCTTATTGTAGGTGTAGTCTACACCACATGCTGTGCCAACAATAGCAAATTTATTGGTAATGCAGGTTCACTGCGTTTGCACCCTGGCTCCTATTGTAGGTGTAGTCTACACCACAAGCTGTGTTAACAATAGCTAATTTATTGGTAATGGTGGTTCACTGTGTTTGCACCCAGACTCTAATTGTAGGTGTAGTCTACACCACATGCTGTGCCAACAATAGCTAATTTATTGGTAATGCAGGTTCTTTGTGCTTGCCCCCTGGCTCTTATTAGTAGTGGAGTACTAGGAGTTCTAACTCACCCCACCACTACTCCAAATGCGAGCCGATAATTCCCGAACCCGTTGTCGGAGATTCACGAATAAAGTGTCGTTGGACTCGGGATGACGGGGGCTTTGCTATGGACCACTCGTTATATTTTTCAATTTTTTTTTTGATTTTTTTTGTTTTCGAAAATAGGCGATAGTTTGAAAACCAAACATGGTAGAACGTTGTGCCATGGCCCAAACGAATGGTCTTTATGACATTTATTTTCCATAATGAAACCTTTTTACTTTTTATGTTTTTTTGAAAAAACTCGAATTTTGAAAATCCTATATTTTGGAAACTAGGAACTCTACAAAAAAATTGTTTAACGTAAATCAATGGTCCCTACCCCCTCTACCCCGAAAATAAATTTCAAGTCTCTAGAATGAAAACCTGTAGTAGTGGGATGAGGGGGGAGCTGGACCACTTAGGAAGTTGTGAGCCCCTGCGACCTTGGAATGGAAGGAGTGATGCTAGGAAGGCGTGCTTGGATTCGTTTTTTTCGTCTCGTTGTGCTCTTTACGGGAATGTAGGTGTCGAAAAGGTGAAAAACTGGAAACACGGTCTTTTTGGGGTAAAAACGTGATTTTAGACTTTTTGCTATATCTCGCGAACCAAGTATGCTAGAGGCGTGTACGACGGGTCCAAGGACTCGGAGTGACGTCCTCTTTGCTATGGACCACTCGAGATATTTTTTAAAAAAATTTGGAAACTCGATTTTGGGGTAAACACTTTTTTTTGTGATTTTTGCCGATATCTCACGAACCAATAACGCTAGAGACGTGTACGAGGTGTCCTAGCACTCGGGCTAACGCCCCCTTTCAAATGTGGTAGATTTTTTTTTTCCAAAAAAATAATTCACAAAGGGCCTAACGCCATACATGTTGAAATAACGTTTTCTTTTTCTTTACCTGTTTATAATGTTCATGAAGCGTGGTGGTTGAGAGAGACGATACGGCTGGGTGTGTGTGTTTCAACGAACCTGTCGCTAACCACAAGGACCATGCTTAATAGAACAATCGCTATTTCGGCTGGTCGGTGTATGACAGAACGAGCATGCGTTTTCTGATATTTTACCTTTAACGTGTAAACGGTGATGAGAACTTGATTCTATGTTGGTCGAAGCGAGTACAGAAAACAAACGAGCAGGAGGTGAATGTCATTTGAGCTTATTGGAAGGCATTGATCTGACTTGACAACAAGTGCAATGGAAAAAATGACCAAGACGCTTAAAGGTGAAATAATCTGACCATTGTGCTGGCAGGGAAGTGCGAAAGGCGTGCACACGTGTGAAACCACAGGCACGCTAAACCAGTGACATTCTGTCTTGCTTCGTACGTGACAAAATGCAAGTTGACGTGAAATTTGATCTACCGCAGGTGTTCGCTTGGGACGTTATCTATTTACATGCGCGATAACTGTTAACAAGTCACTTACTGTTTTGCTTTGTACGTGACAAAATGCAAGTTCAGGTGAAATTTGATTCGGCACAGGTGTTCGTCTGGGACGTTAGCTGCCCACGTGCACGATAAGAGAATGTTTAAAGCGTGGGAAAAAAAAAGATTATACATGCAATGTGATATATAAAGACACGTCGCTGACATTTCCACTCGCACTTATGAGACTACTTTTGAACACGCTACAGCGTTGTGTGAAACACTTGGCCTTGTTTAACAGTTTTGGTGTTGGTGGAAAATACTTATTCTTGTTGTGAGGTAGGTATATATTTATTCATTTATACATTTATTGATTTATATATAAATACATGCAATTATTTATTGATTAGGTAATTAATGATTTTATTTATTTATTTGTTTGCAGATAACCGGCATACCTTACATGTCTGAGGGAGAAGAAACCATTGCATTTTTGAGCCCACTAGAAGGGAAAAGCAACAAGTCACTGCAAGTAAAGGTGAGATGATTTTTTTAAACTAACTTGTTTCATTTTTTTGTTTTATGTTTTATTTTATGAAATGTATGTATTAACCTGAATTTAGGTATTTATAGCGGTTTATTTTATTTATTTTTTAGAAACTTGGAAAGAATAGCCTTACCGCCGTAGCAGTCGCTGAAAAAAACCAGAAACGCACTAAAGCGAAACCACTGCCAAAGAGTGAACTGTTTAAAACTCAGGTAAGTCCAACTTAAAAATGCTATTCCATTTTACCACTACTGAAAACTCGTAGACAAAAAAAAATTATTACTTGTACATGACTGGGACAATGATTGCTTTCTTGATTAATGGCTATGTTGTTGTTGTTGACTGGGAAAAGTACAAGGCCATGTTGGATTTTCTAAAAATAAAAATAATAAATTTAATTTATGGGTGGTTCCCTATGGACTCAACGAATATCCACAGGTTTGAACATGATAATGTGAACAAAAATGACATGACATTCATTTTTGTTTATATATTGGTTAAAGGGAGGGTGGGGGAATGTAAATGACTGTAGCTTTATAAAAAAGAAAATAAGTACATGGGTTACTGTTAGTGCCAACATACAGTTTATTTTTAATGGTGTTTTGATATATTAATGCCAATTAACGTTAACGTTTTATTTACAAGTATTGATTGATTGATTGATTGAGTGATGGGTTATTTTGTTTGCTTTTAGGTGTCGTCATGTGCCATTAACGTAATGAACAGACAGTGAACAAGCATGCATTATGCTTTAAAGTACTCTGTGCAATGTTAATAACTTACAATAAGAAAAAGTTTTATTATAACACATGGCGTTAGTACCAAATACAACAAGTGAGCAAGTTGGTTTACCACGTGGGTTAAATTTAAAATCAGAACATGATCGATGGTTAACATTTGAATCCTGGCCTGTAGGCTTTTTATCGACGCATGAACTTGCAAAAGCCGTTTTTTTTTACTTGAACCTAGAAGATGTGGTGCGCTGTGTGTTTTGTCGTATTGAACTTTCACACTGGGAAGAAGGGGATGATCCCTTTAGAGACCATTTGCGATGGTCTCCTCACTGTCCTTACATGCTTGGAAAGCAAGTGGGTAACCTACCCGTGCATTCATTTTACCGAACCACAAGGCCTTTGGCCGCTACTTACGTTGCTGAATCACAAATAAATAATAATAATGATGTATTACCAGCCAACGGTAGTGTCGATATATGTGGTCCATATGCCATAGACAGTGTTGAATTGGCGTGTGCTTTTGAAAAATTGGGAGTTTGCAAGACTAAAGCACTAGCACACTCAGAGTACAGCTCTGTTGAAGAACGTTTCGAATCTTATAAAAATGTTTGGCCATTAATATTAAAACACCTTACCAAACAGCTAAGTGAAGCTGGATTTTTTTATACTGGTGAAGGGGATAAAACAATATGTTTTTATTGTGGATTTGCTTTAAAGGATTGGCAAATGACTGATGACCCTTTTGTGCAACACGCTCGTTGGTTACCAAACTGTAAATACATGGTGTTGCTTAAAGGTCAGGAATTTGTGAACACTATTCGTAAAGAAAAAGTGATTGCAGCACAAGACATAACAGTGCCTTTAGAGTTAGAGCACGCGGAGCAAATACATAAGGCTGATAGAAAAGACTTGTGTTACGAACAGATACAAAAGTGTGACCAACAATTATGTAAAATTTGTTATCAAGATGAACTAGGTGTTGTATTTTTACCCTGTGGACACATGATAGCCTGTGTCAAGTGGGCATTAGAACTTAACACTTGTGCTATATGCAGAAAAGTAGTATCTGCTACAGTTAGGGCATTTCTTGCATAACTAGTATAATTTATTCGCCATGCATAGTGCAAAATCCCTAATTGCACAATATTATTAAAGCTGTTTTAGAGTGTAATAGATATGCTTTTGTTTTGTTTATAGACTACTACAATGAATGTTTTGAATGCTGTGGGACAATCATGTGGCTTAGAGACAAAGAAGCTCAGCGAATTGCCAACGCATATTCCATTCCGCATTATCAAGATTCGGAAATTGAAAACAGCATATGGTGATCGTGTACTTTGTGTATGTGAAAACTTTGAGACATTTCTGCCTATACGGTTTAATGATATGTCGGAAAGTGTTTTTGATGAAGTCAATACTGCTGTGCAACCTGTACACTTAATTTATGAAGGTTTTAAAAACAATAGGTGCATGATTCGTTTTAATTAAATAAAAAAAGTCAAATAATAATGGAAGATATAAGTCATGACAATGGACTGAAAGAAAAAATATGTGTATAGAATAATAATGTCTTAGTGTTTAGTATTGTCTTAAAAATATTATCATGAAACCAAAAAATGTATATAAAGTTTGTAAATAAATGAAAATAATGGTACAATGTTGTTTTATTTTCTATAGAAGTCAGAATATTTAACATTGCAGAGTATACATGATTATGACAATAAAAAGCACACTTAATACAAGTCTTTGCCTTTACGATAGTGTGTTATAGTTTTAAAAACAAAGCTTGTTGTAGATCTTTTTTCTTCCACGGTAAACAATAGGCATGAAAACGTTATTGTCCTGTTTTGGATCATTATCACTATCATAATCATAAGCTGCATGATCTATATCATTATTATTATAATCACGATAATTATCCTCAACATTATCCTCAACATTACTAAAACCAGTTAAATATTCCTGGTCCTCTTCCTGTTCCTCTTCCTCTTCCTCTACAGTGTCCTCATGTAGAGTCTGCGTGGCTTTTGATAATGTTAAGGGTTTTTTGAACATTGAATTATTTTCAATAGTAGTATTGTTTTGTAGCACTTGCTTTTTAACATTTTCATGATTTTCTGTTGACAGAAACAGTGTTTCATGCAGTACACTACATTGATGATCACTGACACTTAAAACCACACTATTTTTGCTTTTTAGCTCACTGCGACATTGTTTTGAACGTTGTTTTGTACAACGCCAAATAACAGTTCCATTTTTATTGGTTCGTTTCACAATATATGAATATCCTTTATAGAAAGCATGAGGCTTACCATACCTAGTCACAGATACTTCCATATCAACTGTCAAGCTTAGACTAAGCTCTAGTAAAGACAGCTTGGTAATAAGAACAATAGATTAATGTGCGAGCATATATGGGTGCAAATGTGGGAGCAAAAAAAAGTGGGAGCAAAAAGTGGGAGCAAGAATTGGGAGCAAAAAAGTGGGAGCAAAAAAGTGGGAGAAAAATTGGGAGCAAAAAGTGGGAGCAAAAATTGAGAGCAAAAAGTGGGAGCAAAAGTGGGAGCAAAAGTGAGTGTAAAAGTGAGTGCAAACGTGGGTTCAAAAGTGAGTGCAAAAGTGAATGTAAAAGTGGGTGCAAAAGTGGGTGCAAGAGTGGGTGCAAAAGTGGGTGCAAAAGTGGGTGCAAGAGTGGGTGAAAAAGTGGGTGCAAAAGTGGGTGCAAGAGTGGGTGCAAAAGTGGGTGAAAAAGTGGGTGCAAAAGTGGGGCAAAAGTGAGTGCACAAGTGGGCGCAAAAGTATATGCAAAAGTGGGTGCAAAAGTGGGAGCAAAAAGTGGGAGCAAAAAGTGGGAGCAAAAAGTGGGATCTGAAGAAAGTAGGAGCAATTATGAGAGTAAATGTGAAAGGAAAAGTGGGAGCAAGTATGGGAGCAAATGTGAAAGCAAAAGTGGGAGCAAAAGTGAGAAAAAAAAGTGAGAGCAAAAAGTGGGAGCAAATATGAGAGCAAAAAAAGTAGGAGCAAGTATGGGAGCAAATGTGAAAGAAAAAGGGGGAGAAAAAAGTGAGAGAAAAAAGTGGGACCAAAAAGTGTAAGCAAAAGTGGGAGCAAATATGAGAGCAAAAAAATGTGGGAGCAAAAAGTGGGAGCAAAACGTGTAAACAGAAGTGGGAGCAAACAAGTGTGAGCAAATATGGGAGCAGAAAGTGGGAGCAAATGTGAAAGCAAACGTGGGAGCAAAAAGAGCGAGCAAAAGTGAGTGCACAAAGGGAGAGCAAAATGTATGAGTAAAAAGTGGGGTCAAATGTGGTGTTTTACTAAAACAATCCCCCCTAACCTAACCTAACCTAACTTTACTCAACCTAATTTCACCTAACCTAACTTCACCTAACCTAACCTTCCAACTCTCAGATCAAAAATTAAATTCTGGCCATAGTCGCGTTGGAATCCAAAACCTCTGGGATAACACCCAAGTATACTAGCCACTACACCGCGAAATGGGCAAATTATCATGCAACACAACACAAAAATAAAAAGTTTTCTGTAGTGTAACTCATTGGCTGACAATCATAGTTGAGAATTCAAACCCAAGACCTCAGGACTTTAGTTTTGAACATTATCAGAAATGTTATTCCATTTACATTTTGCTGTTGCTTATAGTTATAAGAGTTGGCATTAATATGGGAGCAAAAGTGAAAGCAAAAAGTGGGTGCAAGCATGGCTGGTTGTAGAGACTTTCATATCAACTAATACACATAAATTAAATTTTAGTAAAGTGACTTGGCTAATAATAATAATAATATTAACAGTTTTAAAAAAATTCAAGGGGATTGATATTTTTCAGGGTGTAATTTCCAAAGTACTGTCAAGAATAATAATTACATGAACAGATTCCAAGAACTCTAGAGTGCTTTTAAGGTTAATGATTGGCTAGGAGTGAGATAGAGCTAGCTAACCTAAGTTAACCTCAGCTCAGTAAACCTAACCTTGTCACATGGCATGTTCTACAAGTATAGCCTTGCTTTGAGACTGGCTATGACGTCACAGATGAATGGCGGTGGGAGGCTGGACACGACTTTTTATTACCCAAAAACATTGTCCTTTTTGCCAGCCTCCCACCGCCATTCATCTGTGACGACATAGCCAGTCTCAAAGCAAGTCTATACTTGTAGAACATGCCATGTGACAAGGTTAGGTTTACTGAGCTGAGGTTAACTTAGGTTAGCTAGCTCTATCTCACTCCTAGCCAATCATTAACCTTAAAAGCACTCTAGAGTTCTTGGAATCTGTTCATGTAATTATTATTCTTGACAGTACTTTGGAAATTACACCCTGAAAAATATCAATCCCCTTGAATTTTTTTAAACTGTTAATATTATTATTATTATTAGCCAAGTCACTTTACTAAAATTTAATTTATGTGTATTAGTTGATATGAAAGTCTCTACAACCAGCCATGCTTGCACCCACTTTTTGCTTTCACTTTTGCTCCCATATTAATGCCAACTCTTATAACTATAAGCAACAGCAAAATGTAAATGGAATAATATTTCTGATAATGTTCAAAACTAAAGTCCTGAGGTCTTGGGTTTGAATTCTCAACTATGATTGTCAGCCAATGAGTTACACTACAGAAAAATTTTTATTTTTGTGTTGTGTTGCATGATAATTTTTCCCATTTCGCGGTGTAGTGGCTAGTATACTTGGGTGTTATCCCAGAGGTTTTGGATTCCAACGCGACTATGGCCAGAATTTAATTTTTGATCTGAGAGTTGGAAGGTTAGGTTAGGTGAAGTTAGGTTAGGTGAAATTAGGTTGAGTAAAGTTAGGTTAGGTTAGGTTAGGGGGGATTGTTTTAGTAAAACACCACATTAGACCCCACTTTTTACTCATACATTTTGCTCCCCCTTTGTGCACTCACTTTTGCTCGCTCTTTTTGCTCCCACTTTTGCTTTCACATTTGCTCCCACTTTCTGCTCCCATATTTGCTCACACTTGTTTGCTCCCACTTCTGTTTACACGTTTTGCTCCCACTTTTTGCTCCCACATTTTTTTGCTCTCATATTTGCTCCCACTTTTGCTTACACTTTTTGGTCCCACTTTTTTCTCTCACTTTTTTCTCCCCCTTTTTCTTTCACATTTGCTCCCATACTTGCTCCTACTTTTTTTGCTCTCATATTTGCTCCCACTTTTTGCTCTCACTTTTTTTTCTCACTTTTGCTCCCACTTTTGCTTTCACATTTGCTCCCATACTTGCTCCCACTTTTCCTTTCACATTTACTCTCATAATTGCTCCTACTTTCTTCAGATCCCACTTTTTGCTCCCACTTTTTGCTCCCACTTTTTGCTCCCACTTTTGCACCCACTTTTGCATATACTTTTGCGCCCACTTGTGCACTCACTTTTGCCCCACTTTTGCACCCACTTTTTCACCCACTTTTGCACCCACTCTTGCACCCACTTTTGCACCCACTTTTTCACCCATTCTTGCACCCACTTTTGCACCCACTTTTGCACCCACTCTTGCACCCACTTTTGCACGCACTTTTACATTCACTTTTGCACTCACTTTTGAACCCACGTTTGCACTCACTTTTACACTCACTTTTGCTCCCACTTTTGCTCCCACTTTTTGCTCTCAATTTTTGCTCCCACTTTTTGCTCCCAATTTTTCTCCCACTTTTTTGCTCCCACTTTTTTGCTCCCAATTCTTGCTCCCACTTTTTGCTCCCACTTTTTTTTGCTCCCACATTTGCACCCATATATGCTCGCACATTAATCTATTGTTCTTATTACCAAGCTGTCTTTACTAGAGCTTAGTCTAAGCTTGACAGTTGATATGGAAGTATCTGTGACTAGGTATGGTAAGCCTCATGCATTCTATAAAGGATATTCATATATTGTGAAACGAACCAATAAAAATGGAACTGTTATTTGGCGTTGTACAAAACAACGTTCAAAACAATGTCGCAGTGAGCTAAAAAGCAAAAATAGTGTGGTTTTAAGTGTCAGTGATCATCAATGTAGTGTACTGCATGAAACACTGTTTCTGTCAACAGAAAATCATGAAAATGTTAAAAAGCAAGTGCTACAAAACAATACTACTATTGAAAATAATTCAATGTTCAAAAAACCCTTAACATTATCAAAAGCCACGCAGACTCTACATGAGGACACTGTAGAGGAAGAGGAAGAGGAACAGGAAGAGGACCAGGAATATTTAACTGGTTTTAGTAATGTTGAGGATAATGTTGAGGATAATTATCGTGATTATAATAATAATGATATAGATCATGCAGCTTATGATTATGATAGTGATAATGATCCAAAACAGGACAATAACGTTTTCATGCCTATTGTTTACCGTGGAAGAAAAAAGATCTGCAACAAGCTTTGTTTTTAAAACTATAACACACTATCGTAAAGGCAAAGACTTGTATTAAGTGTGCTTTTTTATTGTCATAATCATGTATACTCTGCAATGTTAAATATTCTGACTTCTATAGAAAATAAAACAACATTGTACCATTATTTTCATTTATTTACAAACTTTATGTACATTTTTTTTTGGTTTCATGATAATATTTTTAAGACAATACTAAACACTAAGACATTATTATTCTATACACATATTTTTTCTTTCAGTCCATTGTCATGACTTATATCTTCCATTATTATTTGACTTTTTTTATTTAATTAAAACGAATCATGCACCTATTGTTTTTAAAACCTTCATAAATTAAGTGTACAGGTTGCACAGCATTATTGACTTCATCAAAAACACTCTCCGACATATCATTAAACCGTATAGGCAGAAATGTCTCAAAGTTTTCACATACACAAAGTACACGATCACCATATGCTGTTTTCAATTTCCGAATCTTGATAATGCGGAATGGAATATGCGTTGGCAATTCGCTGAGCTTCTTTGTCTCTAAGCCACATGATTGTCCCACAGCATTCAAAACATTCATTGTAGTAGTCTATAAACAAAACAAAAGCATATCTATTACACTCTAAAACAGCTTTAATAATATTGTGCAATTAGGGATTTTGCACTATGCATGGCGAATAAATTATACTAGTTATGCAAGAAATGCCCTAACTGTAGCAGATACTACTTTTCTGCATATAGCACAAGTGTTAAGTTCTAATGCCCACTTGACACAGGCTATCATGTGTCCACAGGGTAAAAATACAACACCTAGTTCATCTTGATAACAAATTTTACATAATTGTTGGTCACACTTTTGTATCTGTTCGTAACACAAGTCTTTTCTATCAGCCTTATGTATTTGCTCCGCGTGCTCTAACTCTAAAGGCACTGTTATGTCTTGTGCTGCAATCACTTTTTCTTTACGAATAGTGTTCACAAATTCCTGACCTTTAAGCAACACCATGTATTTACAGTTTGGTAACCAACGAGCGTGTTGCACAAAAGGGTCATCAGTCATTTGCCAATCCTTTAAAGCAAATCCACAATAAAAACATATTGTTTTATCCCCTTCACCAGTATAAAAAAATCCAGCTTCACTTAGCTGTTTGGTAAGGTGTTTTAATATTAATGGCCAAACATTTTTATAAGATTCGAAACGTTCTTCAACAGAGCTGTACTCTGAGTGTTCTAGTGCTTTAGTCTTGCAAACTCCCAATTTTTCAAAAGCACACGCCAATTCAACACTGTCTATGGCATATGGACCACATATATCGACACTACCGTTGGCTGGTAATACATCATTATTATTATTTATTTGTGATTCAGCAACGTAAGTAGCGGCCAAAGGCCTTGTGGTTCGGTAAAATGAATGCACGGGTAGGTTACCCACTTGCTTTCCAAGCATGTAAGGACAGTGAGGAGACCATCGCAAATGGTCTCTAATGGGATCATCCCCTTCTTCCCAGTGTGAAAGTTCAATACGACAAAACACACAGCGCACCACATCTTCTAGGTTCAAGTAAAAAAAAACGGCTTTTGCAAGTTCATGCGTCGATAAAAAGCCTACAGGCCAGGATTCAAATGTTAACCATCGATCATGTTCTGATTTTAAATTTAACCCACGTGGTAAACCAACTTGCTCACTTGTTGTATTTGGTACTAACGCCATGTGTTATAATAAAACTTTTTCTTATTGTAAGTTATTAACATTGCACAGAGTACTTTAAAGCATAATGCATGCTTGTTCACTGTCTGTTCATTACGTTAATGGCACATGACGACACCTAAAAGCAAACATAATAACCCATCACTCAATCAATCAATCAATCAATCAATACTTGTAAATAAAACGTTAACGTTAATTGGCATTAATATATCAAAACACCATTAAAAATAAACTGTATGTTGGCACTAACAGTAACCCATGTACTTATTTTCTTTTTTATAAAGCTACAGTCATTTACATTCCCCCACCCTCCCTTTAACCAATATATAAACAAAAATGAATGTCATATCATTTTTGTTCACATTATCATGTTCAAACCTGTGGATATTCGTTGAGTCCATAGGGAACCACCCATAAATTAAATTTATTATTTTTATTTTTAGAAAATCCAACATGGCCTTGTACTTTTCCCAGTCAACAACAACAACATAGCCATTAATCAAGAAAGCAATCATTGTCCCAGTCATGTACAAGTAATAATTTTTTTTTGTCTACGAGTTTTCAGTAGTGGTAAAATGGAATAGCATTTTTAAGTTGGACTTACCTGAGTTTTAAACAGTTCACTCTTTGGCAGTGGTTTCGCTTTAGTGCGTTTCTGGTTTTTTTCAGCGACTGCTACGGCGGTAAGGCTATTCTTTCCAAGTTTCTAAAAAATAAATAAAATAAACCGCTATAAATACCTAAATTCAGGTTAATACATACATTTCATAAAATAAAACATAAAACAAAAAAAATGAAACGAGTTAGTTTAAAAAAATCATCTCACCTTTACTTGCAGTGACTTGTTGCTTTTCCCTTCTAGTGGGCTCAAAAATGCAATGGTTTCTTCTCCCTCAGACATGTAAGGTATGCCGGTTATCTGCAAACAAATAAATAAATAAAATCATTAATTACCTAATCAATAAATAATTGCATGTATTTATATATAAATCAATAAATGTATAAATGAATAAATATATACCTACCTCACAACAAGAATAAGTATTTTCCACCAACACCAAAACTGTTAAACAAGGCCAAGTGTTTCACACAACGCTGTAGCGTGTTCAAAAGTAGTCTCATAAGTGCGAGTGGAAATGTCAGCGACGTGTCTTTATATATCACATTGCATGTATAATCTTTTTTTTTCCCACGCTTTAAACATTCTCTTATCGTGCACGTGGGCAGCTAACGTCCCAGACGAACACCTGTGCCGAATCAAATTTCACCTGAACTTGCATTTTGTCACGTACGAAGCAGAACAGGATGTGACTTGTTAACAGTTATCGCGCATGTAAATAGATAACGTCCCAAGCGAACACCTGCGGTAGATCAAATTTCACGTCAACTTGCATTTTGTCACGTACGAAGCAAGACAGAATGTCACTGGTTTAGCGTGCCTGTGGTTTCACACGTGTGCACGCCTTTCGCACTTCCCTGCCAGCACAATGGTCAGATTATTTCACCTTTAAGCGTCTTGGTCATTTTTTCCATTGCACTTGTTGTCAAGTCAGATCAATGCCTTCCAATAAGCTCAAATGACATTCACCTCCTGCTCGTTTGTTTTCTGTACTCGCTTCGACCAACATAGAATCAAGTTCTCATCACCGTTTACACGTTAAAGGTAAAATATCAGAAAACGCATGCTCGTTCTGTCATACACCGACCAGCCGAAATAGCGATTGTTCTATTAAGCATGGTCCTTGTGGTTAGCGACAGGTTCGTTGAAACACACACACCCAGCCGTATCGTCTCTCTCAACCACCACGCTTCATGAACATTATAAACAGGTAAAGAAAAAGAAAACGTTATTTCAACATGTATGGCGTTAGGCCCTTTGTGAATTATTTTTTTGGAAAAAAAAATCTACCACATTTGAAAGGGGGCGTTAGCCCGAGTGCTAGGACACCTCGTACACGTCTCTAGCGTTATTGGTTCGTGAGATATCGGCAAAAATCACAAAAAAAAGTGTTTACCCCAAAATCGAGTTTCCAAATTTTTTTAAAAAATATCTCGAGTGGTCCATAGCAAAGAGGACGTCACTCCGAGTCCTTGGACCCGTCGTACACGCCTCTAGCATACTTGGTTCGCGAGATATAGCAAAAAGTCTAAAATCACGTTTTTACCCCAAAAAGACCGTGTTTCCAGTTTTTCACCTTTTCGACACCTACATTCCCGTAAAGAGCACAACGAGACGAAAAAAACGAATCCAAGCACGCCTTCCTAGCATCACTCCTTCCATTCCAAGGTCGCAGGGGCTCATTTTCAAAATTCGAGTTTTTTCAAAAAAACATAAAAAGTAAAAAAGTTTCATTATGGAAAATAAATGTCATAAAGACCATTCGTTTGGGCCATGGCACAACGTTCTACCATGTTTGGTTTTCAAACTATCGCCTATTTTCGAAAACAAAAAAAATAAAAAAAAATTGAAAAATATAACGAGTGGTCCATAGCAAAGAGGACGTCAGCCCGAGTCCAACAATACCTCATTTGTCAAAATCGGACCACGCGTTCGAGAAATATTTAACATGGCTGGGGCTTAGTAGTGGGGCAAGGAGGGTTTTAGATTGGCTTGGAAGCGCCATCACTCCACTACTCTTATTGTAGGTGTAGTCTACACCACATGCTGTCCTAACAATATCCAATTTATTGGTAATGCAGGTTCACTGTGTTTGCACCCTGACTCTTATTGTAAGTGTAGTCTACGCCACATGCTGTGCTAACAATTGCTAATTTATTGGTGTAACAGTTTCACTGTGTTTGCCCCCTGGACCTTATTTTAGGTGTAGTCTACACCACATGCTGTGCTAACAATAGCTAATTTATTGGTAATGCAGTTTCACTGTGTTTGCCCCCTGGCTCTTATTGTAGGTGTAGTCTACACCACATGCTGTGCTAACAATAGCTAATTTATTGGTATTACAGTTTCACTGTGTTTGCCCCCTGAACCTTATTGTAGGTGTAGTCTACACACATGCTGTGCTAACAATAGCTAATTTATTGGTAATGCAGTTTCACTGTGTTTGCCCCCTGGCTCTTATTATAGGTGTAGTCTACACCACATGCTGTGCTAACAATAGCTAATTTATTGGTATTACAGTTTCACTGTGTTTGCCCTCTGAACCTTATTGTAGGAGTAGTCTACACCACATGCTGTGCTAACAATAGCTAATTTACTGGTAGAGCAGTTTCACTGTGTTTGCACACTGGCTCTTATTGTAGTTGTAGTCTACACTACATGCTGTGCCAACAATAGCTAATTTATTGGTAATGCAGTTTAACTGTGATTGCCCCCTGGCTCTTATTGTAGGTATAGTCTACAGCACATGCTGTTCCAACAATAGCTAATTTATTGGTAATGCAGTTTCACTGTGTTTGCCCTCTGAACCTTATTGTAGGTGTAGTCTACACCACATGCTGTGCCAACAATAGCTAATTTATTGGTAATGCAGTTTCACTGTGTTTGCACCCTGACTCTTATTGTAGGTGTAGTCTACACCACATGATGTGCCAACAATAGCTAATTTATTGGTAATGCAGGTTCCCTGTGTTTGCCCCCTGGCTCTTATTGTAGGTATAGTCTACAGCACATGCTGTTCCAACAGTAGCTAATTGATTGGTAATGCAGGTTCACTGTGTTTGCACCCCGGCTCTAATTGTAGGTGTAGTCTACAGCACATGCTGTTCCAACAATAGCTAATTTATTGGTAATGCAGTTTCTCTGTGTTTGCCTTCTGGCTCTTATTGTAGGTGTAGTCTACACCACATGCTGTGTCAACAATAGCTAATTTTTTGTTAATGCAGTTTCACTGTGTTTGCACCCTGACTCTTATTGTAGGTGTAGTCTACACCACATGATGTGCCAACAATAGCTAATTTATTGGTAATGCAGTTTCACTGTGTTTGCACCCTGACTCTTATTGTAGGTGTAGTCTACACCACATGATGTGCCAACAATAGCTAATTTATTGGTAATGCAGGTTCCCTGTGTTTGCCCCCTGGCTCTTATTGTAGGTATAGTCTACACCACATGCTGTGCCAACAGTAGCTAATTTAGTGGTAATGCACTTTCACTGTTTTTGCACCCTGGCTCTTATTGTAGGTGTAGTCTACACCACTTGTTGTGCTACCAATAGTTAATTTATTGGTCATGCTGGTACACTGTGTTTGAACCCTGACTCCTATTGTAGGTGTAGTCTTCACCACATGCTGTGCCAACAATAGCTAATTTATTGGTAATGCAGGTTCACTGTGGTTGCCTCCTGGCTCTTATTGTAGTTGTAGTCTACAACACATGCTGTGCTAACAATTGCTAATTTATTGGCAATGCAGATTCACTGTGTTTGCACCCAGACTCTAATTGTAGGTGTAGTCTACACCACATGCTGTGCTAACAATAGCTCATTTATTGGTAATGCAGTTTCACTGTGTTTGCACCCTGGCTCTTATTGTAGGTGTAGTCTACACCACATGCTGTGCCAATAATAGCTAATTTATTGGTAATGCAGGTTCACTGTGTTTTCCCCCTGACTCTTATTGTAGGTGTAGTCAACTCCACATGCTGTGCCAACAATAGCTAATTTATTGGTAATGCTGTTTCACTGTGTTTGCATCCTGGCTCTTATTGTAGGTGTAGTCTACCCCACATGCTGTGTTAACAATACCTAATTTATTGGTAATGCAGTTTCACTGTGTTTGCACCCTGACATTTATTGTAGGTGTAGTCTACACCACATGCTGTGCCAACAATAGCTAATTTATTGGTAATGCAGTTTCGCTGTGTTTGCACCCTGGCTCTTATGGTAGGTGTAGTCTACACCACATGCTGTGCTAACGATAGCTAATTTATTGGTAATGCAGTTTCACTGTGTTTGCATCCTGGCTCTTACTGTAGGTGTAGTCTACACCACATGCTGTGCCAACAATAGCTAATTTATTGGTAATGCAGTTTCACTGTGTTTGCTCCCTGGCCCTTATTGTAGGTGTAGTCTACACCACATGCTGTGCCAACAATAGCTAATTTATTGGTAATGCAGTTTCACTCTGATGGCACCCTGACTCTTATTGTAGGTGTAGTCTACACCACATCCTGTGCCAACAATAGCTAATTTATTGGTAATGCAGGTTCACTGTGTTTTCCCCCTGACTCTTATTGTAGGTGTAGTCTGCACCACATGCTGCGCCAACAATAGCTAATTTATTGGTAATGCAGGTTCACTGAGTTTGCACCCTGGCTCCTACTGTGGGTGTAGTCTACACCAAATGCTGTGCCAACAATAGCTAATTTGTTGGTAATGCAGTTTCACTCTGTTTGCACCCTGGATCTTATTGTAGTTGTAGTCTACACCACATGCTGTGCCAACAATAGCTAATTTATTGGTAATGCAGGTTCACTGTGTTTGCCCCCTGGCTCCTACTGTAGGTGTAGTCTACACCTCATACTGTGCCAACAATAGCTAATTTATTGGTAATATAGGTTCTCTGTGTTTGCACCCTGGCTCTTAATGTAGGTGTAGTCTACACCACATGCTGTGCCAACAATGGCTAATTTATTGGTAATGCAGGTTCACTGTGTTTGCACCCTTCCTCTTACTGAGTGTGTAGTCTACACCACATGCTGTGCCAACAATAGCTAATTTATTGGTAGTTCAGTTTCACTGTGTTTGCCCCCAGGCTCTTATTGTAGGTATAGTCTACACCACATGCTATTCCAACAATATCTAATTTATTGGTAATATAGGTTCTCTGTGTTTGCACCCTGGCTCGTATAGTAGGTGTAGTCTACACCACATGCTGTGCCAACAATAGCTAATTAACTGGTAATGTAGTTTCTCTGTGTTTGCACCCTGACTCTTATTGTAGGTATAGTCTACACCACATCCTGTGCCAACAATAGCTAATTTATTGGTAATGCAGTTTCACTGTGTTTACACCCTGGTTCTTATTGTAAGTGTAGTCTACACCACATGCTGTGCTAACAATAGCTAATTTATTGGTAATGCAGTTTCACTGTGTTTGCACCCTGGCTCTTATTGTAGGTGTAGTCTACACCACATGCTGTCCTAACAATAGCCAATTTATTGGTAATGCAGGTTCACTGTGTTTGCATCCTGACTCTTATTGTAGATGTAGTGTACACCACATGCTGTGCCAACATTAGCTAATTTATTGTTAGAACAGTTTCACTGTGTTTGCACCCTGGCTCTTATTGTAGTTGTAGTCTACACCACATGCTGTGCCAACAATAGCTAATTTATTGGTAATGCAGTTTAACTGTGTTTACCCCCTGGCTCTTATTGTAGGTATAGTCTACACCACATGCTGTGCTAACAATAGCTAATTTATTGGTAGAGCAGTCTCACTGTGTTTGCACCCAGGCTCTTATTGTAGTTGTAGTCTACACCACATGCTGAGCCAACAATAGCTAATTTATTGGTAATGCAGGTTCCCTGTGTTTGCCCCCTGGCTCTTATTGTAGTTGTAGTCTACACCACATGCTGTGCTAACAGTAGCTAATTTATTGGTAATGCAGGTTCTCTGTGTTTGCACCCTGACTCTTATTGTAGGTGTAGTCTACACCACATGCTGTGCCAACGATAGCTATTTATTGGAATGCAGTTTCACTGTTATTGCACCCTAGCTCTTGTTGTAGGTGTAGTCTACACCACATGCTGCGCTAGCCGTAGCTAATTTATTGGTAATGCAGGTTCACTGTGTTTGCCTTCTGGCTCTTATTGTAGGTGTAGTCAACACCAGATGCTTTGCCAACAATTGCTAATTTATTGGTAATGCAGGTTCACTGTGTTTGCACCTTGGCTCTTATTGTAGGTATAGTCTACACCACATGCTGTGCCAACAATAGCAAATTTATTGGTAATGCAGGTTCACTGTGTTTGCACCCTGGCTCCTATTGTAGGTGTAGTCTACACCACAAGCTGTGCTAACAATAGCTAATTTATTGGTAATGGTGGTTCACTGTGTTTGCACCCAGACTCTTATTGTAGGTGTAGTCTACACCACATGCTGTGCCAACAATAGCTAATTTATTGGTAATGCAGGTCCACTGTGCTTGCCCCCTGGCTCTTATTGTAGGTGTAGTCTACACCACATGCTGTCCTAACAATATCCAATTTATTGGTAATGCAGGTTCACTGTGTTTGCACCCTGACTCTTATTGTAAGTGTAGTCTACACCACATGCTGTGCTAACAATTGCTAATTTATTGGTATTACAGTTTCACTCTGTTTGCCCCCTGGACCTTATTTTAGGAGTAGTCTACACCACATGCTGTGCTAACAATAGCTAATTTATTGGTAATGCAGTTTCACTGTGTTTGCCCCCTGGCTCTTATTGTAGGTGTAGTCTACACCACATGCTGTGCTAACAATAGCTAATTTATTGGTATTACAGTTTCACTGTGTTTGCCCCCTGAACCTTATTGTAGGTGTAGTCTACACCACTTGCTGTGCTAACAATAGCTAATTTATTGGTAATGCAGTTTCACTGTGTTTGCACCCTGACTCTTATTGTAGGTGTAGTCTACACCACATGCCGTGCTAACAATAGCTAATTTATTGGTAATGCAGTTTCACTGTGTTTGCCCCCTGGCTCTTTTTATAGGTGTTGTCTACACCACATGCTGTGCTAACAATAGCTAATTTATTGGTATTACAGTTTCACTGTGTTTGCCCTCTGAACCTTATTGTAGGAGTAGTCTACACCACATGCTGTGCTAACAATAGCTAATTTACTGGTAGAGCAGTTTCACTGTGTTTGCACACTGGCTCTTATTGTAGTTGTAGTCTACACCACATGCTGTGCCAACAATAGCTAATTTATTGGTAATGCAGTTTAACTGTGATTACCCCCTGGCTCTTATTGTAGGTATAGTCTACAGCACATGCTGTTCCAACAATAGCTAATTTATTGGTAATGCAGTTTCACTGTGTTTGCCCTCTGAACCTTATTGTAGGTGTAGTCTACACCACATGCTGTGCCAACAATAGCTAATTTATTGGTAATGCAGTTTCACTGTGTTTGCACCCTGACTCTTATTGTAGGTGTAGTCTACACCACATGATGTGCCAACAATAGCTAATTTATTGGTAATGCAGGTTCCCTGTGTTTGCCCCCTGGCTCTTATTGTAGGTATAGTCTACAGCACATGCTGTTCCAACAGTAGCTAATTGATTGGTAATGCAGGTTCACTGTGTTTGCACCCCGGCTCTAATTGTAGGTGTAGTCTACAGCACATGCTGTTCCAACAATAGCTAATTTATTGGTAATGCAGTTTCACTGTGTTTGCCTTCTGGCACTTATTGTAGGTGTAGTCTACACCACATGCTGTGTCAACAATAGCTTATTTTTTGTTAATGCAGTTTCACTGTGTTTGCACCCTGACTCTTATTGTAGGTGTAGTCTACACCACATGATGTGCCAACAATAGCTAATTTATTGGTAATGCAGTTTCACTGTGTTTGCACCCTCACTCTTATTGTAGGTGTAGTCTACACCACATGATGTGCCAACAATAGCTAATTTATTGGTAATGCAGTTTCACTGTGTTTGCCTTCTGGTCTTATTGTAGGTGTAGTCTACACCACATGCTGTGTCAACAATAGCTAATTTATTGGTAATGCAGTTTCACTCTGTTTGCACCCTGACTCTTATTTTAGGTGTAGTCTACACCACATCCTGTGCCAACAATAGCTAATTTATTGGTAATGCAGGTTCACTGTGTTTTCCCCCTGACTCTTATTGTAGGTGTAGTCTGCACCACATGCTGCGCTAACAATAGCTAATTTATTGGTAATGCAGGTTCACTGTGTTTGCACCCTGGCTCTTACTGTGGGTGTAGTCTACACCAAATGCTGTGCCAACAATAGCTAATTTGTTGGTAATGCAGTTTCACTGTGTTTGCACCCTGGCTCTTATTTTAGTTGTAGTCTACACCACATGCTGTGCCAACAATAGCTAATTTATTGGTAATGCAGGTTCACTGTGTTTGCCCCCTGGCTCCTACTGTAGGTGTAGTCTACACCTCATACTGTGCCAACAATAGCTAATTTATTGGTAATATAGGTTCTCTGTGTTTGCACCCTGGCTCTTAATGTAGGTGTAGTCTACACCACATGCTGTGCCAACAATGGCAAATTTATTGGTAATGCAGGTTCACTGTGTTTGCACCCTTGCTCTTACTGAGTGTGTAGTCTACACCACATGCTGTGCCAACAATAGCTAATTTATTAGTAGTTCAGTTTCACTGTGTTTGCCCCCAGGCTCTTATTGTAGGTATAGTCTACACCACATGCTATTCCAATAATAGCTAATTTATTGGTAATATAGGTTCTCTGTGTTTGCACCCTGGCTCGTATTGTAGGTGTAGTCTACACCACATGCTGTGCCAACAATAGCTAATTAACTGGTAATGCAGTTTCTCTGTGTTTGCACCCTGACTCTTATTGTAGGTATAGTCTACACCACATCCTGTGCCAACAATAGCTAATTTATTGGTAATGCAGTTTCACTGTGTTTACACCCTGGTTCTTATTGTAGGTGTGGTCTACACCACATGCTGTGCCAACAATAGCTATTTATTGGAATGCAGTTTCACTGTTATTGCACCCTAGCTCTTATTGTAGGTGTAGTCTACACCACATGCTGTGCTAACAATAGCTAATTTATTGGTAATGCAGTTTCACTGTGTTTACACCCTGGTTCTTATTGTAGGTGTAGTCTACACCACATGCTGTGCTAACAATAGCTAATTTATTGGTAATGAAGTTTCACTGTGTTTGCACCCTGGCTCTTATTGTAGGTGTAGTCTACACCACATGCTGTCCTAACAATAGCCAATTTATTGGTAATGCAGGTTCACTGTGTTTGCATCCTGACTCTTATTGTAGATGTAGTGTACACCACATGCTGTGCAAGCAATAGCTAATTTATTGGTATTACAGTTTCACTGTGTTTGCCCCCTGAACCTTATTTTAGGTGTAGTCTACACCACATGCTGTGCTAACAATAGCTAATTTATTGGTAGAGCAGTTTCACTGTGTTTGCACCCAGGATCTTATTGTAGTTTTAGTCTACACCACATGCTGTGCCAACATTAGCTAATTTATTGGTAGAACAGTTTCACTGTGTTTGCACCCTGGCTCTTATTGTAGTTGTAGTCTACACCACATGCTGTGCCAACAATAGCTAATTTATTGATAATGTAGTTTAACTGTGATTACCCCCTGGCTCTTATTGTAGGTGTAGTCTACACCACATGCTGTGCTAACAATAGCTAATTTATTGGTAGAGCAGTTTCACTGTGTTTGCACCCAGGCTCTTATTGTAGTTGTAGTCTACACCACATGCTGTGCCAACAATAGCTAATTTATTGGTAATGCAGGTTCACTGTGTTTGCCTTCTGGCTCTTATTGTGGGTGTAGTCAACACCACATGCTTTGCCAACAATTGCTAATTTATTGGTAATGCAGGTTCACTGTGTTTGCACCCTGGCTCTTATTGTAGGTGTAGTCTACACCACATGCTGTGCCAACAATAGCAAATTTATTGGTAATGCAGGTTCACTGTGTTTGCACCCTGGCTCCTATTGTAGGTGTAGTCTACACCACAAGCTGTGCTAACAATAGCTAATTTATTGGTAATGGTGGTTCACTGTGTTTGCATCCAGACTTTTATTGTAGGTGTAGTCTACACCACATGCTGTGCCAACAATAGCCAATTTATTGGTAATGCAGGTTCACTGTACTTGCCCCCTGGCTCTTATTGTAGGTGTAGTCTACACCACATGCTGTCCTAACAATATCCAATTTATTGGTAATGCAGGTTCACTGTGTTTGCACCCTGACTCTTATTGTAAGTGTAGTCTACACCACATGCTGTGCTAAAAATTGCTAATTTATTGGTATTACAGTTTCACTGTGTTTGCCCCCTGGACCTTATTTTAGGTGTAGTCTACACCACATGCTGTGCTAACAATAGCTAAGTTATTGGTAATGCAGTTTCACTCTGTTTGCCCCCTGGCTCTTATTGTAGGTGTAGTCTACACCACATGCTGTGCTAACAATAGCTAATTTATTGGTATTACAGTTTCACTGTGTTTGCCCCCTGAACCTTATTGTAGGTGTAGTCTACACCACATGCTGTGCTAAATATAGCTAATTTATTGGTAATGCAGTTTCACTGTGTTTGCACCAAGACTCTTATTGTAGGTGTAGTCTACACCACATGCTGTGCTAACAATAGCTAATTTATTGGTAATGCAGTTTCACTGTGTTTGCCCCCTGGCTCTTATTATAGGTGTAGTCTACACCACATGCTGTGCTAACAATAGCTAATTTATTGGTATTACAGTTTCACTGTGTTTGCCCTCTGAACCTTTTTGTAGGAGTAGTCTACACCACATGCTGTGCTAACAATAGCTAATTTACTGGTAGAGCAGTTTCACTGTGTTTGCACACTGGCTCTTATTGTAGTTGTAGTCTACACCACATGCTGTGCCAACAATAGCTAATTTATTGGTAATGCAGTTTAACTCTGATTGCCCCCTGGCTCTTATTGTAGGTATAGTCTACAGCACATGCTGTTCCAACAATAGCTAATTTATTGGTAATGCAGTTTCACTTGTGTTTGCCCTCTGAACCTTATTGTAGGTGTAGTCTACACCACTTGCTAAGCCAACAATAGCTAATTTATTGGTAATGCAGTTTCACTGTGTTTGCACCCTGACTCTTATTGTAGGTGTAGTCTACACCACATGATGTGCCAACAATAGCTAATTTATTGGTAATGCAGGTTCCCTGTGTTTGCCCCCAGGCTCTTATTGTAGGTATAGTCTACAGCACATGCTGTTCCAACAATAGCTAATTGATTGGTAATGCAGGTTCACTGTGTTTGCACCCCGGCTCTAATTGTAGGTGTAGTCTACAGCACATGCTGTTCCAACAATAGCTAATTTATTGGTAATGCAGTTTCACTGTGTTTGCCTTCTAGCTCTTATTGTAGGTGTAGTCTACACCACATGCTGTGTCAACAATAGCTAATTTTTTGTTAATGCAGTTTCACTGTGTTTGCACCCTGACTCATATTGTAGGTGTAGTCTACACCACATGATGTGCCAACAATAGCTAATTTATTGGTAATGCAGCTTCACTGTGTTTTCCCCCTGACTCTTATTTTAGGTGTAGTCTACTCCATATGCTGTGCCAACAATAGCTAATTTTTTGGTAATGCAGGTTCACGGTGTTTGCCCCCTGACTCTTATTGTAGGTGTTGTCTATACCACATGCTGTGCCAACAGTAGCTAATTTATTGGTAATGCACTTTCACTGTTTTTGCACCCTTGCTCTTATTGTAGGTGTAGTCTACACCAGTTACTGTGCTACCAATAGCTAATTTATTGGTCATGCTGGTTCACTGTGTTTGAACCCTGACTCCTATTGTAGGTGTAGTCTACACCACATACTGTGCCAACAATAGCTAATTTATTGGTAATGCAGGTTCACTGTGGTTGCCTCCCGGCTCTTATTGTAGTTGTAGTCTACACCACATGCTGTGCTAACAATTGCTAATTTATTGGCTATGCAGATTCACTGTGTTTGCACCCAGACTCTTATTGTGGGTGTAGTCTACACCACATGTTGTGCTAACAATAGCTCATTTATTGGTAATGCAGTTTCACTGTGTTTGCACCCTGGCTCTTATTGTAGGTGTAGTCTACACCACATGCTGTGCCAACAATAGCTAATTTATTGGTAATGCAGGTTCACTGTGTTTTCCCCCTGATTCTTATTGTAGGTGTAGTCTACTCCATATGCTGTGCCAACAATAGCTAATTTATTGGTAATGCAGTTTCACTGTGTTTGCATCCTGGCTCTTACTGTATGTGTAGTCTACACCACATGCTGTGCCAACAATAGCTAATTTATTGGTAATGCAGTTTCACTCTGTTTGCACCCTGACTCTTATTGTAGGTGTAGTCTACACCACATCCCGTGCCAACAATAGCTAATTTATTGGTAATGCAGGTTCACTGTGTTTTCCCCCTGACTCTTATTGTAGGTGTAGTCTGCACCACATGCTGCGCCAACAACAGCTAATTTATTGGTAATGCAGGTTCACTGTGTTTGCACCCTGGCTCTTACTGTGGGTATAGTCTACACCAAATGCTGTGCCAACAATAGCTAATTTGTTGGTAATGCAGTTTCACTGTGTTTGCACCCTGGCACTTATTGTAGTTGTAGTCTACACCACATGCTGTGCCAACAATAGCTAATTTATTGGTAATGCAGTTTCACTGTGTTTGCCCCCTGGCTCCTACTGTAGGTGTAGTCTACACCTCATACTGTGCCAACAATAGCTAATTTATTGGTAATATTGGTTCTCTGTGTTTGCACCCTGGCTTTTAATGTAGGTGTAGTCTACACCACATGCTGTGCCAACAATAGCTAATTTATTGGTAATGCAGGTTCACTGTGTTTGCACCCTTGCTCTTACTGAGGGTGTAGTCTACACCACATGCTGTGCCAACAATAGCTAATTTATTGGTAGTTCAGTTTCACTGTGTTTGCCCCCAGGCTCTTATTGTAGGTATAGTCTACACCACATGCTATTCCAACAATTGCTAATTTATTGGTAATGCAGGTTCACTGTGTTTGCACCCTGGCTCGTATTGTAGGTGTAGTCTACACCACATGCTGTGCCAACAATAGCTAATTAACTGGTAATGCAGTTTCTCTGTGTTTGCACTCTGACTCTTATTGTAGGTATAGTCTACACCACATCCTGTGCCAACAATAGCTAATTTATTGGTAATGCAGTTTCACTGTGTTTACACCCTGGTTCTTATTGTAGGTGTAGTCTACACCACATGCTGTGCCAACAATAGCTAATTTATTGGTAGAACAGTTTCACTGTGTTTGCACACTGGCTCTTATAGTAGTTGTAGTCTACACCACATGCTGTGCCAACAATAGCTAATTTATTGGTAGAACAGTTTCACTCTGTTTGCACCCTGGCTCATATTGTAGTTGTAGTCTACACCACATGCTGTGCCAACAATAGCTAATTTATTGGTAATGCAGTTTAACTGTGATTACCCCCTGGCTCTTAATGTAGGTGTAGTCTACACCACATGCTGTGCTAACAATAGCTAATTTATTGGTAGAGCAGTTTCACTCTGTTTGCACCCTGGCTCTTATTGTAGTTGTAGTCTACACCACATGCTGTGCCAACAATAGCTAATTTATAGGTAATGCAGGTTCCCTGTGTTTGCCCCCTGGCTCTTATTGTAGGTGTAGTCTACACCACATGCTGTGCCAACAATAGCTAATTTATTGGTAATTCAGTTTCACTCTGTTTGCACCCTTGCTCTTATTGTAGGTGTAGTCTACACCACATGCTGTTCCAACAATAGCTAATTTATTGGTAATGCAGGTTCACTGTGTTTGCACCCTGGCTCTTATTGTAGGTGTAGACTACACCACATGCTGTGCCAACAATTGCTAATTTATTGGTAATGCAGTTTCACTGTATTTGCACCCTGACTCTTATTGTAGGTGTAGTCTACACCACATGCTCTGTCAACAATAGCTAATTTTTTGTTAATGCAATTTCACTGTGTTTGCACCCTGGTTCTTATTGTAGGTGTTGTCTACACCACATGCTTTGCCAACAATAGCTAATTTATTGGTAATGCAGGTTCACTGTGTTTGCACCCTGGCTCTTATTGTAGTTGTAGTCTACACCACATGCTGTGCTAACAATAGCTAATTTATTGGTAATACAGGTTAACTGTGTTTGCACCCTGACTCTTACTTTAGGTGTAGTCTACACCACATGCTGTGCCAACAGTAGCTAATTTATTGGTGATTCAGGTTCACTGTGTTTGCACCCTGGTTCTTATTGTAGGTGTAGTCTACACCACATGCTGTGCCATCAATAGGTAATTTATTGGTAATGCAGGTTCACTGTGTTTGCACCCTGGCTCTTATTGTAGTTGTAGTCCACACCACATGCTCTGCCAACAATAGATAATTTATTGGTAATGCAGTTTCACTGTGTTAGCACCCTGGCTCTTATTGTAGGTGTAGTCTACACCACATGCTCTGCCATCAATAGCTAATTTATTGGTAAAGCAGTTTCACTGTGTTTGCACCCTGGTTCTTATTGTAGGTGTAGTCTACACCACATGCTGTGCCAACAATAGCTAAATTATTGGTAATGCAGGTTCACTGTGTTTGGACCCTGACTCTTATTGTTGGTGTAGTCTACACTACATGCTGTGCTAACAATAGCTAATATATCCGTTATGCAGTTTCACTGTGTTTGCACACTGTTTCTTATTGTAATTGTAGTCTACACAACATGCTGTGCCAACAATAGCTAATTTATTGGTAATGCAGGTTCACTGTGTTTGCACCCTGGCTCTTATTGTAGGTGTAGTCTACACCACATGCAGTGCCAACAATAGCTAATTTATTGGTAATGCAGTTTCACTGTGTTTGCACCCTGACTCTTATTGTAGGTGCAGTGTACACCACATGCTGTGCCAACAATAGCTAATTTATTGGTAGTTCAGTTTCACTCTGTTTGCCCCCTGACTCTTATTGTAGGTGTTGTCTACACCACATGCTGTGCCAACAATAGCTAATTTATTGGTAATGCAGTTTCACTGTGTTTGCACCCTGACTCTTATTGTAGGTGTAGTCTACACCACATGCTGTGCCAACAATAGCTAATTTGTTGGTAATGCAGTTTCACTGTGTTTACAACCTGGTTCTTATTGTAGGTGTAGTCTACACCACATGCTGTGCCAACAATAGCTAATTTATTGGTAATGCAGGTTCACTGTGTTTGCACCCTAGCTCTTATTGTAGGTGTAGTCTACACCACATGCTGTCCTAACAGTAGCTAATTTATTGTTAATGCAGGTTCACTCTGTTTGCCCCCCAGCTCTTATTGTAGGTGTAGTCTACACCACATGCTGTGCCAACAATAGCTAATTAATTGGTAATGCAGTTTCTCTGTGTTTGCACCCTAGCTCTTATTGTAGGTGTAGTCTACACCACATGCAATGCCAACAATAGCTAATTTATTGGTAATGCAGGTTCACAGTGTTTGCACCCTGGCTCTTATTGTAGGTGTAGTCTACACCACATGCTGTGCCAACAACAGCTAATTTATTGGTAATGCAGGTTCACTGTGTTTGCACCCTAGCTCTTATTGTAGGTGTAGTCTACACCACATGCTGTGCCAACAATAGATAATTTATTGGTAATGCAGGTTCACTGTGTTTGCCCCCTGGCTCTTATTGTAGGTTTAGTCTACAACACATGCTGTTCTAACAATAGCCAATTTATTGATAATGCAGGATCCCTGTGTTTGCCCCTTGGCTCTTATTGTAGGTATAGTCTACACCACATGCCATGTCAACAATAGCTAATTTAGTGTTAATGCAGTTTCACTGTGTTTGCACCCTAGCTCTTATTGTAGGTGTAGTCTACACCACATGCTGTGCTAACAATAGCCAATTTATTAGTAATGCAGGTTCACTGTGGTTGCACCCTGAATCTTATTGTAGGTGTAGTCTACACCACATACTGTGCCAACAATAGCTAATTTATTGGTAATGCAGGTTCACTGTGTTTGCACCCTGACTCTTATTGTAGGTGTAGTGTACACCACATGCTCTGCTAACAATAACTAATTTATTGGTAATGCAGGATCACTGTGTTTGCACCCTGACTCTTATTGTAGGTCTAGTCTACACCACATGCTGTGCCAACAATAGCTAATTTATTGGTAATGCAGGTTCACAGTGTTTCCACCCTGACTCTTATTGTAGGAGTAGTGTACACCACATGCTGTGCTAACAATAGCTAATTTATTGGTAATGCAGGTTCACTGTGTTTGCACCCTGGCTCATATTGTAGTTGTAGTCTACACCAAATGCTGTGCCAACAATAGCTAATTTATTGGTAATGCAGATTCACTGTGTTTGCACCCTGGCTCTTATTGTAGGTGTAGTCTTCACCACATGCTGTGCCAACAATAGCTAATTTATTGGTAATGCCGTTTCACTGTGTTTGCATCCTGGCTCTTATTGTAGGTGTAGTCTACACCACATGCTGTGCCAACAATAGCTAATTTATTGGTAAAGCAGTTTCACTGTGTTTGCACCCTGGTTCTTATTGTTGGTGTAGTCTACACCACATGCTGTGCCAACAATAGCTAATTTATTGGTAAAGCAGTTTCACTGTGTTTGCACCCTGGTTCTTATTGTAGGTGTAGTCTACACCACATGCTGTGCTAACAATAGCTAATTGATTGGTAAAGCAGTTTCACTGTGTTTGCACCCTGGTTCTTATTGTAGGTGTAGTCTACACCACATGCTGTTCTAACAATAGCTAATTTATTGGTAAAGCAGTTTCACTGTGTTTGCACACTGTTTCTTATTGTAGGTGTAGTCTACACCACATGCTGTGCCAACAATAGCTAATTTATTGGTAAAGCAGTTTCACTGTGTTTGCACCCTGGTTCTTATTGTAGGTGTAGTCTACACCTCATGCTGTGCTTACAATAGCTAATTTTTCCGATATGCAGTTTCACTGTGTTTGCACCCTGGTTCTTATTGTAGGTGTAGTCTACACCACAAGCTGTGCCAACAATAGCTAATTGATTGTTAATGCAGTTTCACTGTGTTTGCCCCCAGGCTTTTATTGTAGGTGTAGCCTACACCACATGCTGTGCCAACAATAGCTAATTTATTGGTAAAGCAGTTTCACTGTGTTTGCACCCTGGTTCTTATTGTAGGTGTAGTCTACACCACATGCAGTGCCAACAATAGCTAATTTATTGGCAATGCAGGTTCACAGTGTTTGCACCCTGACTCTTATTGTAGTTGTAGTCTACACCACAAGCTGGGCTAACAATAGCTAATTTATTGGTAATGCAGTTTCTCTGTGTTTGCACCCTGTTTCTTATTGTAGTTGTAGTCTACACCACATGCTGTGCCAACAATAGCTAATTTATTGGTAATGCAGGTTCACTGTGTTTGCCCCCTGGCTCTTATTGTAGGTCTAGTCTACACCACATGCTGTGCCAACAATAACTAATTTATTGGTAATGCAGGATCACTGTGTTTGCCCCCTGGCTCTTATTGTAGGTCTAGTCTACACCACATGCTGTGCTAACAATAACTAATTTATTGGTAATGCAGGATCACTGTGTTTGCACCCTGACTCTTATTGTAGGTCTAGTCTACACCACATGCTGTGCCAACAATAGCTAATTTATTGGTAATGCAGGTTCACAGTGTTTCCACCCTGACTCTTATTGTAGGAGTAGTGTACACCACATGCTGTGCTAACAATAGCTAATTTATTGGTAATGCAGGTTCACTGTGTTTGCACCCTGGCTCTTATTGTAGTTGTAGTCTACACCACATGCTGTGCCAACAATAGCTAATTTATTGGTAATGCAGTTTCACTGTATTTGCACACTGTATCTTATTGTGGGTGTAGTCTACACCACATGCTGTGCTAACAATAGCTAATTTATTGGTAATGCAGTTTCACTGTATTTGCCCCCTGGCTCTTATTGTAGTTGTAGTCTACACCACATGCTGTGCTAACAATAGCTAATTTATTGGTAATGCAGGTTCACTGTGTTTGCCCCCTGGCTCTTATTGTAGGTGTAGTCTACACCACATGCTGTGCCAACAATAGCTAATTTATTGGTAATGCAGTTTCACTGTATTTGCACACTGTTTCTTATTGTAGGTGTAGTCTACACCACATGCTGTGCCAACAATAGCTAATTTATTGGTAATGCAGGTTCACTGTGTTTGCACCCTGGCTCTTATTGTAGGTGTAGTCTACACCACATGCTGTGCCAACAATAGCTAATTTATTGGTAATGCAAGTTCACTGTGTTTGCACCCTGGCTCTTATTGTAGTTGTAGTCTACACCACATGCTGTCCTAACAATAGCCAATTTTTTGATAATGCAGTTTCACTGTGTTTGAACCCTGGCTCTTATTGTAGGTGTAGTCTACACCACATGCTGTGCCAACAATAGCTAATTTATTGGTAATGCAAGTTCACTGTGTTTGCACCCTGGCTCTTATTGTAGTTGTAGTCTACACCACATGCTGTGCCAACAATAGCTAATTTTTTGATAATGCAGGTTCACTGTGTTTGCCCCCTGGCTCTTATTATAGGTGTAGTCTACACCACATGCTGTCCTAACAATAGCCAATTTTTTGATAATGCAGTTTCACTGTGTTTGCACCCTGGCTCTTATTGTAGGTGTAGTCTACACCACATGCTGTGCCAACAATAGCTAATTTATTGGTAATGCAAGTTCACTGTGTTTGCACCCTGGCTCTTATTGTAGTTGTAGTCTACACCACATGCTGTGCCAACAATAGCTAATTTATTGGTAATGCAGTTTCACTGTGTTTGGCCCCTGGCTCTTATTGTAGGTGTAGTCTACACCACATGCTGTGCTAACGATAGTTAATTTATTGGTAATGCAGGTTCACTCTGTTTGCCCCCAGGCTCTTATTGTAGGTGTAGTCTACACCACATGCTGTGCCAACAATAGCTAATTGATTGGTAATGCAGTTTCACTCTGTTTGCCCCCAGGCTCTTATTGTAGGTGTAGTCTACACCACATGCTGTGCCAACAATAGCTAATTTATTGGTAATGCAGGTTCACTGTGTTTGCCCCCTGGTTCTTATTGTAGGTGTAGTCTACACCACATGCTGTGCCAACAATAGCTAATTTATTGGTAATGCAGTTTCACTGTATTTGCACACTGTTTCTTATTGTAGGTGTAGTCTACACCACATGCTGTGCTAACAATAGCTAATTTATTGGTAATGCAGGTTCACTGTGTTTGCACCCTGACTCTTATTGTAGGTGTAGTCTACACCACATGCTGTGCTAACAATAGCTAATTTATTGGTAATGCAGGTTCACTGTGTTTGGCCCCTGGCTCTTATTGTAGGTGTAGTCTACACCACATGCTGTGCCAACAATAGCTAATTTATTGGTAATGCAGTTTCACTGTGTTTGCACCCTGGCTCTTACTGTAGGTGTAGTCTGCACCACATGCTGTGCCAACAATAGCTAATTTATTGGTAATGCAGTTTCACTGTATTTGCACCCTGGCTCTTAATGTAGGTGTAGTCTACACCACATGCTGTGCTAACAATAGCTAATTTATTGGTAATGCAGGTTCACTGTGTTTGCACCCTGACTCTTATTGTAGTTGTAGTCTACACCACATCCTGTGCTAACAATAGCTAATTTATTGGTAATGCAGTTTCACTGTATTTGCACCCTGGCTCTTAATGTAGGTGTAGTCTACACCACATGCTGTGCTAACAATAGCTAATTTATTGGTAATGCAGGTTCACTGTGTTTGCACCCTGACTCTTATTGTAGGTGTAGTCTACACCACATGCTGTGCTAACAATAGCTAATTTATTGGTAATGCAGGTTCACTGTGTTTGCACCCTGGCTCTTATTGTAGGTGTAGTCTACACCACATGCTGTGCCAACAATAGCTAATTTATTGGTAATGCAGTTTCACTGTGTTAGCACCCTGACTCTTATTGTAGGTGTAGTCTACACCACATGCTGTGCCAACAATAGCTATTTATTGGTAATGCAGTTTCACTGTGTTTGCACCCTGACTCTTATTGTAGTTGTAGTCTACACCACAAGCTGTGCCAACAATAGCCAATTTTTTGATAATGCAGGTTCACTGTGTTTGCACCCTGACTCTTATTGTAGTTGTAGTCTACACCACAAGCTGTGCCAACAATAGCCAATTTTTTGATAATGCAGTTTCACTGTGTTTGCACCCTGACTCTTATTGTAGTTGTAGTCTACACCACAAGCTGTGCCAACAATAGCCAATTTTTTGATAATGCAGGTTCACTGTGTTTGCACCCTGACTCTTAATGTAGGTGTAGTCTACACCACAAGCTGTGCCAACAATAGCCAATTTTTTGATAATGCAGGTTCACTGTGTTTGCACACTGTTTCTTATTGTAGGTGTAGTCTACACCACATGCTGTGCCAACAATAGCTAATTTATTGGTAATGCAGTTTCACTGTATTTGCACACTGTTTCTTAATGTAGGTGTTGTCTACACCACATGCTGTGCTAACAATAGCTAATTTATTGGTAATGCAGGTTCACTGTGATTGCACCCTGACTCTTATTGTAGGTGTAGTCTACACCACATGCTGTGCCAACAATAGCTAATTTATTGGTAATGCAGGTTCACTGTGTTTGCACTCTGACTCTTATTTTAGGTGTAGTCTACACCACATGCTGTGCCAACAGTAGCTAATTTATTGGTAATGCAGGTTCACTGTATTTGCACCCAGGCTCTTATTGTAGTTGTAGTCTACACCACATGCTGTGCCAACAATAGCTAATTTATTGGTAATGCAGGTTCACTGTGTTTGCACCCAGGCTCTTATTGTAGTTGTAGTCTACACCACATGCTGTGCCAACAATAGCTAATTTATTGGTAATGCAGTTTCACTGTATTTGCACCCTGGCTCTTAATGTAGGTGTAGTCTACACCACATGCTGTGCTAACAATAGCTAATTTATTGGTAATGCAGGTTTACTGTGTTTGCACCCTGACTCTTATTGTAGTTGTAGTCTACACCACATGCTGTGCCAACAATAGCTAATTTATTGGTAATGCAGATTCACTGTGTTTGCACCCAGACTCTTATTGTAGGTGTAGTCTACACCACATGCTGTGCCAACAATAGCTAATTTATTGGTAATTCAGGTTCACTGTGTTTGCACCCTGACTCTTATTGTAGTTGTAGTCTACACCACATGCTGTGAGAAAACAATATCTAATTTATTGGTTATGCAGTTTCACTGTGTTTGCAACCAGGTTCTTATTGTAGGTGTAGTCTACACCACATGCTGTGCCAACAATAGCTAATTTATTGGTAATGCAGGTTCACTGTGTTTGCACCCTAGCTCTTATTGTAGGTGTAGTCTACACCACATGCTGTCCTAACAGTAGCTAATTTATTGTTAATGCAGGTTCACTCTGTTTGCCCCCCAGCTCTTATTGTAGGGGTAGTCTACACCACATGCTGTGCCAACAATAGCTAATTAATTGGTAATGCTGTTTCTCTTTGTTTGCACCCTAGCTCTTATTGTAGGTGTAGTCTACACCACATGCAGTGCCAACAATAGCTAATTTATTGCCAATGCAGGTTCACAGTGTTTGCACCCTGGCTCTTATTGTAGGTGTAGTCTACACCACATGCTGTGCCAACAATAGCTAATTTATTGGTAATGCAGGTACACTGTGTTTGCACCCTAGCTCTTATTGTAGGTGTAGTCTACACCACATGCTGTGCCAACAATAGCTAATTTATTGGTAATGCAGGTTCACTGTGTTTGCCCCCTGGCTCTTATTGTAGGTGTAGTCTACACCACATGCTGTCCTAACAATAGCCAATTTTTTGATAATGCAGGTTCACTGTGTTTGTACCCTGACTCTTATTGTAGGTGTAGTGTACACCACATGCTGTGCTAACAATAGCTAATTTATTGGTAATGCAGGTTCACTGTGTTTGCACCCTGACTCTTATTGTAAGTCTAGTCTACACCACATGCTGTGCCAACAATAGCTAATTTATTGGTAATGCAGGTTCACTGTGTTTGCACCCTGACTCTTATTGTAGGTGTAGTGTACACCACATGCTGTGCTAACAATAGCTAATTTATTGGTAATGCAGGTTCACTGTGTTTGCACCATGACTCTTATTGTAGGTCTAGTCTACACCACAAGCTGTGCTAACAATAGCTAATTTATTGGTAATGCTGGTTCACTGTGTTTGCCCCTGGGTTTTACTGTAGGTGTAGTCTACACCACATGCTGTGCCAACAATAGCTAATTTATTGGTAATGCTGGTTCACTGTGTTTGCACCCTGACTCTTATTGTAGGTCTAGTCTACACCACAAGCTGTGCTAACAATAGCTAATTTATTGGTAATGCTGGTTCACTGTGTTTGCCCCTGGCTTTTACTGTAGGTGTAGTCTACACCACATGCTGTGCCAACAATAGCTAATTTATTGGTAATGCAGGTTCACTGTGTTTGCACCCTGGCTCCTATTGTAGGTGTAGTCTACACCACATGCTGTGCCAACAATAGCTAATTTATTGGTAATGCAGGTTCACTGTGTTTGCACCCTGACTCTTATTGTAGGTGTAGTGTACACCACATGCTGTGCTAACAATAGCTAATTTATTGGTAATGCAGTTTCTCTGTGTTTGCACCCTGACTCTTATTGTAGGTGCAGTTTACACCACATGCTGTGCTAACAATAGCTAATTTATTGGTAATGCAGGTTCACTGTGTTTGCTCCTGGCTCTTATTGTAGGTGTAGTCTACACCACATGCTGTGCCAACAATAGCTAATTTATTGGTAATGCTGGTTCACTGTGTTTGCATCCTGGCTCTTATTGTAGGTGTAGTCTACACCAGATGCCGTGCTAACAATAGCTAATTTATTGGTAATGCTGGTTCACTGTGTTTGCACCCTGGCTCTTATTGTAGGTGTAGTCTACACCACATGCTGTGCTAACAATAGCCAATTTATTGGTAATGCAGGTTCACTGTGTTTGCACCCTGACACTTATTGTAGGTGTAGTGTACACCACATGCTGTGCAAACAATAGCTAATTTATTGGTATTACAGTTTCACTGTGTTTGCCCCCTGAACCTTATTTTAGGTGTAGTCTACACCACATGCTGTGCTAACAATAGCTAATTTATTGGTAATGCAGTTTCACTGTGTTTGCTCCCTGGCTCTTATTGTAGGTGTAGTCTCCACCACATGCTGTGCTAACTATAGCTAATTTATTGGTAATGTAGGTTAACTGTGTTTGCACCCTGACTCTTATTGTAGGTGTAGTCTACACCAAATGCTGTGCCAACAATAGCTAATTATTGGAAATACAGGTTAACTGTGTTTGCACCCTGACTCTTATTGTAGGTGTAGTCTACACCACATGCTGTGCTAACATTAGCTAATTTATTGGTAGAGCAATTTCACTGTGATTGCACCCTGGCTCTTATTGTATTTGTAGTCTACACCACATGCTGTGACAACAATAGCTAATTTACTGGTAATGCAGTTTAACTGTGATTGCACCCTGGCTCTTATTGTAGGTGTAGTCTACACCACATGCTGTGACATCAATAGCTAATTTATTGGTAGTTCAATTTCACTGTGTTTGCCCCCTGGCTCTTATTGTAGGTATAGTCTACACCACATGCTGTTCCAACAATAGCTAATTTATTGGTAATTCAGGTTCACTGTGTTTGCACCTTGGCTCTTATTGTAGGTGTAGTCTAGACCACATGCTGTTCCAACAATAGCTAATTTATTGGTAATGCAGGTTCACTGTGTTTGCACCCTGGCTCTTATTGTAGGTGTAGTCTACACCACATGCTGTGATAACAATAGCTAATTTATTGGTAGAGCAGTTTCACTGAGTTTGCACCCTGGCTCTTATTGTAGGTGTAGTCTACACCACATGCTGTGCTAACAATAGCTAATTTATTGGTAGAGCAGTTTCACTGAGTTTGCACCCTGGCTCTTATTGTAGTTGTAGTCTACACCACATGCTGTGCCAACAATAGCTAATTTATTGGTAATGCAGTTTCACTGTGTTTGCACCCTGACCCTTATCATAGGTGTAGTCTACACCACATGCTGTGCCAACAATAGCTAATTGATTGTAAATGCAGTTTCACTGTGTTTGCACCCTGGCTCTTATTGTAGGTGTAGTCTACACCACATGCCGTGCCAACAATAGCTAATTTATTGTTAATGCAGTTTCACTGTGTTTGCACCCAGACCCTTATTTTTGGTGTAGTCTACACCACATGCTGTGCCAACAATAGCTAATTTATTGGTAATGCAGGTTCACTGTGTTTTGAACCCTGACTCTTAGTGTAGGTGTAGTCTACACCACATGCTGTGCCAACAATAGCTAATTTATTGGTAATGCAGGTTCACTGTGTTTGCACCCTGGCTCTTATTGTGGGTGTAGTCTACACCACAAGCTGTGCTAACAATAGCTAATTTATTGGTAATGCAGGTTAACTGTGTTTGCACCCTGACTCTTATTTTAGGTGTAGTCTACACCACATGCTGTGCCAACAGTAGCTAATTTATTGGTGATACAAGTTCACTGTGTTGGCACCCTGGTTCTTATTGCAGGTGTAGTCTACACCACATGCTGTGCCAACAATAGCTAATTTATTGGTAATGCAGGTTCACTGTGTTTGAACCCTAGCTCTTATTGTAGGTGTAGTCTACACCACATGCTGTGCCAACAATAGCTAATTTATTGGTAATGCAGGTTCACTGTGTTTGCACCCTGGCTCTTATTGTGGGTGTAGTCTACACCACATGCTGTGCTAACAATAGCTAATTTATTGGTAATGCAGGTTCACTGTGTTTGCACCCTGGCTCTTATTGTGGGTGTAGTCTACACCACATGCTGTGCTAACAATAGCTAATTTGTTGGTAATGCAGGTTCACTGTGTTTGCACCCTGACTCTTATTTTAGGTGTAGTCTACACCACATGCTGTGCCAACAGTAGCTAATTTATTGGTGATACAAGTTCACTGTGTTTGCACCCTGGTTCTTATTGTAGGTGTAGTCTACACCACATGCTGTGCCAACAATAGCTAATTTATTGGTAATGCAGGTTCACTGTGTTTGCACACTGTTTCTTATTGTAGGTGTAGTCTACACCACCTGCAGTGCCAGCAATAGCTAATTTATTGGTAATGCAGGTTCACTGTGTTTGCACCCTAGCTCTTATTGTAGGTGTTGTCTACACCACATGCTGTCCTAACAGTAGCTTATTTATTGTTAATGCAGGTTCAATCTGTTTGCCCCCCAGCTCTTATTGTTGGTGTAGACTACACCACATGCTGTGCCAACAATAGCTAATTAATTGGTAATGCAGTTTGTGTTTGCACCCTAGCTCTTATTGTAGGTGTAGTCTACACCACATGCAGTGCCAACAATAGCTAATTTATTGGTAATGCAGGTTCACAGTGTTTGCACCCTGGCTCTTATTGTAGGTGCAGTGTACACCACATGCTGTGCTAACAATAGCTAATTTATTGGTAATGCAGGTTCACTGTGTTTGCTCCTGGCTCTTATTGTAGGTGTAGTCTACACCACATGCTGTGCCAACAATAGCTAATTTATTGGTAATGCAGGTTCACTGTGTTTGCACCCTAGCTCTTATTGTAGGTGTAGTCTACACCACATGCTGTGCCAACAATAGCTAATTTATTGGTAATGCAGGTTCACTGTGTTTGCCCCCTGGCTCTTATTGTAGGTGTAGTCTACACCACATGCTGTCCTAACAATAGCCAATTTATTGATAATGCAGGATCCCTGTGTTTGCCCCTTGGCTCTTATTGTAGGTATAGTCTACACCACATGCATTGCCAACAATAGCTAATTTAGTGTTAATGCAGTTTCACTGTGTTTGCACCCTAGCTCTTATTGTAGGTGTAGTCTACACCACATGCTGTGCTAACAATAGCCAATTTATTAGTAATGCAGGTTCACTGTGTTTGCACCCTGACTCTTATTGTAGGTGTAGTGTACACCACATGCTGTGCTAACAATAGCTAACTTATTGGTAATGCAGGTTCACTGTGTTTGCACCCTGACTCTTATTGTAGGTGTAGTCTACACCACATGCTGTGCCAACAATAGCTAATTTATTGGTAATGCAGGTTCACTGTGTTTGCACTCTGACTCTTACTGTAGGTGTAGTGTACACCACATGCTGTGCTAACAATAGCTAATTTATTGGTAATGCAGGTTCACTGTGTTTGCACCCTGACTCTTATTGTAGGTCTAGTCTACACCACATGCTGTGCCAACAATAGCTAATTTATTGGTAATGAAGGTTTACAGTGTTTGCACCCTGACTCTTATTGTAGGAGTAGTGTACACCACATGCTGTGCTAACAATAGCTAATTTATTGGTAATGCAGGTTCACTCTGTTTGCACCCTGACCCTTATTGTAGGTCTAGCCTACACCACATGCTGTGCCAACAATAGCTAATTTATTGGTAATGCAGGTTCACTGTGTTTGCCCCCTGACTCTTATTGTAGGTGTTGTCTACACCACATGCTTTGCCAACAATAGCTAATTTATTGGTAATGCAGGTTCACTGTGTTTGCACCCTGGCTCTTATTGTAGATGTAGTCTACACCAAATGCTGTGCCAACAATAGCTAATTTATTGGTAATGCAGATTCACTGTGTTTGCACCCTGGCACTTATTGTAGGTGTAGTCTACACCACATACTGTGCCAACAATAGCTAATTTATTGGTAATGCAGATTCACTGTGTTTCACCCTGGCTCTTATTGTAGGTGTAGTCTACACCACATGCTGTGCCAACAATAGCTAATTTATTGGTAAAGCAGTTTCACTGTGTTTGCACCCTGGTTCTTATTGTAGGTGTAGTCTACACCACATGCTGTGCCAACAATAGCTAATTTATTGGTAATGCAGGTTCATTGTGTTTGCACCCTGACTCTTATTGTAGGTGTAGTCTACACCACATGCTGTGCTAACAATAGCTAATTTATCCGTTATGCAGTTTCACTGTGTTTGCACCCTGACTCTTATTGTAGGTGTAGTCTACACCACATGCTGTGCCAACAATAGCTAATTTATTGGTAATGCAGTTTCACTGCGTTTGCAACCTGGTTCTTATTGTAGGTGTAGTCTACACCACATGCTGGGCCAACAATAGCTAATTTATTGGTAATGCAGGTTCACTGTGTTTGCACCCTGACTCTTATTGTAGGTGTAGTCTACACCACATGCTGTGCTAACAATAGCTAATTTATCCGTTATGCAGTTTCACTGTGTTTGCACCCTGACTCTTATTGTAGGTGTAGTCTACACCACATGCTGTGCTAACAATAGCCAATTTATTAGTAATGCAGGTTCACTGTGTTTGCACCCTGACTCTTATTGTAGGTGTAGTGTACACCACATGCTGTGCTAACAATAGCTAATTTATTGGTAATGCAGGTTCACTGTGTTTGTACCCTGACTCTTATTGTAGGTGTAGTCTACACCACATGCTGTGCCAACAATAGCTAATTTATTGGTAATGCAGGTTCACTGTGTTTGCACTCTGACTCTTATTGTAGGTGTAGTGTACACCACATGCTGTGCTAACAATAGCTAATTTATTGGTAATGCAGGTTCACTGTGTTTGCACCCTGACTCTTATTGTAGGTCTATTCTACACCACATGCTGTGCCAACAATAGCTAATTTATTGGTAATGCAGGTTTACAGTGTTTGCACCCTGACTCTTATTGTAGGAGTAGTGTACACCACATGCTGTGCTAACAATAGCTAATTTATTGGTAATGCAGGTTCACTGTGTTTGCACCCTGACTCTTATTGTAGGTCTAGTCTACACCACATGCTGTGCCAACAATAGCTAATTTATTGGTAATGAAGGTTCACTGTGTTTGCCCCCTGACTCTTATTGTAGCTGTTGTCTACACCACATGCTTTGCCAACAATAGCTAATTTATTGGTAATGCAGGTTCACTGTGTTTGCACCCTGGCTCTTATTGTCGTTGTAGTCTACACCAAATGCTGTGCCAACAATAGCTAATTTATTGGTAATTCAGATTCACTGTGTTTGCACCCTGGCTCTTATTGTAGGTGTAGTCTACACCACATTCTGTGCCAACAATAGCTAATTTATTGGTAATGCAGTTTCACTGTGTTTTCACCCTGGCTCTTATTGTAGGTATAGTCTACACCACATGCTGTGCCAACAATAGCTAATTTATTGGTAAAGCAGTTTCACTGTGTTTGCACCCTGGTTCTTATTGTAGGTGTAGTCTACACCACATGCTGTGCCAACAATAGCTAATTTATTGGTAATGCAGGTTCACTGTGTTTGCACCCTGACTCTTATTGTAGGTGTAGCCTACACCACATGCTGTGCTAACAATAGCTAATTTATTTGTTATGCAGTTTCACTGTGTTTGCACCCTGACTCTTATTGTAGGTGTAGTCTACACCACATGCTGTGCCAACAATAGCTAATTTATTGGTAATGCAGTTTCACTGCGTTTGCAACCTGGTTCTTATTGTAGGTGTAGTCTACACCACATGCTGTGCCAACAATAGCTAATTTATTGGTAATGCAGGTTCACTGTGTTTGCACCCTAGCTCTTATTGTAGGTGTAGTCTACACCACATGCTGTCCTAACAGTAGCTAATTTATTGTTAATGCAGGTTCACTCTGTTTGCCCCCCAGCTCTTATTGTAGGTGTAGTCTACACCACATGCTGTGCCAACAATAGCTAATTAATTGGTAATGCAGTTTCTCTGTGTTTGCACCCTAGCTCTTATTGTAGGTGTAGTCTACACCACATGCAGTGCCAACAATAGCTAATTTATTGGTAATGCAGGTTCACAGTGTTTGCACCCTGGCTCTTATTGTAGGTGTAGTCTACACCACATGCTCTGCCAACAATAGCTAATTTATTGGTAATGCAGGTACACTGTGTTTGCACCCTAGCTCTTATTGTAGGTGTAGTCTACAAAACATGCTGTGCCAACAATAGCTAATTTATTGGTAATGCAGGTTCACTGTGTTTGCCCCCCTGGCTCTTATTGTAGGTGTAGTCTACACCACATGCTGTCCTAACAATAGCCAATTTATTGATAATGCAGGTTCACTGTGTTTGCACCCTGACTCTTATTGTAGGTGTAGTGTACACCACATGCTGTGCTAACAATAGCTAATTTATTGGTAATGCAGGTTCACTGTGTTTGCACCCTGACTCTTATTGTAGGTCTAGTCTACACCACATGCTGTGCCAACAATAGCTAATTTATTGGTAATGCAGGTTCACTCTGTTTGCACCCTGACTCTTATTGTAGGTGTAGTGTACACCACATGCTGTGCTAACAATAGCTAATTTATTGGTAATGCAGGTTCACTGTGTTTGCACCCTGACTCATATTGTAGGTCTAGTCTACACCACAAGCTGTGCAAACAATAGCTAATTTATTGGTAATGCTGGTTCACTGTGTTTGCCCCTGGGTTTTACTGTAGGTGTAGTCTACACCACATGCTGTGCCAACAATAGCTAATTTATTGGTAATGCTGGTTCGCTGTGTTTGCACCCTGACTCTTATTGTAGGTCTAGTCTACACCACAAGCTGTGCTAACAATAGCTAATTTATTGGTAATGCTGGTTCACTGTGTTTGCCCCTGGCTTTTACTGTAGGTGTAGTCTACACCACATGCTGTGCCAACAATAGCTAATTTATTGGTAATGCAGGTTCAATGTGTTTGCACCCTGGCTCTTATTGTAGGTGTAGTCTACACCACATGCTGTGCCAACAATAGCTAATTTATTGGTAATGCAGGTTCACTTTGTTTGCACCCTGACTCTTATTGTAGGTTTAGTGTACACCACATGCTGTGCTAACAATAGCTAATTTATTGGTAATGCAGTTTCACTGTGTTTGCCCCCTGAACCTTATTTTAGGTGTAGCCTACACCACATCCTGTGCCAACAATAGCTATTTATTGGTAATGCTGGTTCACTGTGTTTGCTCCTGGCTCTTATTGTAGGTGTAGTCTACACCACATGCTGTGCCAACAATAGCTAATTTATTGGTAATGCTGGTTCACTGTGTTTGCATCCTGGCTCTTATTGTTGGTGTAGTCTACACCACATGCCGTGCTAACAATAGCTAATTTATTGGTAATGCTGGTTCACTGTGTTTGCACCCTGGCTCTTATTGTAGGTGTAGTCTACACCACATGCTGTGCTAACAATAGCCAATTTATTGGTAATGCTGGTTCACTGTGTTTGCACCCTGACTCTTATTGTAGGTGTAGTCTACACCACATGCTGTGCTAACAATAGCTAATTTATTGGTAATGCAGTTTCACTGTGTTTGCTCCCTGGCTCTTATTGTAGGTGTAGTCTCCACCACATGCTGTGCTAACTATAGCTAATTTACTGGTAATGTAGGTTAACTGTGTTTGCACCCTGACTCTTATTGTAGGAGTAGTCTACACCAAATGCTGTGCTAACAATAGCTAATTTATTGGTAATGCAGGTTAACTGTGTTTGCACCCTGGCTCTTATTGTAGGTGTAGTCTACACCACATGCTGTGCCAACAATAGCTAATTTATTGGTAATGCAGGTTCACTGTGTTTGCACCCTGACTCTTATTGTAGGTGTAGTCTACACCACATGCTGTGCCAACAATAGCTAATTTATTGGTAATGCAGGTTCACTGTGTTTGCACCCTGGCTCTTATTGTAGTTGTAGTCTACACCAAATGCTGTGCCAACAATAGCTAATTTATTGGTAATGCAGTTTCACTGTGTTTGCACCCTGGCCCTTAATGTAGGTGTAGTCTACACCACATGCTGTGCCAACAATAGCTAATTGATTGGTAATGCAGTTTCACTGGGTTTGCACCCTGGCTCTTATTGTTGGTGTAGTCTACACCACATGCTGTGCCAACAATAGCTAATTGATTGGTAATGCAGTTTCACTGGGTTTGCACCCTGGCTCTTATTGTAGGTGTAGTCTACACCACATGCTGTGCTAACAATAGCTAATTTATTGGTAATGCATGTTGTGTTTGCACCCTGGCTGTTATTGTAGGTGTAGTCTACACCACATCCTGAGCTAACAGTAGCTAATTTATTGGTAATGCAGGTTCACTGTGTTTGCACCCTGGCTCTTATTGTAGGTATAGTCTACACCACATGCTGTGCTAACAATAGCTAATTAATTGGTAATGCAGTTTCACTGTGTTTGCACCCTGGCTCTTATTGTTGGTGTAGTCTACACCACAAGCTGTGCCAACTATAGCTAATTGATTGGTAATGCAGTTTCACTGTGTTTGCACCCTTGCTCTTATTGTTGGTGTAGTCTACACCACATGCTGTGCTAACAATAGCTAATTGATTGGTAATGCAGTTTCACTGTGTTTGCACCCTGGCTCTTATTGTTGGTGTAGTCTACACCACATGCTGTGCTAACAATAGCTAATTGATTGGTAATGCAGTTTCACTGTGTTTGCACTCTGGCTCTTATTGTTGGTGTAGTCTACACCACATGCTGTGCCAACAATAGCTAATTGATTGGTAATGCAGTTTCACTGTGTTTGCACCCTGGCCGTTATTGTAGGTGTAGTCTACACCACATCCTGTGCTAACAGTAGCTAATTTATTGGTAATGCAGTTTCACTGTGTTTGCCCCCTGACTCTTATTGTAGGTGTAGTCTACACCACATGCTGTGCCAACAATAGCTAATTTATTGGTAATGCATGTTGTGTTTGCACCCTGGCTGTTATTGTAGGTGTAGTCTACACCACATCCTGTGCTAACAGTAGCTAATTTATTGGTAATGCAGGTTCACTGTGTTTGCACCCTGGCTCTTATTGTAGGTATAGTCTACACCACATGCTGTGCTAACAATAGCTAATTGATTGGTAATGCAGTTTCACTGTGTTTGCACCCTGGCTCTTATTGTTGGTGTAGTCTACACCACAAGCTGTGCCAACAATAGCTAATTTATTGGATATGCCGGTTCACTGTGTTTGCATCCTGACTCTTATTGTAGGTGTAGTCTACACCACATGCTGTGCTAACAATAGCTAATTTATCGGTTATGCCGATTATCTACGTTTGCCCCCTGACTCTTATTGTAGGTGTAGTCTACACCACATGCTGTGTCATCAATTGGTAATGCAGTTCAACTGTGTTTGCACCCTGACTCTTATTGTGGGTGTAGTCTACACCACATGCTGTGCCAACAATAGCTAATTTATTGGTTATGCCGGTTATCTGTGTTTGCCCCCTGACTCTTATTGTAGGTGTAGTCTACACCACATGCTATGTCATCAATTGGTAATTCAGTTTAACTGTGTTTGCACCCTGACTCTTATTGTGGGTGTCGTCTACACCACATGCTGTGCCAACAATAGCTAATTTATTGTTTATGCCGGTTCACTCTGTTTGCACTCTGATTCTTATTTAAGTGTAGTGTACACCACATGCTGTGCTAACAATAGCTAATTTATTGGTAATGCAGGTTCACTGTGTTTGCACCCTGACTCTTATTGTAGGTCTAGTCTACACCACATGCGGTGCCAACAATAGCTAATTTATTGGTAATGCAGGTTCACTGTGTTTGCACCCTGACTCTTATTGTAGGTGTAGTGTACACCACATGCTGTGCTAACAATGGCTAATTTATTGGTAATGCAGGTTCACTGTGTTTGCACCCTGACTCTTATTGTAGGTCTAGTCTACACCACATGCTGTGCTAACAATAGCTAATTTATTGGTAATGCTGGTTCACTGTGTTTGCCCCTGGGTTTTACTGTAGGTGTAGTCTACACCACATGCTGTTCCAACAATAGCTAATTTATTGGTAATGCTGGTTCACTGTGTTTGCACCCTGACTCTTATTGTAGGTCTAGTCTACACCACATGCTGTGCTAACAATAGCTAATTTATTGGTAATGCAGTTTCACTGTGTTTGCATCCTGGCTCTTACTGTAGGTGTAGTCTACACCACATGCTGTGCCAACAATAGCTAATTTATTGGTAATGCAGTTTCACTGTGTTTGCTCCCTGGCCCTTATTGTAGGTGTAATTTACACCACATACTGTGCCAACAATAGCTAATTTATTGGTAATGCAGTTTCACTCTGTTTGCACCCTGACTCTTATTGTAGTTGTAGTCTACACCACATGCTGTGAGAAAACAATATCTAATTTATTGGTTATGCAGTTTCACTGTGTTTGCAACCTGGTTCTTATTGTAGGTGTAGTCTACACCACATGCTGTGCCAACAATAGCTAATTTATTGGTAATGCAGGTTCACTGTGTTTGAACCCTGACTCTTATTGTAGGTGTAGTCTACACCACATGCTGTGCTAACAATAGCTAATTTATCCGTTATGCAGTTTCCCTGTGTTTGCACCCTGACTCTTATTGTAGGTGTAGTCTACACCACATGCTGTGCTAACAATAGCCAATTTATTAGTAATGCAGGTTCACTGTGTTTGCACCCTGACTCTTATTGTAGGTGTAGTGTACACCACATGCTGTGCTAACAATAGTTAATTTATTGGTAATGCAGGTTCACTGTGTTTTCCCCCTGACTCTTTTTGTAGGTGTAGTCTGAACCACATGCTGCGCCAACAATAGCTAATTTATTGGTAATGCAGGTTCACTGTGTTTGCACCCTGGCTCTTACTGTGGGTGTAGTCTACACCAAATGCTGTGCCAACAATAGCTAATTTGTTGGTAATGCAGTTTCACTGTGTTTGCACCCTGGCTCTTATTGTAGTTGTAGTCTACACCACATGCTGTGCCAACAATAGCTAATTTATTGGTAATGCAGGTTCACTGTGTTTGCCCCCTGGCTCCTACTGTAGGTGTAGTCTACACCTCATACTGTGCCAACAATAGCTAATTTATTGGTAATATAGGTTCTCTGTGTTTGCACCCTGGCTCTTAATGTAGGTGTAGTCTACACCACATGCTGTGCCAACAATGGCTAATTTATTGGTAATGCAGGTTCACTCTGTATGCACCCTTGCTCTTACTGAGTGTGTAGTCTACACCACATGCTGTGCCAACAATAGCTAATTTATTGGTAGTTCAGTTGCACTGTGTTTGCCCCCAGGCTCTTATTGTAGGTATAGTCTACACCACATGCTATTCCAACAATAGCTAATTTATTAGTAATATAGGTTCTCTGTGTTTGCACCCTGGCTCGTATTGTAGGTGTAGTCTACACCACATGCTGTGCCAACAATAGCTAATTAACTGGTAATGCAGTTTCTCTGTGTTTGCACCCTGACTCTTATTGTAGGTATAGTCTACACCACATCCTGTGCCAACAATAGCTAATTTATTGGTAATGCAGTTTCACTGTGTTTACACCCTGGTTCTTATAGTAAGTGTAGTCTACACCACATGCTGTGCTAACAATAGCTAATTTATTGGTAATGCAGTTTCACTGTGTTTGCACCCTGGCTCTTATTGTAGGTGTAGTCTACACCACATGCTGTCCTAACAATAGCCAATTTATTGGTAATGCAGGTTCACTGTGTTTGCATCCTGACTCTTATTGTAGATGTAGTGTACACCACATGCTGTGCAAGCAATAGCTAATTTATTGGTATTACAGTTTCACTGTGTTTGCACCCTGACCCTTATTGTAGGTCTAGCCTACACCACATGCTGTGCCAACAATAGCTAATTTATTGGTAATGCAGGTTCACTGTGTTTGCCCCCTGACTCTTATTGTTGGTGTTGTCTACACCACATGCTTTGCCAACAATAGCTAATTTATTGGTAATGCTGGTTCACTGTGTTTGCACCCTGACTCTTATTGTAGGTCTAGTCTACACCACATGCTGTGCTAACAATAGCTAATTTATTGGTAATGCAGTTTCACTGTGTTTGCATCCTGGCTCTTACTGTAGGTGTAGTCTACACCACATGCTGTGCCAACAATAGCTAATTTATTGGTAATGCAGTTTCACTGTGTTTGCTCCCTGGCCCTTATTGTAGGTGTAATTTACACCACATGCTGTGCCAACAATAGCTAATTTATTGGTAATGCAGTTTCACTCTGTTTGCACCCTGACTCTTATTGTAGTTGTAGTCTACACCACATGCTGTGAGAAAACAATATCTAATTTATTGGTTATGCAGTTTCACTGTGTTTGCAACCTGATTCTTATTGTAGGTGTAGTCTACACCACATGCTGTGCCAACAATAGCTAATTTATTGGTAATGCAGGTTCACTGTGTTTGAACCCTGACTCTTATTGTAGGTGTAGTCTACACCACATGCTGTGCTAACAATAGCTAATTTATCCGTTATGCAGTTTCACTGTGTTTGCACCCTGACTCTTATTGTAGGTGTAGTCTACACCACATGCTGTGCTAACAATAGCCAATTTATTAGTTATTATTATTTATCGTGTCAGAAGTACAAAGTAAACATAGAAAAATGAAACAATAGAAATATTAAACACTGGTTGACCAATAATTTGCCACGACGAGTGCATTTGAAGTAGCTCCCATTAAGTCTTTAATGGTGCAAGTGTCTGGAGAAGAAGGACACAGTAGAAGATGATCATTGGTCTGCTCAGTACCACACTCGCAGTAAACTGATTCCACAGGAAGGCCCCATTTCTGCTGGTTAGTCTTGCATCTCGTGGTACTGGAGCGTAGCCGATTAAGAGCCTTCCATGTTGTCCACTTTTCTGAATGTCCAGGGGGAAGCTCTTCCTTTGGGACCATCCATTCTCTTAAATATTGGCATTTTCCCCGCCACATTGAGATTCTTGCTTGCTGTGATGTTCCTTTAAGAGCTTCAGTGGTTTTCAAGAAGCTCTTTCTTGATTTCAGCCTAGGATGTGCTGGCTGACAAGCATATAATGGGTGAGTTTCCAAAGTCATAGCCTTGCTTTTCTCATATCTAGCAGCAACCTCGCGTCGGATTTCAGGTGGTGCAATTCCAGCGAGACAGTGAAGTTTATCTATGGGTGTAGGTCTTAAACAGCCCGTGATAATACGGCAGGTGTCATTTAATGCCACATCTATGTTTCTGGTATGGCTGGACTTGTGCCACACCGAGCATGCATATTCAGCAGTGGAGTAACACAGTGCTAGCGCGCTTGTTCTCAGAGTACATGGATGAGCTCCCCAGGTGGTGCCTCTCAGTTTCCGCACTATGTTGTTTCTGGCAGACACTTTTTGCTTCACGTTTAGACAGTGCTTCTTAAATGTAAGCGTACGATCCAGAGTTACTCCCAGATATTTTGGAGTCGGACAATGCTGAAGAGGGATTCCTTCCCAAGTGATTTGTAGGGTTTTAGCTGCTTGTTTGTTATTGAGGTGAAATACACAACTCTGAGTTTTGGCAGGATTTGGCTTCAGGTGATTGTCACTGTAGTAGCTAGTAAATTCTTTCAGGGCCTTAGTCAAAGTCTGTTCTACATTTACAAAGCAGTTGGCCTGAGCAGTGACTGCACAGTCATCAGCATAGACAAAACTCTGGGTACCTTCAGGTAAAGGCTGATCATTGGTATAGATGTTGAATAACAGTGGTGCGAGCACACTGCCTTGCGGTAACCCATTCTTCTGTGTTCTCCATCTGCTTCTTTGTCCCTGGAATTCCACAAAAAATCTACGGTTTTGGAGAATATTTCTAATGTTGCACACTAGGTGGAAGTCTTTGGTGATGTCATACAATTTTGCTAGAAGAAGCCGATGATTGATTGTGTCGTAAGCTGCAGAGAGATCAATGAAAACAGCGCCTGTAATGAGCCGCTTTTCGAATCCATCCTCAATGTACTGTGTCAAGTTTAATACCTGTGATGTGCAACTTTTCCCTTCTCGAAATCCAGCTTGCTGTGGTATAAGAAATGGCTCCACTTTTCCAATAAGTCTCTGAAGGATGAGCCTCTCTAGGACCTTGTACAGGTGACAGAGCAAGGAGATAGGCCTATAGCTTTTGGGATCCAACCTATCTTTGCCCGGTTTAGGGATAGCAATGACTCGAGCCTTTCGCCAGATTTTGGGAATTTTGCATTCTTGGACACAATTGTTCATTAATTCCAATAGCCATCGCCTCGTAACAGGACCAAAATTCTTGATCTGCTCAACTCGAATATCGTCTAGTCCAGCTGCTTTTCCCAATTTGCACTTCCTTAGTGCTAATTCCAGTTCGGCTTCAGTAAATGATGAAGATAGGATGTTGCTCTCTTGGTTGTACTGCTGTGCTATTGGTTTCTTATCTAGCTTTCTAGATCGGGTTAGTTTACCATTAACTAGCAACTGGTGGGCAATTTGATCTGCCTTTATATTAGCAAATGTGCTGGCTTGAGTGTTATCATTACTGAGACGTCGTAATAGTCTCCATGCCTTTTGGCTACTCTTGCTCATGTCACAGTCTGCCATTAGTTGTATCCACTCATCCCTTTTCGCCATTGATACTGAGGAAAGAACGCTTTGTGCAATGATTGATGTTTCTTCGCTAAAAGGATCATGTTCATACTTCTTATAATATTCCTCAAGCAGAGTGGCCGATTCAGGTTTAATGCCTTTGATAAAATTTGTTCTGCAGCCTCTTGGAATTGATGCCCTTGAGGAGGTTTGGACAATGTCTACAAACTTGTCGTACTCTTCAGGGACAGGAGCTATGTTCAGAATGTTCTCATCCAAAATGTTTGAAAATCTTGTCCAGTCAGCCTTCTTAAAGTTGTATCTTCGCCTAAATCTAACTTCTTGAGGTCTTATTGATGGCAAAATTTGGCACATGATGGGCCTGTGCTGTGTGTTAGGTATTGGTGCACACACAGCTTTGGTACATGTATGCACAATGCTTTCACTAACAAACAGGAGGTCTGGATTATAGCCTCGTCCCCATCTTCCACTATTAAAAGAAGAAGGAAGTTTGCTATCATGGATGAGGGCGAGTTGAAAATGTTCAGCCCACGAAAGGACTGCCTCACCATTTTTGTCCTCATGTGCGTAACCCCATACATGACTGTGGCTGTTGAAATCACCTATAACAATGGAGGCTCTACTTTTATCAAAATTTTGGGGTGGAATGAAGGAAAATTCTGCTGCAGGTGGTTTATAAACTGAGGTGATTATACAGTTACTTAGCTCCACGGTGATAATTTCAATATTGTTTTCAACTGACTGGCAGACACTTTTGACTTCCAAATTTGGCTTAGCATAAATGGCACTTCCATATAGAGCGTGTGATCTTTCAGCAATTAGTTTCATGCCAGGAACACATGGGCGTTTCTGCATCATTAGTAATGCAGGTTCACTGTGTTTGCACCCTGACTCTTATTGTAGGTGTAGTGTACACCACATGCTGTGCTAACAATAGCTAATTTATTGGTAATGCAGGTTCACTGTGTTTTCCCCCTGACTCTTTTTGTAGGTGTAGTCTGAACCACATGCTGCGCCAACAATAGCTAATTTATTGGTAATGCAGGTTCACTGTGTTTGCACCCTGGCTCTTACTGTGGGTGTAGTCTACACCAAATGCTGTGCCAACAATAGCTAATTTGTTGGTAATGCAGTTTCACTGTGTTTGCACCCTGGCTCTTATTGTAGTTGTAGTCTACACCACATGCTGTGCCAACAATAGCTAATTTATTGGTAATGCAGGTTCACTGTGTTTGCCCCCTGGCTCCTACTGTAGGTGTAGTCTACACCTCATACTGTGCCAACAATAGCTAATTTATTGGTAATATAGGTTCTCTGTGTTTGCACCCTGGCTCTTAATGTAGGTGTAGTCTACACCACATGCTGTGCCAACAATGGCTAATTTATTGGTAATGCAGGTTCACTCTGTATGCACCCTTGCTCTTACTGAGTGTGTAGTCTACACCACATGCTGTGCCAACAATAGCTAATTTATTGGTAGTTCAGTTGCACTGTGTTTGCCCCCAGGCTCTTATTGTAGGTATAGTCTACACCACATGCTATTCCAACAATAGCTAATTTATTAGTAATATAGGTTCTCTGTGTTTGCACCCTGGCTCGTATTGTAGGTGTAGTCTACACCACATGCTGTGCCAACAATAGCTAATTAACTGGTAATGCAGTTTCTCTGTGTTTGCACCCTGACTCTTATTGTAGGTATAGTCTACACCACATCCTGTGCCAACAATAGCTAATTTATTGGTAATGCAGTTTCACTGTGTTTACACCCTGGTTCTTATAGTAAGTGTAGTCTACACCACATGCTGTGCTAACAATAGCTAATTTATTGGTAATGCAGTTTCACTGTGTTTGCACCCTGGCTCTTATTGTAGGTGTAGTCTACACCACATGCTGTCCTAACAATAGCCAATTTATTGGTAATGCAGGTTCACTGTGTTTGCATCCTGACTCTTATTGTAGATGTAGTGTACACCACATGCTGTGCAAGCAATAGCTAATTTATTGGTATTACAGTTTCACTGTGTTTGCACCCTGACCCTTATTGTAGGTCTAGCCTACACCACATGCTGTGCCAACAATAGCTAATTTATTGGTAATGCAGGTTCACTGTGTTTGCCCCCTGACTCTTATTGTAGGTGTTGTCTACACCACATGCTTTGCCAACAATAGCTAATTTATTGGTAATGCAGGTTCACTGTGTTTGCACCCTGGCTCTTATTGTAGATGTAGTCTACACCAAATGCTGTGCCAACAATAGCTAATTTATTGGTAATGCAGATTCACTGTGTTTGCACCCTGGCACTTATTGTAGGTGTAGTCTACACCACATACTGTGCCAACAATAGCTAATTTATTGGTAATGCAGATTCACTGTGTTTCACCCTGGCTCTTATTGTAGGTGTAGTCTACACCACATGCCGTGCTAACAATAGCTACTTTATTGGTATTACAGTTTCACTGTGTTTGCCCTCTGAACCTTATTGTAGGAGTAGTCTACACCACATGCTGTGCTAACAATAGTTAATTTACTGGTAGAGCAGTTTCACTGTGTTTCCACACTGGCTCTTATTGTAGTTGTAGTCTACACCACATGCTGTGCCAACAATAGCTAATTTATTGGTAATGCAGTTTAACTGTGATTGCCCCCTGGCTCTTATTGTAGGTATAGTCTACAGCACATGCTGTGCCAACAATTGCTAATTTATTGGTAATGCAGGTTCACTGAGTTTGCACCCTGGCTCTTATTGTAGGTGTAGTCTACACCACATGCTGTGCCAACAATAGCTAATTTATTGGTAATGCAGGTTCACTTTGTTTGCACCCTGGCTCCCATTGTAGGTGTAGTCTACACCACAAGCTGTGCTAACAATAGCTAATTTATTGTTAATGCTGGTTCACTGTGTTTGCACCCAGACTCTTATAGTAGGTGTAGTCACACCACATGCTGTGCCAACAATAGCTAATTTATTGGTAATGCAGGTTCACTGTGTTTGCCCCCTGGCTCTTATTGTAGGTGTAGTCTACACCACATGCTGTCCTAACAATAGCCAATTTATTGGTAATGCAGGTTCACTGTGTTTGCACCGAGACTCTTATTGTAAGTGTAGTCTACACCACATGCTGTGCTAACAATTGCAAATTTATTGGTATACAGTTTCACTGTGTTTGCCCCCTGAACCTTATTTTAGGTGTAGTCTACACAACATGCTGTGCTAACAATAGCTAATTTATTGGTAATGCAGTTTCACTGTGTTTGCACCCTGACTCTTATTGTAGGTAAAGTCTACACCACATGCTGTGCTAACAAAAGCTAATTTATTGGTAATGCCGTTTCACTGTGTTTGCACCCTGGTTCGTATTGTAGGTGTAGTCTACACCACATGCTGTGCTAAAAATAGCTAATTTATTGGTAATGCAGTTTCACTGTGTTTGCTCCCTTGCCCTTATTGTAGGTGTAGTCTACACCACATGCTGTGCCAACAATAGCTATTTATTGGTAATGCAGTTTCACTGTGTTTGCACCCTGGTTCTTATTGTAGGTGTTGTCTACACCACATTCTGTGCTGACAGTAGCTAATTTTTTGGTAATGCAGGTTCACGGTGTTTGCCCCCTGACTCTTATTGTAGGTGTAGTCTACACCACATGCTGTGCCAACAGTAGCTAATTTAGTGGTAATGCACTTTCACTGTTTTTGCACCCTGGCTCTTATTGTAGGTGTAGTCTACACCACTTGCTGTTCTACCAATAGTTAATTTATTGGTCATGCTGGTACACTGTGTTTGAACCCTGACTCCTATTGTAGGTCTAGTATACACCACATGCTGTGCCAACAATTTCTAATTTATTGGTAATGCAGGTTCACTGTGGTTGCCTCCTGGCTCTTATTGTAGTTGTAGTCTACAACACATGCTGTGCTAACAATTGCTAATTTATTGGCAATGCAGATTCCCTGTGTTTGCACCCAGACTCTTATTGTAGGTGTAGTCTACACCACATGCTGTGCTAACAATAGCTCATTTATTGGTAATGCAGTTTCACTGTGTTTGCACCCTGGCTCTTATTGTAGGTGTAGTCTACACCACATGCTGTGCCAATAATAGCTAATTTATTGGTAATCCAGGTTCACTGTGTTTTCCCCCGGACTCTTATTGTAGGTGTAGTCAACTCCACATGCTGTGCCAACAATAGCTAATTTATTGGTAATGCTGTTTCACTGTGTTTGCATCCTGGCTCTTATTGTAGGTGTAGTCTACACCACATGCTGTGCCAACAATAGCTAATTTTTTGGTAATGCAATTTCACTTTGTTTGCACCCTGACACTTATTGAAGGTATAGTCTACACTACATGCTGTGCCAACAATAGCTAATTTATTGGTAATGCAGTTTCGCTGTGTTTGCACCCTGGCTCTTATGGTAGGTGTAGTCTACACCACATGCTGTGCCAACAATAGCTAATTTATTGGTAATGCAGTTTCACTGTGTTTGCTCCCTGGCCCTTATTGTAGGTGTAATCTACACCACATGCTGTGCCAACAATAGCTAATTTATTGGTAATGCAGTTTCACTCTGTTTGCACCCTGACTCTTATTGTAGGTGTAGTCTACACCAAATGCTGTGCCAACAATAGCTAATTTGTTGGTAATGCAGTTTCACTGTGTTTGCACCCTGGCTCTTATTGTAGTTGTAGTCTATACCACATGCTGTGCCAACAATAGCTAATTTATTGGTAATGCAGGTTCACTGTGTTTGCCCCCTGGCTCCTACTGTAGGTGTAGTCTACACCTCATACTGTGCCAACAATAGCTAATTTATTGGTAATATAGGTTCTCTGTGTTTGCACCCTGGCTCTTAATGTAGGTGTAGTCTACACCACATGCTGTGCCAACAATGGCTAATTTATTGGTAATGCAGGTTCACTGTGTTTGCACCCTTGCTCTTACTGAGTGTGTAGTCTACACCACACGCTGTGCCAACAATAGCTAATTTATTGGTAGTTCAGTTGCACTGTGTTTGCCCCCAGGCTCTTATTGTAGGTATAGTCTACACCACATGCTATTCCAACAATAGCTAATTTATTGGTAATATAGGTTCTCTGTGTTTGCACCCTGGCTCGTATTGTAGGTGTAGTCTACACCACATGCTGTGCAAACAATAGCTAATTAACTGGTAATGCAGTTTCTCTGTGTTTGCACCCTGACTCTTATTGTAGGTATAGTCTACACCACATCCTGTGCCAACAATAGCTAATTTATTGGTAATGCAGTTTCACTGTGTTTACACCCTGGTTCTTATAGTAAGTGTAGTCTACACCACATGCTGTGCTAACAATAGCTAATTTATTGGTAATGCAGTTTCACTGTGTTTGCACCCTGGCTCTTATTGTAGGTGTAGTCTACACCACATGCTGTCCTAACAATAGCCAATTTATTGGTAATGCAGGTTCACTGTGTTTGCATCCTGACTCTTATTGTAGATGTAGTGTACACCACATGCTGTGCAAGCAATAGCTAATTTATTGGTATTACAGTTTCACTGTGTTTGCCCCCTGAACCTTATTTTAGGTGTAGTCTACAGCACATGCTGTGCTAACAATAGCTAATTTATTGGTAGAGCAATTTCACTGTGTTTGCACCCAGGCTCTTATTATAGTTGTAGTCCACCACATGCTGTGCCAACATTAGCTAATTTATTGGTAGAACAGTTTCACTGTGCTCGCACCCTGGCTCTTATTGTAGTTGTAGTCTACACCACATGCTGTGCCAACAATAGCTAATTTATTGGTAATGCTGTTTAACTGTGATTACAGCCTGGCTTTTATTGTAGGTGTAGTCTACACCACATGCTGTGCTAACAATAGCTAATTTATTGGTAGAGCAGTTCACTGTGTTTGCACCCAGGCTCTTATTGTAGTTGTAGTCTACACCACATGCTGTGCCAACAATAGCTAATTTATTGGTAATGCAGGTTCCCTGTGTTTGCCCCCTGGCTCTTATTGTAGGTGTAGTCTACACCACATGGTGTGCCAACAATAGCTAATTTATTGGTAATGCAGGTTGACTGTGTTTGCACCCTGGCTCTTATTGTAGGTGTAGTCTACACCACATGCTGTGCCAACAATAGCTAATTTATTGGTAATGCAGGTTCACTGTGTTTGCACCCTGACTCTTATTGTAGGTGCAGTCGACACCACATGCTGTGCTAACAGTAGCTAATTTATTGGTAATGCAGGTTCTCTGTGTTTGCACCCTGACTCTTATTGTAGGTGTAGTCTACACCACATGCTGTGCCAACAATAGCTATTTATTGGAATGCAGTTTCACTGTTATTGCACCCTAGCTCTTGTTGTAGGTGTAGTCTACACCACATGCAGCGCTAGCCGTAGCTAATTTATTGGTAATGCAGTTTCACTGCGTTTGCCTTCTGGCTCTTATTGTAGGTGTAGTCAACACCACATGCTTTGCCAACAATTGCTAATTTATTGGTAATGCAGGTTCACTGTGTTTGCACCCTGGCTCTTATTGTAGGTGTAGTCTACACCACATGCTTTGCCAACAATAGCAAATTTATTGGTAATGCAGGTTCACTGTGTTTGCACCCTGGCTCCTATTGTAGGTGTAGTCTACACAACAAGCTGTGCTAACAATAGCTAATTTATTGGTAATGGTGGTTCACTGTGTTTGCACCCAGACTCTTATTGTAGGTGTAGTCTACACCACATGCTGTGCCAACAATAGCTAATTTATTGGTAATGCAGGTTCACTGTGTTTGCACCCTGACTCTTATTGTAAGTGTAGTCTACACCACATGCTGTGCTAACAATTGCTAATTTATTGGTATTACAGTTTCACTGTGTTTGCCCCCTGGACCTTATTTTAGGTGTAGTTTACACCACATGCTGTGCTAACAATAGCTAATTTATTGGTAATGCAGTTTCACTGTGTTTGCCCCCTGGCTCTTATTGTAGGTGTAGTCTACACCACATGCTGTGCTAACAATAGCTAATTTATTGGTATTACAGTTTCACTGTGTTTGCCCCCTGAACCTTATTGTAGGTGTAGTCTACACCACATGCTGTGCAAACAATAGCTAATTTATTGGTAATGCAGTTTCACTGTGTTTGCACCCTGACTCTTATTGTAGGTGTAGTCTACACCACATGCTGTGCTAACAATAGCTAATTTATTGGTAATGCAGTTTCACTGTGTTTGCCCCCTGGCTCTTATTATAGGTGTAGTCTACACCACATGCCGTGCTAACAATAGCTAATTTATTGGTATTACAGTTTCACTGTGTTTGCCCTCTGAACCTTATTGTAGGAGTAGTCTACACCACATGCTGTGCTAACAATAGCTAATTTACTGGTAGAGCAGTTTCACTGTGTTTGCACACTGGCTCTTATTGTAGTTGTAGTCTACACCACATGCTGTGCCAACAATAGCTAATTTATTGGTAATGCAGTTTAACTGTGATTGCCCCCTGGCTCTTATTGTAGGTGTAGTCTACACCACATGATGTGCCAACAATAGCTAATTTATTGGTAATGCAGGTTCCCTGTGTTTGCCCCCTGGCTCTTATTGTAGGTATAGTCTACAGCACATGCTGTTCCAACAGTAGCTATTTGATTGGTAATGCAGGTTCACTGTGTTTGCACCCCGGCTCTAATTGTAGGTGTAGTCTACAGCACATGCTGTTCCAACAATAGCTAATTTATTGGTAGTGCAGTTTCTCTGTGTTTGCCTTCTGGCTCTTATTGTAGGTGTAGTCTACACCACATGCTGTGTCAACAATAGCTAATTTTTTGTTAATGCAGTTTCACTGTGTTTGCACCCTGACTCTTATTGTAGGTGTAGTCTACACCACATGATGTGCCAACAATAGCTAATTTATTGGTAATGCAGGTTCCCTGTGTTTGCCCCCTGGCTCTTATTGTAGGTATAGTCTACACCACATGCTGTGCCAACAGTAGCTAATTTAGTGGTAATGCACTTTCACTGTTTTTGCACCCTGGCTCTTATTGTAGGTGTAGTCTACACCACTTGCTGTGCTACCAATAGTTAATTTATTGGTCATGCTGGTACACTGTGTTTGAACCCTGACTCCTATTGTAGGTGTAGTCTACACCACATGCTGTGCCAACAATAGCTAATTTATTGGTAATGCAGGTTCACTGTGGTTGCCTCCTGGCTCTTATTGTAGTTGTAGTCTACAACCCATGCTGTGCTAACTATTGCTAATTTATTGGTAATGCAGGTTCACTGTGTTTTCCCCCTGACTCTTATTGTAGGTGTAGTCAACTCCACATGCTGTGCCAACAATAGCTAATTTATTGGTAATGCTGTTTCACTGTGTTTGCATCCTGGCTCTTATTGTAGGTGTAGTCTACCCCACATGCTGTTTTAACAATGGCTAATTTATTGGTAATGCAGTTTCACTGTGTTTGCACCCTGACTTTTATTGTAGGTGTAGTCTACACCACATGCTGTGCCAACAATAGCTAATTTTTTGGTAATGCAATTTCACTGTGTTTGCACCCTGACACTTATTGAAGGTATAGTCTACACTACATGCTGTGCCAACAATAGCTAATTTATTGGTAATGCAGTTTCGCTGTGTTTGCACCCTGGCTCTTATGGTAGGTGTAGTCTACACCACATGCTGTGCTAACGATAGCTAATTTATTGGTAATGCAGTTTCACTGTGTTTGCATCCTGGCTCTTACTGTAGGTGTAGTCTACACCACATGCTGTGCCAACAATAGCTAATTTATTGGTAATGCAGTTTCACTGTGTTTGCTCCCTGGCCCTTATTGTAGGTGTAGTCTACACCACATGCTGTGCCAACAATAGCTAATTTATTGGTAATGCAGTTTCACTCTGTTTGCACCCTGACTCTTATTGTAGGTGTAGTCTACACCACATCCTGTGCCAACAATAGCTAATTTATTGGTAATGCAGGTTCACTGTGTTTTCCCCCTGATTCTTATTGTAGGTGTAGTCTGCACCACATGCTGCGCCAACAATAGCTAATTTATTGGTAATGCAGGTTCACTGTGTTTGCACCCTGGCTCTTACTGTGGGTGTAGTCTACACCAAATGCTGTGCCAACAATAGCTAATTTGTTGGTAATGCAGTTTCACTGTGTTTGCACCCTGGCTCTTATTGTAGTTGTAGTCTACACCACATGATGTGCCAACAATAGCTAATTTATTGGTAATGCAGGTTCACTGTGTTTGCCCCCTGGCTCCTACTGTAGGTGTAGTCTACTCCTCATACTGTGCCAACAATAGCTAATTTATTGGTAATATAGGTTCTCTGTGTTTGCACCCTGGCTCTTAATGTAGGTGTAGTCTACACCACATGCTGTGCCAACAATGGCTAATTTATTGGTAATGCAGGTTCACTGTGTTTGCACCCTTGCTCTTACTGAGTGTGTAGTCTACACCACATGCTGTGCCAACAATAGCTAATTTATTGGTAGTTCAGTTTCACTGTGTTTGCCCCCAGGCTCTTATTGTAGGTATAGTCTACACCACATGCTATTCCAACAATAGCTAATTTATTGGTAATATAGGTTCTCTGTGTTTGCACCCTGGCTCGTATTGTAGGTGTAGTCTACACCACATGCTGTGCCAACAATAGCTAATTAACTGGTAATGCAGTTTCTCTGTGTTTGCACCCTGACTCTTATTGTAGGTATAGTCTACACCACATCCTGTGCCAACAATAGCTAATTTATTGGTAATGCAGTTTCACTGTGTTTATACCCTGGTTCTTATTGTAATTGTAGTCTACACCACATGCTGTGCCAACAATAGCTAATTTATTGGTAATGCAGTTTCACTGTGTTTGCACCCTGACTCTTATTGTAGGTGTAGTCTACACCACATGATGTGCCAACAATAGCTAATTTATTGGTAATGCAGGTTCCCTGTGTTTGCCCCCTGGCTCTTATTGTAGGTATAGTCTACAGCACATGCTGTTCCAACAGTAGCTATTTGATTGGTAATGCAGGTTCACTGTGTTTGCACCCCGGCTCTAATTGTAGGTGTAGTCTACAGCACATGCTGTTCCAACAATAGCTAATTTATTGGTAGTGCAGTTTCTCTGTGTTTGCCTTCTGGCTCTTATTGTAGGTGTAGTCTACACCACATGCTGTGTCAACAATAGCTAATTTTTTGTTAATGCAGTTTAACTGTGATTACCCCCTGGCTCTTATTGTAGGTGTAGTCTACACCACATGCTGTGCTAACAATAGCTAATTTATTGGTAGAGCAGTTTCACTGTGTTTGCACCCAGGCTCTTATTGTAGTTGTAGTCTACACCACATGCTGTGCCAACAATAGCTAATTTATTGGTAATGCAGGTTCCCTGTGTTTGCCCCCTGGCTCTTATTGTAGGTATAGTCTACACCACATGGTGTGCCAACAATAGCTAATTTATTGGTAATGCAGTTTCACTGTGTTTGCACCCTGGCTCTTATTGTAGGTGTAGTCTACACCACATGCTGTCCTAACAATAGCCAATTTATTGGTAATGCAGGTTCACTGTGTTTGCATCCTGACTCTTATTGTAGATGTAGTGTACACCACATGCTGTGCCAACATTAGCTAATTTATTGGTAGAACAGTTTCACTGTGTTTGCACCCTGGCTCTTATTGTAGTTGTAGTCTACACCACATGCTGTGCCAACAATAGCTAATTTATTGGTAATGCAGTTTAACTGTGATTACCCCCTGGCTCTTATTGTAGGTGTAGTCTACACCACATGCTGTGCTAACAATAGCTAATTTATTGGTAGAGCAGTTTCACTGTGTTTGCACCCAGGCTATTATTGTAGTTGTAGTCTACACCACATGCTGTGCCAACAATAGCTAATTTATTGGTAATGCAGGTTCCCTGTGTTTGCCCCCTGGCTCTTATTGTAGGTATAGTCTACACCACATGGTGTGCCAACAATAGCTAATTTATTGGTAATGCAGGTTGACTGTGTTTACACCCTGGCTCTTATTGTAGGTGTAGTCTACACCACATGCTGAGCCAACAATAGCTAATTTATTGGTAATGCAGGTTCACTGTGTTTGCACCCTGACTCTTATTGTAGGTGTAGTATACACCACATGCTGTGCTAACAGTAGCTTATTTATTGGTAATGCAGGTTCTCTGTGTTTGCGCCCTGACTCTTATTGTAGGTGTAGTCTACACCACATGCTGTGCCAACAATAGCTATTTATTGGAATGCTGTTTCACTGTTATTGCACCCTAGCACTTGTTGTAGGTGTAGTCTACACCACATGCTGCGCTAGCCGTAGCTAATTTATTGGTAATGCAGGTTCACTGTGTTTGCCTTCTGGCTCTTATTGTAGGTGTAGTCTACACCACATGCTGTGCTAACAATAGCTAATTTATTGGTATTACAGTTTCACTGTGTTTGCCCCCTGAACCTTATTGTAGGTGTAGTCTACACCACATGGTGTGCTAACAATAGCTAATTTATTGGTAATGCAGTTTCACTGTGTTTGCACCCTGACTCTTATTGTAGGTGTAGTCTACACCACATGCTGTGCTAACAATAGCTAATTTATTGGTAATGCAGTTTCACTGTGTTTGCCCCCTGGCTCTTATTATAGGTGTAGCCTACACCACATGCTGTGCTAACAATAGCTAATTTATTGGTATTACAGTTTCACTGTGTTTGCCCTCTGAACCTTATTGTAGGAGTAGTCTACACCACATGCTGTGCTAACAATAGCTAATTTACTGGTAGAGCAGTTTCACTGTTTTTCCACACTGGCTCTTATTGTAGTTGTAGTCTACACCACATCCTGTGCCAACAATAGCTAATTTATTGGTAATGCAGTTTAACTGTGATTGCCCCCTGGCTCTTATTGTAGGTATAGTCTACAGCACATGCTGTGCCAACAATTGCTAATTTATTGGTAATGCAGGTTCACTGTGTTTGCACCCTGGCTCTTATTGTAAGTGTAGTCTACACCACATGCTGTGCCAACAATAGCTAATTTATTGGTAATGCAGGTTCACTGTGTTTGCACCCTGGCTCCTATTGTAGGTGTAGTCTACACCACAAGCTGTGCTAACAATTGCTAATTTATTGTTAATGCTGGTTCACTGTGTTTGCACCCAGACTCTTATTGTAGGTGTAGTCTACACCACATGCTGTGCCAACAATAGCTAATTTATTGGTAATGCAGGTTCACTGTGTTTGCCCCCTGGCTCTTATTGTAAGTGTAGTCTACACCACATGCTGTCCTAACAATAGCCAATTTATTGGTAATGCAGGTTCACTGTGTTTGCACCCTGACTCTTATTGTAAGTGTAGTCTACACCACATGCTGTGCTAACAATTGCAAATTTATTGGTATACAGTTTCACTGTGTTTGCCCCCTGAACCTTATTTTAGGTGTAGTCTACACCACATGATGTGCTAACAATAGCTAATTTATTGGTAATGCAGTTTCGCTGTGTTTGCACCCTGACTCTTATTGTAGGTGTAGTCTACACCACATGCTGTGCTAACAAAAGCTAATTTATTGGTAATGCAGTTTCACTGTGTTTGCCCCCTGACTCTTATTGTAGGTGTAGTCTACACCACATGCTGTGCCAACAGTAGCTAATTTAGTGGTAATGCACTTTCACTGTTTTTGCACCCTGGCTCTTATTGTAGGTGTAGTCTACACCACTTGCTGTGCTACCAATAGTTAATTTATTGGTCATGCTGGTACACTGTGTTTGAACCCTGACTCCTATTGTAGGTGTAGTCTACAACACATGCTGTGCCAACAATAGCTAATTTATTGGTAATGCAGGTTCACTGTGGTTGCCTCCTGGCTCGTATTGTAGTTGTAGTCTACAACACATGTTGTGCTAACAATTGCTAATTTATTGGCAATGCAGATTCACTGTGTTTGCACCCAGACTCTTATTGTAGGTGTAGTATACACCACATGCTGTGCTAACAATAGCTCATTTATTGGTAATGCAGTTTCACTGTGTTTGCACCCTGGCTCTTATTGTAGGTGTAGTCTACACCACATGCTGTGCCAATAATAGCTAATTTATTGGTAATGCAGGTTCACTGTGTTTTCCCCCTGACTCTTATTGTAGGTGTAGTCAACTCCACATGCTGTGCCAACAATAGCTAATTTATTGGTAATGCTGTTTCACTGTGTTTGCATCCTGGCTCTTATTGTAGGTGTAGTCTACCCCACATGCTGTGTTAACAATAGCTAATTTATTGGTAATGCAGTTTCACTGTGTTTGCACCCTGACTTTTATTGTAGGTGTAGTCTACACCACATGCTGTGCCAACAATAGCTAATTTTTTGGTAATGCAATTTCACTGTGTTTGCACCCTGACACTTATTGAAGGTATAGTCTACACTACATGCTGTGCCAACAATAGCTAATTTATTGGTAATGCAGTTTCGCTGTGTTTGCACCCTGGCTATTATGGTAGGTGTAGTCTACACCACATGCTGTGCTAACAATAGCTAATTTATTGGTAATGCAGTCTCACTGTGTTTGCATCCTGGCTCTTACTGTAGGTGTAGTCTACACCACATGCTGTGCCAACAATAGCTAATTTATTGGTAATGCAGTTTCACTGTGTTTGCTCCCTGGCCCTTATTGTAGGTGTAATCTACACCACATGCTGTGCCAACAATAGCTCATTTATTGGTAATGCAGTTTCACTCTGTTTGCACCCTGACTCTTATTGTAGGTGTAGTCTACACCACATCCTGTGCCAACAATATATAATTTATTGGTAATGCAGGTTCACTGTGTTTTACTCCTGACTCTTATTGTAGGTGTAGTCTGCTCCACATGCTGCGCCAACAATAGCTAATTTATTGGTAATGCAGGTTCACTGTGTTTGCACCCTGGCTCTTACTGTGGGTGTAGTCTACACCAAATGCTGTGCCAACAATAGCTAATTTGTTGGTAATGCAGTTTCACTGTGTTTGCACCCTGGCTCTTATTGTAGTTGTAGTCTACACCACATGCTGTGCCAACAATAGCTAATTTATTGGTAATGCAGGTTCACTGTGTTTGCCCCCTGGCTCCTACTGTAGGTGTAGTCTACACCTCATACTGTGCCAACAATAGCTAATTTATTGGTAATATAGGTTTCTCTGTGTTTGCACCCTGGCTCTTAATGTAGGTGTAGTCTACACCACATGCTGTGCCAACAATGGCTAATTTATTGGTAATGCAGGTTCACTGTGTTTGCACCCTTGCTCTTACTGAGTGTGTAGTCTACACCACATGCTGTGCCAACAATAGCTAATTTATTGGTAATGCAGGTTCACTGTGTTTGCCCCCTGGCTCCTACTGTAGGTGTAGTCTACACCTCATACTGTGCCAACAATAGCTAATTTATTGGTAATATAGGTTTCTCTGTGTTTGCCCCCAGGCTCTTATTGTAGGTATAGTCTACACCACATGCTATTCCAACAATAGCTAATTTATTGGTAATATAGGTTCTCTGTGTTTGCACCCTGGCTCGTATTGTAGGTGTAGTCTACACCACATGTTGTGCCAACAATAGCTAATTAACTGGTAATGCAGTTTCTCTGTGTTTGCACCCTGACTCTTATTGTAGGTATAGTCTACACCACATCCTGTGCCAACAATAGCTAATTTATTGGTAATGAAGTTTCACTGTGTTTACACCCTGGTTCTTATAGTAAGTGGAGTCTACACCACATGCGGTGCTAACAATAGCTAATTTATTTGTAATGCAGTTTCACTGTGTTTGCACCCTGGCTCTTGTTGTAGGAGTAGTCTACACCACATGCTGTCCTAACAATAGCCAATTTATTGGTAATGCAGGTTCACTGTGTTTGCATCCTGACTCTCATTGTAGATGTAGTGTACACCACATGCTGTGCAAGCAATAGCTAATTTATTGCTATTACAGTTTCACTGTGTTTGCCCCCTGAACCTTATTTTAGGTGTAGTCTACAGCACATGCTGTGCTAACAATAGCTAATTTATTGGTAGAGCAATTTCACTGTGTTTGCACCCAGGCTCTTATTGTAGTTGTAGTCCACCACATGCTGTGCCAACATTAGCTAATTTATTGGTAGAACAGTTTCACTGTGCTTGCACCCTGGCTCTTATTGTAGTTATAGTCTACACCACATGCTGTGCCAACAATAGCTAATTTATTGGTAATGCAGTTTAACTGTGATTACCCCCTGGCTCTTATTGTAGGTGTAGTCTACACCACATGCTGTGCTAACAATAGCTAATTTATTGGTAGAGCAGTTTCACTGTGTTTGCACCCAGGCTCTTATTGTAGTTGTAGTCTACACCACATGCTGTGCCAACAATAGCTAATTTATTGGTAATGCAAGTTCCCTGTGTTTGCCCCCTGGCTCTTATTGTAGGTGTAGTCTACACCACATGGTGTGCCAACAATAGCTAATTTATTGGTAATGCAGGTTGACTGTGTTTGCACCCTGGCTCTAATTGTAGGTGTAGTCTACACCACATGCTGTGCCAACAATAGCTAATTTATTGGTAATGCAGGTTCACTTTGTTTGCACCCTGACTCTTATTGTAGGTGTAGTCTACACCACATGCTGTGCTAACAGTAGCTAATTTATTGGTAATGCAGGTTCTCTGTGTTTGCACCCTGACTCTTATTGTAGGTGTAGTCTAGACCACATGCTGTGCCAACAATAGCTATTTATTGGAATGCAGTTTCACTGTTATTGCACCCTAGCTCTTGTTGTAGGTGTAGTCTACACCACATGTTGCGCTAGCCGTAGCTAATTTATTGGTAATGCAGGTTCACTCTGTTTGCCTTCTGGCTCTTATTGTAGGTGTAGTCAACACCACATGCTTTGCCAACAATTGCTAATTTATTGGTAATGCAGGTTCACTGTGTTTGCACCCTGGCTCTTATTGTAGGTGTAGTCTACACCACATGCTGTGCCAACAATAGCAAATTTATTGGTAATGCAGGTTCACTTCGTTTGCACCCTGGCTCCTATTGTAGGTGTAGTCTACCCCACAAGCTGTGCTAACAATAGCTAATTTATTGGTAATGGTGGTTCACTGTGTTTGCACCCAGACTCTTATTGTAGGTGTAGTCTACACCACATGCTGTGCCAACAATAGCTAATTTATTGGTAATGCAGGTTTTTTGTGCTTGCCCCCTGGCTCTTATTGTAGGTGTAGTCTACACCACATGCTGTCCTAACAATATCCAATTTATTGGTAATGCAGGTTCACTGTGTTTGCACCCTGACTCTTATTGTAAGTGTAGTCTACGCCACATGCTGTGCTAACAATTGCTAATTTATTGGTATAACAGTTTCACTGTGTTTGCCCCCTGGACCTTATTTTAGGTGTAGTCTACACCACATGCTGTGCTAACAATAGCTAATTTATTGGTAATGCAGTTTCACTGTGTTTGCCCCCTGGCTCTTATTGTAGGTGTAGTCTACACCACATGCTGTGCTAACAATAGCTAATTTATTGGTATTACAGTTTCACTGTGTTTGCCCCCTGAACCTTATTGTAGGTGTAGTCTACACACATGCTGTGCTAACAATAGCTAATTTATTGGTAATGCAGTTTCACTGTGTTTGCACCCTGACTTTTATTGTAGGTGTAGTCTACACCACATGCTGTGCCAACAATAGCTAATTTTTTGGTAATGCAATTTCACTGTGTTTGCACCCTGACACTTATTGAAGGTATAGTCTACACTACATGCTGTGCCAACAATAGCTAATTTATTGGTAATGCTGTTTCGCTGTGTTTGCACCCTGGCTCTTATGGTAGGTGTAGTCTACACCACATGCTGTGCTAACAATAGCTAATTTATTGGTAATGCAGTCTCACTGTGTTTGCATCCTGGCTCTTACTGTAGGTGTAGTCTACACCACATGCTGTGCCAACAATAGCTAATTTATTGGTAATGCAGTTTCACTGTGTTTGCTCCCTGGCCCTTATTGTAGGTGTAATCTACACCACATGCTGTGCCAACAATAGCTCATTTATTGGTAATGCAGTTTCACTCTGTTTGCACCCTGACTCTTATTGTAGGTGTAGTCTACACCACATCCTGTGCCAACAATATCTAATTTATTGGTAATGCAGGTTCACTGTGTTTTACTCCTGACTCTTATTGTAGGTGTAGTCTGCACCTCATGCTGCGCCAACAATAGCTAGTTTATTGGTAATGCAGGTTCACTGTGTTTGCACCCTGGCTCTTACTGTGGGTGTAGTCTACACCAAATGCTGTGCCAACATTAGCTAATTTGTTGGTAATGCAGTTTCACTGTGTTTGCACCCTGGCTCTTATTGTAGTTGTAGTCTACACCACATGCTGTGCCAACAATAGCTAATTTATTGGTAATGCAGGTTCACTGTGTTTGCCCCCTGGCTCCTACTGTAGGTGTAGTCTACACCTCATACTGTGCCAACAATAGCTAATTTATTGGTAATATAGGTTTCTCTGTGTTTGCACCCTGGCTCTTAATGTAGGTGTAGTCTACACCACATGCTGTGCCAACAATGGCTAATTTATTGGTAATGCAGGTTCACTGTGTTTGCACCCTTGCTCTTACTGAGTGTGTAGTCTACACCACATGCTGTGCCAACAATAGCTAATTTATTGGTAATGCAGGTTCACTGTGTTTGCCCCCTGGCTCCTACTGTAGGTGTAGTCTACACCTCATACTGTGCCAACAATAGCTAATTTATTGGTAATATAGGTTTCTCTGTGTTTGCCCCCAGGCTCTTATTGTAGGTATAGTCTACACCACATGCTATTCCAACAATAGCTAATTTATTGGTAATATAGGTTCTCTGTGTTTGCACCCTGGCTCGTATTGTAGGTGTAGTCTACACCACATGCTGTGCCAACAATAGCTAATTAACTGGTAATGCAGTTTCTCTGTGTTTGCACCCTGACTCTTATTGTAGGTATAGTCTACACCACATCCTGTGCCAACAATAGCTAATTTATTGGTAATGCAGTTTCACTGTGTTTACACCCTGGTTCTTATAGTAAGTGGAGTCTACACCACATGCTGTGCTAACAATAGCTAATTTATTTGTAATGCAGTTTCACTGGGTTTGCACCCTGGCTCTTATTGTAGGTGTAGTCTACACCACATGCTGTCCTAACAATAGCCAATTTATTGGTAATGCAGGTTCACTGTGTTTGCATCCTGACTCTCATTGTAGATGTAGTGTACACCACATGCTGTGCAAGCAATAGCTAATTTATTGCTATTACAGTTTCACTGTGTTTGCCCCCTGAACCTTATTTTAGGTGTAGTCTACAGCACATGCTGTGCTAACAATAGCTAATTTATTGGTAGAGCAATTTCACTGTGTTTGCACCCAGGATTTTATTGTAGTTGTAGTCCACCACATGCTGTGCCAACATTAGCTAATTTATTGGTAGAACAGTTTCACTGTGCTTGCACCCTGGCTCTTATTGTAGTTGTAGTCTACACCACATGCTGTGCCAACAAAAGCTAATTTATTGGTAATGCAGTTTAACTGTGATTACCCCCTGGCTGTTATTGTAGGTGTAGTCTACACCACATGCTGTGCTAACAATAGCTAATTTATTGGTAGAGCAGTTTCACTGTGTTTGCACCCAGGCTCTTATTGTAGTTGTAGTCTACACCACATGCTGTGCCAACAATAGCTAATTTATTGGTAATGCAAGTTCCCTGTGTTTGCCCCCTGGCTCTTATTGTAGGTGTAGTCTACACCCATGGTGTGCCAACAATAGCTAATTTATTGGTAATGCAGGTTGACTGTGTTTGCACCCTGGCTCTTATTGTTGGTGTAGTCTACACCACATGCTGTGCCAACAATAGCTAATTTATTGGTAATGCAGGTTCACTGTGTTTGCACCCTGACTCTTATTGTAGGTGTAGTCTACACCACATGCTGTGCTAACAGTAGCTAATTTATTGGTAATGCAGGTTCTCTGTGTTTGCACCCTGACACTTATTGTAGGTGTAGTCTACACCACATGCTGTGCCAACAATAGCTATTTATTGGAATGCAGTTTCACTGTTATTGCACCCTAGCTCTTGTTGTAGGTGTAGTCTACACCACATGTTGCGCTAGCCGTAGCTAATTTATTGGTAATGCAGGTTCACTCTGTTTGCCATCTGGCTCTTATTGTAGGTGTAGTCAACACCACATGCTTTGCCAACAATTGCTAATTTATTGGTAATGCAGGTTCACTGTGTTTGCACCCTGGCTCTTATTGTAGGTGTAGTCTACACCACATGCTGTGCCAACAATAGCAAATTTATTGGTAATGCAGGTTCACTGCGTTTGCACCCTGGCTCCTATTGTAGGTGTAGTCTACCCCACAAGCTGTGCTAACAATAGCTAATTTATTGGTAATGGTGGTTCACTGTGTTTGCACCCAGACTCTTATTGTAGGTGTAGTCTACACCACATGCTGTGCCAACAATAGCTAATTTATTGGTAATGCAGGTTTTTTGTGCTTGCCCCCTGGCTCTTATTGTAGGTGTAGTCTACACCACATGCTGTCCTAACAATATCCAATTTATTGGTAATGCAGGTTCACTGTGTTTGCACCCTGACTCTTATTGTAAGTGTAGTCTACGCCACATGCTGTGCTAACAATAGCTAATTTATTGGTATAACAGTTTCACTGTGTTTGCCCCCTGGACCTTATTTTAGGTGTAGTCTACACCACATGCTGTGCTAACAATAGCTAATTTATTGGTAATGCAGTTTCACTGTGTTTGCCCCCTGGCTCTTATTGTAGGTGTAGTCTACACCACATGCTGTGCTAACAATAGCTAATTTATTGGTATTACAGTTTCACTGTGTTTGCCCCCTGAACCTTATTGTAGGTGTAGTCTACACACATGCTGTGCTAACAATAGCTAATTTATTGGTAATGCAGTTTCACTGTGTTTGCACCCTGACTCTTATTGTAGGTGTAGTCTACACCACATGCTGTGCTAACAATAGCTAATTTATTGGTAATGCAGTTTCACTGTGTTTGCTCCCTTGCCCTTATTGTAGGTGTAGTCTACACCACATGCTGTGCCAACAATAGCTATTTATTGGTAATGCAGTTTCACTGTGTTTGCACCCTGGTTCTTATTGTAGGTGTAGTCTACACCACATGCTGTCCTAACAATAGCCAATTTATTGGTAATGCAGGTTCACTGTGTTTGAACCCTGACTCTTATTGTAAGTGTAGTCTACACCACATGCTGTGCTAACAATTGCAAATTTATTGGTATACAGTTTCACTGTGTTTGCCCCCTGAACCTTATTTTAGGTGTAGTCTACACAACATGCTGTGCTAACAATAGCTAATTTATTGGTAATGCAGTTTCACTGTGTTTGCACCCTGACTCTTATTGTAGGTAAAGTCTACACCACATGCTGTGCTAACAAAAGCTAATTTATTGGTAATGCCGTTTCACTGTGTTTGCACTCTGGTTCTTATTGTAGGTGTAGTCTACACCACATGCTGTGCTAAAAATAGCTAATTTATTGGTAATGCAGTTTCACTGTGTTTGCTCCCTTGCCCTTATTGTAGGTGTAGTCTACACCACATGCTGTGCCAACAATAGCTATTTATTGGTAATGCAGTTTCACTGTGTTTGCACCCTGGTTCTTATTGTAGGTGTTGTCTACACCACATTCTGTGCTGACAGTAGCTAATTTTTTGGTAATGCAGGTTCACGGTGTTTGCCCCCTGACTCTTATTGTAGGTGTAGTCTACACCACATGCTGTGCCAACAGTAGCTAATTTAGTGGTAATGCACTTTCACTGTTTTTGCACCCTGGCTCTTATTGTAGGTGTAGTCTACACCACTTGCTGTTCTACCAATAGTTAATTTATTGGTCATGCTGGTACACTGTGTTTGAACCCTGACTCCTATTGTAGGTCTAGTCTACACCACATGCTGTGCCAACAATTTCTAATTTATTGGTAATGCAGGTTCACTGTGGTTGCCTCCTGGCTCTTATTGTAGTTGTAGTCTACAACACATGCTGTGCTAACAATTGCTAATTTATTGGCAATGCAGATTCACTGTGTTTGCACCCTGGCTCTTATTGTAGGTGTAGTCTACACCACATGCTGTCCTAACAATAGCCAATTTATTGGTAATGCAGGTTCACTGTGTTTGCATCCTGACTCTCATTGTAGATGTAGTGTACACCACATGCTGTGCAAGCAATTGCTAATTTATTGCTATTACAGTTTCACTGTGTTTGCCCCCTGAACCTTATTTTAGGTGTAGTCTACAGCACATGCTGTGCTAACAATAGCTAATTTATTGGTAGAGCAATTTCACTGTGTTTGCACCCAGGCTCTTATTGTAGTTGTAGTCCACCACATGCTGTGCCAACATTAGCTAATTTATTGGTAGAACAGTTTCACTGTGCTTGCACCCTGGCTCTTATTGTAGTTATAGTCTACTCCACATGCTGTGCCAACAATAGCTAATTTATTGGTAATGCAGTTTAACTGTGATTACCCCCTGGCTCTTATTGTAGGTGTAGTCTACACCACATGCTGTGCTAACAATAGCTAATTTATTGGTAGAGCAGTTTCACTGTGTTTGCACCCAGGCTCTTATTGTAGTTGTAGTCTACACCACATGCTGTGCCAACAATAGCTAATTTATTGGTAATGCAAGTTCCCTGTGTTTGCCCCCTGGCTCTTATTGTAGGTGTAGTCTACACCACATGGTGTGCCAACAATAGCTAATTTATTGGTAATGCAGGTTGACTGTGTTTGCACCCTGGCTCTTATTGTAGGTGTAGTCTACACCACATGCTGTGCCAACAATAGCTAATTTATTGGTAATGCAGGTTCACTGTGTTTGCACCCTGACTCTTATTGTAGGTGTAGTCTACACCACATGCTGTGCTAACAGTAGCTAATTTATTGGTAATGCAGGTTCTCTGTGTTTGCACCCTGACTCTTATTGTAGGTGTAGTCTACACCACATGCTGTGCCAACAATAGCTATTTATTGGAATGCAGTTTCACTGTTATTGCACCCTAGCTCTTGTTGTAGGTGTAGTCTACACCACATGTTGCGCTAGCCGTAGCTAATTTATTGGTAATGCAGGTTCACTCTGTTTGCCTTCTGGCTCTTATTGTAGGTGTAGTCAACACCACATGCTTTGCCAACAATTGCTAATTTATTGGTAATGCAGGTTCACTGTGTTTGCACCCTGGCTCTTATTGTAGGTGTAGTCTACACCACATGCTGTGCCAACAATAGCAAATTTATTGGTAATGCAGGTTCACTGCGTTTGCACCCTGGCTCCTATTGTAGGTGTAGTCTACCCCACAAGCTGTGCTAACAATAGCTAATTTATTGGTAATGGTGGTTCACTGTGTTTGCACCCAGACTCTTATTGTAGGTGTAGTCTACACCACATGCTGTGCCAACAATAGCTAATTTATTGGTAATGCAGGTTTTTTGTGCTTGCCCCCTGGCTCTTATTGTAGGTGTAGTCTACACCACATGCTGTCCTAACAATATCCAATTTATTGGTAATGCAGGTTCACTGTGTTTGCACCCTGACTCTTATTGTAAGTGTAGTCTACGCCACATGCTGTGCTAACAATTGCTAATTTATTGGTATAACAGTTTCACTGTGTTTGCCCCCTGGACCTTATTTTAGGTGTAGTCTACAACACATGCTGTGCTAACAATAGCTAATTTATTGGTAATGCAGTTTCACTGTGTTTGCCCCCTGGCTCTTATTGTAGGTGTAGTCTACACCACATGCTGTGCTAACAATAGCTAATTTATTGGTATTACAGTTTCACTGTGTTTGCCCCCTGAACCTTATTGTAGGTGTAGTCTACACACATGCTGTGCTAACAATAGCTAATTTATTGGTAATGCAGTTTCACTGTGTTTGCACCCTGACTTTTATTGTAGGTGTAGTCTACACCACATGCTGTGCCAACAATAGCTAATTTTTTGGTAATGCAATTTCACTGTGTTTGCACCCTGACACTTATTGAAGGTATAGTCTACACTACATGCTGTGCCAACAATAGCTAATTTATTGGTAATGCAGTTTCGCTGTGTTTGCACCCTGGCTCTTATGGTAGGTGTAGTCTACACCACATGCTGTGCTAACAATAGCTAATTTATTGGTAATGCAGTCTCACTGTGTTTGCATCCTGGCTCTTACTGTAGGTGTAGTCTACACCACATGCTGTGCCAACAATAGCTAATTTATTGGTAATGCAGTTTCACTGTGTTTGCTCCCTGGCCCTTATTGTAGGTGTAATCTACACCACATGCTGTGCCAACAATAGCTCATTTATTGGTAATGCAGTTTCTTTCTGTTTGCACCCTGACTCTTATTGTAGGTGTAGTCTACACCACATCCTGTGCCAACAATATCTAATTTATTGGTAATGCAGGTTCACTGTGTTTTACTCCTGACTCTTATTGTAGGTGTAGTCTGCACCACATGCTGCGCCAACAATAGCTAATTTATTGGTAATGCAGGTTCACTGTGTTTGCACCCTGGCTCTTACTGTGGGTGTAGTCTACACCAAATGCTGTGCCAACAATAGCTAATTTGTTGGTAATGCAGTTTCACTGTGTTTGCACCCTGGCTCTTATTGTAGTTGTAGTCTACACCACATGCTGTGCCAACAATAGCTAATTTATTGGTAATGCAGGTTCACTGTGTTTGCCCCCTGGCTCCTACTGTAGGTGTAGTCTACACCTCATACTGTGCCAACAATAGCTAATTTATTGGTAATATAGTTTTCTCTGTGTTTGCACCCTGGCTCTTAATGTAGGTGTAGTCTACACCACATGCTGTGCCAACAATGGCTAATTTATTGGTAATGCAGGTTCACTGTGTTTGCACCCTTGCTCTTACTGAGTGTGTAGTCTACACCACATGCTGTGCCAACAATAGCTAATTTATTGGTAATGCAGGTTCACTGTGTTTGCCCCCTGGCTCCTACTGTAGGTGTAGTCTACACCTCATACTGTGCCAACAATAGCTAATTTATTGGTAATATAGGTTTCTCTGTGTTTGCCCCCAGGCTCTTATTGTAGGTATAGTCTACACCACATGCTATTCCAACAATAGCTAATTTATTGGTAATATAGGTTCTCTGTGTTTGCACCCTGGCTCGTATTGTAGGTGTAGTCTACACCACATGCTGTGCCAACAATAGCTAATTAACTGGTAATGCAGTTTCTCTGTGTTTGCACCCTGACTCTTATTGTAGGTATAGTCTACACCACATCCTGTGCCAACAATAGCTAATTTATTGGTAATGCAGTTTCACTGTGTTTACACCCTGGTTCTTATAGTAAGTGGAGTCTACACCACATGCTGTGCTAACAATAGCTAATTTATTTGTAATGCAGTTTCACTGGGTTTGCACCCTGGCTCTTATTGTAGGTGTAGTCTACACCACATGCTGTCCTAACAATAGCCAATTTATTGGTAATGCAGGTTCACTGTGTTTGCATCCTGACTCTCATTGTAGATGTAGTGTACACCACATGCTGTGCAAGCAATAGCTAATTTATTGCTATTACAGTTTCACTGTGTTTGCCCCCTGAACCTTATTTTAGGTGTAGTCTACAGCACATGCTGTGCTAACAATAGCTAATTTATTGGTAGAGCAATTTCACTGTGTTTGCACCCAGGCTCTTATTGTAGTTGTAGTCCACCACATGCTGTGCCAACATTAGCTAATTTATTGGTAGAAGAGTTTCACTGTGCTTGCACCCTGGCTCTTATTGTAGTTGTAGTCTACACCACATGCTGTGCCAACAATAGCTAATTTATTGGTAATGCAGTTTAACTGTGATTACCCCCTGGCTCTTATTGTAGGTGTAGTCTACACCACATGCTGTGCTAACAATAGCTAATTTATTGGTAGAGCAGTTTCACTGTGTTTGCACCCAGGCTCTTATTGTAGTTGTAGTCTACACCACATGCTGTGCCAACAATAGCTAATTTATTGGTAATGCAAGTTCCCTGTGTTTGCCCCCTGGCTCTTATTGTAGGTGTAGTCTACACCACATGGTGTGCCAACAATAGCTAATTTATTGGTAATGCAGGTTGACTGTGTTTGCACCCTGGCTCTTATTGTAGGTGTAGTCTACACCACATGCTGTGCCAACATTAGCTAATTTATTGGTAATGCAGGTTCACTGTGTTTGCACCCTGACTCTTATTGTAGGTGTAGTCTACACCACATGCTGTGCTAACAGTAGCTAATTTATTGGTAATGCAGGTTCTCTGTGTTTGCACCCTGACACTTATTGTAGGTGTAGTCTACACCACATGCTGTGCCAACAATAGCTATTTATTGGAATGCAGTTTCACTGTTATTGCACCCTAGCTCTTGTTGTAGGTGTAGTCTACACCACATGTTGCGCTAGCCGTAGCTAATTTATTGGTAATGCAGGTTCACTCTGTTTGCCGTCTGGCTCTTATTGTAGGTATAGTCAACACCACATGCTTTGCCAACAATTGCTAATTTATTGGTAATGCAGGTTCACTGTGTTTGCACCCTGGCTCTTATTGTAGGTGTAGTCTACACCACATGCTGTGCCAACAATAGCAAATTTATTGGTAATGCAGGTTCACTGCGTTTGCACCCTGGCTCCTATTGTAGGTGTAGTCTACCCCACAAGCTGTGCTAACAATAGCTAATTTATTGGTAATGGTGGTTCACTGTGTTTGCACCCAGACTCTTATTGTAGGTGTAGTCTACACCACATGCTGTGCCAACAATAGCTAATTTATTGGTAATGCAGGTTTTTTGTGCTTGCCCCCTGGCTCTTATTGTAGGTGTAGTCTACACCACATGCTGTCCTAACAATATCCAATTTATTGGTAATGCAGGTTCACTGTGTTTGCACCCTGACTCTTATTGTAAGTGTAGTCTACGCCACATGCTGTGCTAACAATTGCTAATTTATTGGTATAACAGTTTCACTGTGTTTGCCCCCTGGACCTTATTTTAGGTGTAGTCTACAACACATGCTGTGCTAACAATAGCTAATTTATTGGTAATGCAGTTTCACTGTGTTTGCCCCCTGGCTCTTATTGTAGGTGTAGTCTACACCACATGCTGTGCTAACAATAGCTAATTTATTGGTATTACAGTTTCACTGTGTTTGCCCCCTGAACCTTATTGTAGGTGTAGTCTACACACATGCTGTGCTAACAATAGCTAATTTATTGGTAATGCAGTTTCACTGTGTTTGCACCCTGACTTTTATTGTAGGTGTAGTCTACACCACATGCTGTGCCAACAATAGCTAATTTTTTGGTAATGCAATTTCACTGTGTTTGCACCCTGACACTTATTGAAGGTATAGTCTACACTACATGCTGTGCCAACAATAGCTAATTTATTGGTAATGCAGTTTCGCTGTGTTTGCACCCTGGCTCTTATGGTAGGTGTAGTCTACACCACATGCTGTGCTAACAATAGCTAATTTATTGGTAATGCAGTCTCACTGTGTTTGCATCCTGGCTCTTACTGTAGGTGTAGTCTACACCACATGCTGTGCCAACAATAGCTAATTTATTGGTAATGCAGTTTCACTGTGTTTGCTCCCTGGCCCTTATTGTAGGTGTAATCTACACCACATGCTGTGCCAACAATAGCTCATTTATTGGTAATGCAGTTTCTTTCTGTTTGCACCCTGACTCTTATTGTAGGTGTAGTCTACACCACATCCTGTGCCAACAATATCTAATTTATTGGTAATGCAGGTTCACTGTGTTTTACTCCTGACTCTTATTGTAGGTGTAGTCTGCACCACATGCTGCGCCAACAATAGCTAATTTATTGGTAATGCAGGTTCACTGTGTTTGCACCCTGGCTCTTACTGTGGGTGTAGTCTACACCAAATGCTGTGCCAACAATAGCTAATTTGTTGGTAATGCAGTTTCACTGTGTTTGCACCCTGGCTCTTATTGTAGTTGTAGTCTACACCACATGCTGTGCCAACAATAGCTAATTTATTGGTAATGCAGGTTCACTGTGTTTGCCCCCTGGCTCCTACTGTAGGTGTAGTCTACACCTCATACTGTGCCAACAATAGCTAATTTATTGGTAATATAGTTTTCTCTGTGTTTGCACCCTGGCTCTTAATGTAGGTGTAGTCTACACCACATGCTGTGCCAACAATGGCTAATTTATTGGTAATGCAGGTTCACTGTGTTTGCACCCTTGCTCTTACTGAGTGTGTAGTCTACACCACATGCTGTGCCAACAATAGCTAATTTATTGGTAATGCAGGTTCACTGTGTTTGCCCCCTGGCTCCTACTGTAGGTGTAGTCTACACCTCATACTGTGCCAACAATAGCTAATTTATTGGTAATATAGGTTTCTCTGTGTTTGCCCCCAGGCTCTTATTGTAGGTATAGTCTACACCACATGCTATTCCAACAATAGCTAATTTATTGGTAATATAGGTTCTCTGTGTTTGCACCCTGGCTCGTATTGTAGGTGTAGTCTACACCACATGCTGTGCCAACAATAGCTAATTAACTGGTAATGCAGTTTCTCTGTGTTTGCACCCTGACTCTTATTGTAGGTATAGTCTACACCACATCCTGTGCCAACAATAGCTAATTTATTGGTAATGCAGTTTCACTGTGTTTACACCCTGGTTCTTATAGTAAGTGGAGTCTACACCACATGCTGTGCTAACAATAGCTAATTTATTTGTAATGCAGTTTCACTGGGTTTGCACCCTGGCTCTTATTGTAGGTGTAGTCTACACCACATGCTGTCCTAACAATAGCCAATTTATTGGTAATGCAGGTTCACTGTGTTTGCATCCTGACTCTCATTGTAGATGTAGTGTACACCACATGCTGTGCAAGCAATAGCTAATTTATTGCTATTACAGTTTCACTGTGTTTGCCCCCTGAACCTTATTTTAGGTGTAGTCTACAGCACATGCTGTGCTAACAATAGCTAATTTATTGGTAGAGCAATTTCACTGTGTTTGCACCCAGGCTCTTATTGTAGTTGTAGTCCACCACATGCTGTGCCAACATTAGCTAATTTATTGGTAGAAGAGTTTCACTGTGCTTGCACCCTGGCTCTTATTGTAGTTGTAGTCTACACCACATGCTGTGCCAACAATAGCTAATTTATTGGTAATGCAGTTTAACTGTGATTACCCCCTGGCTCTTATTGTAGGTGTAGTCTACACCACATGCTGTGCTAACAATAGCTAATTTATTGGTAGAGCAGTTTCACTGTGTTTGCACCCAGGCTCTTATTGTAGTTGTAGTCTACACCACATGCTGTGCCAACAATAGCTAATTTATTGGTAATGCAAGTTCCCTGTGTTTGCCCCCTGGCTCTTATTGTAGGTGTAGTCTACACCACATGGTGTGCCAACAATAGCTAATTTATTGGTAATGCAGGTTGACTGTGTTTGCACCCTGGCTCTTATTGTAGGTGTAGTCTACACCACATGCTGTGCCAACATTAGCTAATTTATTGGTAATGCAGGTTCACTGTGTTTGCACCCTGACTCTTATTGTAGGTGTAGTCTACACCACATGCTGTGCTAACAGTAGCTAATTTATTGGTAATGCAGGTTCTCTGTGTTTGCACCCTGACACTTATTGTAGGTGTAGTCTACACCACATGCTGTGCCAACAATAGCTATTTATTGGAATGCAGTTTCACTGTTATTGCACCCTAGCTCTTGTTGTAGGTGTAGTCTACACCACATGTTGCGCTAGCCGTAGCTAATTTATTGGTAATGCAGGTTCACTCTGTTTGCCGTCTGGCTCTTATTGTAGGTATAGTCAACACCACATGCTTTGCCAACAATTGCTAATTTATTGGTAATGCAGGTTCACTGTGTTTGCACCCTGGCTCTTATTGTAGGTGTAGTCTACACCACATGCTGTGCCAACAATAGCAAATTTATTGGTAATGCAGGTTCACTGCGTTTGCACCCTGGCTCCTATTGTAGGTGTAGTCTACCCCACAAGCTGTGCTAACAATAGCTAATTTATTGGTAATGGTGGTTCACTGGGTTTGCACCCAGACTCTTATTGTAGGTGTAGTCTACACCACATGCTGTGCCAACAATAGCTAATTTATTGGTAATGCAGGTTTTTTGTGCTTGCCCCCTGGCTCTTATTGTAGGTGTAGTCTACACCACATGCTGTCCTAACAATATCCAATTTATTGGTAATGCAGGTTCACTGTGTTTGCACCCTGACTCTTATTGTAAGTGTAGTCTACGCCACATGCTGTGCTAACAATTGCTAATTTATTGGTATAACAGTTTCACTGTGTTTGCCCCCTGGACCTTATTTTAGGTGTAGTCTACACCACATGCTGTGCTAACAATAGCTAATTTATTGGTAATGTAGTTTCACTGTGTTTGCCCCCTGGCTCTTATTGTAGGTGTAGTCTACACCACATGCTGTGCTAACAATAGCTAATTTATTGGTATTACAGTTTCACTGTGTTTGCCCCCTGAACCTTATTGTAGGTGTAGTCTACACACATGCTGTGCTAACAATAGCTAATTTATTGGTAATGCAGTTTCACTGTGTTTGCACCCTGACTCTTATTGTAGGTGTAGTCTACACCACATGCTGTGCTAACAATAGCTAATTTATTGGTAATGCAGTTTCACTGTGTTTGCTCCCTTGCCCTTATTGTAGGTGTAGTCTACACCACATGCTGTGCCAACAATAGCTATTTATTGGTAATGCAGTTTCACTGTGTTTGCACCCTGGTTCTTATTGTGGTGTAGTCTACACCACATGCTGTCCTAACAATAGCCAATTTATTGGTAATGCAGGTTCACTGTGTTTGCACCCTGACTCTTATTGTAAGTGTAGTCTACACCACATGCTGTGCTAACAATTGCAAATTTATTGGTATACAGTTTCACTGTGTTTGCCCCCTGAACCTTATTTTAGGTGTAGTCTACACAACATGCTGTGCTAACAATAGCTAATTTATTGGTAATGCAGTTTCACTGTGTTTGCACCCTGACTCTTATTGTAGGTAAAGTCTACACCACATGCTGTGCTAACAAAAGCTAATTTATTGGTAATGCCGTTTCACTGTGTTTGCACTCTGGTTCTTATTGTAGGTGTAGTCTACACCACATGCTGTGCTAAAAATAGCTAATTTATTGGTAATGCAATTTCACTGTGTTTGCTCCCTTGCTCTTATTGTAGGTGTAGTCTACACCACATGCTGTGCCAACAATAGTTATTTATTGGTAATGCAGTTTCACTGTGTTTGCACCCTGGTTCTTATTGTAGGTGTTGTCTACACCACATTCTGTGCTGACAGTAGCTAATTTTTTGGTAATGCAGGTTCACGGTGTTTGCCCCCTGACTCTTATTGTAGGTGTAGTCTACACCACATGCTGTGCCAACAGTAGCTAATTTAGTGGTAATGCACTTTCACTGTTTTTGCACCCTGGCTCTTATTGTAGGTGTAGTCTACACCACTTGCTGTTCTACCAATAGTTAATTTATTGGTCATGCTGGTACACTGTGTTTGAACCCTGACTCCTATTGTAGGTCTAGTCTACACCACATGCTGTACCAACAATTTCTAATTTATTGGAAATGCAGGTTCACTGTGGTTGCCTCCTGGCTCTTATTGTAGTTGTAGTCTACAACACATGCTGTGCTAACAATTGCTAATTTATTGGCAATGCAGATTCACTGTGTTTGCACCCAGACTCTTATTGTAGGTGTAGTCTACACCACATGCTGTGCTAACAATAGCTCATTTATTGGTAATGCAGTTTCACTGTGTTTGCACCCTGGCTCTTATTGTAGGTGTAGTCTACACCACATGCTGTGCCAATAATAGCTAATTTATTGGTAATGCAGGTTCACTGTGTTTTCCCCCGGACTCTTATTGTAGGTGTAGTCAACTCCTCATGCTGTGCCAACAATAGCTAATTTATTGGTAATGCTGTTTCACTGTGTTTGCATCCTGGCTCTTATTGTAGGTGTAGTCTACACCACATGCTGTGCCAACAATAGCTAATTTTTTGGTAATGCAATTTCACTTTGTTTGCACCCTGACACTTATTGAAGGTATAGTCTACACTACATGCTGTGCCAACAATAGCTAATTTATTGGTAATGCAGTTTCGCTGTGTTTGCACCCTGGCTCTTATGGTAGGTGTAGTCTACACCACATGCTGTGCTAACAATAGCTAATTTATTGGTAATGCAGTTTCACTGTGTTTGCATCCTGGCTCTTACTGTAGGTGTAGTCTACACCACATGCTGTGCCAACAATAGCTAATTTATTGGTAATGCAGTTTCACTGTGTTTGCTCCCTGGCCCTTATTGTAGGTGTAATCTACACCACATGCTGTGCCAACAATAGCTAATTTATTGGTAATGCAGTTTCACTCTGTTTGCACCCTGACTCTTATTGTAGGTGTAGTCTACACCAAATGCTGTGCCAACAATAGCTAATTTGTTGGTAATGCAGTTTCACTGTGTTTGCCCCCTGGCTCTTATTGTAGTTGTAGTCTACACCACATGCTGTGCCAACAATAGCTAATTTTTTGGTAATAAAGGTTCTCTGTGTTTGCACCCTGGCTCTTAATGTAGGTGTAGTCTACACCACATGCTGTGCCAACAATGGCTAATTTATTGGTAATGCAGGTTCACTGTGTTTGCACCCTTGCTCTTACTGAGTGTGTAGTCTACACCACATGCTGTGCCAACAATAGCTAATTTATTGGTAGTTCAGTTGCACTGTGTTTGCCCCCAGGCTCTTATTGTAGGTATAGTCTACACCACATGCTATTCCAACAATAGCTAATTTATTGGTAATATAGGTTCTCTGTGTTTGCACCCTGGCTCGTATTGTAGGTGTAGTCTACACAACATGCTGTGCTAACAATAGCTAATTAACTGGTAAAGCAGTTTCTCTGTGTTTGCACCCTGACTCTTATTGTAGGTATAGTCTACACCACATCCTGTGCCAACAATAGCTAATTTATTGGTAATGCAGTTTCACTGTGTTTACACCCTGGTTCTTATAGTAAGTGTAGTCTACACCACATGCTGTGCTAACAATAGCTAATTTATTGGTAATGCAGTTTCACTGTGTTTGCACCCTGGCTCTTATTGCAGGTGTAGTCTACACCACATGCTGTCCTAACAATAGCCAATTTATTGGTAATGCAGGTTCACTGTGTTTGCATCCTGACTCTTATTGTAGATGTAGTGTACACCACATGCTGTGCAAGCAATAGCTAATTTATTGGTATTACAGTTTCACTGTGTTTGCCCCCTGAACCTTATTTTAGGTGTAGTCTACAGCACATACTGTGCTAACAATAGCTAATTTATTGGTAGAGCAATTTCACTGTGTTTGCACCCAGGCTCTTATTGTAGTTGTAGTCCACCACATGCTGTGCCAACATTAGCTAATTTATTGGTAGAACAGTTTCACTGTGCTCGCACCCTGGCTCTTATGGTAGTTGTAGTCTACACCACATGCTGTGCCAACAATAGCTAATTTATTGGTAATGCTGTTTAACTGTGATTACCCCCTGGCTCTTATTGTAGGTGTAGTCTACACCACATGCTGTGCTAAGAATAGCTAATTTATTGGTAGAGCAGTTTCACTGTGTTTGCACCCAGGCTCTTATTGTAGTTGTAGTCTACACCACATGCTGTGCCAACAATAGCTAATTTATTGGTAATGCAGGTTCCCTGTGTTTGCCCCCTGGCTCTTATTGTAGGTGTAGTCTACACCACATGGTGTGCCAACAATAGCTAATTTATTGGTAATGCAGGTTGACTGTGTTTGCACCCTGGCTCTTATTGTAGGTGTAGTCTACACCACATGCTGTGCCAACAATAGCTAATTTATTGGTAATGCAGGTTCACTGTGTTTGCACCCTGACTCTTATTGTAGGTGTAGTCGACACCACATGCTGTGCTAACAGTAGCTAATTTATTGGATATGCAGGTTCTCTGTGTTTGCACCCTGACTCTTATTGTAGGTGTAGTCTACACCACATGCTGTGCCAACAATAGCTATTTATTGGAATGCAGTTTCACTGTTATTGCACCCTAGCTCTTGTTGTAGGTGTAGTCTACACCACATGCTGCGCTAGCCGTAGCTAATTTATTGGTAATGCAGTTTCACTGCGTTTGCCTTCTGGCTCTTATTGTAGGTGTAGTCAACACCACATGCTTTGCCAACAATTGCTAATTTATTGGTAATGCAGGTTCACTGTGTTTGCACCCTGGCTCTTATTGTAGGTGTAGACTACACCACATGCTTTGCCAACAATAGCAAATTTATTGGTAATGCAGGTTCACTGTGTTTGCACCCTGGCTCCTATTGTAGGTGTAGTCTACACAACAAGCTGTGCTAACAATAGCTAATTTATTGGTAATGGTGGTTCACTGTGTTTGCACCCAGACTCTTATTGTAGGTGTAGTCTACACCACAGGCTGTGCCAACAATAGCTAATTTATTGGTAATGCAGGTTCTTTGTGCTTGCACCCTGGCTCTTATTGTAGGTGTAGCCTACACCACATGCTGTCCTAACAATATCCAATTTATTGGTAATGCAGGTTCACTGTGTTTGCACCCTGACTCTTATTGTAAGTGTAGTCTACACCACATGCTGTGCTAACAATTGCTAATTTATTGGTATTACAGTTTCACTGTGTTTGCCCCCTGGACGTTATTTTAGGTGTAGTCTACACCACATGCTGTGCTAACAATAGCTAATTTATTGGTAATGCAGTTTCACTGCGTTTGCCCCCTGGCTCTTATTGTAGGTGTAGTCTACACCACATGCTGTGCTAACAATAGCTAATTTATTGGTATTACAGTTTCACTGTGTTTGCCCCCTGAACCTTATTGTAGGTGTAGTCTACACCACATGCTGTGCAAACAATAGCTAATTTATTGGTAATGCAGTTTCACTGTGTTTGCACCCTGACTCTTATTGTAGGTGTAGTCTACACCACATGCTGTGCTAACAATAGCTAATTTATTGGTAATGCAGTTTCACTGTGTTTGCCCCCTGGCTCTTATTATAGGTGTAGTCTACACCACATGCCGTGCTAACAATAGCTAATTTATTGGTATTACAGTTTCACTGTGTTTGCCCTCTGAACCTTATTGTAGGAGTAGTCTACACCACATGCTGTGCTAACAATAGCTAATTTACTGGTAGAGCAGTTTCACTGTGTTTGCACACTGGCTCTTATTGTAGTTGTAGTCTACACCACATGCTGTGCCAACAATAGCTAATTTATTGGTAATGCAGTTTAACTGTGATTGCCCCCTGGCACTTATTGTAGGTATAGTCTACAGCACATGCTGTTCCAACAATAGCTAATTTATTGGTAATGCAGTTTCACTGTGTTTGCCCTCTGAACCTTATTGTAGGTGTAGTCTACACCACATGCTGTGCCAACAATAGCTAATTTATTGGTAATGCAGTTTCACTGTGTTTGCACCCTGACTCTTATTGTAGGTGTAGTCTACACCACATGATGTGCCAACAATAGCTAATTTATTGGTAATGCAGGTTCCCTGTGTTTGCCCCCTGGCTCTTATTGTAGGTATAGTCTACAGCACATGCTGTTCCAACAGTAGCTATTTGATTGGTAATGCAGGTTCACTTTGTTTGCACCCCGGCTCTAATTGTAGGTGTAGTCTACAGCACATGCTGTTCCAACAATAGCTAATTTATTGGTAGTGCAGTTTCTCTGTGTTTGCCTTCTGGCTCTTATTGTAGGTGTAGTCTACACCACATGCTGTGTCAACAATAGCTAATTTTTTGTTAATGCAGTTTCACTGTGTTTGCACCCTTACTCTTATTGTAGGTGTAGTCTACACCACATGATGTGCCAACAATAGCTAATTTATTGGTAATGCAGGTTCCCTGTGTTTGCCCCCTGGCTCTTATTGTAGGTATAGTCTACACCACATGCTGTGCCAACAGTAGCTAATTTAGTGGTAATGCACTTTCACTGTTTTTGCACCCTGGCTCTTATTGTAGGTGTAGTCTACACCACTTGCTGTGCTACCAATAGTTAATTTATTGGTCATGCTGGTACACTGTGTTTGAACCCTGACTCCTATTGTAGGTGTAGTCTACACCACATGCTGTGCCAACAATAGCTAATTTATTGGTAATGCAGGTTCACTGTGGTTGCCTCCTGGCTCTTATTGTAGTTGTAGTCTACAACACATGCTGTGCTAACAATTGCTAATTTATTGGTAACGCAGGTTCACTGTGTTTTCCCCCTGACTCTTATTGTAGGTGTAGTCAACTCCACATGCTGTGCCAACAATAGCTAATTTATTGGTAATGCTGTTTCACTGTGTTTGCATCCTGGCTCTTATTGTAGGTGTAGTCTACCCCACATGCTGTGTTAACAATAGCTCATTTATTGGTAATGCAGTTTCACTGTGTTTGCACCCTGACTTTTATTGTAGGTGTAGTCTACACCACATGCTGTGCCAACAATAGCTAATTTTTTGGTAATGCAATTTCACTGTGTTTGCACCCTGACACTTATTGAAGGTATAGTCTACACTACATGCTGTGCCAACAATAGCTAATTTATTGGTAATGCAGTTTCGCTGTGTTTGCACCCTGGCTCTTATGGTAGGTGTAGTCTACACCACATGCTGTGCTAACGATAGCTAATTTATTGGTAATGCAGTTTCACTGTGTTTGCATCCTGGCTCTTACTGTAGGTGTAGTCTACACCACATGCTGTGCCAACAATAGCTAATTTATTGGTAATGCAGTTTCACTGTGTTTGCTCCCTGGCCCTTATTGTAGGTGTAGTCTACACCACATGCTGTGCCAACAATAGCTAATTTATTGGTAATGCAGTTTCACTCTGTTTGCACCCTGACTCTTATTGTAGGTGTAGTCTACACCACATCCTGTGCCAACAATAGCTAATTTATTGGTAATGCAGGTTCACTGTGTTTTCCCCCTGACTCTTATTGTAGGTGTAGTCTGCACCACATGCTGCGCCAACAATAGCTAATTTATTGGTAATGCAGGTTCACTGTGTTTGCACCCTGGCTCTTACTGTGGGTGTAGTCTACACCAAATGCTGTGCCAACAATAGCTAATTTGTTGGTAATGCAGTTTCACTGTGTTTGCACCCTGGCTCTTATTGTAGTTGTAGTCTACACCACATGCTGTGCCAACAATAGCTAATTTATTGGTAATGCAGGTTCACTGTGTTTGCCCCCTGGCTCCTACTGTAGGTGTAGTCTACTCCTCATACTGTGCCAACAATAGCTAATTTATTGGTAATATAGGTTCTCTGTGTTTGCACCCTGGCTCTTAATGTAGGTGTAGTCTACACCACATGCTGTGCCAACAATGGCTAATTTATTGGTAATGCAGGTTCACTGTGTTTGCACCCTTGCTCTTACTGAGTGTGTAGTCTACACCACATGCTGTGCCAACAATAGCTAATTTATTGGTAGTTCAGTTTCACTGTGTTTGCCCCAGGCTCTTATTGTAGGTATAGTCTACACCACATGCTATTCCAACAATAGCTAATTTATTGGTAATATAGGTCCTCTGTGTTTGCACCCTGGCTCGTATTGTAGGTGTAGTCTACACCACATGCTGTGCCAACAATAGCTAATTAACTGGTAATGCAGTTTCTCTGTGTTTGCACCCTGACTCTTATTGTAGGTAAAGTCTACACGACATCCTGTGCCACCAATAGCTAATTTATTGGTAATGCAGTTTCACTGTGTTTATACCCTGGTTCTTATTGTAATTGTAGTCTACACCACATGCTGTGCTAACAATAGCTAATTTATTGGTAATGCAGTTTCACTGTGTTTGCACCCTGGCTCTTATTGTAGGTGTAGTCTACACCACATGCTGTCCTAACAATAGCCAATTTATTGGTAATGCAGGTTCACTGTGTTTGCATCCTGACTCTTATTGTAGATGTAGTGTACACCACATGCTGTGCCAACATTAGCTAATTTATTGGTAGAACAGTTTCACTGTGTTTGCACCCTGGCTCTTATTGTAGTTGTAGTCTACACCACATGCTGTGCCAACAATAGCTAATTTATTGGTAATGCAGTTTAACTGTGATTACCCCCTGGCTCTTATTGTAGGTGTAGTCTACACCACATGCTGTGCTAACAATAGCTAATTTATTGGTAGAGCAGTTTCACTGTGTTTGCACCCAGGCTCTTATTGTAGTTGTAGTCTACACCACATGCTGTGCCAACAATAGCTAATTTATTGGTAATGCAGGTTCCCTGTGTTTGCCCCCTGGCTCTTATTGTAGGTATAGTCTACACCACATGGTGTGCCAACAATAGCTAATTTATTGGTAATGCAGGTTGACTGTGTTTACACCCTGGCTCTTATTGTAGGTGTAGTCTACACCACATGCTGTGCCAACAATAGCTAATTTATTGGTAATGCAGGTTCACTGTGTTTGCACCCTGACTCTTATTGTTGTGTAGTATACACCACATGCTGTGCTAACAGTAGCTTATTTATTGGTAATGCAGGTTCTCTGTGTTTGCACCCTGACTCTTATTGTAGGTGTAGTCTACACCACATGCTGTGCCAACAATAGCTATTTATTGGAATGCTGTTTCACTGTTATTGCACCCTAGCTCTTGTTGTAGGTGTAGTCTACACCACATGCTGCGCTAGCCGTAGCTAATTTATTGGTAATGCAGGTTCACTGTGTTTGCCTTCTGGCTCTTATTGTAGGTGTAGTCTACACCACATGCTGTGCTAACAATAGCTAATTTATTGGTATTACAGTTTCACTGTGTTTGCCCCCTGAACCTTATTGTAGGTGTAGTCTACACCACATGCTGTGCTAACAATAGCTAATTTATTGGTAATGCAGTTTCACTGTGTTTGCACCCTGACTCTTATTGTAGGTGTAGTCTACACCACATGCTGTGCTAACAATAGCTAATTTATTGGTAATGCAGTTTCACTGTGTTTGCCCCCTGGCTCTTATTATAGGTGTAGTCTACACCACATGCTGTGCTAACAATAGCTAATTTATTGGTATTACAGTTTCACTGTGTTTGCCCTCTGAACCTTATTGTAGGAGTAGTCTACACCACATGCTGTGCTAACAATAGCTAATTTACTGGTAGAGCAGTTTCACTGTTTTTCCACACTGGCTCTTATTGTAGTTGTAGTCTACACCACATGCTGTGCCAACAATAGCTAATTTATTGGTAATGCAGTTTAACTGTGATTGCCCCCTGGCTCTTATTGTAGGTATAGTCTACAGCACATGCTGTGCCAACAATTGCTAATTTATTGGTAATGCAGGTTCACTGTGTTTGCACCCTGGCTCTTATTGTAGGTGTAGTCTACACCACATGCTGTGCCAACAATAGCTAATTTATTGGTAATGCAGGTTCACTGTGTTTGCACCCTGGCTCCTATTGTAGGTGTAGTCTACACCACAAGCTGTGCTAACAATAGCTAATTTATTGTTAATGCTGGTTCACTGTGTTTGCACCCAGACTCTTATTGTAGGTGTAGTCCACAACACATGCTGTGCCAACAATAGCTAATTTATTGGTAATGCAGGTTCACTGTGTTTGCCCCCTGGCTCTTATTGTAAGTGTAGTCTACACCACATGCTGTCCTAACAATAGCCAATTTATTGGTAATGCAGGTTCACTGTGTTTGCACCCTGACTCTTATTGTAAGTGTAGTCTACACCACATGCTGTGCTAACAATTGCAAATTTATTGGTATACAGTTTCACTGTGTTTGCCCCCTGAACCTTATTTTAGGTCTAGTCTACACCCCATGCTGTGCTAACAATAGCTAATTTATTGGTAATGCAGTTTCACTGTGTTTGCACCCTGACTCTTATTGTAGGTGTAGTCTACACCACATGCTGTGCTAACAAAAGCTAATTTATTGGTAATGCAGTTTCACTGTGTTTGCCCCCTGACTCTTATTGTAGGTGTAGTCTACACCACATGCTGTGCCAACAGTAGCTAATTTAGTGGTAATACACTTTCACTGTTTTTGCACCCTGGCTCTTATTGTAGGTGTAGTCTACACCACTTGCTGTGCTACCAATAGTTAATTTATTGGTCATGCTGGTACACTGTGTTTGAACCCTGACTCCTATTGTAGGTGTAGTCTACAACACATGCTGTGCCAACAATAGCTAATTTATTGGTAATGCAGGTTCACTGTGGTTGCCTCCTGGCTCGTATTGTAGTTGTAGTCTACAACACATGTTGTGCTAACAATTGCTAATTTATTGGCAATGCAGATTCACTGTGTTTGCACCCAGACTCTTATTGTAGGTGTAGTATACACCACATGCTGTGCTAACAATAGCTCATTTATTGGTAATGCAGTTTCACTGTGTTTGCACCCTGGCTCTTATTGTAGGTGTAGTCTACACCACATGGTGTGCCAATAATAGCTAATTTATTGGTAATGCAGGTTCACTGTGTTTTCCCCCTGACTCTTATTGTAGGTGTAGTCAACTCCACATGCTGTGCCAACAATAGCTAATTTATTGGTAATGCTGTTTCACTGTGTTTGCATCCTGGCTCTTATTGTAGGTGTAGTCTACCCCACATGTTGTGTTAACAATAGCTAATTTATTGGTAATGCAGTTTCACTGTGTTTGCACCCTGACTTTTATTGTAGGTGTAGTCTACACCACATGCTGTGCCAACAATAGCTAATTTTTTGGTAATGCAATTTCACTGTGTTTGCACCCTGACACTTATTGAGGTATAGTCTACACTACATGCTGTGCCAACAATAGCTAATTTATTGGTAATGCAGTTTCGCTGTGTTTGCACCCTGGCTCTTATGGTAGGTGTAGTCTACACCACATGCTGTGCTAACAATAGCTAATTTATTGGTAATGCAGTCTCACTGTGTTTGCATCCTGGCTCTTACTGTAGGTGTAGTCTACACCACATGCTGTGCCAACAATAGCTAATTTATTGGTAATGCAGTTTCACTGTGTTTGCTCCCTGGCCCTTATTGTAGGTGTAATCTACACCACATGCTGTGCCAACAATAGCTCATTTATTGGTAATGCAGTTTCACTCTGTTTGCACCCTGACTCTTATTGTAGGTGTAGTCTACACCACATCCTGTGCCAACAATATCTAATTTATTGGTAATGCAGGTTCACTCTGTTTTACCCCTGACTGTTATTGTAGGTGTAGTCTGCACCACATGCTGCGCCAACAATAGCTAATTTATTGGTAATGCAGGTTCACTGTGTTTGCACCCTGGCTATTACTGTGGGTGTAGTCTACACCAAATGCTGTGCCAACAATAGCTAATTTGTTGGTAATGCAGTTTCACTGTGTTTGCACCCTGGCTCTTATTGTAGTTGTAGTCTACACCACATGCTGTGCCAACAATAGCTAATTTATTGGTAATGCAGGTTCACTGTGTTTGCCCCTTGGCTCCTACTGTAGGTGTAGTCTACACCTCATACTGTGCCAACAATAGCTAATTTATTGGTAATATAGGTTTCTCTGTGTTTGCACCCTGGCTCTTAATGTAGGTGTAGTCTACACCACATGCTGTGCCAACAATGGCTAATTTATTGGTAATGCAGGTTCACTGTGTTTGCACCCTTGCTCTTACTGAGTGTGTAGTCTACACCACATGCTGTGCCAACAATAGCTAATTTATTGGTAATGCAGGTTCACTGTGTTTGCCCCCTGGCTCCTACTGTAGGTGTAGTCTACACCTCATACTGTGCCAACAATAGCTAATTTATTGGTAATATAGGTTTCTCTGTGTTTGCCCCCAGGCTCTTATTGTAGGTATAGTCTACACCACATGCTATTCCAACAATAGCTAATTTATTGGTAATATAGGTTCTCTGTGTTTGCACCCTGGCTCGTATTGTAGGTGTAGTCTACACCACATGCTGTGCCAACAATAGCTAATTAACTGGTAATGCAGTTTCTCTGTGTTTGCACCCTGACTCTTATTGTAGGTATAGTCTACACCACATCCTGTGCCAACAATAGCTAATTTATTGGTAATGCAGTTTCACTGTGTTTACACCCTGGTTCTTATAGTAAGTGGAGTCTACACCTCATGCTGTGCTAACAATAGCTAATTTATTTGTAATGCAGTTTCACTGTGTTTGCACCCTGGCTCTTATTGTAGGTGTAGTCTACACCACATGCTGTCCTAACAATAGCCAATTTATTGGTAATGCAGGTTCACTGTGTTTGCATCCTGACTCTCATTGTAGATGTAGTGTACACCACATGCTGTGCAAGCAATAGCTAATTTATTGCTATTACAGTTTCACTGTGTTTGCCCCCTTAACCTTATTTTAGGTGTAGTCTACAGCACATGCTGTGCTAACAATAGCTAATTTATTGGTAGAGCAATTTCACTGTGTTTGCACCCAGGCTCTTATTGTAGTTGTAGTCCCCCACATGCTGTGCCAACATTAGCTAATTTATTGGTAGAACAGTTTCACTGTGCTTGCACCCTGGCTCTTATTGTAGTTGTAGTCTACACCACATGCTGTGCCAACAATAGCTAATTTATTGGTAATGCAGTTTAACTGTGATTACCCCCTGGCTCTTATTGTAGGTGTAGTCTACACCACATGCTGTGCTAACAATAGCTAATTTATTGGTAGAGCAGTTTCACTGTGTTTGCACCCAGGCTCTTATTGTAGTTGTAGTCTACACCACATGCTGTGCCAACAATAGCTAATTTATTGGTAATGCAAGTTCCCTGTGTTTGCCCCCTGGCTCTTATTGTAGGTGTAGTCTACACCACATGGTGTGCCAACAATAGCTAATTTATTGGTAATGCAGGTTGACTGTGTTTGCACCCTGGCTCTTATTGTAGGTGTAGTCTACACCACATGCTGTGCCAACAATAGCTAATTTATTGGTAATGCAGGTCCACTGTGTTTGCACCCTGACTCTTATTGTAGGTGTAGTCTACACCACATGCTGTGCTAACAGTAGCTAATTTATTGGTAATGCAGGTTCTCTGTGTTTGCACCCTGACTCTTATTGTAGGTGTAGTCTACACCACATGCTTTGCCAACAATAGCTATTTATTGGAATGCAGTTTCACTGTTATTGCACCCTAGCTCTTGTTGTAGGTGTAGTCTACACCACATGTTGCGCTAGCCGTAGCTAATTTATTGGTAATGCAGGTTCACTCTGTTTGCCTTCTGGCTCTTATTGTAGGTGTAGTCAACACCACATGCTTTGCCAACAATCGCTAATTTATTGGTAATGCAGGTTCACTGTGTTTGCACCCTGGCTCTTATTGTAGGTGTAGTCTACACCACATGCTGTGCTAACAGTAGCTAATTTATTGGTTATGCAGGTTCTCTGTGTTTGCACCCTGACTCTTATTGTAGGTGTAGTCTACACCACATGCTGTGCCAACAATAGCAAATTTATTGGTAATGCAGGTTCACTGCGTTTGCACCCTGGCTCCTATTGTAGGTGTAGTCTACCCCACAAGCTGTGCTAACAATAGCTAATTTATTGGTAATGGTGGTTCACTGTGTTTGCACCCAGACTCTTATTGTAGGTGTAGTCTACACCACATGCTGTGCCAACAATAGCTAATTTATTGGTAATGCAGGTTTTTTGTGCTTGCCCCCTGGCTCTTATTGTAGGTGTAGTCTACACCACATGCTGTCCTAACAATATCCAATTTATTGGTAATGCAGGTTCACTGTGTTTGCACCCTGACTCTTATTGTAAGTGTAGTCTACGCCACATGCTGTGCTAACAATTGCTAATTTATTGGTATAACAGTTTCACTTTGTTTGCCCCCTGGACCTTATTTTAGGTGTAGTCTACACCACATGCTGTGCTAACAATAGCTAATTTATTGGTAATGCAGTTTCACTGTGTTTGCCCCCTGGCTCTTATTGTAGGTGTAGTCTACACCACATGCTGTGCTAACAATAGCTAATTTATTGGTATTACAGTTTCACTGTGTTTGCCCCCTGAACCTTATTGTAGGTGTAGTCTACACACATGCTGTGCTAACAATAGCTAATTTATTGGTAATGCAGTTTCACTGTGTTTGCACCCTGACTCTTATTGTAGGTGTAGTCTTCACCACATGCTGTGCTAACAATAGCTAATTTATTGGTAATGCAGTTTCACTGTGTTTGCCCCCTGGCTCTTATTATAGGTGTAGTCTACACCACATGCTGTGCTAACAATAGCTAATTTATTGGTATTACAGTTTCACTGTGTTTGCCCTCTGAACCTTATTGTAGGAGTAGTCTACACCACATGCTGTGCTAACAATTGCTAATTTACTGGTAGAGCAGTTTCACTGTGTTTGCACACTGGCTCTTATTGTAGTTGTAGTCTACACTACATGCTGTGCCAACAATAGCTAATTTATTGGTAATGCAGTTTCACTGTGTTTGCTCCCTGACTCTTATTGTAGGTGTAGTCTACACCACAAGCTGTGCTAACAATAGCTAATTTATTGGTAATGCAGTTTCACTGTGTTTGCCCCCGGCTCTTATTATAGGTGTAGTCTACACCACATGCTGTGCTAACAATAGCTAATTTATTGGTATTACAGTTTCACTGTGTTTGCCCTCTGAAACTTATTGTAGCAGTAGTCTACACCACATGCTGTGCTAACAATAGCTAATTTACTGGTAGAGCAGTTTCACTGTGTTTGCACACTGGCTCTTATTGTAGTTGTAGTCTACACTACATGCTGTGCCAACAATAGCTAATTTATTGGTAATGCAGTTTAACTGTGATTGCCCCTGGCTCTTATTGTAGGTATAGTCTACAGCACATGCTGTTCCAACAATAGCTAATTTATTGGTAATGCAGTTTCACTGTGTTTGCCCTCTGAACCTTATTGTAGGTGTAGTCTACACCACATGCTGTGCCAAAAATAGCTAATTTATTGGTAATGCAGTTTCACTGTGTTTGCACCCTGACTCTTATTGTAGGTGTAGTCTACACCACATGATGTGCCAACAATAGCTAATTTATTGGTAATGCAGGTTCCCTGTGTTTGCCCCCTGGCTCTTATTGTAGGTATAGTCTACAGCACATGCTGTTCCAACAGTAGCTAATTGATTGGTAATGCAGGTTCACTGTGTTTGCACCCCGGCTCTAATTGTAGGTGTAGTCTACAGCACATGCTGTTCCAACAATAGCTAATTTATTGGTAATGCAGTTTCTCTGTGTTTGCCTTCTGGCTCTTATTGTAGGTGTAGTCTACACCACATGCTGTGTCAACAATAGCTAATTTTTTGTTAATGCAGTTTCACTGTGTTTGCACCCTGACTCTTATTGTAGGTGTAGTCTACACCACATGATGTGCCAACAATAGCTATTTATTGGAATGCAGTTTCACTGTTATTGCACCCTAGCTCTTGTTGTAGGTGTAGTCTACACCACATGCTGCGCTAGCCGTAGCTAATTTATTGGTAATGCAGTTTCACTGCGTTTGCCTTCTGGCTCTTATTGTAGGTGTAGTCAACACCACATGCTTTGCCAACAATTGCTAATTTATTGGTAATGCAGGTTCACTGTGTTTGCACCCTGGCTCTTATTGTAGGTGTAGTCTACACCACGTACTTTGCCAACAATTGCAAATTTATTGGTAATGCAGGTTCACTGTGTTTGCACCCTGGCTCCTATTGTAGGTGTAGTCTACACAACAAGCTGTGCTAACAATAGCTAATTTATTGGTAATGGTGGTTCACTGTGTTTGCACCCAGACTCTTATTGTAGGTGTAGTCTACACCACATGCTGTGCCAACAATAGCTAATTTATTGGTAATGCAGGTTCTTTGTGCTTGCACCCTGGCTCTTATTGTAGGTGTAGTCTACACCACATGCTGTCCTAACAATATCCAATTTATTGGTAATGCAGGTTCACTGTGTTTGCACCCTGACTCTTATTGTAAGTGTAGTCTACACCACATGCTGTGCTAACAATTGCTAATTTATTGGTATTACAGTTTCACTGTGTTTGCCCCCTGGACCTTATTTTAGGTGTAGTCTACACCACATGCTGTGCTAACAATAGCTAATTTTTTGTTAATGCAGTTTCACTGTGTTTGCACCCTGACTCTTATTGTAGGTGTAGTCTACACCACATGATGTGCCAACAATAGCTAATTTATTGGTAATGCAGGTTCCCTGTGTTTGCCCCCTGGCTCTTATTGTAGGTATAGTCTACACCACATGCTGTGCCAACAGTAGCTAATTTAGTGGTAATGCACTTTCACTGTTTTTGCACCCTGGCTCTTATTGTAGGTGTAGTCTACACCACTTGCTGCGCTACCAATAGTTAATTTATTGGTCATGCTGGTACACTGTGTTTGAACCCTGACTCCTATTGTAGGTGTAGTCTACACCACATGCTGTGCCAACAATAGCTAATTTATTGGTAATGCAGGTTCACTGTGGTTGCCTCCTGGCTCTTATTGTAGTTGTAGTCTACAACACATGCTGTGCTAACTATTGCTAATTTATTGGTAATGCAGGTTCACTGTGTTTTCCCCCTGACTCATATTGTAGGTGTAGTCAACTCCACATGCTGTGCCAACAATAGCTAATTTATTGGTAATGCTGTTTCACTGTGTTTGCATCCTGGCTCTTATTGTAGGTGTAGTCTACCCCACATGCTGTGTTAACAATAGCTAATTTATTGGTAATGCAGTTTCACTGTGTTTGCACCCTGACTTTTATTGTAGGTGTAGTCTACACCACATGCTGTGCCAACAATAGCTAATTTTTTGGTAATGCAATTTCACTGTGTTTGCACCCTGACACTTATTGAAGGTATAGTCTACACTACATGCTGTGCCAACAATAGCTAATTTATTGGTAATGCAGTTTCGCTGTGTTTGCACCCTGGCTCTTATGGTAGGTGTAGTCTACACCACATGCTGTGCTAACGATAACTAATTTATTGGTAATGCAGTTTCACTGTGTTTGCATCCTGGCTCTTACTGTAGGTGTAGTCTACACCACATGCTGTACCAACAATAGCTAATTTATTGGTAATGCAGTTTCACTGTGTTTGCTCCCTGGCCCTTATTGTAGGTGTAGTCTACACCACATGCTGTGCCAACAGTAGCTAATTTATTGGTAATGCAGTTTCACTCTGTTTGCACCCTGACTCTTATTGTAGGTGTAGTCTACACCACATCCTGTGCCAACAATAGCTAATTTATTGGTAATGCAGGTTCACTGTGTTTTCCCCCTGACTCTTATTGTAGGTGTAGTCTGCACCACATGCTGCGCCAACAATAGCTAATTTATTGGTAATGCAGGTTCACTGTGTTTGCACCCTGGCTCTTACTGTGGGTGTAGTCTACACCAAATGCTGTGCCAACAATAGCTAATTTGTTGGTAATGCAGTTTCACTGTGTTTGCACCCTGGCTCTTATTGTAGTTGTAGTCTACACCACATGCTGTGCCAACAATAGCTAATTTATTGGTAATGCAGGTTCACTGTGTTTGCCCCCTGGCTCCTACTGTAGGTGTAGTCTACTCCTCATACTGTACCAACAATAGCTAATTTATTGGTAATATAGGTTCTCTGTGTTTGCACCCTGGCTCTTAATGTAGGTGTAGTCTACACCACATGCTGTGCCAACAATGGCTAATTTATTGGTAATGCAGGTTCACTGTGTTTGCACCCTTGCTCTTACTGAGTGTGTAGTCTACACCACATGCTGTGCCAACAATAGCTAATTTATTGGTAGTTCAGTTTCACTGTGTTTGCCCCCAGGCTCTTATTGTAGGTATAGTCTACACCACATGCTATTCCAACAATAGCTAATTTATTGGTAATATAGGTTCTCTGTGTTTGCACCCTGGCTCGTATTGTAGGTGTAGTCTACACCACATGCTGTGCCAACAATAGCTAATTAACTGGTAATGCACTTTCTCTGTGTTTGCACCCTGACTCTTATTGTAGGTATAGTCTACACCACATCCTGTGCCAACAATAGCTAATTTATTGGTAATGCAGTTTCACTGTGTTTATACCCTGGTTCTTATTGTAATTGTAGTCTACACCACATGCTGTGCTAACAATAGCTAATTTATTGGTAATGCAGTTTCACTGTGTTTGCACCCTGGCTCTTATTGTAGGTGTAGTCTACACCACATGCTGTCCTAACAATAGCCAATTTATTGGTAATGCAGGTTCACTGTGTTTGCATCCTGACTCTTATTGTAGATGTAGTGTACACCACATGCTGTGCCAACATTAGCTAATTTATTGGTAGAACAGTTTCACTGTGTTTGCACCCTGGCTCTTATTGTAGTTGTAGTCTACACCACATGCTGTGCCAACAATAGCCAATTTATTGGTAATGCAGTTTAACTGTGATTACCCCCTGGCTCTTATTGTAGGTGTAGTCTACACCACATGCTGTGCTAACAATAGCTAATTTATTGGTAGAGCAGTTTCACTGTGTTTGCACCCAGGCTCTTATTGTAGTTGTAGTCTACACCACATGCTGTGCCAACAATAGCTAATTTATTGGTAATGCAGGTTCCCTGTGTTTGCCCCCTGGCTCTTATTGTAGGTATAGTCTACACCACATGGTGTGCCAACAATAGCTAATTTATTGGTAATGCAGGTTGACTGTGTTTACACCCTGGCTCTTATTGTAGGTGTAGTCTACACCACATGCTGTGCCAACAATAGCTAATTTATTGGTAATGCAGGTTCACTGTGTTTGCACCCTGACTCTTATTGTAGATGTAGTATACACCACATGCTGTGCTAACAGTAGCTTATTTATTGGTAATGCAGGTTCTCTGTGTTTGCACCCTGACTCTTATTGTAGGTGTAGTCTACACCACATGCTGTGCCAACAATAGCTATTTATTGGAATGCTGTTTCACTGTTATTGCACCCTAGCTCTTGTTGTAGGTGTAGTCTACACCACATGCTGCGCTAGCCGTAGCTAATTTATTGGTAATGCAGGTTCACTGTGTTTGCCTTCTGGCTCTTATTGTAGGTGTAGTCTACACCACATGCTGTGCTAACAATAGCTAATTTATTGGTATTACAGTTTCACTGTGTTTGCCCCCTGAACCTTATTGTAGGTGTAGTCTACACCACATGCTGTGCTAACAATAGCTAATTTATTGGTAATGCAGTTTCACTGTGTTTGCACCCTGACTCTTATTGTAGGTGTAGTCTACACCGCATGCTGTGCTAACAATAGCTAATTTATTGGTAATGCAGTTTCACTGTGTTTGCCCCTGGCTCTTATTATAGGTGTAGTCTACACCACATGCTGTGCTAACAATAGCTAATTTATTGGTATTACAGTTTCACTGTGTTTGCCCTCTGAACCTTATTGTAGAAGTAGTCTACACCACATGCTGTGCTAACAATAGCTAATTTACTGGTAGAGCAGTTTCACTGTTTTTCCACACTGGCTCTTATTGTAGTTGTAGTCTACACCACATGCTGTGCCAACAATAGCTAATTTATTGGTAATGCAGTTTAACTGTGATTGCCCCCTGGCTCTTATTGTAGGTATAGTCTACAGCACATGCTGTGCCAACAATTGCTAATTTATTGGTAATGCAGGTTCACTGTGTTTGCACCCTGGCTCTTATTGTAGGTGTAGTCTACACCACATGCTGTGCCAACAATAGCTAAATTATTGGTAATGCAGGTTCACTGTGTTTGCACCCTGGCTCCTATTGTAGGTGTAGTCTACACCACAAGCTGTGCTAACAATAGCTAATTTATTGTTAATGCTGGTTCACTGTGTTTGCACCCAGACTCTTATTGTAGGTGTAGTCTACACCACATGCTGTGCCAACAATAGCTAATTTATTGGTAATGCAGGTTCACTGTGTTTGCCCCCTGGCTCTTATTGTAAGTGTAGTCTACACCACATGCTGTCCTAACAATAGCCAATTTATTGGTAATGCAGGTTCACTGTGTTTGCACCCTGACTCTTATTGTAAGTGTAGTCTACACCACATGCTGTGCTAACAATTGCAAATTTATTGGTATACAGTTTCACTGTGTTTGCCCCCTGAACCTTATTTTAGGTGTAGTCTACACCACATGCTGTGCTAACAATAGCTAATTTATTGGTAATGCAGTTTCACTGTGTTTGCACCCTGACTCTTATTGTAGGTGTAGTCTACACCACATGCTGTGCTAACAAAAGCTAATTTATTGGTAATGCAGTTTCACTGTGTTTGCCCCCTGACTCTTATTGTAGGTGTAGTCTACACCACATGCTGTGCCAACAGTAGCTAATTTAGTGGTAATGCACTTTCACTGTTTTTGCACCCTGGCTCTTATTGTAGGTGTAGTCTACACCACTTGCTGTGCCACCAATAGTTAATTTATTGGTCATGCTGGTACACTGTGTTTGAACCCTGACTCCTATTGTAGGTGTAGTCTACAACACATGCTGTGCCAACAATAGCTAATTTATTGGCAATGCAGATTCACTGTGTTTGCACCCAGACTCTTATTGTAGGTGTAGTATACACCACATGCTGTGCTAACAATAGCTCATTTATTGGTAATGCAGTTTCACTGTGTTTGCACCCTGGCTCTTATTGTAGGTGTAGTCTACACCACATGCTGTACCAATAATAGCTAATTTATTGGTAATGCAGGTTCTCTGTGTTTTCCCCCTGACTCTTATTGTAGGTGTAGTCAACTCCACATGCTGTGCCAACAATAGCTAATTTATTGGTAATGCTGTTTCACTGTGTTTGCATCCTGGCTCTTATTGTAGGTGTAGTCTACCCCACATGCTGTGTTAACAATAGCTAATTTATTGGTAATGCAGTTTCACTGTGTTTGCACCCTGACTTTTATTGTAGGTGTAGTCTACACCACATGCTGTGCCAACAATAGCTAATTTTTTGGTAATGCAATTTCACTGTGTTTGCACCCTGACACTTATTGAAGGTATAGTCTACACTACATGCTGTGCCAACAATAGCTAATTTATTGGTAATGCAGTTTCGCTGTGTTTGCACCCTGGCTCTTATGGTAGGTGTAGTCTACACCACATGCTGTGCTAACAATAGCTAATTTATTGGTAATGCAGTCTCACTGTGTTTGCATCCTGGCTCTTACTGTAGGTGTAGTCTACACCACATGCTGTGCCAACAATAGCTAATTTATTGGTAATGCAGTTTCACTGTGTTTGCTCCCTGGCCCTTATTGTAGGTGTAATCTACACCACATGCTGTGCCAACAATAGCTCATTTATTGGTAATGCAGTTTCACTCTGTTTGCACCTTTGACTCTTATTGTAGGTGTAGTCTACACCACATCCTGTGCCAACAATATCTAATTTATTGGTAATGCAGGTTCACTGTGTTTTACTCCTGACTCTTATTGTAGGTGTAGTCTGCACCACATGCTGCGCCAACAATAGCTAATTTATTGGTAATGCAGGTTCACTGTGTTTGCACCCTGGCTCTTACTGTGGGTGTAGTCTACACCAAATGCTGTGCCAACAATAGCTAATTTGTTGGTAATGCAGTTTCACTGTGTTTGCACCCTGGCTCTTATTGTAGTTGTAGTCTACACCACATGCTGTGCCAACAATAGCTAATTTATTGGTAATGCAGGTTCACTGTGTTTGCCCCCTGGCTCCTACTGTAGGTGTAGTCTACACCTCATACTGTGCCAACAAAAGCTAATTTATTGGTAATATAGGTTTCTCTGTGTTTGCACCCTGGCTCTTAATGTAGGTGTAGTCTACACCACATGCTGTGCCAACAATGGCTAATTTATTGGTAATGCAGGTTCACTGTGTTTGCACCCTTGCTCTTACTGAGTGTGTAGTCTACACCACATGCTGTACCAACAATAGCTAATTTATTGGTAATGCAGGTTCACTGTGTTTGCCCCCTGGCTCCTACTGTAGGTGTAGTCTACACGTCATACTGTGCCAACAATAGCTAATTTATTGGTAATGCAGGTTCACTGTGTATGCCCCCAGGCTCTTATTGTAGGTATAGTCTACACCACATGCTATTCCAACAATAGCTAATTTATTGGTAATATAGGTTCTCTGTGTTTGCACCCTGGCTCGTATTGTAGGTGTAGTCTACACCACATGCTGTGCCAACAATAGCTAATTAACTGGTAATGCAGTTTCTCTGTGTTTGCACCCTGACTCTTATTGTAGGTATAGTCTACACCACATCCTGTGCCAACAATAGCTAATTTATTGGTAATGCAGTTTCACTGTGTTTACACCCTGGTTCTTATAGTAAGTGGAGTCTACACCACATGCTGTGCTAACAATAGCTAATTTATTTGTAATGCAGTTTCACAGTGTTTGCAACCTGGCTCTTATTGTAGGTGTAGTCTACACCACATGCTGTCCTAACAATAGCCAATTTATTGGTAATGCAGGTTCACTGTGTTTGCATCCTGACTCTCATTGTAGATGTAGTGTACACCACATGCTGTGCAAGCAATAGCTAATTTATTGCTATTACAGTTTCACTGTGTTTGCCCCCTGAACCTTATTTTAGGTGTAGTCTACAGCACATGCTGTGCTAACAATAGCTAATTTATTGGTAGAGCAATTTCACTGTGTTTGCACCCAGGTGCTTATTGTAGTTGTAGTCCACCACATGCTGTGCCAACATTAGCTAATTTATTGGTAGAACAGTTTCACTGTGCTTGCACCCTGGCTCTTATTGTAGTTGTAGTCTACACCACATGCTGTCCCAACAATAGCTAATTTATTGGTAATGCAGTTTAACTGTGATTACCCCCTGGCTCTTATTGTAGGTGTAGTCTACACCACATGCTGTGCTAACAATAGCTAATTTATTGGTAGAGCAGTTTCACTGTGTTTGCACCCAGGCTCTTATTGTAGTTGTAGTCTACACCACATGCTGTGCCAACAATAGCTAATTTATTGGTAATGCAAGTTCCCTGTGTTTGCCCCCTGGCTCTTATTGTAGGTGTAGTCTACACCACATGGTGTGCCAACAATAGCTAATTTATTGGTAATGCAGGTTGACTGTGTTTGCACCCTGGCTCTTATTGTAGGTGTAGTCTACACCACATGCTGTGCCAACAATAGCTAATTTATTGGTAATGCAGGTTCACTGTGTTTGCACCCTGACTCTTATTGTAGGTGTGGTCTACACCACATGCTGTGCTAACAGTAGCTAATTTATTGGTAATGCAGGTTCTCTGTGTTTGGACCCTGACTCTTATTGTAGGTGTAGTCTACACCACATGCTGTGCCAACAATAGCTATTTATTGGATTGCAGTTTCACTGTTATTGCACCCTAGCTCTTGTTGTAGGTGTAGTCTACACCACATGTTGCGCTAGCCGTAGCTAATTTATTGGTAATGCAGGTTCACTCTGTTTGCCTTCTGGCTCTTATTGTAGGTGTAGTCAACACCACATGCTTTGCCAACAATTGCTAATTTATTGGTAATGCAGGTTCACTGTGT